>OY783193.1:35850200-36469775 GCA_963678675.1 Xiphydria camelus
TTACCGGCCGTTGAAGGGGTTGGGGGTTACTCCGTGCGCGCGCGCGGTTACTCGTTCCACGCTACGTCGCGCTAGCGCCGCTGCAATCGCTCACTCGACGACGCGTCGCGACGGGGCCTGGAGAGTGTTTCCCACTCCTTAAGTCGTCGACCCGCCGACTAGCGCGCGCACGCGAAGGACTCTTGATTTTCTTCAGGTGGAAAAGATGTATGTTGATTATATAAACTTGTATATAGAATGTATATAAATTTGGGCTTATTTAATTTATATACCATTTACATATAAACCATATATACGGACTATATATGGTTTATATACAGTATTATTATTTCAATTGTTTTAATTTTTGCATAATCCATACACCATGTGAGGCTAGACTTACTCGCATTTCTCAATAGAATCATAAATTTGGAAATACATTTTTTCTAACAAGAAACACTCCAACGGAAGATAAATTGCAGAATTAGTTGAGTCGTAGTTTGGTCCCTTATTAGTAGAAAGCACTATAGTGGCTCAATCCTGCCAGTTTTGTATTATTAAAGAAAGTGTATTTTTAGGGTGGGCACATTTTTCATGTGCCAATAACGACGCTTATTTTATTTGTATTAACTGTGTTTTACAGTACTTAAAAGAGTTCTATTAATTGAATATATACTAATAACCTAATAAGTATTGAAAAGTTCTTAAAAAAGTTAAGTGGTTCAACGTGCCCAAGTACTGATGCAACATACCCCGAGCACGTGGGGCACATTGCAGCACGCGTATAAATTATTGTTTTCCTTAACTTCGTCAAATTTTTAAATAATTTCAATATTGTTCCGCAGTTTTATTCCCAATCAGTGTTAAACTGTATTACATAACTCTCGAAAACTAATCCTAATTTTCAGTAAAATGGGGAGAAAAGAAAATATCGAATTTGTTACAACCTTCCCCGGTCTCCTCTACAAACTTTATTCATTGGCAACAGATTTTAGTAGCTTTGTTCTTTTGACAGAAACTTAAATCATTATTATCTCATTATCTATGAGCTTTTGGCTCATATTTGTATAATACCTACGTTTTTGAATATTACATTTTTATCTACAATAAAGCCTGATATCTGTATAGGCCAAAAGTTCATAAATAATGAGATAATAGTGATGGAGTTCTCCTTCCTCATATGGTTTACATTAAAAATCATACGTAAATTTAATAAGCGCAAATTTATATACGTTCTATACACAAAATATATATAATCTATGTAGATCTTTCCCCATCTGACTCCGAAAATGGTTGACCTATAGGCACGAACACACTGCGAAAAAAACTCTGTTAAAATGACAAAATGCATGAATTCAGTTATTCTAACCAAAATATTTACAAATTGAACCAAATATTTATGTATTCTTACGAGAGATATTTAGTAATTTTAACTACATGTCTAGTAATTCCAATTAGAAATAAGTCAGTTTGACCAAACACACAGATGGAGGATCCATATTTCACCAAATATGGATGATTTGGTTGTGGTCTCCAGGATTTTGATTATATTGACCAGGGAATTTTTCTCAGTGCACACACGGTTCTCCGGGTAATGGAGGCGCGTTGTCGTTCGGGATTCCATCGAAGGTCAAATCCTCGACCCTCCTCGCTGCCGGCGCGGTTCCACCCCTCCCCGCTCTTCCCGGCAGCCTGCGCACCCCTCGCTCTCCCTTACACGTCCAGAATGGTCTACCCCGTCCCAACCCCCGCACGCCACGTGACAGTTGCGATCGCGGAGCTTCATTAATCGCGGGGTTGGGTTAGGTCGGAAATAGAGGAAGAGGCGGAAGAGGGATGGAGAGCAGTAGCGTGCGCGCGCGGTCGTTCGTTATTCCCTATCTGGCGATCCTTATCGCTCGACCCGTCATTGTTTCGTCGTTCCTGAGGCCTATGCCACCCACCGCCGCGCCCCGTTGCGTTGCGGAAACATTGGAAACCCTCGCTACGCGACGTTTCGCTCCTATACCCCGGATCCTCGTTTCGATGTCGAGTGTAATGGGTTGAACGTGCGCGAGAGATAGTCGCGAAGCTCTCTCTCTCTCTCTCTCTGCGGGGGTATATTATATTTTCGACTCTTCGCTCGGTTCTGGCGAACCGTGTAAACGTTGCGCCAATCTCGAAAGGGATGTTACGGGTTCACCGTGATTCGATGCTATACACTTGGATGATTTTGGGTTAATTAGTCGCTGGTTTATTTGATAAATGGGGAGCGAAATCAGAATTTCTCGAAAGTATTATAAATAGGTAGTTATTGTAACGGAGATACTGATAAGATTGGAGGGACGTATAGTTTGTTGAATTATAGCGATTTTATAGATATCTGATCATAGCTGCTTTAATTGTTTCGAGGATATATGTTATATATGCATATTATATTTTAATAACATATGTATCGGTAGGTATTTACTTTTTTCGACATTTATTCACCAGGAGATGCTTTTCAGGCAATATTTTCGTCGCCATGGCAATGAGGTAGGGAATCTTCTGTCGCTATAGCAACGGAGTGGAAAATTCTCGGTTTCTATGGTAATGGGGTGGGAAATCTCCGAATTTCGTAAAGCTTTCTTTGTGATAGGAGGGTAGGTACCACGTATCACACAGGGGGAGTTCTCTTCATGATAGACATTTCAAGCGATTCGTTAAAAATAATGGCATAATTATTTTCTCAGGAGCTATTATTTTCTATATGCACATATTCATTAATTATTCAATTAACGCAAACACGATTTACTGCACGGAAAAAAAATAAAATCGCTGGATTCCCCCCTGTTCGTTATCTTCCTTCGATTTGCGACGGGATTATATAATATTGTAAGACCGCGAACGTTAATATTTCGACCGTATTTTCCCAATGAAAAAAAAAACAACGCAGAAGATTATCTCCGCGATATACCTATCGCATTAGTTCGCTGGAAATCTCTGCATCCATTTATTTCCCTCCGATTTTCCCTGGGTTTATTAAATCGCGAATACCGATATTTTTCAATCTTCTCTCTTCCCTCTAAAAAAATCACGCAAAAGGTCTCCGCGCTTCAGGAGACCTCGCCAATTATTTACGAGCAATACTCGGCCACTCGAGATTTCAGGGAATCGGACGCGGCGCGCAAAAGCTCCGCGTGCCGGTAATCTCGTGCATCTGTTAAGTTCCTCGCCGCGATCGATCGTTCGTGAGTACCCTACACCGCAACGGTTCATTAATCGCCGCGAGTGGGTGGCTCGCGGCTCGGATAGTTTATCTATACGGACTCGACTGGAAAATAGGTGGGGGTCAGAAGAGCGAGGAAAACCTCTTTCGAGGGACGCGAACGCGCGCCGGTCGTATCTATAGGTATATGTAGCGCATGGGCAACATCGGGTCGGCCTCGCGCACACGACGTTATCTCGCGATCGTTATCGCGTCTCCATTGTCGCCTCGCGCGATCGTTCTCCTCTACCCTCTGGTCTGTGAAAAGCAGATAAGTAGATACCGCGTGAAATGCCGCCCGAGAAAAGGGTGGCAGGGCGCGAGGAAAGGGTGGAATTACCCCGGAGCGGCGCGCGAATTCCGAGCCGATGAGATTGTTATCGATCCGCTGAAAGTTTCCCGAATTCTGCGTGCGCGGCGGCTCAGCGAACCGGCGTCGCGTCGTGAATAGCTGGCCAACCAAGCTCGAGTGGCGGGGAAACGTCGAATTCCGTTCGTAGCCGCTTCTCGCGAACCGGGGCCTTTGTTTAATTAGCGGCCCGCGCGACCGCGTCGCCAGTAGCGTTCATTAGGCAACTTCCGGCGATGTTGGTGGTTCGCGAAGTCGCTAATTCCGCCTTGGGCTCGGATCGCGCGCGACGCAATTTGGCGGTAGAGGCTCCTTTTTGTCATCACGCGCGGTAACGCGTCTTCTTCTTTTTCTTCTTCTTCTTCTTCTTCCTCTTCTTCTTCTTCTTCTTCTTCTTCTTCTTCTTCATCTTCGTCTTCATCTTCTTCTTCTTCTTCTTCTTCTTCCGCTGGGCGGGTTCAGGTATTATCTGCTCCACGTACCTAGAAATCGTGTTACAGCGTTGTAAACCTCCGTGTTGGGAATATCCTGATCAAATTCCTGTCATGTTCTGATAGGATTTCGCTGATATTAGTTCGTGAACTATGATGCGCTGCCTGTAATATGGGCGAGTTCGATAGGGTATCCCTACCGAATTCAAATATGGTTCTGCGTTCTTGATGGAAATTCTAATTCGCAAGGGCTATATGTGTTTCCGGAACAAATTCGTATAAGACTCCCTCTCCTATACTGTTTATAGAAAAATCGTATTGAATCTTTAATTACAATGTAATATTTAATTAATGATTGATCGGCCCTTTTCTATTTACATAGGGTAGACCGAGGCGAATAGGATCACAGGGTGAATCGCATCATGGATCCATATTTCTTAAATTGTGATAAAAATGAGCATTCCCACCATTTGTATTATCTCTTTGAAGAGGAATGCAGTGATGTCAATGACGGGAATGTTCATTTTCACAACGATTTCAGAAGCGGTAGACTTTTGATCCGATTCGCCCAGTTACCTGATTCGCTTCGGTTTACTCTACACTCTTAGAAATGTGTTATAGTTTTTAACAAACACAAAAATATGGTAAATTATTAACAATTTTGAAGGAGAAACACACATTTTATAGGGAATGTTTATTTTACACAATACTACGCTGAGCCGATCGCGGTGCTAATTCCATTATTTTTAGAATTACTGTACGAACAACTTGCAATTTTACCGCGCATCGAGAGTTCCACCCCCGTTTCACATATGAGTAGCTATCTTTCAAAATGCAGTTTTTTTTACAAAACCTTGTTTTCAGTAAATCCTATATAATCATTTGTTCTAGAGTTACAAATTCCAATATCTAATTTTTGCAGCTGAAAATATGTAGCATCAAAAAAGTGCCATAAAGAATCCAGCAAAATTAAAAAATCTACACCCAAATAAAAGTGATTAAGAAATAATTAGGATTTACCGAAGACAAGGTTTTCTTCAAAAACTGCATTTTGAAAGATAGCTCCTCGTATATTTTCATGCCTCACCTCCGTAAAGCAGCGGCAAACGCTACGCATCAAAGTATAACGCGTGACCACGCGATTCGCCGCACGGCAGCGGAAACGGAGTCAGGCTCCACCAGAGCGCGCGCGGCGCCCGCGGTTAAAACGATCGCGCCCCATTGTAATTATTGTAATATTTTAATGAAGCCTCAGTCTTGGGCGTTCGAGCGCGCGCGCCCACCGCTCTCTCCTTGTCGGGGCCCCATTATAGGCGGGCGAGGGGGTGACTCAATTTTCCCCGCTGTATTATGGGAAAGCGCTCGTCGGGAAGAAGGTGGCCGCATAGAAATTGGATTTTACGCTCGCGGCGAGTAATTATCACCTCGGCCCGCGACCTCGCGTCGAGCCCCCCCGAACGATAATAACGAAGTTCGATGTCACTGCAGCGCGGCGCGCCGCGGGTGGTTGCATCGCCGTTGGAAATTTCGCGAAATTGCCATCGACCGGGCTCGCGTGTGTTTTTCTTCGGAGCAGTGTCGCCCTGGCGAACATTTTACCGGGCGTCGCGCGTCGGCGACGTGATGAATTTTGAGGTTTTTCGACGTATTCGTAATTGCTTGCTTCGAGAGGACTGCGGCTGTGGGTGTCACTGCAATTTTGTGTCCAATAACGACGACAATAAGTCATTGGCTCTTTCTGTTCACACGGCCGCTGTATTACCAACAGAAATTGCCGCGGGGCTGTGTTTTCTGCGTTATTTTTCTAGCCGTTGCCCGCTACAGTAGACTCTCCGTAATTCGTCGAACTCGCGGTGCTGCAGGGGCTGAAATTGAGAGTAAACGAGGGCCACAGCGCTGAAGGCACTCGACCGGTTGTGCTCTCTCTTTTGTTTTGTGAGTGCGAGTGTGTACATATTTGTTATACGGGTACTGATATCTCTGTAAACGTACGAAGCGTTATCGACGAGATATTGCCTCGCAACGACTGCCCAATGCTGAAAACTCGTTACGAGAACGTTCATTTATAAATCATAAATTCCGCATTGAAAGAAATAATTGTTGGTGCCAACAAAATATTTTCTTCGATCAAAAGCATGATGTAATTCCAGGATCGAGTCGAGAATATATATTCTTTGACCAAGAATTTGTATTCTTAAAAATGTTTCAAATCACATATATTCTTGGTTCAAGAAATATTTGTTGATACTGACGATTATTTCCCTCAGTGCCTATCTCCGTGAAGTTATTATTGACGATATATCGCACTCGATCGAAATTCGCCTTATCTCAATGCAGATGACTCTAAAAGCAGAAGTAATCTTTTGTAAACAAATTCTTTGCCACTGTAACCTCGCAGATTTTCTGTAGTAGTAACAAGTAATGTCGATAATCGACGTTCTACTGTGCTAACTAATTTAGGCGAACAAATAAGCGCTTGTTGTGTGCGACAACTAATTCTTTTTCTCAGCGAAGGGGAAACGGGGAGTTATCGACAGACCGCTTAGCGAGAGTCTACTGTACTCTCTCTCCTTAGTTCTGTCACACTTTCTCACTTTCTGATTTGACTCACATTTTATTTCTTACATAGGTAATATAAATGCATTGCGATTCTCTCTCTCTCTCTCTCTCTCTCTCTTTCGTACGTTCATATACGGAAATTCGTTCCAGAAAGTAATAAATAATTGTACCCGCGGCGCCTGCTTCACGAGCGAGAGAAGAAAGGAACCGTTGGAAAGCCCGCACGAGCGAAGCGATCGAGCGGCGCCGGAGAAAAATGTTTTCTTTCCCAGCCTCACCTTTACTCTTTTGCTGGTACACACACAAGTAGAGTCCCGCCTCCACATACGAACGTATGTGCACATATATGGATGCGCGTAATCGCCTCGCGACGATATCCCCAACTTCGCTTTCACTAAATTATATTTTAACGATATACCTATACCTACTCAAAATATGTTGTAGGGGGGGGGGGGGGGGGGGTAGAAAGAGTTTGTATAAAGCCGCGCGCTAACGATGACGTACGAGCGAACGACGCGATTTCGTGTCATCGGTACCCACATATATCTCTATACGCACCCTTGTCTTATCGAGGGTTTCGGATCGCTTCGTGTGGGCCGCCCTTCCGGGCGTACGGGAAGTTCTCGCGTCGCGCGCCTAGTGGGTACGCCGAAAATTGATAAGCGACCGCGCGGGGGAGCGCGTGTTGCAGGCGACGGGCGTCGCGTGGAAATCGCGCGCGCGCCATCTTTGACCTTTCGGTGTTCGCCTGGTAATCTCGCTGCGCAGAACTACCCTTAAATTGTAACAAGGAAGTGGCGTGCGCCTCGTAACACGCATTTAATACGCCCGGCCGCGTATCCACTCGAGGCTCGAGCCGCCCCTCTCTCTGGCGTCTAGTTACTCGCAAACTTTCCAAATTTCGCGCCTTTATATCATGCGATAGTCTCTCATCCGCTGTACCCTCGGCGAGAAGCGCCCTTATACATGGCGTACGCGCGGGAGAAAGGTCGCTTCTCCCTCGGTGATCTCGTTTTCTCGGCAACCCCCCTTTCTCGCTCGACCTTATTGTTCCTTGCCGCGGGTCGAGGTACGCTGTTAAAAATATCTGCGGTAAAATGAATACAAATGTGTAGGAAGTTTTCATCATACGCAAATGTAAATTAAAATTGTGATACATTTGTATCTTAAATGTAATATACATTTGTGTTAAAGTTTTAAAAGATTCTTTATAAATTTAGTAAACTGATTTATATTAAATTTACAAACCTTGTTTTGCAATGTTACAAATATTATTTGTAATATATGTATTATACAGTATGGATTCTACAGGAATTAAAGTAATTTAAATAATACAAACTCGTATTACTTGAATTTTTGTAAAATCCATGATATATGGTTTATATACCAAATTTATATATGTTCTCTATGTACAAAATATATATAAATGTAATCGATATATGACCAAATTCACATACAGATCACATACAAAAAATATATATATTATAACTTATCTCCGCCTGAGTTTGGAAATGAGGATTTATAAAAAAAACTTGTTTCATAGCAGGAGAATATATCTAGATCCTTGTATTAACGATCTGAAATTTATGAATAATTGTATTAATCCATTTTGTGTTCCGTGTACATTTCTTCTTTTTTCGATGTTCGTTCCTTATAACATCGCTTCGATATTTCTTGAGAACCAAAACTCGCACGGAGTGTTTGGCGAGTTCAAAACGTTTCTATTCCCCGACCTCGATTAATATCAACCTGGATCTAACGTCCAGTCGCCATGCCAAAAGAGAAATCCAAGTCGAGATTCGACGGAAAATTTCGCGGGGCCGTTTGATCGCGGCGTTCGATTAAGCTAGTCGGAGTTAATTCGATGGGAGAGTTTCCTCGCAGTCACTTGTAAAAGCACCTCTTTGTCGCGTATCCATATTATTAGGCACTATATTCTACGCTCACTGAGGGATACGCTAATGCTGAATACTTGCTTTGCAGTTAGTCAGGCATGTACGATATCGAGCGCTAATACTAGTTCGTCGAAGAAGCTGCGCGAGTGCAGGTCGTCTATAATTACCGTAGGTTATGCGTGGATACGGAAGAGAAGCCTGCGCGCAGTGCACAGTTTCCGCTTTCGGTTTTCCGTCGAGATGCATTCTTGCACTGAGAAAAATAACTTGGTGAATCCCGGAAACGATGACCAAACAATTTGGTGAAATATAGGTCCTCCATTCGGTTAGTTAAATTGACCAACTTTTGGTTAGAATAACTAAACGTTTGATTGGAATGACTAAACATTTGGTTAGAATAACTAGATATTTGGTTCAACTGACCAGTATTTTGGTTAGAATAACTAAACGCGTTTAATTGGGTGCGTTTAGTCGTTTTAATCTAATTATTTTTCTCAGTGTATTGCTGGCGTTTATAAACTGTTGTTTTTATAGAACCACTTTTCATTCTACTTTTTAAATCTGAACCAGTCAAAAAAACTGACGATCGGCGAATGGTAGCTGAAAGTCGGCTAAAAACATGTACCAAGAAAACAGTTTATTTGTAGTGAATATATATTTGTTTAAATATGGCGAAATAAATATTTTATTGAATCGATTAAATATTTGTTAACTGTTACGATATTTATTTGGCCCTATTACATCCTTTGAGGCGATCATTCGAATGAAATAAAAGTGTTAATAATTAACATATATTTTCTTGTCTTAACGAAATATTTATTTCGCCGTATTTAAAATTACATTTATTAATTATTAATAAATTGTCTTCTCGGTGTACCGTTGAAAAATTGTAGCGGTTTAATTTTAGTTGACATATCAGCTACCGTTCGCTGATGTTCAGTCATTTTAAGTGTTTTTGACTTACAATTAGAGAGCACATTTGTTATAAGAGCCTCTAGATTGCGAAAAAAGTTACTTTCAATATTATTTTCTCGAATTCAGCGCAATAAAAATTCTTCAAATCTTGTAGATAATTGTAAAATGTATGGAATATGCATCTGTTATTTGTACGAAATTGAATCGCTTGGTAAAATTTTCACTTTACTGTCGGACCTCCTCGAATTTCATTATACGACGTTTCAGAAATGGTGAGTTACAGCAGCTGTTGGTTCGTAAATATACGCTTGCACATCGAGCAAGAGCGTTGCGCGCTACGGGAATCCTTAACGATTCCGTACAGCGTCGGAACGTGCTGCGAATCCAACGCGAACTCGAATGAATCTCGCTGTCTATCGTTCGGCTGATCGGACATAAATAAATAACGTTTAGACGACCTCTGCGTTAGAAAGAAACTCCAATATCGACGCGGTTAAAGCGAGGACCGTGGTTTCGGTCTTTTTTTTTTTGACTTTTTCCAGCCCGAATCACGTCTTTTCTTACGTCTGGCGAGAATTCGCGGGCGAATTTTTATTGGGGTGCAAATAACGCTTTCGCTGAATCGAGTTTAACGATTCATATGCTTCGGCACTTTGGAGAAACGGCGAAGCAAAGCTGTATCGCTACCTTTTCTGATTGATTTCCGGTGTTTAAAAGTATACGAAACACTATAGGTACTAAAAAGAATTCATTGAATCAAAAAAAAGATCGTTCTCGTTAATACCTACCTACAATGGTATCTAAGTGTAAAATTATTTGTTCGATTCAATGAATGTAATATTGAAATAATAAATCGATTATTTGAGGAAAATCACTATTTTTCGAATCAATTAAAAATTCTTTGGGCCAAGAAATTATTTCATGTTTAGAT
This sequence comes from Xiphydria camelus, assembly GCA_963678675.1. NCBI lineage: Eukaryota > Metazoa > Arthropoda > Insecta > Hymenoptera > Xiphydriidae > Xiphydria > Xiphydria camelus. Next base: position 35,860,486 of record OY783193.1, read on the forward strand.
AGATAGAATTAAAGGAACGATGCTTGTGTTCAGTGTTACTGTCTTCATGGAAATAATAAATCGCAGGATTTACAAAATTCGTTGTAAATTTCGGGAGAGAGCCCATTTGTCGTTATGATAACTACAATTTTTGTAAAAATTACGGGAACGGTTGCAACTTCTACAAGTTTTGCTGTAATTTGTGCTGAAATTGTAGTTATCTTAACAATTAGCCTTGTCTTGAAATTTACTACCAGCTTTGGAAATACTACGGTTAATTTTTTTCCGTGTTTTTATCACTGTAATTTCTCGTTACCACGATTTGTTATCAAAAGCAAAAGCCAACCCGAGTATCCGTATTTACCCCATATCTTCCCCTACGCTTAAAGTAACATTACCAAGATTAAGTTCGCTGTCTAATTAATGAAGAATGTTTATGAGTAATCGTAGGTATAATAAGTATCACATTATACTTACTATATAATATATAGTGAGTATAATGAACGAAGGTTGTGGGCCTGCGATCCGCGATTAATATGAGAAATTTCCTGGAATTTTCCGAAAGGTTCGCTTCGAATTCGAGTTGAGCGATATTTATAGCGCTTCTACGGCTTTCACGATTTGAAGTTCCCGCGAGAAGAAGTTGTAGAACGAGGAGAGAGCGAAGACAAAGCTGCCAGAAACGTCGTAAACATGATTTCTCGGATATTCGCCAAGTTTTCGCGTGAAATCTGCTTATTAAGGTCGCGTTTCGCATAATTACCTACCCTGAGAGCGAGCCTCGGTAATTAAGCGAAACCCGATTGTCTTCCAGCTTCGCTCGAGAATTCGTCCCATTCGCCCTACCTCGACCTCCTCGGCACTCCTTCCCTGATAGAGCGAGTTGATGAAGAATGTCTGTAAAGAAGGGGGAGAGCGATCGACTGGAAATTCTTGGCGAGATCAGTCTGCACTTTTTGTCAACCGTCCGATGAGCGAATATAACTTATCTACCTGACGCTCCTATCGATTGGTACTAGAAAAAAAAATACGTAGGGTAGACGGAAGCAAATTGGATCATAGATTTATATTTCTTGAACGGTGGTGAAAATGAGTATTTCGATTGTTCGTATTACTTCATTGCAGAGAAACGAAGTAATGCGATCGATCGAAATGCTCATTTTCAAAACGATTTAAGAAATATTGATCTATGATCCAATTCGCCTTGGTCTACATAGTCAAAAGTTTTTGCAATAAACTTCGTGTTACTATTATGCAGTTTTTGTCATACAAGTTTATCGATAATAATTACTACACGCTGTTGAAACAATTGAATTTACTACAGATTTGATTTTAAATTTACCGCAAAACCACTTAAAATCTACTAAAATTGAAACATCTTTCTTGCAGAAACTGTCCAATTCAAAACTCTCTTCGAAAATGACAAACAATTGATTTACATTACTGCACTCTTGACTTGCAATTTTATAATACTTTTGTATAAAAAATATACAACAAATTTACAAATCCTTTTAACAGCGTACCCCGTCTTTTCACTCTCATTATTAGAATCAGCATAGAACATCATAACTCTTGCTATGAAAGAAAAGTCGTAAGTCATATCGATAACAATTAGGGACTCACGATGTTTCCTCGCATAGAAACGAGTTACGACGTTTCTTAGTGATAGTGAAAAGATGCGTGTTTTTTTGCGGTACCAGTCGCTATACAACCACGCGAGAAGCTAAATAAACCGCTAACGAAAGACTGTGTGTGCGCATCATCGGCTGTGTCGTTCGTCCAATTAAGCCCGATTCTACGAAGGTAATTTGTAAAATGTAAATTTCGATTGATTCGAACATCTCGACGATTCATTTTTTATCCCCGTGAAAAAATTCGGAGAAATAATTTATGCGCATACGAAGTAGCTAGAAAATGTATTCGCGACGAATGGGAATTCTTTCTTTTTCGTTGTTGAAGAATTAATTTGGGGCGAATGGACCGCTGCGGCGTGGCAATTTAATTTGAACGTTAACCTACAGAGCGTAGAGAGTAAATTTACCATAATTCTTCTTGAGCGTAAATAAATTTTTATTCAAGTATTATATAATACCATAATAGGTACACTCTGAGGAAAAGGATGTTTCAAAATGTAACAATATCAATCCCACACGGAGAGAAGAGTACATTAATCACTGTTATGTAATACTAGATAATAGATTTGACATTTTGGGAAAAGTACTGCGCTCATTATTTTACTGTATGACAGCAGTTGGCATACATCCAGTGAACTTCACTAAACGCACATCAATTATTGTCATACAAGAAAACAATGAACGATATTTTCCCCAAAAATGTCAAATCTATTATTTAGTGTATAACAGTGATTAATGTACTCTTCTCTCCGTGCAGAAATAGTATGAAGAAAAACTCCAAGTGAGAATGTAGTGATGAGAAAGTGTTATGAATTACATTAAATACTATACCGTAGTTTAGGACTTACATGTATATTTAGGTACGTCCGACCGGAGTACATTTTATACTACTGTATATAGTACCTATTTAACCGAATTTATAATTGCACTGTCACTAGAGTTTTCCGCATACTTTCTGGGCTTTACCGCTACATTTTCAAACATCATTTTTCTCAGTGTGCGTACGACCATGAGACATATCTATTCCAAGTATAGTCTTGAGATAATCTCGTTTCTCGAAAGAGTTGGCTATAAATATACCGCTCTCAATAGCGGCTGCACGTCGCTCCCACCGCCTTTTCATCCGGATGATTAAAAATCGCATCCGACTCGATTCGGCGCATTGCATTGGGCTCCCACCGAAGTCGACGACCGAATTCTTTGCGCACAGCGACAGAGAATTCAGCCGACCTCCGTACGCGAACATTTCGACGCGACGGCGGTGCGCGACTGTAAATTACTTAGGTGCAGTCGCAAGCGCAAAAAAAGTGAATCGCGTAAGTAAATTATCGCCGGGGCGAGAGTGCAAGAAGACGCCGGACTTCTGGCTCAGCCGTTTCCTCGCCTCGTATAAGTCGGCCGCGCGCGCGCGCGCGTATATGTAACACACACGTACATACGTGTGTGTACATTAGTTCGCGCGGGAGCCATCCCCCGGCATCGCGCGGAGAAACTCATATACAGGGTGCACACCCCGTGTTACGCGCGGACTTATCGCACGGCACGAATCGCGATTCACCCTCGGCCGGCGTACACAGCGCGCGCGGAGCTCGCAACCCCCCCGGCTCGCTCTCTACAATTCAATTACCCTACTCTCGGCCTTTATTTAGTCCTTTTTCACTCGGCGTCTCTCCCACCCAGCGGTGTGACGTATCGCGGTGATTCTTTTTCCGTTAAAATGTAATTCTCGTAAAGAGATCTTACTCGGTCGGGGGGAAGGGGTGGGAAAGCAGGGCGCACGGCGGCGGCGACCGCCCCGGAAGCCATTACATGGATCTTTCTCCGCCTGCCCCTTTCGAGAGATCGGGAAACCAATTAACGGTGGGGACTGCACGATGCGCACCGTCGAACGTCGTTGCCGTAGCGATAAAAGACGTTGAACTCTCTTTGGTCGATGTTGAGCCGATTCTAGCGAGGTGTAACGCAGTGTGGAGTATCGTACACGTCTGTCGCATATTTTCGCGTGTAAGTGGAGTCTTCCTTTCCGTGAGAGAGACGTGTCGCGATGTGTATGGACTGCTGTAGCTCTTCCTGATCGACTTCCGTCCTTTGTATGGGTAGGGGATTCAGATGGAAAAAAATATGTAGTGAAGCTTGCCGAGTTGAAACTTTATCCCTACTATGATGCTTTTAACCTAGGACTATATCGATCGAATAGGTGCTATTCCTTTCGTCAGTTCGTCCATTAATTCGTCGTTCCATTTAAATATTTTTTTGAAATAAAAAAAAGATTTCATCGCACAGTCGTAAAATAATGCTATAAACCTTCTTTTGGAGATATGCTACTTAATTTGGAAAAAATCATCTGAGTCAGATACGTCGTTTTTAAGTGATTGACGCACAGACGTAATGGTTTAAAGAAATTTATACATGCATAGGTAGTTTAAATACAAATTTTAATTACTAATTGGTCTTGATCTTCTTTCGATTAATTGAAAAAACCAAAAGTTAGTAATCAATGACCGTGCCATCCTTATTCCTTCGTTATATATTAATTTCAGTAAAAGTTATTATTCGAAAACTCTAGCGTCAAGTTACGATAATAAATTACAACTTTTTGCAAATGCCAATAACGTTTCGTAGGTATACAGAGCTGTACTACATGTATTATACTTTGCTTTTAGCGTTGCCGAAATGATCCAGTACGCGAAATACAGCTCGAGAAATACAGGCGGCACGACGGTCGTTAAAGATGGAAATGATCCATAGAAATATAGTTAGTTAGTTATTTAATAACCTTCACACTTCCGGCCAAAATAACTCGCGAATAAACCGCGTGTGATGAAGCCGTATATCAAGGTGCGCGCACGATGTCTCTCGGGGTGGGCCGACGAGTACTGCAGTCGTTACTTAGTTAGTTGTTTAAATATGGTTCAGAAACCCCGCGAGAACTAACATTTACTTATTTTCTGGAGCGCGAGTCATTACGCCGTTGAAGCCTCTCTCTTGCTCTACTCTCGCGTCTTTTCGTAAATTTGGACCGCTCTGGAATTTCCCATGTATCCTCTTTTCACCATGTACGACGAGCGCGATGCATCTGGACTGTACGCTTTTTAGTATGCGTTAACGAGAAATTAATCTCGAGGATACCTCGAGAATTAATCATTCACACTGCATCGTCATTCATTCGACTTTAATATTCGTCGGAAAGAAGTTGGACGGACCGGGGCCATCCCTCCGATGGGAGTCGTTGTATGAAATCGCGATTATTTCCGTTTCCGTAAACTTTCGTGAACATATCGCTGGTGCTTTTTTATAGATCCAGGTGCGGGCTTCAAAAGTGTATTACACCAATTTTCGTTTAGCGTTCACGGTTTAGGAGATAATCGCGAATGAAGTGGATTTTGTTGTAAGCGAAATGGCCCTACTCTCGTCTAACGACAGTCGAGAGCATAAATAAATGAATTCCTAGCTGCAATGAATTAGTAGCGACAATTTGAATAAAAGGAACAACTTTACAACGGTATTCAACGAGGAATCGCGAATAATGCATCCGTCCTGAACTCTCAAATGAATCGAAGCAGTCGCAGCGAATAATCTCGATTGGATGCATTATTCGGATTGTTTTATTCTTTCTCCCTTCAACTAACTCTGAAAGGTTATTCAGTAACCGTCGCTCTAAACGGCGAACAGAATGCAAATGCCATTGTACTAGAAGACACGACCTTTGATAGAAGACCGAATCGCCGGTTTTTCCGCACGCTGCGTTCAAATCAAATCTCGCGCGTTTCCTAGTGTCGGTCAACGAGTCGTGTCATTGTTCATCATTCGCGCGAAAACGAATTCGATGTCGCCTCTCTGTACGTGTTTAACGGAAACGTCGTTCCGTTCAATTTTACGCTTTTAATTTCATTCGCGACACAATTCGATCAGTTTGTTCCACGCGTTTGGCATTTCGATTTTTGTTTTGTCCCCCGCGGGGATTAAACGTGCCTTTCATCGTCATTTACACGGAAAATCGTTTTAATCGTTATATCTCGTTGGGTTGTCTCCATGGCGGTGTTGTTTGACACTCAGCAATGGAAAAAGAGAATTAATTAATCAAGCGAATAATGTATTCATTTGGGGTAGTCGTATTGTCTTTATCCGAGTGATCTAATCAGGGGTTGTAATTTGTATATCTTTTCCGAATTTTTTTTAAAATACAAAAGCAGCGTAATTTTTACGTAAAAAGTTTTTAATCAGTTAGAATATCCCAGGTGGAAAAGATCTGTATGGATTATATAATATTTTGTATATAGAACGTATATATAAATTTAGGCTTATTAAATCTATATATAGGATTTCAATGCAAACCATGTACACATGTATTGTATATAGATTGTGCAAGAATTAAAACAGTTGAAATAATACTATGTATAAACCATATGTATAATTATAAATTATATATGTATATACTTATATAGATCTTTTCAACCTGAGATTGCCCGAGAACTTTTACAAATAATTCAGAACTTTTTTGAACTTAAATCAATACTTTTCTTAAGCGAGAAAACATTTTGATTTGGTTGTATTTTTAAATTATTACGCGGTTTTTGGGATAATTCAAATTGTTCGCTGAAATTCTCGACGAGAATAAAGAATTACGATGATACTTTTCATACAATTTTAAATTCAACGTTTTATTATAACGAGGTTCACTTTTACAACAAATATCTGAGTATTTAAACATCAAAGTAGTCGACTTTCACCATGGATCCTATTTATAATACCATCGATGGCTGGGTTTCCTAATATTAGGTACCCGCAACGATTTTAGCCCTTTAATGTCATCCCCTTCGATGTATGCGCGTTCCTTGGAAATTCCAACCATATTTCCCATCGGATACAACAAACCCGTTGAGAGTCAGCGTGGCATGCGTGACTGTTACAATAATACCTGTCCGCAAATTTCAACCCCGTGACATCGCACCGCCCTGATTTGTGGAGAGCGAAAGCTTGCGTCACATATTGCCGGGACATTAAATCATTGGTGTAACGCATGTGACGGGCGAGCTATGTACTCGTAGTATCTACTACACGCGTGCGATAGTTTGAATTTTTCGATATATAGGTAGTCGCTATAAAATGTAGCAGCTTGTGCAATTTCCAATTTAACTAATGATGTCTACATCTACCATTGCCAACTTTGATAGCCTCAAGAAGGAGTATAATCAGAACCCAAAATTGCATCCTTCTTTGTTATTTGCGAACAAAATTATTTTTACGAATTGGAACTCTTAAATAATATTTATATTATATTTTAATTAAAGCTTTGGTACTTTTAGCTTTCAGAGATTAGCATGTTATGTTAAGAATGAACTTATTCGTCACTAAATATTTAATAAATTTAATTTTGTCGTAAAATATGCTAATCAACTCTTCAGTTATGCATCATATATCTGTTGAATTTAGCATTAATTAGAATTTTAAATATATGATATTTATAAATAACGATGCAGTAGGTACTCGTATTATTTTTATATGGTGTTTTAATCGAACCCCCTCGGTATTAACGTTCATAAATTACTCTTGGAGCTACGATGTTTAACGGCACGCAACACGATTATCCCAGCCGTCCGCAAATTTCAACACCGCGTGACGTCTTCTCTGTAATTAGCGGAAAGGGTAAAAGCTGTTCTTATTGTCGCGTTTCGTCGGGTTGTTTAATCGACGATGACAAAGATGTGCGTGCTACGCATACGTTATCCGCCGAATGATCGATTTTCGTTTAACTTTTCGTGCCAGGCTCTTATCGACACCGCGCAGATCCATCGCCAACGGATCTACCCTCCAATTATTCTCGCATACAGATTTCAAGGCGGTTTTAATTCTGATTTTACGTAAAAGAATCGGCGAATTCCAGTGATAATATTCGATAATGACGGTGGTACTCACCACCTGGTTCTAATGATTTCATCCCTTATAGGTACTCTCGTATTAGGGGATGAAATACATGTATATGTGTGTACCTAGTATATATTAGATATAAGCACGCTTTCGATCGAACTCCAATGATTATTATTGGAGTTCATTATAATAATTCAATACAGCTTTTGTGTTTGTACATGAAAAAAAGATAAATCGTAGCATTTTTATAAAGTTGTGATAAATTTCGGGACAAGGCCAACTTATTGTTACGATAACTACAATTGTAGTAAATATTATTGTATAATAAAACTTGTAGAAATTTCAAGCATTGCTGTAATTTTGTCTAAAACTGTAGTTATCGTAACAATAAATAGGCTTTGCCCCGAAATTTACTACGAACTTTGTAAATGCTGCGATTTATTATTTTTTTTCGTGTAAAATCTCATCGCCGATTTGACTGATTCGGAATTGTATTGAACCAATTTCAAAATTGTGTAGCTTAATTCTGCGTTTCGATTAATTTGTTGCTATAATTTTAAAAAATCCTGAATATTTTATAGAAGGATTTTGACATAGTAAAATTAAAAGGCTTATATTTAGTATCTACCTATGTAGTGTTTTTACAAACAATGGAGAACACCTTATTTCGAAACACCCGAGCATTGGGTTGTTTACCAGAGTCTCAAGTCTCATCGACACCATCTTTGATGCGACTTTATCACCTCGATTTTCTCAACCTTGGCAATCATCGGATCTCAGGCTTGCGTCAAGTTCGACGAACTTCAACTCAAGCCTAAACCGAGCTTGGTCCAATCGTTAGATCCCACTTACAGTTAACGAGAATCCCATAAACTCGTAAACCAATTAACTAAGAGAAAAGTCCAATTTCGCTCCAAAACTTCCCGAAGGGATGCAAACCTATCACACCTTCCCACTTGCTCGTCGCGCTTGCCGATACCCTTCACACGTGTCGCCCTCTCAACGTACGTGCAATTTCACTGCACAGTTTACGCCCCATGAAAAATTCAACCGACGAAACAAGACGAGCGCGACATAGCCTACCATACGTAAGTACAACGCGCGCCTGCAATCCAGCGAGTGCAGCGACGACTCCATCCACCGCGACAATGCCAGGCACGCGACAGTTACTAACAGACACACTCGTAACACTCCTGCGCCACTCACGCCACCTGCATGCGGCTACACACCCCCCCCCCCCCGTTACGCCAACTACACTCGCGACGCTGATTTCGCTGCGGCGAGTCCCTCGACTTTTCAACATCTTTGTCCCCGTTCGCGTTACCCCCTCCCCCGCCCTCTCCAGGGGTACATTTCCGTTTACGCGCGGAATGACGCCAAACGCCGTTATGCAGACGATATAACTTTTGCCCCGGTGCAATTTTCCGCGCATTCAGGACGACGTTCTTCCCCCCCCCCTCCCACCCCCGCGCGGGCACGGCTTTGCAGTCTCCCCGGTTAATGGGGTTTTTCGGCGGCATCGAGCCACGCCGCGCGCAAGCTGCTAGTGGTAATTGCACCGCGATGCAACGCGTCGCGACAGATGGTTCAATTTAAGGGCGGGTCCCCGCGACGCTCGTCTCGTTAGCTGCACTTGTGTTCCCGGCGGTATGCGGGTCTTTGCCGAATGGAAGAATCTTCGCGAGGGGCGGAGAGGCTCACCCCTCGGCCGCGTTTCGGCTTCTCCGCCTTTTATATACCCGGCAAAACAGTAATTGATGGGGTCGACACTTCTGATTGGACGCGAAGGACCCACCCCCGCGAAGGAAGAGGGCGAGGGAAAAGAGGGTCCCTCCGTATCTCGTGTCGTCGTTGATCTCGTCGAAGAAGGGAAGGATCCGTTACTCGTTATCAGACCGACTCGTCTTGGCCCCCCGAGGCGCTCCGCATTTCGAGATACTTCGGAAGTTGGGATACTCGGCGCGTGGGTCGATGCTCTATACGTTACATCGTTCTGTTGCTCGTCTGATATCGCTGGTACGGTTGATATTATCCAATCTTACGTGTAAAGAAGCTCACAGAGGGTTCGAATTGGAATTTGCCGCGTAGCAAATAACGTACATTATTTTTTAGTGTCAACAGATAACTTTAATGAATAAGTTACGAGATATTTATTTCAATAATTCTGTGTGATTTTGTACGTATTAGGATCCCTGATCGAAAACTACTCCCATGCCTGATTGGGTGAACGAAAACTGCTCCTTCTCGTGTGTTTTCAAAAAGGCACGTAATTAATTATTTAATTTTGCGAGATTTTCGCATCTTTGTTTGTGCCAAGTTCAACTCTAATCATCGATTTATCAATTACAAGACAACAAGTTTTTGATTTATTAATCTATTATACTTATATAGTAAAAAGAATGCCGTGAAAACCTCAGCTGATCGAAAACTGGGTCCGTAACGGTATATCGGTAATAGTCGAGATATTGCAGCAATTATTTGTCTCTTTCTATCACTGTTGTAGCACTGATTTTTCATTAAAATGTAAGGCTACAACTTTTTACCCCTGTCACATCCAATTCTGATCTCTCCTAACCTCTCCTACTTACCACGACCAATCAACGATGACACTCATCGTCTATACTTCACAAAATCTTATATGCTATATTCACTATATTGCGGATCCAAGTTCCAACTCCATGTGTACTCGAAAGTGAACTCGGAAAACTCATTCGGATCTCTAATTCCCCTTGGAAAATGTCCACACGTGGAACTACCTCAGCCAAAGTTAAATCGACAAGAACGCTTGCGTTCGTCACCTTCCAGCCTCGCTTCTCGCGTCAACTAAACCCCGAGGACCGAGCGGGAAGCCGCTGTCGCGGCGGGTGCAACTTTCGGGATTGAGCGGTTCAACCTCCAGCAGGGGGTTTCCCGGCGATCAATCGCCTGCCTAGTTAAAAGTTGAAAAGTTCGGCTCTCCCGCAACGTCACGTACTTACTACCGACGTATTAAGCGCTGTACCGCTGGGCGAGAAAATTCGTCGCGAAACTTTGTATCGCATCCGCTCAGGCTGCTCGCCGGCGGCATGCGACTCGCGCGCATAGTATTATACAGGGTGATTCGAAATGGGAGGACTCTTCCTCTCGTAGAGAGATTCTTCGCAAAAAACTGAACCGAAAGTTCCTGTACAAAATTTTTGTGCTCCGCCTAGTTTACAAGATAATCCAGTTCGAAAATATCCAATCCAAAGTCAGATTCAAGGGACAACCAGGGCCGTGATAACTGGGGCCAACTTCATAAGATTAGTGAGTAAGCATTCTATAGTTAGTCCTATCTGTTTCGCATTCGACTTTATCGCGATACATAATTTGTCTGTCAGTCTTATGAAGTTGGCCCCAGTTATCACGGCCCTGGTTGTCCCTTGAATCTGACTTTGGATTGGATATTTTCGAACTGGATTATCTTGTAAACTAGGCGGAGCACAAAAATTTTGTACAGGAACTTTCGGTTCAGTTTTTTGCGAAGAATCTCTCTACGAGAGGAAGTGCGCCCATTTCGAATCACCCTGTATAAGGAGTGATCCTCAGGATGGAGGTCATAGAATGATAGACTATGTGGCATCTTGCAGACTATGCTGTACCTACGCTATTGGTCCGTGGACTCACACTGGCATAATTGTTGTAAACAAAATACCATCGCAATGCTTCCTTCTTATCGAGAAAGAGGTTTAGCAACAAAATAGTGCTGCCATCGTTTTACAACTATTCCAACTAGCTTTGTCCGATATCACTCGCTGTCCGACAAAACCCAACTTTCCCCTTGTACAGCAAAATAATTCCTTGCTCTAATAATTAATTCACAACAAATGTATTTCGCCGTTGTAGCGATAAAATTCCTACAAAGATACTTTGTTGCATCATTTCAAAGTAATTTAAATTTGCAGTAGTCAGTAAAAATTTGCATTGTCGCTGCGAGTTTTTTTTTCCGTGATACTCGCACGCCGTCACAGTCAATCATCGAAGTTGAGGCCGTGTCTTACATTGTCTCGTTACCCACAGTCTCCAGAGTATCTACCACGTAGCATACCGTCCTACGACCTCAATCGCTCTGCACGTCGATGCGTAGATAGGCTCGCAACGCGACGGAAAGGTACGTAAGTCGAGTCTGGCGGATGAGGTAAAGTGGGACGCCTGCTGTCTGGCGTCGGGAGGCATTGTACCGTCGCCGAGCGACGAAGTTTAGCCATTCGCGACTTCTTGGAAAGTCGCCGCGGCTGGATGGGTCGGAGGGAACGTTGCGCGCGGCATAGTGTATAGGCGAGTATAAGTTGAAATATATGTCGCGCGACGACGCGACGGTGCAGCCGTTGTTACTTTCGCGGGGCGCTGGGGACGCGTCCCGACGTACGTCACGTCGTAAATTGAAGAACGTGCGGTACACGGTATGCGTGGTACCTGTACCGCGACATCACGTGTACGTCGAGTGGCGTTGGAGTGTACGTAGGTATACGGAGGAAACGCCTTTCGGGAGAGATTCGATAATTAGTTTACATTCATATAAACTAATACACCGATAATTTATACACCGAGAAAAGAACTTATGCCAGATTGAAAGAAATGTGCTTCAAAAGACTGATACTAACAAATTTTAATGTATTTATAGTATACATGAGGGTTTCCGGACGTTTTTATAGCGCGGTACAATAATTTTTCCTTTGAAAATATTAAATCGTAATAGTTTACATTACGATTTACTAGTTTCTTAAGGAAAAATCGTCCTTCGGCGTAATAGGAACATCCGAGAACCTGTATGCGTATCTCTTTTATTGTGAATACAGTAAAATTGACTGGTGTGCTATTGATCAGTCCTGAGAAAGCATAGATATTTATTTGATTCGAATGAATATCGATTAAATTAAGATATTCTTCGGTTCGATCAATAATATTTATACACCGCAAGAAATTCTTCGGTGTGGGCCTATATAGACCACTTTTGTTGTTAGATAACAATGGCATAAGATTGAATGACACCAGATGTGGTATATATACATAGGTCCACACCACCAGTGTGTGTGATATGGTGTTAAAAATTAACACCACTTTTTCATAAATCAAATCGATACACTCGTTCAAACCGAAAATAAATATGCTCTTAGAACTATTTGAAAGAGCGTACATATTTATTTGAATCTAGCAAATTTCTTTTTTCAGTATAGAATCGAGATCGTCTAAATTAAAGAACCAATAGAACGAGCACTCGAGATGTTTTCATTTCTTTCATTCGTTTGCGGATCGGCTGACTCGCGCGAATCAACATAATTCAAATTGTGCCGATAATGAGTTTTTAATGAAAGAGTAAGGCGGCTGCCTCTGTCTTGCGCTTGCTCCTGCTGCATCGAGAAATAAACCGACAGCTGCTGGCCGCATCGTAAGCCAAGCTCGAACTAAGTAGCTTCTCGTTCCTATCTAAATAAATTGTTTGCTTCTGGTGAGATCTTCGCAATTTTTTTGTCTTATTTCTTTCAGAAACATCATAAATCGGAGTTGGTTCAATACCGTCATTTTTTACGATCTTACGCTTGCATGATCATATGAATATAAAGATTAGAAGGGCCCATAGCTGTTGGTCAATATCACATACGATCAATCCTTTAGTTGCATTGTTTGATTAAACTAATAAACACATTTTAAATGACTTCTTTCGTCAGATGTCAAAGTTATTGCAAGATACCAAACTTGATATCAAATTATATTTTAATAGAAACTCCTTTTTCTCGTTGTAAGCTAGCGTAGGGTAGCCACCTTCGGATAACCAATGCCACGGTAGATTTAAAAGCTTCCCTTTACTCTATCTGAGAATCGACTATGTCGTTCGAGTTTGTTCGAAGTAGCTGACGACTAGATTTTGGTGTAAGGGAAAGGCAGATATCGACGGTTTCTATTTCGTATACTCTTTTGCGTTGATACCGACAAGTTTATACGTAGCTGCGAGCTGTACGCGAGCCAATCTCGGATAAGTGAACGAGGTAGTTTCGGGCTCGCCTACTTTGAAACAAATTGCGTCTATCTGGAGAGATTTTCTGTATGCAGGAGCTTTTAGCCAGGCTTCGTACTTTTCCGTACTTACCTAGAAAGCATTTTTGCATCAGGCAAAGACTGCAGAAGAAGATATTTTCTCGCAATCACATCTTTCTGCGCTTCTAGTTATTTATTCATTCCCGTTTGTCTCTCTCCTCGACTTGTCGTGTGGACTGTGTGTTCGTGAAGAGGGACTGGATAATTGATTGCACCAAAACCCTTTTGTGTGCACATTTAACGCTATCCTCCTTGTGAATGGGACACGCGATGCCGGACTTCATGCAGTAGCGAAGCGTAATAATGAAAGTGCACTGCATGGTGCACTAGGGAAAATATATTTGTAACTTCACAAGGGTGAATTACGCGCGATAAAGTTTTATTCTCTTTTCTATCGCGATATAAATTACGTAACAAACGCAGCTACTAACTGTTACGTAGTAATTATGTAAAAATATAATTCTGTCAATAGTTTTATAATCACTGCGAAACTATTATCAATTATATCTGTATTGATACGAATTTATTTATGAAATATACAGCCACCTAGAGAAATGAGCAAATGGGATCTTGACATTCTTACGTATTTTCCCAAGCGGAAAATTTCTATGTATTTTGTATATAATCCGTATGTGGATTTGGTCATATATGCATGATTATGTATGATTTCTATATTAACTATATACAGACTATACATGGATTATACGAACATTTACATACATGTATATATATATATGGTTCTTATACGGCAAATGTAGAAATCATGCATAATCCATATGTGACAAAATCCACATATGGACTATATATACAAAGTATATAGAACTTTTCCGCCCGGGTTATCTCATTGTCAGCACCTTAATTTAGAAAAGTATCACATGCTCATTTTTTGCTTGTTACTTCAACGATATATCGGTAAATTTCTGGATATACGCATTCAAAAATTTTGTTCATCTTCTCCGAGTTAACGCGGCACGCCCACTTATACGTACAACATCATTTATTTAGGTACTCCGTGTACATATGTATAATTTGCACGCGTATAGCTACACGGGTTCACCTAAACTTCAGAACCCCCCACGACAGGAAATTGCCTTTTCATCGCCCCTTCCACCGGGGGCGGCCGCCACCTGTTTCCACCACGCGTGCCGCGTCTTTTCCGCTTAATCCTCCAGCCGCGGCGAGGGGGTAGCTCTTTAACGAGAATTAAATGTTAATCGGCTTGTCCGTTCCTCCCCCACCGTTCTTCAGAACTCTCGGGACTGCAGCGGTATTCCGCGTACGCGCGCAACACCGAAGGGCGCGAATCAATTATTACACCCGAAAGTAAAGCGAAGTGAAATTAATAATGTGGTATCAGCCCGGAGGAAACTCATCGACATTCGCGTTCCGTATAATCCAACGGCTTATCGCGTCTCGTCTCTTCGGCGGACTTTAACGGTGTATCTACACTCAGGGCGGTTGGCCATCGCGTTGGGAAATTAAATAAATTCGACTCGCGTCTTTCGTTTAAGCGTCGATTTATTTCTTATTTATAAACATCGTATTTCATTAGGAGGGAATTGAATGACGAATCTGACGATATTACACTGTTTAAATCAAAATTAATTTATGTTGCAAGTAATTTATTTTAAAAAATGGTGTTCGAAATTTTTCTGCTACTCGTTTATACCTAATGGGATTCTTAAAATTAGAGACATATTAAGAGGGAGATACTAGGAATATATATATAGTTGATAAGATTGAATTAAGCTGTGAAGAAGAAGGAAAACGGCAATTAAACAGTATAAATAAGCATGTTTAGAGAATGGAAGAATATTTTGAGAGGTAAAGAAGGGTGGCTAGTATTGTAGAGAAAATGAGTAAGCTAGTCAGTCTTCCACTCTTGTACAAATTTTTGTTGCTGTACAGGTAAAAAGAATGAGTCATAGCATTTGCAATGATTTGTGATGGATTTCGAGGCTCAGCTACTTTACCGTTACGATAACAATAATTGTAGCAAGAACTATAGGCTTTCTCGCTTATCACTTTTTATAAAATTTGTAGTTTTTGCTACAATAAATTCTAGGATGCCCGGGAAAAAGAGTATAAGTCAAAGTCGCCTACCAAAACACCTCTACAATTTTCTTCTACTTTCCTAGAGATATTTGTGCGCTACATGCATTTAACGGTTCTTATGAGAAGTGTTATTTTCATTTTATACATTTTTTCTCAACAGTTTGTGTTTCAATATAAACAAATAAAGGTGTTTTCTGAGCAATACCATTTTTTGACTTGTACTCTTTTTCCCGAGCATCCTAGAATTAGTCTTGTCTTAAAATGAATCACAACGTTAACATTTACTTCTTTCCTTGTAACACAACACACATGACGCCCGACTATCTCAGCTCTATATCTCGAAGCAAAAACAAACGACACGAGAGTGCTTAGATATGCCAAAATCAATCGCGATTATTTTATAGTTCATGAACTTCCGGCCGATGTCGCTATAAAACCGTTTCGTACATCGAAATATAAAAAACAAAATGACCCACATAATAATTTAATTACTGCAGATTGTCATAAGTTAACTGCCAGTCGTGACTAAAACCAACGCACACATCCCGACGTCGCCCATAAAGTCCCAAAGTATAAAATGACGCACAACTAAAATGCGAAACCGCATTTCGACCGAATTTCCGAGCGACTTTACGTGGCAACATTTGAACGCCGCGCACGATAACCGAAAAGTGCCGCCGAAATCCCGCGCTATCGCGTAACGCGCTCGCCTAGGCCAATAAAAGGAGAGAATGCAAGGAATGCGAAAGGGTTTCATTTGTCGGATCGAACGTTTCGTTTCGCGTTCGCGTATACGAATTCGAATATCGGTGGCGTACGTCGGATATTGAATTTCATGTATGTGTGACGGGAAGCAAACGCGTTTAGCAAGCCTCTATTAAGGCCCGTATCGATAACGAACGATTTACATAAATTCTACGACATGTGGCAGTAGTAATGCCGCATGCACCACGTGTGCGCGTGCTTTTGATAAGCGCCTCGCACGACTTTATCAGTTTGCGTGCACACTATTCGTTGTTGAATACTTCCGCGGTGAGTGAGAATATAATTGCAACTCTCAGGATCGAGTGGCTTCGGTAATTATTAGTAGACGGCGCTGCGACGTGTTACGGCGATCCGTTGGCCTACTTTTCGCGTAGCTCGCCACTGGCTGGCCACTTCCGCGCCGTTCTACTGCGAACTCGCGATGCATCTGTGAGCATCTGTCCGTGCGATCGTGATAGAAATATATTTACCGTTTATTTTAATTATTTTCTTCTAAATAAGTAGCATCTACATTGAGGGAAATAGTTGCCAGTGTCAACAAAGTGTTTGTTGAAACAAGAGCATATGATCTTACAAATTTTTAAGAATACAAAGTCTTGTGATCGAAGAATATGTATTTTTCATTGAAAAAGACCATCGTGAGAACAAGAAATTCTTTCTGTGCAAAAAAAGAATAATTACGCGAGCCTGTCAAATATTTTCTTGCGCTGAAATTATATTATGTTTTTGATTGGAGAACACATATCTTTTTTTTTTTTACCAGCAATTATTTCTCTCAGATTATCGAGGACACGATTTCCGTTCGAATTTTCACGAAAGAAACAATTGTTGAAAGGGTCTTCCAAAAAGAATTGCTCTACCGCGCTGGAAAAAATAACCGGAAGCTTTCATATGTACTTTTTTTCTACTATACATATAGATATGTAAAGTTTTTCCCCCAAAAATAACAATACGCCTTTGCGCGTATAAAACAGTCGAAATCTTGGAATAAAAAGGCTCTTCGCCTTCTTCATCTGTTATTTTGAGTTTGCTCAGACCGCCATAGTCGAACAAAGAGAAGAACAAAGAAGTGGCGGGTGTGCGCTCCCTCGTAAATTGAACGAAAATATATTTGGAAGCGATATTAGTTGCGAAAAGGCGTCGTTGTAGATGTATACGTATCGCAATCTCAGGCGGAACAGTCGTGTACCTATACCTACCTACCTCATTTTCTCGCATGGCTACCAGCTGTATACGATTCCGATATAAGATATCGCAATAAATTCAAATAACGTTTGACGATTCAATTTCAAGTATACCGGAGCGGAGTACCCATTGCCAGCGAGTTCTCACGGGGATAAAAATGCGAATTGTCTTCCTGATTCTCGAATCATCACATGTAGGATCGCGTTGACAACGCGATTGCTGCATCCCCTGCACCGGCAATAGCCGTTGCCGAAAATCTCGGTCGTCTTTAGATCAAGTTTTGTTTTCTTGCTATCGTATCACGTTTATTCTCAGTCTGATATTTTTTATCTTACTTTCATATATTGTACATATTTATAATTCGCTAAATACTCAAATTGTGAGGGAAATTTATGATCAATCTCGCACGTAAAATGTTTTCGAAACACAAGCCCGTTTATCCTCAGGTAAATTGTAAATTTGAAACTTGAATCCTTTATCTATTCAGATCTCGTTTAAAACTCACTTGCAAAAAATATTGGAATCACTCTTTCCAGGCGGAAAAGTTCTGTGTAATTTGTACATGGTCCATATATGGGTTTGGTCATATGAGTTATATATTATTTCTATATTAATCGCGTAAAAACTCTATTTCGATTTTTGAATGTTTACATAATCCATATATAGTCCGTATATAGTTAATATATAAATAATTTGTAATCCATATATGACCAAAAATTCGTGTATGCATCATATACAAAATATTTAAACTTTTCCGCCTGGGTATTTCATCATTTACGAACTTTTGATTTACGTCATTATAAGGCTTTATTGCAGATAAAAACGTAATCTTCAAGAAACTATTTTATCATACGAACGCGTGAGCCAAAAGTTCATATAGGTAGATAAATAATAGCGTTTCAAATTTTCACCCCAACGATGAGTTGCGGGGTAGGTGGATTATATTATACGTCACTTCCGCATTCTCGCGAACAAGGGTAGGTGCCTCCACTGTCCCGCGAAACGGAGACGAAGAAAAAGGAGGTGGCGTAAACCGAAGCAAAGGCGTGCGTTTGAGCACACACGCGTCCTACGCGCCGCGGCGCGTTTTGTGTTCGGGGATTAGCAAAAGCCTCGGCGGGTCTCGCGTGACGAGCGACGATTCGTCTTCATATTCCCGCGGCCCTTTCTTCGCGGGGAACGAAGCAACGTTCGCCGCCACTGCTACACGAGGCAGTTCGACCCTCTCCAACCCTCGTATCCACCCCAGTGCGGCGCGGCGAGTAACTACCGACCGCAGGCTTTCTTCCGAAACTTACAAAGTTCGTCTTGAGCGATGTACTGGCACCCCGCTCTATACTGAGAAAAATAATTGGTCGGTCTAAATAGCTGTCCAACGTGAACGGTGTCAAGAACACGCTTATTTCAGATAAGTGTATGAGCATATGTAGTTCATTGAATGGGGTAGTTGACTGATTTTTTTATCGATGATTCGAAAGATTTGGACAAAATTATCCACCCTGTATTTTTTCTTTTTCATTTTCGGCCTCATTTAAGCCGGAAAACGATATTTAAAAACACAGCACACGTCATTGTGTTCAGTACGAGAAAAATAACTTGGTTAAAATGACAAAACGCATGTACATAGTTAAATGAGTTTAGTTATCCTAACTAAAATACTAGTAAGCTGGAATCGAATATTTAGTTATTTCAACTACATGTTTGGTTATTTAAAAAAATTCTATGTCTAGTTATTCTGACCATAAATTGGTCAGATTTACCGAACAGATGGGGAATCTATATTTAACTAAACGGTTTGTTTTTTATCTCCAGGATTTTGCTTTGATTGATCAGGTTATTTTTCTCAGTGTAAGTCTATCTCTGTCGCACACGCCGCTTGGCATAAATAGCGTGTCTCTCATGGCTTTTCGCACTTGTAACTTCGTGAATAATTATTTTTTCGGACATTTTCTTTTTCGTGTTATGTCGAATATGCAGGTATACGGATTGCAAATTAAATTTAAAAATATGATAAATTTGTTAAATCAAATAGCGTGTCGAACGAACCTACACTTGATTCGAATAACACATACCTACTCGATTCAATGACAATATATATTTGACTCAAATAAATATTAACACTAAAACTACCGCAACCGGTCAATTTGACCGGTGTCTTATTCAGAGTTCCATTCAACCTCAATTATATCGTAACCCGTGAGGTTTTTGTCAAAATTGGCAGAATACTTTTTCGTAGAGCACGTTTCGGTCTACAAAAAAGTTCTATAGCAGTGTGGACGAAAAGTCCACAGATAACGAGATAATCACCCGCCAAAACGACCGTCTTATAAAGCGCGACCATTCGGTAGTTCTAGTGTTAAATTGTTTTTATCATTGCACTGTGCGCGTTCTGCTTGCCCGAGTCATCAGGATCGTTCGTCGTCCTATCGAGCTTTATCCCCCCCGGAGATCTCCCATTTCTGCGGCAATCGCTCAATGCCTCGTATTATCGTACCTATATCTATACACATGCCTCTATATATAAGTACAACGTAACGCGCGATATATCAGAAAGCATTCTCGTTCGCGCATGAGGCGTGGTCGGATCGTCGATGACATACGGTTCGATGCCACCCCTCTCGCCACCATCAGACGTGATCTACTTCCACGCAAGACGAGGCTCCTCTCGTTTCGCATCGTCGACTCGATTCCGAGACCCGCTCGTTTCCCTTAAACTCTCGCCTGTACCACCGACGATCCATATACGCGACAATAAGGATCCCCGGAGGACCTCCAAAGACGAACGGTTTAGATAATTCTTCCTTCCTTCGTCGAGAGCGAAAATGACGCGTTGCAACGTTACCCTCCACCGTCGCGCCGAGCTGGAAAGACTGAGCGCGCGCGCGCGAGCTTTCCTCGCTCGACGAGGAGAGAGGAACTCTCCAGTGTTGCTCTTGCGTCTCCCTGTTTGGTTTCCCAACTCCGCGGCTGCGAAACTTGCCTCTCTTCTCGCTGCCGTACACCGTAACCCCCTTCTCCCCCTCTTTCCACCCTCTCCATCTTTCGTCTCGGCCCGACGCGGGTGTCTGGTGTGCAAGCACAGAGTCCACGTCTCGGATGCCTAAAGACTCGCGCTCGCACTCCGGGCTGCCACGCCTTCAAAGCGCCACTCTCCGCGCTTCGCCGTCAGCTCGTCGGTAAACTTTCCGACGGGGACTTCGCGCGTCGCCCTTCGCCCCTCGCGCGTGCCTCTGCGTCTTCTTTACACCCCTTTCCCTTCGACGCCTCTCCCTCTCCCGCTCCTTCTCCCACGGCATCTCGTCGTCGTAATGTACATCGCGCGGACGACAACCAACCCCCGAATTCCAGCGCCGGGGTAGCTCCGACTCGCAGAAAAGTCGCCGGTAATTATAATTCCCCTTTAATTGTGGGAATCGCTCGCGCGATGACTCGGCGTCGCGGCGCGATCGTGCCGAAAAATTAAATGACTCGAGAGGTCGCGTCGCGTCGGCGGGACTCTTCGACGCCCCCTCTTGTCGTTGGGGGGGGGGGAGGGCATTACAATGAATCGTTCGAACAATGCAACGGAAAAAAAATTAGCAATAATATTGCTAGACGAACGATAAAATATTGCTTCTCCTCAACCAGCTGCATTTATTGCTGTGCTAAAATTTGTGACATTGCTAAATGTAGAAGCAACACACTATTGCTAACAATAAGTATTGCAGCGATATGTTGTTCTAAGATGTCGTAGCGATATATGATTGTTGAGCATTGGAGCAATGAGGTTTGACTTCCTCGCTTCTCAATTATTGCAACATGTCGAAGCAATATAATATTGGTAATTACAGCAATGATTAATATTATTGCCAGATCTCTCTGCTGATAACTCGGACCGTGAATCTCTGTCACTGTATAATCACATATCTCAGAGAGAGTTCGGGAGAGAATATTTTTCCCCAAAGTCCGTGCGTGCGCGCGAACGTTAGTTTTCGGGGCGCGTGCAACCCCCCTTTGTCGCGGCTCGCCGCGTCCGACCGCCTCACGCGCGCGTTCACTCGTATACGGGAATCCCGCGCGAAAGAACGTGTGACGTGACATCGATTTTCCCTCGTCCTTTCGTCGGACCATTTCCGGAATTACCAAATTTCGACGAGACGGAGGGTTTCTTCGAGGGGGATCGTCAGAGGGGGGGGGGGGGGGGTGGAAGCGAGAGCGAGGGCCGTCCCCCCGTCACGGCCCAGAGGCGGCCGCGTTGCCCCGGGAAATTAGGAAACTTTGACGATGGATGTTGAGTCTCCTTGATCGACGTGGTTCTTAGGGGCGAATATTACGCGTATATTTTTGTTTAATCCTCGTGACGCGCGCACCACGGGATACGCGGGCGTGTATACCTGCTGGCAGTACGCGGTAGCAGGGGTGGCAGGTGTGTTTGCAGTCTCGCGTGTAAGCAAATATCCCCGAAACGCGTCGGCCTTATCCCTCGGGGGGCGGCGCTTATGCCGGAGCGCGCGGTAAAGCGGCCAGAGACGCGGAACACGGCTCGAATTAATAAAAGCCCCGGGAACTTCTGCAGCGAAACGAATAAAGTTGAGGGCTACTCTGAAAACGCGTGCGCCGTACGAGCGTCCGCGCGCGCGCGGCATTGTTAACTTTGTTTTTCCTTCCGACAGCCGGGGACTCGGTTTCCCTCAAAGGACTCCTGACTGTAACTGATCCTGGCAGTCGCGCGGTTCATCTGCGTGGGGGATGCGAATTTTCTCACTGATGTGGTTTTTTAGTTGAACATTTCTTTTTCGATCCTTCCGGTGGCGCAGCGTAGGCATCGGTCGCGTTACGCGGAGAGATCATTCCCGTTCGCCATATCCAACCCACCGGTTCGGCTGTATTCGTTCGATTTCCCCGTAAAGAACCTTTAATCCTGGATAAGCTTAAGCAGATGTCTTCCAGGTAATCTTATATCGCGATACGGAAATCTTTTACGTGTACCTACTGCGAATCCTCTGATGAGAGGATCGATGATAATCTTTATGAAGAAGCTTAAAATTTGCGCGCGCTGGAGTGAAATGTAGGAAGAGAGATTGCGATTTAAATATGAGATTCCTTCCGGATTCTTTTTAGATTGTTATTCTATTTCGAAGCGAGGAAGGGGAAAAGAGTTCTGTTATTAAATCTAGTTGTCCAGAGGTCAAATTTATCATTTCAGTTGTCTTACTTTCTACATCGGGGTAAGAATAATCACGTCTCTTTACATATATGTACGTAATGTACGTAGTACTATGATACGTCCGATATCGCGAATCTGTCATTTATCAGGTCGACTTTATGAAATTCGTAAAGTCGCCCGATGGATTCATAGCCTCGACGAAGAAATTCCATCCCCCAGAATTCGATCTTTCTACATACATGCGCGTACACACACGCGCTCCACGTACGCCGAGACGCGAAAAAGCCGGCAATAGAGACGACACGAGACGCGACGTTTCCGATAATCCGTGACATTACGAAGCTGCGACACGGTCGAGATCCGGTCCCGCGGGACCGTCCGCCAGACCCGTCCAATCGTTGCGGCCGTCAGAAAACAGGAAGCCACGTGCTTCCGGTGGGAACGGATAGCCTGAAACAATATAAGAAAAGAACTCGATAGATATGTGGCTGGGTAAGCGCAACATCGACGGGGTGCGTCGTTGCAGCGCGGGGGAAACGACCGTTGAATGTAGTGCAGCGGGCGCGACGCATCGTATCGATATATCGGATGCTCTCTCGCTCGGTGTAATGGAAAATCGGCGGATGGAAGAGGATATACCACCTTTTTACAATTTGCTCGCACCCCGGAGGCGACTAGGTGCTAAAGCGCTGTTCGACAGCTTACACAGGCTGAACCAGAAATGCATTCCTATATGTACTTATAGGAAAAATTATAATTTAATACGAAGAGATCGGTAGGCGCGGTTGAAAATTTCTAACAATTGCAGTAGAGAGAAAGTAGAGGTTTTTCAGCAAATATAGATTGAAAAAAAGGGAAGCTATCGCTTAGATCCTAAAAGAAACTGGAATTAAATATGAAGAAATTGGCTGATGTGAAATTTTCCAGGAATTCAAAAAGAAGGTATAAGTTTCTGTGCAAATATCCAACTAAAAAAGGAAACGTTCATCCCCTTTAGGTATCTGCACTGAGAAAAATAATTTAGTTAGAATGACAAAATGCATCTGGTTAAACGAGTTTAGTTATTCCAACCAAGATACTAGTAAGTTTAACCGAATATTTAGTTCTTCTAACTACATGTTTAGTTATTTTAACTACACGTCTAGTTATTCCGATCAGAAAATAGTAAGTTTAACCAAACAGGTAGAGTCACCAAACGGTTTAGTTATGGTCTTCAGGATTTTTGTTAAATTGACCAGATCATTTTTCTCAGACAGAAAATGAGATCCTGCTTTATGAGCATCGATGTTCACAAAATAACGGTATCAAAGTGACTCCAAAGGTCCTCGATTGCTACATTAATGCTATTATAAATAACTGCTCCAAATTTGCAATTTATCATATTCGTTCTGATTCCCTCGTATTTCAATTTTAGTTCATTTTTAGCACAGCATCTCTGGTCCAGTCTGTACCTACATTAGCACCAGTCCGTTCCCCCGTATGACGATTCAGTTTCTTAGGACACCGTTCAATTAAATTGTATATACCGTCGCGAGACGACACACTTGGCACGACGCTGCCACTGCTGCTGTGCCGCCCTATGCATAATGCACGCGCGGCATTTTGCGAGCAACCCCGTGACCATTGAAACGTGGCTCTTCTTCCACGGCAAACGGCGGAAAGTGGGGGAGGGTGAAGGGCAGGGAGGGAAAAAGAGGGAGGCTAATAAAATCGCAAATATCAACGCCTCCTTCCTCTCGCTCGCCCTAGAAATATCCCGCGTCGTCGAGTTCCCCGTACGAGGTACAATTTTAAAAGACTCTTTTTCGGAGTGCTTTTTATATACCCATGTCTATATATACGTGTACGTATCATGCGCGCCACGTGGTAGAAATGGAATACAGAAAATCCGCTTCCGCGACTGACGGCGGTAGGGGGGATACTCCGTAAACTTTTATTTTACATTAACTACATTTTTCATAAGCCACCGCGTGGAAGCGCGCGATGGTTTTATACCGCTTCGTGATGGTGGCGCATGAATTTCATTTCGGGAAGGCGCGTCATGTCGAGTAAACCTGACTCTTTTTTTTTTCGGTTTTCTTCGAGTTGCAGTTGTAAAGTTCGCGTGCATTTTTTGAAATGCATTTCATCTCGGTTCGCAGTCTGATCGTGTGAAATTTTAAGACGAGCTGGTAGTTATGTACTTTAACCACGATGCCTCCGTTAACGCGTCTTCTCTCCCTTGTTATCCTCCCTTACTTTCTTACGTGTTTTCTCTTTCACATTTATTCTATATATTTCCCATGTATAATAATTAGCGACAACGTACGCGCCTCGCGCACACTTTTCGTTTATTCGTCGTTACTTAATCAAGTTGGCAAACGTCACTCGCTCATGCTCTAAAGATTCTAGATTCGGGATGGCGAATTCGGCTAATAAAATTCACGGAAAAGTGAGATTTTTTGTGCCATGTCATTTGATAATTAACAAAAATCACTTATCATGCGTCGAAAATAACTTTTCATGTTTTCGAGATTCGAGATTGAGGATAGCGAATATGGATATGAAGTCGGCCAATAAGATTCGTGGAAAAATGGCTTCACTTTACGTGAATATTAGCCAATGAGAATGCCGGAAGGGATTTTACTTGACATATTCTTTTTACGAATGGATAGAAGAAATTAAATCATGTTTTAATGGGTATTTCATTCTGTTTCATTTGATTCTACCGTTTTCCAGTATTAATTTATCTCGTTAAAAATCACATAAATTGTCAAAAATATTCCGCGTTAAGGGATGATACCCCATCTCTCGAGTTGACCTAGTCCAAGCTAACACGACCTGATCTACTTGACCATTCTAAGTCAGAAGCCAGTGGAAACGCATACCTGTATCACGTGCATCGGTCCCTGGTGCATGGGTAACAGATCAGGCCGCTTGTGGCCGTTAGATAGTATCGACTCCGTCGTTTCACGCACGAATAGGTAAACACACCGCGCGATCTTACATGCAACGGTGGACGCCTGCGAATGTGTATACAGTTATCCTTGCGCACAGGCATGCCAACGCGTGTACCTACTTACGTGTGACACGCGCTTTGTCCACCTAGAGTACAGAGATTGGCGCATATAGGCGTTGGGTACTCATGTGCTCAGACTCTCAGGCTGCGTGTGTTTAGACGCGCAACATACATGGTACGGTTGTCACGGTAAATACTACCCATACGCGGTGTTATGTTTGCGAGGGATCTCCACGTGAAACGTCGGAACGTAAATATTAAACTGTAGAGCTATAATTAAATAATAAGCCTTAATAGAGAGAAATAGTGACGAAACTGTAGAGTAGTCATGGGAGAAGTTTGCAATTTTGCATGCATCTAGTTCCATCATTCAATTACATTATGTTTTTTTCCAAAACTCTTTGTTTGATCAAAACAAAGTTATAGTTAAAATTCTAAAGTAGTGTAAAGGAATCATTTTACCTCATCTTGTGGGACCAAATGGTTTCTTATATGAAATAAATGGGAAAACTGATTTTTACTGTTTTTTATTCACAGTATTATCGAATGATTTGTATTGCAGTAGAGTTAAATAACAGAATGAAGTAAACAGAGCGCTTGCCTTACGTAAGGTTACTGAAAAATGAATTTCATTTAATTATCGAACGACGAAGAAGTTTCAGTGGGCCTCATTACATGAGTTATTCGATAATTATACTAGGAATATATCGTCGTACCGAATTGGTGGTTTTCATCATTATTGACAATTAAATCACGGGGGATCGTTTTACTCCGAGGTATTATTTTGGCCCGGTCTCCCCTATACAGAAATGTATTTATCTATTTGTTATTTTTTCCCCCGATAAAAGCATGTAGTTATATGATAATATGTAATAAAATTATACAATACGCGTCTATATTGTAAAGGGTAAATAGGCATGCAAATTGATATAGGGGACGATTAGTGAAACCGAGAACGCCGATTAACCTCTATGAACGCGTAAGAGCTTTTCCGTCACCGCACACTCTAAGTGGATAAGCTCACAAAAGCTAGTGAATATGCGACAGAGAGTTCCTCATGCGTTTGCCGAGGTTAATTGGTATTTTCGCTCGCACTCGTACGTCTCCTATGTCAATTTTCAAGCGTATGATCTTGTATGGTCAGCAAGTCGAATAATACCACTTTTCAATATTGTCATAATATTATGACTGTTATAGCCGGAAATATCGTTAGGGGCCCCAGGATTTTTTTCAGAGTACAAGGCTTCATTGTTATAGCAGCTGATGTGATTAGTTTACGAACTATTCTCAAAATTCTATCAGGACCGAATAGGAATTTAGGGTATCCCTGATAAGAAGAGGTAACGCTTCTCCTAATCAACTCCTGCGTACCGATATAGTCGATTATCATCGTTATAGGTAGATCACACCTTTGTGCAAAATTATTTTGCAAGAGGCATCGAAGTAATGAAATAGTGCCATATTTTCAGGCACTAGGGAAAGTAGGGAAAAGTTGAGTGAAAATGGAATGTTTCCGGCGGCCTTTGGTAAATATTTATTACAATTATTGTCAATGACTTGGGTGTATTCTGAAAAATAAATGATTAGAGGTACTACATACAATAATAACAAATGATGAAAACTTTTTTATTCGGTATATTCTCAGCTATATTTTTAATTAGTGGTATTGTAAAAAATACTTTTTATGCAATATTATCAACTATATTTTTCATTGCCAATAGCCGGAAAATGAGTAAAATACGATACCAACTTTTTTTATATCACTCGTCATATTTTTAGTTAGTAAAACTATAAAACTACTTTTTACGGCACTGCTAACTATATATTTTTAATCACGAATACCAGAAAAAATAGTGTAAAATACAAAATCGACTATATTCTTCTCCGACTTTTCGTTTCACCCCACTTTCCCCGCTTATAAAAAT
Source organism: Xiphydria camelus (assembly GCA_963678675.1). NCBI lineage: Eukaryota > Metazoa > Arthropoda > Insecta > Hymenoptera > Xiphydriidae > Xiphydria > Xiphydria camelus. The sequence continues at coordinate 35,888,095 of OY783193.1, forward strand.
CTCACATGAATTACGATCCAAAATATACGCGCGCGCGCGCGTCACTCTCCCCTGCATTTCTTTGTCCTGTACGAGAGATCACTGCAGGCTTCGAGGCTCGCATGTCCCGCTGCGACGCGACGGAGAAAGCGAAAAGTTACTGAAAGCAGAGAGCAAAAAAGGAACGTCTCGGTCAGCAAACGAACGAAGAAATAAACGACGAGGGGAGTTCGCAGCGAACGCGCACTTGGCCTCCTATAAATTACAAGGGCTCTCTGAAAAAAAAGCTGTGTACTCCGACACTCGGCACTCGGTTTTTTAATCGAGAAACTTTGCAGGCGGGGCTCGACCGCTCGTATAATTTTGACCGCGTTATTGCGCTCCCTCTTTCCAGCCGCCCTCCTCCCCCTCCTCCGCCACGGCAGCACCAACAAACACCGTGTCAGAATCATCCTCGTTCCGCGGATATATAGGCCATCGTACTCCAGTTTCGCTCTCAGGACTTGTGGACCCGACATTCCGCCCTTTCGCTTTCGAAGGTCCCCGAACGCTCGTCGGTCTTCGAAGCGCGGGGGATTAATATTTTCGTAATTACCGGGGGACAAATTAGCGACCTTTTATCATCCGATCCCTCTCGCCTGTCGGCCTGTAACGAACGTCCCGCTAAAGTGCTCTCCGGGCGCCCGCGCGTGAGAATTAGACTGTAAGAGATTAAGATCGCGACTTTTCTCGGCGGAGTCTCCGTTCTGGAAATGATCCATGATCTTGCGGGATCGTTATGCCGCTCAGAGTGAATCAATATAAGAACGTGTTTGAAAGCTTCCGGAATATTTTAATCCGTGTCTCTATTTTAATTGCTTCGATTTATTTTATTTCGAGTACCTTTGAATGGATAATTTTAATTGTATCTCTACACCGAGAGAAAATGTATAGATTTTGTACGGTAATATTAATAGTTTATTCGTATAAGAATACGTTTCCAGTTGCCTTAGTAATACTTATTTCTATTTTTCCAGAATAAATAGCTATTTTTATTATACGTACCTATTGTCACTTCAGTAATGGGTATTGCTCTTGTCACATTTGGTTTTGCTATATTACCGTATAGGTCTAGTTAACCTGTTACTTAAAGTATAGCTATCAGAGCTATACCAATTGCTGTACGATCTAAAAATTTATCTCAGTGTATACAGAATATTTATTAATTTATTTCTGTTTCTATCGAAAAGTTCGTTAAGTGCAGTGTCGATACTCTAAACGTATTCTACGTCGAAATAATTTAGGCTAATTTCATGAAAAATAAATATATACACCCAGGGAAAAGGTATAATTGAATATGAACCTAATGGACAAAATTTAAGAGGAATAGGAATTTATTTACACTGAACAAAAGTCTATTTGAATTAGATAAATGTTCTACTAGGTTCGTACTCGATTAAAAAGATATGCAAAACATTTATCAAATTCAAACAGATTTTTGTTTGATGTAAATAAATTCCTATTTATCTCAAATACATTTTTCTGTTATATAGGTTTGTATTCAACTAGGCCGTTTCCCTCGGTGTTGGAAAAGTAGGTATTTTCATTGTCTTTCTATTGTATTTTTTCATAATTTGACAAAAGAAGAATATTTAGGTAATTAATTCACAACTCACACATCGCGCCAGGATTTCATTACTTTTTATCTATACGTATATACCTACCTATATACGTGTTAATTTAATTTAATTAAAGAAAAAGTACCGCGTAGCATCGGGTATACCTATAACTACGTATACGACTCGGAATTCATCAGTGATAAGGAAGTCCAATATAAAACAACTGACGCGATAACGTTTCACGGTACATACCTCCACAAAAGAAATAAATCCAAAAGTGCCGAGAATAAGAAAAAGGAGAGATCTTGACGTCTCTCGAGCTCGATTCCATAAAGTCGAGAGAATCACCCCGTCCCACTCTTCACCTTCGCACCCTCCACCTTCTACGTATATTTCTCCAAAAAGAAATCGGCACAAAGATACAGATAAACCTATATCCCAGGGTTATTACCCACGTTTCATCCCCCTGCAAACGACGAACGTCCCGTCGTCGAAAATTCCCGATTCGAAGCTCCCGCGCCGTGTAATTGTGAGCCTGGGCGGATGAAAGCAACGCGAGGGTTGAAAAGAGAGAGAGGGCGGTCTCGGGAAGGGAGGAAAAATGCGACAATACGTTATAACAACCCCGGTTACTTGCTCGGCGCGCGGTAACGTTACACAACGACGCTTTATAACCCTTCCTATACGTATAGGTATAACGTTATACGTCTCGCGGCCTATAAGTAGATACATAGTCCGGTTTAACAAGTAAACGAAATGCAGGGTGGGTCGTAGCCCCACACCGCATACTTTCCTCGCCCGACTCATGCATAAGAAGATTAAAAAACTGTAGCCTCCGGGTTCGCAGGCAGTCGAGAAAAATATTCGCGAATAATATAAATAAAAACGCCGCGACGCTCAATGTTTACGGGGCCGAGGGTGTCTAAGAGGTTCCCGCGTGAATATACGCTCGGTGGAACAAGCCGCCCGCGCATTTGCGCTTCCCTGCCGCGCACCCTTCGCGCCCCTCGTTGCGCTGACGCCGGGCTGACGCGTGGGGGACGGTTGGATCTTTCTTTTTGAGACGTATACCCACGTTGAAATAAAAGTTTTTCGTCGTATTACGACGTTTCTGGCTTTTGCAGCGATATATCGTGTAGCTATAGCTGATTCGATGGTCATAAATAGTAGCGATACCAATTATTCAAGCGCAGATTGTTTATTTGAAGAATGGGATATAATTAAAAGAGCAAAATCATTTGGCCCGGAGTTCGAAGTTTTTTTTATAGTTGTGTTATTTTATGGCTATATATCATGTGAGGCTAAACGTACTCGCCAGGAAAGAAACTTCAACCACTATTATCTCATTATCTGTGAGCCTTTGGCTAATATTTACATAATACTTTTTTGAAGATTACATTTTCATCTACAATAAAGTCTTATGTCGATGGAGGTTAAAAGTTCATAAATAATGAAATAATAGTGATTAAAATTTCTTTCCTGGTGAGCAAGTTTAGCCTCATATGGTATATCAACAGAATGCTTTGAGTGATATTTGTATTTCGTTATTATTTATTATTAGTATTATTATCAGTACAATATTATCTATGAAATGAGGACAAAAACAGACGTGAGTAAATCGATTCTCAAATGAATATCGCATCAGTTTGACAAATCCTAAGTAGTTATCGTATCGACTAAGCAAATCCCAAATAAGGAGTATATCTCAAATAGGTTGCAATATTTCAAACGAAATAAGATTCCGAATGGATAAGATTCTAATATGACACGATGTCTCTCTATTTCGCACCCATCCTCAAATCTCAATTTTGTCCAATTGGAATTCTTCTAGTCACTCATAATTGTCATAGTACAGTGGTAGAGCAGACATGTTTGAATTACACGCTAACCATAGTGCAGCTCTAAGAGAATTAGATGTTACACGTGTAATTAAAATGCTATGCATACAATTTTGCACTTACAATTGCAGTAAGCCAATTCTGGATGAATCTTAATTGACATGATGTCTATTTGAGATCTGTCTTATCTTACACGCGTAATTTTGGTACAATGAATAACTTTTTTAACACACTTTCGAATAGTACCAGTAACTTGTAAAAAAATCTGCAATCGAATAAAAAAGCTGAGGGCCACGATTGGCTTGGAATACCTGATGTGCACGTTTTTTTTTATCGATAACGAGGAGCCAGACGACTACTTATCAACGACGAGCCGGGGACGCACGTCTTTGTACGGTCACGTACTACCGCTGCTCTTCAAAAAGAGTAAAATACTCGACGGCGGTGGAGTGTGGGACGGCGCGTGCGAATAATTGCGCGAGGTTGCTCTTAGGGTTGGAGTCGTCGTTTACATTCTGGAAATTAGCTGGCGCACGTGCCGTGCGTGTCGGGGGAATCGCGCGAGGGAAAGAATTTTTTCGTTGGAGTAACGCACATTTGTCTAATTTAAATTCGGCTTAAGATATTTAGACGGGTATAGGTATGTACCTATAGAATAATTGAATTTTTTCTTCAAACAAACTGTACTGAAAAAAGAAAAATTGCATGGTAGACTTTACTAGTTATTAATTAAATTAACTGAAAGCCGTTGTCTTCTTTTATGACCGCCAATTTTTAGTCAGATTTATCACATTTTTTTCTATTTATACACTATCGAAAATTGTAACCGAACTATAATTATTTACGGAGATTGCTTCCGAGTCAATATCTCAGGCCTGTTTTAACATCTGAACTACTTTCGTCAGTTTCAAGTTTCAAGACTTATAGTAGGCCAATTTCGCATTGAATGAAAACCCTATGTTAGGACTAAAACGGTCCGTTAGTGAACATAGTTGCCTTCAGCAACTTTAGATTCAATGTAAGACTTCTAGGTCGAGTAGGCCAAAGGGAAGATAAATTAGGCTCCAAAAAGGATTTTAACAGGCGCAAACTTTCGACTCGGGCTGTGTTAACCTTTTCGGGGAGCACTGCGTAGCGTGACTTCATCAGTATATAGTCAGCCACTCAAGTAGATGAAATTCTCAATAGTCAGCCGTGCCTTTTTCTCTTTCTATTCAAGTGTTCTTCCATATATCTGTCGCATTAAATAGCCGTTTACTGGTGAGTTATACACGAGTTCTTTTAGGACGGCAAAACATCTAAGTAAACTTATTTTCCTAGTGGCACTTAGTAAAACCAGTTACCTGGATAACAAGAACCAAAAGTGTAAGACAAAGTTTGTGTTAAATTTAATGTAATTATATTTGTATAAAACTTTTATTTACTACGTGCGATTATAGAAATTGATGTATATTCTCTTATGAAATTTGTATTAAATTTAATATAATTATTTATTACGTTTAATAAATATTTGATACTAATTTCATAAAGATATGTTAATTTTTATAATCACGTATTTTTGATACAATCTTTATACACGTATAAATATATTAAATTTAATATAAATTTTTCTTACAAAACAGCACTGACTGAATGATAAGATTAGTGATTGGGTAGGGATTGACGTGAGGCCACGATTAACCAGGGTTCGACACTTCGATCTTATATCTAGCACATGAGTCGATTTTAGAAATATGGATGTCAATAATAGAGCTTGGCAATAAAACAACGGTAGATTAGAATAGAGCAGAATACACGAGCCTAAACTGGAACATGATACTCTATAACCCCCAACGCTGTAGCTATGCTTTCGGCCACATAATTAAGCCTTGGCAATTTCTGTCAGAAAATTTATTGAATAAACTGAAATTCGATATAACGTATCCACGTTATAATGGGAAAGAGATGAGGACGAGAGGCAAAATTAAGCCTCTCTCTCTCGAGGGTCACCTCTAAACGTACATTTCTATATGCCTAATACATACATCTACTCGCATTTAAGATTTTCCTTATGTCGAGCCGATGATCGATGACGCCGGCAGGCATCGGACCGACTACATCGCGGCGTGCTTCCAAAACTACCCCCGGATGACACCCCATTCGAGAGATCCCCTGGTGATTAACGACGCTCCGGTCGTTTTATGACAACCCCCACTTTGTTCGAAAGTACGGCCCGTCGCCGTCGTGTCCCGCGCTCGCGTTTTTCTCCCCCGTCTCTTTCTCTTTCTCTCTCTTTCCTTCGCGAGCGTAATCTCATTCAAATTCCTTAATTTCTTCTTCTCCGCCCTATGTTTCCACGCCCCTCGTCGTACCTTTTTCTCGCGCGTTAGCCTTCGTGCCGCACGAGCGTTATCGCGACCAGCATCGACGTACGTTCGCGTTCTTTTTCGTTCCTTTCGTTATCGAGGGTTGCGCACGAGCGAGTCATTTGCCGTGGCGTTGCGATCTCAAGATCAGCGTGGGCAAACAGGGTATGAGGAGGTCGTTTAGCCGTCAGCGTGACTCGTGAAACGAACTTACGGGGACTTTTAAGTTTTTCTATAAATATAAAAGTTGTTTTCTTAATTGAATTATGTTTCGTTATTGTTATATTTGCATAGAAGATATTAACATCACAGAATTTTGCTCGTATGGGACTTCCGAGTTTCGTTATCTACCCAAAATTTCCTTTTAGATACATTCTGAGAGTTTGTTCATATATTTAAACTGGATGTTAATCTCAAAAGTCATCGAGAGTCACTCTTCCCTTTTATCCAGCCATTTGTTTGGGTTAATATTTTTTCCTTTTTCCACGCTGATAAAAAAAATTTTGTTGTTTCAACCAAATTATTTGGATTATAGATTAAATTTCGTTAAAGTAACTACATTATGTGTTTGGTCAGACTGTATAATTAGAACTAAACCTGAATAACTAAATTTGTTTTCGTTTCATTCAGTAAAATTCGTTTTGTCATGAAGTATAGTGGCAACAAGACTGAAAAAAACTCGTTTGATTCAACTAAATTTTGAGATAACGAGCGGCCAACTAAATATATAGTTATTTGAACAAATATTTAATTGACGCAGCTAAGCACTAAGTTACTTCAACTAAATTTTATTAGGCTAACTGAATATTTGTCGAAACATCTGTATATTTAGTTAGTCGCCCGAAAAGTCGTGGTTTCGAAATTTTTTTCTCAGCGTGCACCATTAATAATTCAATCAATCACTACACGGAGAAAATTAAATAGTAACGATTACCAGCCAGAATAGTAATCATCACCATTCGAATGATAATCATTACTACACTGCAGATTATTCAACACGATATAGTCGAAGCTGTCACCCATTTACTATTCTGGCTGTTAATCGTTACCATCCAATTTTCTCCGTGCATAATAACAGAATTCGAACGCGGCTCTCGTTAACCATCAGACACAATGCATCCGTCGACCGATGGAAGACCCAAGACTATATAAATGACGAATTTACGCGACGGTCATTAATCGGCGCCGAGTAACTGCAAGGGGGAAAGGGGTTACCGCGTGTATCGAACCACCCCCGGCCTTCGTCGCGCGATATTTTCCGAGGGTTCGTGTTCACGATGCCGAATTGATTTCATCCTTCGCCGCGGAATCTCTCCCCCCTTTTCTCCATGACCACCCCATCGCGGCCTTGCAGCTTTTCCATCCCTCGCGCGCCACGCGGCCATACGTCCCGTCGGATTAGATCGGGATTCCGCTAGGCCAGGTTAAGCGGGGTTAGGTTAGGTTAGAGGTCCGAAGCTAACGAATGTCTCAATCAGCGAAACTCTCGGCAGACGCGAATGAGGGCGACTCCTCCTCGTCATCATCGACTACGACGATCTCCTCCTCTCTTCTTTGCTCCGCGTCGTAGATCTTGTCCCGATTAGATTTGCCCCGCTCTCGGCGCATTTCGAATTATAAAGAACATCCGTCCCGAGGAGGGAAAACAAGAATTTAATTAATCCCCATCCACGGTTGATTAAACCGTTCACCCTCGACCCTCGTATACCTGCTCGAGACTCACGTTCGATTCGTCGTAATTCTACGACAAGGATAATGGTTCCCGTGCCCGTTCGCCTTTCCCACCCCTTTTTCTCGTTCTCCCTTCTTTATCTCGCCCGCGCTCCTTAGATCCTCGTTTTTTTCCCCCGACTCGCGCGCCTACGTGCAATCACGTCTTATCTAGTTTGTCCGGTAATCTCGTTCCGCGTAATCCCTTCTTCAGTCCGGTCTCGTTTCGCGCTAAACGCGGGGAGAAATTGCGTTCGAGAAAGTCCTGCGCCTCTCGTTCGAATGAGAATCGGGCCTTGATCGTCTGTTTCGTGGAAATCGACTGGCACGAATTTCCTTCGCGCTAAATAAAGAGCAGGGATCGGCGGGTTTTAGTGGATTGATGTCCGGTATAGGTCGGACGGGTAGCTTCGATCGTTAAACTAGGAAATACGGGGATGGGATGCTAGTCCTTGTAATTTAGTTGAGGATATCCTTGGTGGGGGGTAATTGGGGTTACTTAATTATTATGCCTCAGTTAACTAAATGACACTTTAAAAAGATTCTTGCGATATTCGTTTGGTCAACTGATGCATTGCACGATTTAATTACGAACAAATAATAGTTATTCTAATAATTATCCTATTTTGTAATAATTACGATTACTATAGTAATTGTTACACTATTCATTTGTTTTGTAGTATCCAGAATTATTCTTGATATATAGTATCACTGTTTGTTATAAGAATATATTATTCTTGCCTTCTTATTTATCCTGCAATAGCTTCATAATTGTATTAAGAAGTGGAATAATTGTGCTGTTCTTTTTATTTTCTATTACACTCTATTATTTTTAGTAGTAACTACCTGTAATTGTTTTACTTCTGAGGAGAGAAACTGCATTCTTATCTCTAGTGTACTAATCCATACAGTAATGACTGATCGACATTATTTTGTAATACGTTAATGTTAGAAATGCACAACAATACGGTTACTCGAACAAATACGTGCTTAGAGCTCATTCTCTTTAAAACGTGAGCCATTATTACTTAGTCTTATTACTTATCATAGGTCGCTATCTATTTTCGGTCGTACTAACCCAGACATTTTTTCTCGTTTGTTCCAGGTAAGCAAAGTGGAGGCGAAAATATGAGATTGCATTGCCCGCGGCGTGAGGGAGCTCTTATCTTCCGCGAAGGCCTTATCTCCTGGGAATACCAGCTACCCTGACGTTGCCTCTGTAAGTGTGACGTCATTCAAATGGAAAACCCAGTCGGAAGTGTCGGGGCTCTCCCACTTTCCCTTATCATCTCTGTCTCTGTCTCTGTTTCTCTCTCTACTAAATATATATGTCGTAGCTCTGAATCTAAAAATACACAAAGAATGTTACGCCACTCGAAAACAAAATCCACTTGGACTAAACGGGGTATTCCCCGCAGTTTCTTATACTGGAAAAGAGATACGATATAATCTTAAACAACGAAACCCGAGTCAAAAAATTTACTTTTTTAAAAATGTTTGTAATGCTTCATTCGATCTATCACATTGACCTGCTCAGTCTATAAGCCCTTCTTTTCAACCTAAAATTGGGTGAAATATTCAATGATAGACCATATTTAAGTTGAATGTAGGACTTGGGTTTCCGAGTTGAAATTTTAGAGCTATTATACATACTATTTTAGATTTATATTCGTACACTCTCTCTCTCTCTCTCTCTCTCTCTCTCTCTCTCTGAGAGAAATTGTATAGATTGTACGGCAATGCTAGTAGTTTATTAACGTAAGAATGAGTTTCTGTTTGCCTTAGCGATATTTATTTCTATTTTAGCCAGAATAAATAGCTATTTCAATTATACGTATAGTCATTTCAGTAATGCGTATTACTCTTGTTACACATTTGGTATTGCTATATTACCTACACAATTTAATTAATCCGTCAATTAACCTTCACGTATAGCTATTAGAGCTATGCTAATTGCTGTGTGCGACCTAAAAATTTCTCTCAGAGAGAGTGTAATAAGTTGATTTTCCATTTATTCAAGCCCTTGCATTGAGCCTAAAAATGGTCCGTCATTGGCCATCTCACTCAACCTTAGGTTCAAAAGAAAGACTTACAGGCTGAGTAGGCTAATGGCAGGGCTAAGTTTTTCAATTCGGGATGGTACTATCATACCTATAATATATTCGATTCTAAACCAGTCATGGTCTCACATAAATCAAACAAAGTAACAAAACAAACCCATTTCCAACTCTCTCCTTCTCTCTCTCTCTCAAATGCAGACTCGATCGTACACTACACTCCCTTATCGAAGTAAACCAATTCCGAGAACAACAATACAAATGCCCGATCGCAAATATATCCCAGCCGTTACACGCTATATTACAGTCAACGACAAAAGATAGCGCACGGTTACCGCGAACGGAAACACACACACAATCCGGCATCGTCCCTAGCCTCTTCTCCATTGGCTGGGAGATACTCGCGGGAAATTGGCACGATCGTCGAGATTTATCTCCTTAATTGCACTTTACGTCTCGTCGAATCTCCAGCCGTGGGTTATTGCGGGGTTTGCATAACCAACTATTCCGCGCCGTCTCCGACTGACTGTGAGTCGCAACAATAACGTATCGTCTGGGTATTTCCATCACTTTTCCCCTTCGTACCTGCTATAGCTCTCGTGTACACGCGATAACGCGCGTCACCGTTAATTTTTTTCCGTTTTTCTCTCGTTCCTCACATTCGCGAGGGGGGATGGAAAACTCTTTCGCCACGCGCGATGACGGATCAGCCGAGTCATTACTTTCGGAAATTCGTCCATTCTATAACAGGCTGTCAATTTACCAAGGGCCACATCCATTTATTTCCGTTATTTGTCATTTTATGAAAAAGTCTTTCGAATAAAAGTTATTTCATGTCATGGGGAGTGTATAATACATGTAAGTGGTTTTTGATAACACACATTATCTACGAGATATGAAGATCACCTCAATTTTTTTAAATGTAACTCGATATTTTCGTTCTTATAAGAGTTGTAGAGCTCGTCGAGATGGACAAAAAAAGTATGAGGTGAAAGGCCCATTCGTTGGACCGTTTGCAAGATACCGCCGCTTGAACTACAAGAGTAAATTGCGCTACGCGCGATTAAGAGTTCCTCCGGACTAAACTCTCTCTTACTGTTACTATACACTGAACGAAAAATGTAGTAAATTTGACTAATTCGGCGATTACGGATGGAAGAAGAATGCAGACCAAGTTGCTCGGACTAATAATTGACTCGAACGGACTACAGCCCATTTCCTTTAAATAGCCGTTAATCGTTACAACCAAATTTATTAATCGAAGCAACTAATTATCTGCATTTCCGTAAACGCAGATTTAAAATTGAATATATAATTTTTTCTCTCAGTGTACTTACGAGTAGGTACTCTTCTACTTTCATCGTCAACATTTCACAAACGGCCCAACGAATGGGCCCTTTATCATACCTTTTTTTAATCATCCCGACGAACTCTAAAACTTTTATGAGAACCAAAATATCGAGTTCCATTTAAAAAAATGAAGGTGACCCTCATATCTCGTAGCTAACGCGTGTTATCAAAAACCACTTACATGCATTATACGCTCCCCCCGGCGCCGAACAACATTTATTCGACAGATTTTTTCGTAAAACGACAACTAACGGAAATAAATGAATGTGGCCCTTGATACGCCCTGTATAAAAGCCGGTTACCTGCTCGCGCTCCATCGCAGCAACCGGGAGAGGCGGCGGAAAAATTAGCGGGTTCCCACACACGGCGGTTTCGCCGACCGCGACTTTGACGAATCTCCTCGCGAGCACTCGGCTCGATTCGAACCGGAATCGCCGCGCGTTCGTCCCACTTCCAGCATCGTCGAAACGCCGCGCGGTCTTTGTTACCCGTGGAAAGGTTATTGCCGCGCGGGAGTTCATCGATGCACGGGCGATTCTTTGGCGGAAATGATTGGTATAAGGGGTGGGAAGATTAATTCGAGTGTTCGGTAAAGAATGGAAACGCGGTAACGCGGTGATAATGCGTGAGTTATGACTACGTATTCTCTCTTCGGACGTGTCGATGCATTCGGAGAAATGATTAGTTCGCGCCGAACAGAGATGCATTTTATATCGAATTTAGCAATTTGAAGGATTTGATGGAGATATTGGTTTCTCAGTTTTTATTTATTGAATTCAGTTGTACGTCGCGCTTTATTTCGTTTCCCAAGATGAATATCGTGATATTCGGTGGTTGTGATTTTGTAGAATTTTTTGTAATCTTTATTTCGTTCAGAATTAATGGCGAGTGTTAGTTGTAGGCATACATATATCACGCGTCATGACAATTCAATTTTATTTCATATGGTTTTAATGCGAATCTTGGGAAATCTTTGCCATCAACTGAGAGGGAAAATCTACGAGGAAATTGATTTCAACGGAAATTTTCGGTAGTGAAAATCCCCGAAAGATTTTTCACGAGCCTTGAATAGATTTCTTCTCTTTCATCTGTGTATAGTATATCGATGATGCTAATAAAAATAAAAAAGTAATTACCTTCGATCGAATCGAGCATTAATTTCGATAAAGATAAAAACATTCGCTTATATAATAGCAGGAACCTCTACTTATTTTTAAATGCTCTCGGCCGAATCGACTATTAATTTTGATAAAGCTAGAAATGTTCCATTATAATAGCAGGAATCTCTAAATAGAAATCAAAATTAATAATCAATCCGATCGAAAAAGTATAAATATATCCACCCCATAAAATTAGATTTTCCATCGGACCAAATACGTGAACGCAAACCCATTTCGTCTAACGCCCGTGCTTTCCAATAAATCATTTCTGTCGTTGACGTAGGCACAATCGCGTCTGAATTATTGAGAAGGCACGCGCGACGGAACGATAAATTCCACGCGGCAGCGCGGCAGATTACCGTCATTACACGCCGGGCTTAGCCTGCATGTGTTGCTCGACACGTGCGACGAATAAGGAACTTCTCGCCCGTCGATTCGCGTACGGGAGTAAACGAAGAAAAGAAAGACATTTTGCGGGATGAAAAATGAGCGGCCCCCGCTAGCGCGGGGTATTTCTCGTCACGCACGCGAGGAGAGTTTCTCGCTTCGTCGTGAGGCAACCCGACGCGATCGTCGCGACGGTCAGGACGAATGCGATTGTCGAGCCCTGCTGCGCATCAATTTCCATTCTGCCACGTGTTCGACTATATATTATATATGTGTGTGTGTGTGTGTGTGTGTGTGTGTGTGTGGACTGATATACCTTTTCCTCGATGAATCGTGGGTGAGACAAAATAAGACGTTTTCGACCCGCGTGAGAAGAAACCGCAGACTAGCTGTTATGTACTTTGTAGACCGTAAAAATAAACAGCCGGCGCGTCGCCTTATTAAACTCCCATTACGGCGAGTTATACGAAACGCATAAAGGGACGATTCGGGGGAAACACGCGACGCGATTGTTATACCCCACCGCGTTTAACTGGGATTCCGGGACCGGGGCGTTTTACCCCTTCTCGATAGAGGGGAGGATGAGACCGTAATTCGAGATTTCCTAGACACATTTTCTATATGCTGTAAGGAAAATTTGTATTTTTAATATTGGTACACACTTTGGTGTAAAGCTTTTTTCCAATATGTGATTATGAAAATTAATACATTTCCTTATGAAACTTTCCTTATACATTTCATAGCGGAGTATGTTAATTTTTATAATCACGTATTGGATAAAAGCTTTAAAACGATTATATTAAATTTAATGAAAATTTCGCTTACACAGTGCAGGGGTATATATTTCTATACAAATCTATAATATTATTTTTTCTAAAAGGTTTAAAATTAATCGTCATATGTATGAGGGAGGTTTTTAGTAATAATCGTTGATTCTTTTTTTCAAGCAAATGGTTTTAAGAAGAAAAATTAGAAATTAAAAAAAGTGAGCGAAAAAATTTTGCGCTATAGGGGAAATTAACTTCTGCTTTACATTATAGGACTTACAAATATAATAATAATGAGATGGCAGCTTGAGTATTTTATTTTGCTCTACTTTCTCCTATTATGCATGAAGTAACTTAGAAACATTCTATTTAATTCTTCGTTTCATCTTTCGAAGCTGCAGTGCGTTTCTAAAAAATACTGATAACTTTCATAATAGGATCTCTTAAGGTTTTTTCATTACTATAGTTGCAACTCTATAATTTCAATTACCTGAAACAGAGAATGGTGGATCGATTTATACGCACCGAGAAAATAGTTTACTTGTAGTTAACAAATGTTTGTTTGAATATAGCGAAATAAACATCTGATTGGACCGAATAAATATTCGTTAACTATTAAAATATTTATTTGGAGCAATTAAATCGTTTGAGGTAACCGCTCGAATGGAATAAACATTTTAACACTAAACATACCGGTACTTTACACCGACCTATTCTTACCATGAGGGGTCATTTGACCCCTTATGAAATAAATGTTTATTTTCAGAAAGAAATTCCTAATTTATTAAAGGAAATAATTTGCAACATAATTTATGATTTCTAATAAAATAATCAAACACATATTTTTATTTCTGTAAGCAAAATAATCAATTAATTCCTTCTTTTACAGATAGTTGGTTTCTCCTTCGCACATTTCCCGCAGACAAATCTTTTACACATTATACAAGTTTGAATTGTATTATTGCCTGTGCACAATCTTACTTGACATTTCTTCCATGATTGCGAATTATTGTTGGAACTGCTTGGTATTCCTTCTGGTTGGTTTTCTTTTTCTTCTTCGTAAAATTTGTGGTGTTACAGTAAAACAGAAGGCCAATTGAATATAACAGAAATTGTCACAATGTAATGGAAACTGTCATGTCACTCCTTGTCGAACTTGATTTATTATACGCTCTGATCTTTGCTCTTTGACTCAATATACGACTGCATTTCTATTTCGTTTAGCTATAGAGAACTAGCAGTATACTGGGAGGGAGCAGTGCTTGTTTCTCCGATAAGAGTCTTGTTTGTTTGTGCGATGGACCCGATCCGGCCGTCCAAGTGCTCGCGCCGAAACCAAACACATATATGAGGTTTAGATAAATAGAACCTTTATTTCAGAAGCATATTTGAGTTTAGAACTAAGGAGAACTGCCGACAAATACGTAAACTTCGTATGGGGTCAAATGACCCCTCGTGGTACGTAAGGTAGGTAAAGAATTTTTCGCTATAAAAAATAAGCTACGAGAAAAAGGGAGAGCGAGAAATTGAATAATCAGATGATATAAGAATTTACAGAAAGTCAAATGAACGAAAGAAATAACAATGAATGTACGATTTTAAAGTAAATTTTGAAAGGGGTCATTTGACCCCGCTTGGTACGTTTAGTGTTAATAATTAACGAAATATCTATTTCGCCACATTTGAAATTACATTTATCGATTAACTGTTTCCTCGATGTGAGAATTGACTTTCAAAGTCTTCCGTCGCTCGCACGAGATCGCACGATGTAACGTATGATTTCAAATATAAAGTGGCGTATCAGTTTCAGTCTAAAATTCACGAGTTAAGAGATAATCGCGACTTTAGTATCGCCTTTACGATCGGAACTATAACACCCCGTATATTCCAGGTATCGCACGCGGCTAATGCCTCCCGTATCCTACGGTAGAAAGTCACCCTTAATCGACGACCATAATTCCGCGCCACCGTAGCCTGAGCACTATCTCCGGACATCGCGATAGAGTCGCGCGCGGCTGGGGTGCGTTTAAATTCCGATTCGCCAGAGACAACCGCGTGACAAACAGTCGCCCTGTACGATGTCGTTGCCGAGTTGAATGTGAGAAGAGAGAACGAGAGAGAAAGAGGGGGGGGGACACCCCCGACGTTCCGAAGAGATACAAGGTGTCGTAGATAAATTGCTTCTCCCTTCCTTATTAGCTATCGCGATGCTCGTCTCCCCTGAAATTACCCTTCTTTCTCGTAAATCCCGAACGTCGTTCTTCGCGCGACGCGCCGCTTACGATAGTCACTCGACGTCGCGGCTGTTTCGGTATTAATGCACGTAGACGTCTTAAAGTCACTCCATTTCGTTTCTCATCCTCGATTATCGATCGTGCGAGCGAGAGTGAGGTCGATTAGCCCCTCTCACTCGCTTCCTCCGTCGTGATTTGAACTTTGAATTGAATTCGAACTCGATGTTTCGGCGTTCATTGGTCGAACCGTTGGTTAAATTCCGTTCGAAAGTTCGGAGAAACGAGCGTCCGTCGCGCATTCCCCGTCCTTCGCAAACTCGCGGAGTTGGAATACGCGACCGAGTTGATACCGTTCTCACTCGAACTCGCATGATTTCTATGTAGAGTTTCCTCGCTGTGTGGAATTCCTTCCTGCGCGCAGGGCTAATTCTACAGGGGTGTTCGTGGACTAAAATTAGTCCCGCCTCAACTTCGTGTATTTCTAATGTATTGTAGTTAAATTTGGGCTATAATCATAGTTCACTTCTCTAAATCGAGAAAAAAAAACGAAGTTTAAAAATATAACTATCATTTCCAAAAGTATAAAGAAGAAACGCCAGGTAAGAGGCCTAAAACAGTAAAATTGTATTATAATTGTACTCTATTACGTTAGATATAAATAGCACTACCAGTATAATCTTTTATTTTAATTTACGAGTATAATTAAGCTATTTCTAGATTTCTTCAAATTTTTTTAGTCTTTCGATCTAATTTATAGTTAAGCTATTTCTAGGTCTATTACCTGGAGTTCTTTCTCTATACTTTCTAGAATTAACCGTCGTAAATATATATACAAATTAGAAACATCGTCTATTTTCAGTATAAAATCACCCCATAGCGTTTAGAGCTAAAACTGCAGTCCATAATATGCAGCTACATATTTGTCAATCATTGTCAATAAATCGGAGTCAAATGTCACCGATCGATTTTACGAGTACTTTGCAAACACGCTTTGCAACAATGTGTACACTGGCTGGTCTGCCGACAGTAGTAATTACCAGTTGCAATCAGACCATCGGGTGCTGGTTAGGGTAACAGGCTTTTGCGGGCTTGCACTGTTCAATGGCTGTGAATTGACGAAACTACACGTATCCAGTATCTAGGTCACTGCAGTTGCAACACCTTGTATACATATAGAATCACAATGAGGGTGGAACACATAGCGATATCTTAAAGTAATCTCTATAGCTTGTAGGTGCTATTGGCTGGCAATACGCTAATAAAATTTCTATTGGACAGCTGTACCTGCACTCAACACAATTTGTATGCATTCTGGAGTCTGCGACGGCATATCGCTCTGTACGCATGCGTTTTATTCTCGCTATCCGAGCCTGGGTTCGCTACTATATGCTCCATCCTCGCTCTGGGACTATACATGTATATATTTAAACTATAGATGCATATCTATGTATGTCACGCAATGCAATATGGCATTGCAGTTGTGACTACCGCGTTGTTTCGCCGCGTGTGTTCCTAGCGGGTGGAATTACTGGAGATAAAGATCATTAACCGTTATTGCACGTGCCTTCTCGTCCACACGGTTAATAAAAGCTTTTATTCTGTGGAATATGAAATTTATTCCGCGGGAAATAAAATTTTACAAGGGTCAATCAGATTATTGCAAGAGTCATCGTCTAGAAATGTATTATTATTTGTTTGGATTTATCTAGAAATAAAAGTCGACGTGCTACACATATTAAAGTATAAGTTAGAAGGAAATTAGTACTTTTTTAATTTAAACATGGGGTGCTATGGCGTAGATAAAAATTTAATTTTGAGTTTATTGAAAATCATGACTAACGAAAAGAGCGCTTCGTTGAAATATATAACATATTTTCTGATATTATATATATAAATCCCAATTATATATATTCTAATATTTTTAATATCTTTATATTTCTACGATATGGCTTCGTACGAAAGAATTGCATGCAAAGTGCACGAGGAAATATTGCGTGCATCCAGTGTGCAATCTCGTAGCGTATCTCGACGTTATTCCTGGCGCATCTCATCAAATTTATCGCGATACAAAGCTGGAAATAAAATTCTACAGAAGCGCGCGCGGAAAACATTCGTAATAATACCTAGGTATGACTGACGGTAACTGTTGGAAAAATGCACCGACGCGGGCTCTGAAATCTAACGCAGCCGGGTACCTACTCCTTTCCGCGTAACTTCATCACTTATGTAATATAACTCGAGTTCCGTATAAAGCTTTGGTACAGAAAACTCCAGCCGTACACAGGCGGGCACTTACCCCAGCACTTAACTGCTGGTTGTATACCTGGGAAATTAACCCGCGGTACTCCTTTTTCCTTTACAATACTTAATGGTGAAAATTCTATGGCCCTCGTACCATTTTCCCTTCGTACGTTCACGCGCAATCGAGAATGACTTGAAATATCACACGAGTGCTACGCAGTTTCGATATGCAACAAAAAATTATGCATGAAAACTTAGTAGAATGACTAATCAAAAACTGCAACACCTGAGAGAAAAATCAGTTGTATGCACAGAAACGTATATATAGAATTTATTCTGGAATAGACAAAATAATTTATTAAGTGAACACTGAATTAAAGTTTGTGTACGAAATCTTAAGGTGCTTTAAAACGTTAGTCCAGCTGGCGGCTCAATTCTAAACAGTAATAAGCTATTGAAATATAGAGAAAACGTATTCATGTATTTTAAAATTATAATTTATGTAGGTACAGCTAACTGTGCAATTATATTGTTTTTACACTAATATAATTCAAATAAATTTCAGGATTATTCAGTATAGATGTATAATAATTTTGGCATGTCAATTTTATCTCTCACCCGATTATCGTTAAAAGATGTGAAATATTCCTATTAAGATAAATACGTAAGCATTTTTTTGTACATATGAACTGTATTATTGCAGCATTTCAATTGTTTCTTCACATCTCGCAAATTAAAAAGTCAGGGAAAATGAGTGATTTTAGTCAGGGAAACCAAGAAAAGTCAGGGAATATTGTGAGCGGAATTGAGTGACCACCTTGTAAATTTTTGTCGTTTCATTCGATAAAATTCGTTTTGTCAGTAGATGGAAATCAATTCAACTTCACTGTCTTGTTAAATCAATCCGAGCTGGTTTGCTTTCAACCAAAATTTTTGTCAGACGTACGCTGAAAGTATGTGTTAACCGCACTGGAAAAAAAATCGTTTCATTCAACTAAATTTTGAAGCCACAGGTATCTAACTAAATATATAGTTACCTGAACAAATATTTAGTCGAAGCAACTATAAATATCAATTTATCTCAATTAAATTTTATTTACTGTGACTACATATTTGTTGAAATAATTGTATATTTAGTTAACCATCCGAGAGTTTGTGGCTTGGAACTTTATGTTTTCAGTATAAAATATATCAAAATACGACTCAACCGTTCATCGAGAAAAATAAATCTCGATCGAACATTTATTCGTCCGTCCTCGATAAATAATTTAATAAAACCAATAATTCTGTTCTCAAGTAAGTCAGTAGATCTTGAGATGGCAAGCGTTAACCACCGAACCAAAAAATTTCTTTTTTATCATAGCAAGAATTCATCTCTCCTTTATCGCATGAAAATGCCCGCGCGCACCCCTCGGCTTTACGTGTACATCACGCGTAGAAACGCACTCGTATAGCAAGCGGGCGCGCGCGCGTTTCCTTTTTAAAGTCTCTAAAATTGGACCCTTTCGCAACGAGGCGGAGAAATTCCGGGAGCGAGACGACACTACCCTCCAGGCGCCGGCATGCTTTTGGGACGTATCTCCGCATTGTTTATTACCGCGAACTACCGTATCTCCCCCTTTTAAACGATCCTGGATGGTCGTTGGGAGTCTTGCCGTAGTCTTGGAACACCTCGAAAGAGTCGGGACTACTATATACACGTAGCAGCTATACCCGCGCATATCCGTTCCTATATACTACATGGTGCAGGTAGGTATATATTTATACAATACCACGCTGGACTATATATAGCGTGGAGTATACCTACAACCTTGGCAAACAAAGAGAGCGAGAGGAGGGAGCGGAAACGCTCATCCCTTAAACCGACGCTCCCCCTCGCCGTCTTCCGATCCGCAGCGGTGTATACGCACGGCGAAGAAACGCGAGCGGAAAATATTTTGGTAATTTATAAGGGTCCCCGCGCGCGTAGAGTTAAAGGGCACTTTATTTAATTTCACGACGTCGCGTTAAGGTCGCGGGACAGAGGATAAGGGCCTGTAAAGCACCGCGTGTAAAATTATGACCTCTTAGGGAAAGGGGGAGGGACAAAAAATGTCGAGGCACGTGTCGCGATTTATTCGAAGCGAAGGGAGGATGTGATGGGGATCGCGCGAAAAACCAGATTCGAATGTCGTTCGACTATCACGCCCGTGGCTCGGCGAGGGGGTTGTGGGATCTGTCTTCGTCGCTGCGCGGGGAAGGAGTGGGGCGAAAGGGCTGTTTTATATCCGCCGTAGCGGGCCTTTAAGTGGCTGGTTTATCTTCGTCCCGAATCGTCTCGAATGATGGGCGCGGTAATTACGTAAATAATTATGCCGTTACGCGCGCGAATATCCGGGATCGTAAATCTGTGCGTTTTGGTTAATCCGAGTGGCCGTAAACCGCAGCTTCGGGAGGGGGCCACCTCTTTATTATATTTTAACGGGAGAAGAAGGCCTCTCTCGAACATATTTCGTGACGTCGCGGTACAAATTTTAGCACCTCGTTGTTATTTACGCGTTATCAACAAGCGTCAATTGTTGTAGAGGTAACGCTTGAGATATTTGCATACGATGTGGAGCATCTTATGTACAGAGTGATGCAGTTAAGACTGCCTGAATGGACATTTTAATTTTTCATTCCGTAGTTCAGCTTCGTTATTAATTGTCATTGTAAGAGACAATCATTTGGGCGAAAATTCTTTGGTGTCGATGATACATGTTGATGATACATTTTTCGAGGTATACTTTACTTATACCGAGAACAGAGTTTATTAATAGTTAATAAATGTAATTTCAAATACGGTGAAATACATATTTCGTTAGGATAAGAAAATATAGGTTAATTATTAAAATTTTTATTTCATTCAAATGGTTGTCTCGAAGAATCAAATTGTTCCAAATAAAAAATTGTTTGCAGAATAGTGGTGATCACTATTGAACGTTAATCATTACTATTCAAATGGTAATCATTACTGTGCCGCAGATTATTCAACACGATATTGTCAAAGCTGTCAGCTAAGTACCATTCTGATTGGTAATCGTTACTACTCAATTTTCAGTATCACCAAAAATCTGTTATACGTATCACATGTTTTCCTCGATACCAAATAATTTTTATCGAACAAGTTTTATTGTAAAATGACAAATAACTATAGAATTATAGGGTTGATCGAGGCGAATCGGATCATAAATCCATATTTCTTAAATTGCTCCAAAAATGAACATTCTGACCATTAACATTACTTCGTTCTTCTCCAACGAAGCAATACGAATGATCGGAAAGCTCATCTCCACCACGATTTAAGAAATATGAATCCATAATCTGATTCACCCCCTGTGATTCGGCTCGCCTTCAGTCTACCCTGATAAAAACAATGACAGATTAAAACGTTCCATTTTATATGTCAGATACTACTTGAAAGGAAAACGAATTTATCACCGAACTTTTAAATTTCCCTCAATATACGGCATTACTGCACCCGATAACTCATGCATCGGCATTCCTCGAGGAAATCTCCCTTTGTCTCCGACGCGACACTGAATTCCCGCGATTCGACTTCGAGCAACCATATCACACGGCAATCAGCCAAAGCAGCCGAAACTGTTCCCGGTGAGTTCCGTACAGCAATTCCAGGAACGTTTCTTTTCTTAGCCGAGAAATACCTAACCTACCCCAAGGAAAATTCCACGTATCATCCGATGGGAGAATCCGAAGGAATTACTTTGCGAGGCGGAAGGAAAATCCCCCGAGAGCGCGCGCGCGCGGTACCTATACGACGTCGACTGGAAACCGAGACCCTCGCGTTTAAATTTATTATTATCGGCCCCGGGGATGTGTCCGCGAGGCGAGTAACGTAGGGTACTTCGGGGCGTTCCGACACCCGATAGCCTTTGTGCATACGCGAGAGTCTCGCGCCTCTCGTACGTACCTCTCGAGTCGACGGAAGGGAAAGGCGAAGAGTACGCTGAAAACCGACATTCCTTCGACCTTGAAACGCGACACTGCGTAACCGCGATAGCGCCTAAGAGAGTTCGCGCGAGCGCGCGACTATCTGTACCGCGGGAATCCAATAGAGGGCGATTCGTCTGGGTTTTACGGGAACCGCGAAGCCTGGGCCGTGGATCGTGTCCTGGCATTTTGACACCGTGAGCCACGGGGACACACGGTCCGGGGTCCTGTGTCATTTGACGCCCTCGATAGGGTTGATGCTACGTTGCGTCGTCTCGTTATACGTAAAGGTGTACCTACCCGTTTGAGTGTAGGTGCGACACATATAGAGGATATGTCGGTAGTTTTTGCTTTTGAAATGAGAGAGGATTTTATTATTTAACGTTGCGCTTCTTATTGTATTTTCTCGATTGAATAAAGGCAATTTTCTGTTGCATTTCATTTAATTGTCTCTGGCTTGATCAGACATTGATGCTTACGTTGGTAATCGAAGCTGTACTAATTGGTAGATATACAGTTCGTCAAAAACCCGCTTTCTGTAAGGTAAGGCAGCAGACGTATGTATTACGGGCTATTTCTACTGGCTGCGCCAGGCGTGCGTGGGAACGAAGCTAGCTGCCAGTAGATACGGCCCGGCATACGTCTGCCGCCTTACTGGAAACGGTACGGTAGTATAAGAAAGTGTAGTTCCCCAGCAGTTCTCATACCTGCTCGAGAAGAGGTCCGTCATACGTCTACTATTACGAGTACTATTTCCAGTAAGGCGGCGGACCTATGATGGGCCGTATCTACTGGCTGCTATAGCTTCGATGCCACATTAAACGTGGGAAATTCTACTGCACTTTCGGCCTATTTATGATATGATATCTATAGATATGCTATAGTGCGGGGAAATGAGTACAGAAAGTGTAGGCAACGAAAACAAATCTACTGTTAGCGTAGCCAAAAAGAACAAACATAACAGTACTGATATTGTACATACATAGTTACACCAAGAGAAGATTAATTTTGATACAAACCAATTTATTTACAATGAGAAGGAAGAAATTTCACGGAAAACAAAATTATTAATAATTTTTACAGTGAACCCCCTAGTAATAGGGCTCCTCGAGGTGAAACATTGCATTTTTTAATAGACACGGCGTACTATTTACAAATACTGGGATAACCGTTAGAATTCATGGGTTGTTCCATAATTTTTTATTAATCACTTTTCTCCGTTTTGGAATAAATAAACGCTCTACTAGATTCGCAGAGCATTTGTTTAGTTCAAGTAGACTTTTGCTCGATGCGAATAAATTCCTAATTGTGAATAATAAACTTTCCAGTATTTTCCTTATCGCATCTGCAGCCATGGTCTCCCCGGGTTTAAGCTATCACCCGTCCGTTTTCAGCACGCGCTAAGCGTTGCTTAACTTATACATGACCTTCCGAGACACATGCAACTGAAGTTATGAACTCGCCAAGAGACCACTCACGTAGCTAGGTTATAGGTTCGATACATAATGAATGCATTAACATCTGTTTCGAGAATGGGAGATGATTTTGACGATCAGTGCTTCTCGAGTATAGTATATAATACATTTTGCGATAAGCGAGACCTGCGGCCCCGTGGCGCTTAACGCCATTTAGAGGTCGCATAGGTCGATTGGTACTAAGATAAGCACGAATCCTTTCTTTATCGTTATGCAACAGCATAGCTCCGAAGCTGTTAAAATGAAATCTATAGTAAATTTCTGCTATGAATATGAACCCATGTAACTACATATTTCTTGTCGCAATAAGATCTATGTAATTCTCTACTGTCACAGGTTGAGTTATGAGCTGTGAGCTTTATTCGGGAAGTTAGAGAATTATTGGATCCTATTTGGACCGAAAATAATTACGAGGCTTTTCATTGACAGCAGAGGTGAGTTACTAGATACGTTTAATTGCGATAGCTGCGAGTTACTCGCTGTTTTCCAACAATAAATAAATACACGAGTTACGTACTTTTTTCTAGTATTGATCGATATAAACCTGTTTCGTACATCATATGAGGCTAAATTTACTCCCAAGGAAAGAAACTTCAATCATTATTATTTCATTGTCATCTCATTATGGGATTTTTGCTCATATTTATGCAATACTTTTTCGAAGATTACATTTTTATCTACAACAAAGTCTTATGTCGATGTAGGCCAAAAGTTCATAAATAATGAGATAATAGTGAATGAAGTTTCTTTCCAGTTGAGTAAGTTTAGCCTCATGGGGTACATAGGTGGTACATAGGTATATTGCTATAGAGAATGAAAGACGATTTTATTAATAAAGTATCATTTACTGTATGATACAGTTTTTCCTATGCATTATTTATTATTCTATTATTTAATATTAATCATATCGTATAAACTACTATATCTGGCAAAGCACACAATGATATAATACGAATAAATCTGGCAGGAGTTAGTGCACGAAGTAATACTAACCATGAAAGTGGTTTATACGTGACTTCTCTTTATGCTTAAAATAGAATAAGACGTTCCACTTAATTTCTTCGTACATAAGAATAAGTTGTTTGTACTACTTGGTGAAAACTGCTGCGTCAGAGATCAATAACGATTATTATCGTACTTCTACGAAGAAAGGTGCAACAGGTTCATTATGAAAGGAACGAAAGACATAAGGAGCTGAGAATTCTATATTCGTGAGAGCCGACGAGAGATTAGAAGATTACAAAGAGTTGGGAAATGTTAGAAATATCGTTATAGGTATTGATTGATAGAGACGAAGCGGTTCTTGACTTCATTTTATTCATCTGTTGTATATTATATCTGTGTTTTGAAATAATAATAATAATCAATCTACATTAGAATATACACGTACTCGCTTTAATCACGATAATGTCGTCACTTACTCATTCTTTATTAAAATCGATTTAACGAATCCATCCATCTTAAAAGTACCATTTCTCGATCTATAATAAAGCTTTATATCTAATGCTAATTCAATACGAATCAAAATTTTATGTAGATAATGATCTAATGTTATACAAATACTTATAATTAAAGTATAGATGCAAAATTGTTCTTTTTTTAAATAGACACAATAGTTAAAATGCTTTCGACGTAGGATATTTATCTAATAATTAGAAAAAATGAATATTGTGTTCTAACTGGGCCAGGCTTGACGTTATAAAATACGCAAGCCAGCTCACTATAAAACTCATCGCCAAATCCTAGGTACTAGGATATATAGAATCTCATTTTCAGCTGTAATACATTACGCTTAACCTCTCTCCCTCCCTCATCCCCACTTAAAGCATATTTAGACGTCAAATCTCCGAGGCAGACATTGAGCGATAGTTTCATCGGGAAAAGTTGCCACCCTCATCGCGGGCGCGACACATCGATATCAGGAGAAAGCCTGTTGCAGAAATTTACTATCCACGCTGCCCGTCAGCCAGGCTGAAAGAGGGTTGTTTCGAGGGACCCGCGGGGGTTTCCCGTGAGCGTTTGTAACGAGGAGGGTCCTCGGCCCGTCCGCAGAAGTCAATATCTGCCGCCTGTTGCTCCTCGCTCGGTCTGGCTGCGGCCTTAGGGATATCGTCGTTTCGTAAAACACGTTCGTGTTTACGTGTACCGAGGTCCTCGAGGTATAGGTCCCGAAGTGTCGGACGCGTTCTTGCGCCGAAACTCTTTTTCCTTTCGACCCGCAACTTCGGGCTATTTACGTTTTCTCGCGTATGCTAACCAGGACAAAGATGACGAAACCTCCAAGAAGTTTCATTATCGTGACTGCATAGGGTCCACTCTCGGCAATAGAGAGTCGAAATAAGTCGAGTCGAATCGAATGGAGCTGCTGAGAATTCGCCGGAAGGGAAATACATTAGGCCTCATGATTTATGAATAATGAGGTCCATTTGCTTTTCCTTGAAATATTAACAAATGCTTTCCAGTATTCGCTTCGCATTTAGCCCTTCTATTCACTGAGAAAAGATTTATTTAATTCAAAGGGACGTTCGTTTTGAATGGTAAACTGTAAATAATCGTTTTACTTGAATTAAAATTGAACCCCATTGGAATTTATCAAATACTATTAAGAACGAAATCTTCGTTCGAATATAACAAACTAATTTTTTAAATTATAAATTACTTAACATATGGAAACACTTATTGATACTTTAATGCAAGCAAATTGTCCATGTCATTTATACGATGCATTGAAATCCACATGGTGAGGACTTGGTCGTTAAAGTTAAACGAATTATTTCACATCGAATCGACGATTGTATGGTAAACCACAAAAACAGATTCTCTGTAAAAAAAGGCGGCATGTTCATTCAGTGCCAACAAAAATTGATACGTAAAATACTCTCCAAAAAAGATTTGAAATCAATTAAGATCGCCATGTTCAAGATTTATGTATTAAAAGTAAAAGGCATCATTTGAAAGGAAAATTATTGTAAATCAAGTTACTAAAAAATTCGACTAAAAAAATTTATAAAAAAATTTTAATAAAAAAGAACTTGCCGCGTTTAAGTTTTCATATTTTGTCCACTATGCCGAATAATTGGCAGTGCTTGGACGGTGCTAGAGTGATTCATAAATTACACTGCCGAAGTCAAATTCAGAGAATTTCAGAAGGCCCCCGCCTAATCGGTTTCCCGTGCGACATTCGGTATACTGGTGGTATCATATTATAAGTGTATGAATTTATTTAAAATCATAAGTGCATAAACATCGAGTATAATTCTGTCTGAATTTTTTATTTTGAAGAAAAAAACGCGGCAAGTTCTTTTTTATTAAAATTTTTTTATAAATTTTTTAGTCGAATTTTTTAGTAACTTGATTTACAATAATTTTCCTTTCAAATGATGCCTTTTACTTTTAATACATAAATCTTGAACATGGCGATCTTAATTGATTTCAAATCTTTTTTGGAGAGTATTTTACGTATCAATTTTTGTTGGCACTGAATGAACATGCCGCCTTTTTTTACAGAGAATCTGTTTTTGTGGGGGGATTTCACTACTTTTTGGAATTTATTCATGAGGAAGATACGTACATGTAGAAGAATAGCTGTTTATTACCACAAAATTGAAGTCTCACATTTTATACCGATACGAGCCAATTAATTATAACCACGTTACTTTTGATTTATTCTCGTGATATTTTGAAAGGTACTTATAGACTAGAGAGCCCTTATATTTTTTACTTTGCCTTAGTATTTTGGAGAAATAAAACATATACCGCTTTCGAATTTACAGGTTAAGTATTACTGCAGAACGAGTAGGTTAGAAGATTTTCATAAAGACTCACGATTTTCTGACATATCATCTCGTACAGGTGCAACCGAAGAGGATCTAACTCGTGTCCTGTCCGTAAAAAGATGACTCGATGGACATCGGAGAATGTCAGTCTTATCAGCGAGCGCCTTCATCCATAGTACCCATAGTACTTTCATTGCAATATGGGCTTTTCGTTCCAACTATTCCTGCTTTAAGGAGGTTCGACTATCAGACGAAAACCAACTTACAGCCCTAATTTTTTTATATGATATACACGAATACTTTACACAACTAATACGAAAATTTGAGCAATATAGACCGTCTATAGTTTCTTCGTTATTTTATTCTAAAGTTGACCACTTTTAACATATCGCCTTATGGCAGACGATTGTACTAAGGTAGATTATCACTGACTTTAACACACATTTGGTCCGTGAGAAATCCTCATTGGGTAGAAGAAGTCGAAGGCGATGGAGTGGAGGCGATGAACTAAAAATAAAATAAAATTTAGTATATAAATCGAAACTTGTAGTAGGAAGGCAGAGGGCAAGCACCGATGAGAAAAAAAATAGAAATAAAGTATTATAGTTACCCCGATATTGTAGTTACTCCGATGATTTGTTCTTCTCCCACGACTTAGATTCTCCAATATGTAGAAATATACCGTCTTCCCATACTGACAGTATACATTCATTTTACCTCTAATATGCCGGAATTAAAAATCTCTAGAACTCTGCGGTACAATGCCACGGTAGGAATATCAAATTCTACCGACATGACATGCTTCGACAAGGTCTGTATCAACTTTAGCATTATATTGGGGGCACTGCACTAATCCTGTGGCACATTTTTCTATCTGAGAATCGTTCTGAAAAAAATAGAAATAAAGTATTATAGTTACCCCGATATTGTAGTTACTCCGATGATTTGTTCTTCTCCCACGACTTAGATTCTCCAATATGTAGAAATATACCGTCTTCCCATACTGACAGTATACATGCATTTTACCTTTAATATGCCGGAATTAAAAATCTCTAGAACTCTGCGGTACAATGCCACGGTAGGAATATCAAATTCTACCGACATGACATGCTTCGACAAGGTCTGTATCAACCTTAGCATTATATTGGGGGCACTGCACTAATCCTGTGGCACATTTTTCTATCTGAGAATCGTTCTGAAAAAAATAGAAATAAAGTATTATAGTTACCCCGATATTGTAGTTACTCCGATGATTTGTTCTTCTCCCACGACTTAGATTCTCCAATATGTAGAAATATACCGTCTTCCCATACTGACAGTATACATGCATTTTACCTTTAATATGCCGGAATTAAAAATCTCTAGAACTCTGCGGTACAATGCCACGGTATGAATATCAGGTTCTACCGACATGACATGCTTCGACAAGGTCTGTATCAACTTTAGCGGTATATTAAGGGCACTGCACTAATCCTGTGGCACATTTTTCTATCTGGGAAAGCCGTGGTAGAAAAGTAGGAGATACGATAGAATTGGATTACAATAATGAAGTAATTATTTTATTATCTTTTCTTTATCGATATATTTTCCCTTTCGTATTATTAAAAGTTCCAATTATATATTATCGGAACGCTGTACAGCTGTACTACCATAATAATATGCTTTCCCAGATAGAAAAATGTGCCACAGGATTAGTGCAGTGCCCTTAATATACCGCTAAAGTTGATACAGACCTTGTCGAAGCATGTCATGTCGGTAGAACCTGATATTCATACCGTGGCATTGTACCGCAGAGTTCTAGAGATTTTTAATTCCGGCATATTGGAGGTAAAATGCATGTATACTGTCAGTACGGGAAGACGGTATATTATCGGAACGCTGTACAGCTGTACTACCATAATAATATGCTTTCCTAGATAGAAAAATGTGCCACAGGATTAGTGCAGTGCCCTTAATATACCGCTAAAGTTGATACAGACCTTGTCGAAGCATGTCATGTCGGTAGAACCTGATATTCACACCATGGCATTGTACCGCAATTCTAGAGAATTCTTTTCTACCTAGGTTGATTTTTGACTGCGAAGAAAAATCAAATTTCCACCAATCCGTCCCGTTCTCGTATGGCGCTGAAAATAAAAAATAGAATAACCACAAAGATATTTGTTCTGTATAAGGGATGAAAATGAGGTTAAGACAGTCAGTTAGGAAGTTAATTATCTGATGCCACTTCTTCCGAGATATAGATGTCTCCTTCCCTGTTCTTCATGCACCAGCAACCAAAGAAAAATGACACTGCTTCCGTGCACTGTTTTGATTATTAAAAAAAAATCTAAACGATTTGATAATAGCTAGCTGTCAGAGCGTCTGTCACATTCACCACTGTTGAGATTCACTACTCCGATTACACTGAATTTGTACTTTTTATTAACAAGCGCGTCCGAGGATCGAAAAAATGCGAGGGATATCGTTTCGCGAATGGAAATATTTTTAAATTTTGAAAAACAACTAAACATTCAAGGAATATAGTCTCTCACACACTCTCACATACATTTTTGATGGCGTATGCGTGTGGCCGCATCTGTGTACACATTTCCGACCATGGCCGAATACCGCCGAAGACAGGCGGAATTTTTGTGACATTTTTACATATATATATCGCCCGAGAAATCGGATTCTCGACTTTAATGGGGCGAGGGGCGTGGCTTCGCGTTGCTAAGGAAAAATCTCTGTTAATATGTAACTTACAACATTTACTCTGGTCTCTATCGATAGAGAATAGTCGATTTATATGGCGTAACTAAGCATAGTTTTGGTTATAACCGTATATTTATTGAGAAAATTCGATGTTAAAATTGAGGGGTGAAGGGGGCAGACATTTTTCCTGTAAAGATACACGGGTGCTCGCGGCGACAGCGCTGGCGGCGTCGTTCTGACGACTTGAATGAACATGCCGCGAGACACTACCGTGTCTCTTGATACCTAGAATGAGCATGAAAAATTGTTGACTCATCATTTTTAAGCGAGGTCCACGTAAAAAAAAGGGTGTGAAAATTTTGATGACTAAGTTAAGACTGATGTTCACTACAAGAGGCTGCAGACCTGAAGTTTCCGGACGAAGTCTCGCGTGCAGAGGCATACGAGAGCCGCCATTTTGGAGCCGCCATATTGAATTTCCTCGTAATACAAATTTCCGAGCATTTTAGAATAATGAACAAATAAATCCATCAAAACCGGAAGTTCGCATGCCTTTTCATTATCCCACAAAAAATTCTCAAACTTTGCTTTAGTTTCGTCCGAATCTGAGAGAACCTCCCCTTAAAATGACAAAACTCATCTAGTTAATCGCGTTTAGTTATTCTAACTAAAATACTGGTCAGGTAAACTAAATATCTAGTTATTCTAACTAAAAATTGGTAAGTTTAACAAAACAGATGGATAAATTGCAATTTTCATACTAGTTTTACCTAATTAAAGAAACATTTCTAAAATCTAACCCAGCGTGTAACAATTTGAAGATCTCCTTTGTGGGAACAATCATTGTTTATAAGTGAATTCTTTTATATTTCGGAATGAGAGGAGTCAGAAAATCTAGGGAAAAATATGGCGGCTTCATGGGGAAACCAAAGGGAATCGACTCCTTAAACAGGACGCGTGGCATCTCTAAGACGCCAACACGAGTTTAAATTACGATTTTTTTAACTATTAAATTTCGAGTGTCAAAACTTCGTGTATTCTTCGAACAACTATTTTTCAGCACGTAAGAATTGATTTCGAAATAGAAATTTCGAATATTCTAAATGCTTTATCTCCGTAATTATGATATAATAATAAAAAAAAATGAATGGTCATATTATTTGAAAATTAAGTTCTCTATAAATTTCTTCTGTACATAATTTTTTCATACATTAAGAAAAATAATTCAATTAAAATAACGAAATGCATCTAGTTAAATACATTTAGTTATTCTCACCAAAATACTGGTCAGCTGAACCAAATATCTAGTTATTCTAATCAAATATTTAGTTACTCCAATCAAACATTTAGTTATTCCAATTAAACGTTTAGTTATTCTAAATAAAAAAGGTTAGCTTAACCAAACAAATAGAGGATCCGTATTTTACCAAACTGTTTGGTCACCATCTCCAGAATTTTGATCTAATTGACCAAGTTATTTTTCTCAGTGCAGTTACTCTTTCAAATTCTTGCAGCAAAGCAAACGTAAACTTCAGAACGGTCAATTATTGTAGTTTGCATGAGTGTCGTGATCATATAAGTCTATCTGAGCGTCGTCATAGATGTAATAATCACAAGTTCGCCGATAACCTTTCTTTATTGGTAGCTTGTCGATACAGAGATTCGGTCTGAGTTTTAGAACTAGCTTCTGTCGCAGAGGGTCGTATATATATATATATAGGCTGGGATGGACGATAGAGAGTGCAGTGTGCAATCATTGCACACGGTTAAATGTACTAAGTCGATTACAGTTGAGAAAAACAGGAAGGTCATATCGCTAAAGTAAATGTGAGGAAAACAGGAAAGTCATATCGCTAAGGTAAATGTACAAAGTCAATGAGGGTACAGTACACCTCCCCTCATAGATTAAAGATAACGTTTTAAGAATTAGAACTTATCTTTAATTACACTAGTAGACCGTAACGTCGAAAGTGGTGTATTTTTATCACGAACAGTTTCTGAGGTTGAAGGATTTGAAGAACTCATTTCGAGAGAAAGTAATGAGCTGCTGGTTCTAGGTGATCTCCGTCCTTTTTGAGATTTGTTTTGAACATTGAAAGTCAGGCAATTTATGATTTTTGTAGAGCCACTTTGGTCGTCATGATCGTGTTTTGGTTCATAAGATTTTTTAAATTTTTTACAATAATAACAACTCTTCCATATGATAAAAATTATTAGGATTATGCATACTAAATATCCTATATAAGTAAAAATACTTAATTTATGTTCTAATTTTTTAGATGTGATCTTGTCGTCGATCATT
The DNA here is from genome assembly GCA_963678675.1 of Xiphydria camelus. NCBI lineage: Eukaryota > Metazoa > Arthropoda > Insecta > Hymenoptera > Xiphydriidae > Xiphydria > Xiphydria camelus. The sequence continues at coordinate 35,919,977 of OY783193.1, forward strand.
GTAGAGATTACAGAGAGTCTATGGCTAGCTACTTCTAGATTGTCGAGGTTTATATCGATTTTGGGTAATTCGGTTAATTTTGGAAAAATAATCAAGTTAATTTTTCTTTTGTCACAACAGTCGTCCATTTTAATGTTAAAGGGAAGTATTTTTACAGTGTAATTGCTAGTGTAGGATCCCTCGGCGGCGAGGAATGTAGACGGCGTAAAGGCTTTACAATGTGGCAAGAGCTCGAATATACCTGTCCCATTGAGTTTTACATCTATGATATCGCTTGTTTAACAGGATGTGGTAACATCACTGACTTTTGGCAGGACATATAACCAGAAGTTTTTGTTACTTAATTTGTACCAAATTTCTTCGGATATTTGTGTAACGCGAAAGTCACAGTTGTTGGGAATTTTGTTATTTGAAAATAGAAGTTCGATTTCACAAGGTCGCGGTGGGTGAATAGAGTGGATAGGACGATCGAGTTTGCAGATGTAGGATTTTACCGATGAGATTTTACAATTAGTAAGATCGTGAAATGTAGCATATTGTGTCTTGGAGCTTGATATGGCTAGATATTTATATGATGGTTGTAGGAAGAGGTAGCGATTTGATTCTTGTATAACTGGAAAGGGAATGAGTTTGTAAAGTAAAAATGTGATGTCACGAGTGAGTGGGTTATCGATAATAAATACTAGCCGGTCGTTCATGAAGTAAGCTTGCAGGGTAATGATACTCAGTAAATCATGTGCGTTTGATTCCTTTAATGTGTAAGGGTAATGAATTCCAGACGGAATGTGGTGCATGGTTGCTTTTAGTTCAGTGATAAATTGCATGGGGCTTATGATTCGGGGGTGAAGGATATTATTTTTTGCAAATAATATAGCATTTATGAGGGTGGATAATTCGTCTCGTAGTTCATTACATAATAAAGTAAGGAAAGAAAGATGTGACTCTATTGTATTTTCTACTTCTAGTTGGTGAATTCCTTGGCCATATTGATTTGCCAATTCATACATTCGGAAGAATCAGAGCGTAATAGAGCAATTCTATGTAGAGTAAAAGTAAAATAAACGCCCCAGTTGAAGTGCGAATTAAAAGTAAATTATCTTGAAAACGATTGGAGATTCCGTAAAAAAGTGTTAACAAAAAATATTCGTCTATGTTTCTTTTATAAAAATGGTGCTTCTAATTTTTCACGTATCTCCACGGTGTTTCGAGATAATCGCGTTCAAAGTTGAATGGAAACTGGAGCGATCATCTTACTTTTTTTGTATCGTACAAATCTAATCTAATAGGAAGCATATGTGTAGAAGTTATGTAGAATATTATTTCCATGTGTTGATATTCGATTATATTGTAATAGAGAAAAGTATTAAGTAGTAAGTGAGTCTAAAATTTTGACTCGAGTTTGATCCGATAAAGAATTTCAAGTTTATAGTAAGCTGCCAAAATAGAAATCACACGTTCCATCGCAATGCCAGAGCGTGTGACACATCGAATGTAGCGATCGAAAAGTGTGACTTACGGATGTAGATATAAGCGCGCCGTCAGCAGCATTTAACACGGTGGAAGCAAAATCGCGGCGCTCTTTCCACATGCCGGGAGCACCGTGCGATGGCTGCATACATACATATGTACGATACATAGACGCGGGATCACGGCGCGTGTCCGTAAACCTGCAATCTGTATTCGCTTTTTCGCCCGCGTAACACGGTCAATTGAGTTGCGGGGCGCGGCGGGTCGGACCCTGATCTCGTTGCGCGCATGATTTCACTCGGGGATCAAAGAGAAAAATAGCTACCGTGTGTGTGTGTGTGATGCGCCTACGTATACCTGCATTCGGCGTAGTCTTCCCTCAATAGGATGGTAAAATCAGTGGACAACTGTGACGTATAAAATTAAAATAATGGCTCGGTATAAGCGTTGATTTAATAATGATCGATTATAATACATGTGCGAGTTATGGAATGTTTCTTTTTTCTGTAATTAACTTATACCGCGTCCGTCAAATATGGTCCCCGTACAACAGAGTCGCGACTGCTGTCGAGTGTGATTGATCGTTGTGACCTTGATTCTTTATTCTCTTTGTTAGATTCGTTCCCCCGTTTAATGCGTTTGAATTTAGAGTCACCACGTATTCGTTCGCGTTATCGAAATCGCCATCGAAGTCTGTCGAAAACTCTTTTCTACATGTTGGCCAACTCAAATCGACTTTTCTATGCGTGTAAAACTTTTTCGTAGCATTCGATTTCAAACTTAGATATTTTCGCCAGGAAGGAAACTTGAATCGCTATTATTGCATTATTTGCGAACTTTCGTCCTATATCGATGTAGGACTTTATTGTAGGGAATAATGTAATCTTCAGGAAAGTATTATACACGAATGTGGGTCAAAAATATGCAGATAGTGAGATAACGGCGATTCAAGTTCTCATTTTAGTAAGTCAATTTGAAATCATATGATTATATTTATACATTTATAATTAGAAAATATACCGGGTGTTCTCAAATCTCTGATTCAGAGGAAAACCCTATGTTCATTAAAAAATTACAGACACAATGCAATTGATTTTTTTGAAATCCGTTAAAAATTTACGGAGAAATTCATTATTAAAAAGTAATTGATATTTTGAATTTATTCGGCATTGATGACGTCATTTCATACCATATCATACAAAAGTAATAATAAGGCGCGAGTCGCAGCTTATATTATATCTTCATAAGCCTTGATATGACGTATAAATTCAAATTTCAATTACTTTTTAATAATTAATTTCTCCGTAAATTCTTAACGGATTTCAATAAAATCAATTGCATTATGTCCGTCATTTTTCCATGAACATAGGGTTTTCCTCTGGGTCAGAGGTTTAAGAACACCCGGTATCATGATGTGATATAGGACGCACCGCTGGGGACTCGTTAGGTAGAAAACAACCGCGCCTTTATGGCGAGTTTCTCGATTCAGAGAGATCGAATGAACCGTGATTAGCCCGTAAAAATGAAACTCGATCCGTATCTACCGCGCAAAACGAATCCACAATAAGTCGAAACGAGCCGCCGACATCGTGTCTCGCGTCTGGTGGGTTGGGTACCGCGAGTCCCCTCGACCCTCGTTTCCAAGGCGATGCGAGAAAGCAAAGCCACTTCTACGTCTTCGAAAAGCAATCGTACCCACGCTTCCAGTTTCTTATTTCCAACCAGAGACGATAACGTTGGTGCATTAATACTTTCTACACATCAATGTACATAGTTATAAAAAAATTTAACTTCTAATAATTATTATGCTACACTTTAACATATTTTATCGCTGAGGATATTTCATTATTATTCTATTATTTATTCTACAACATTTTTACGAGATAGACTATCGAGTTATATCAGAGAGGATTTCCAAATTCTGCATAGTCGATGTGGTTGATATATATTTTCTTCTCTTAATTGTTTTTATAAGCTCATATCAGTATACATTCAATTTGAAATTGGGTTACAAGGTAGACAAATCATTTTAATTAATAATTTTGCAATTATTTAATAGGAATAAATAATCATGAATTGTGAACAATGATTTTATTAATTATGAATTATAAATGATAATTTTATCAATTGTGGATTGTAAATAACACGATTCCATTAATCGTTTATGAAAATAATATTAATTAATAATTATTCATAATGATTTAATAAGAATAAATAATGTATGTTCTCCGCGCGCGAGACGAATGCTGCAGAAATGACGCGCGCGCATACTTATGTAAATAGATTCTACCACGCAGGACCACCTAAAGATGATAAACGAGTCGCATCTAAATGCGAGGCACGGACTACCCGCTGACAAAACGGATGTACAGGACGAGGCTTTAAAGGGTGACGTAGCGACGATAATGACGTTAGCGAATAAATGTTAAAATCAGAGCGTCTCGAGGCCGTCTTACGTAACATCGTCGGGCAACTCTTGCGGAAAGGCGGTAAGTCATATCGCGTCGATATTGAAGCATGGTCGCGTGGATCTATTCTTGAATAACGATGAATTATTTTTGTTTTTTTCCTTGTTATATTGAATGTCAATTCCTAAATCGCCTATCGGGTGCATACAATGTACGCTTCCTCTATATTATATACATGTGATGTATATTTATCATACGAGTGATATATACATAGAGTGTATTAATCAATCTCTGAACAGAATTAGGTTCCTCCTGTTTGAGCCCTCTTAGCCATTAAAACCTGTATATATTGCATGCGCATCTAAGTCGATTTTTATTAACGTTCTAATTGGAGCGGATTAAAAAGTATATAATCGATACTTTTTAATGAAGTTCTAATTGAAAACGTATACCATAAAAATATTTATCGATCGGATGCGGAGACCAGTTCATGAAGCGTGAATAACTGTAGCTCCGGTAAAATATTTAAAAAATATACAACTCCATCATAAACACGATATATCGATTACTCTGAAATCTCTGTAGATCTACACTATTAACGATATAAAAAATTCGTCTATAACCCAGCACATTGTTCATCCAACATAAATTATTTACACATTTCTACCTCAAACAATGTTCAAAAACGTAAGTGGTAGAAAATTTGAATATATCAGTAATCGTAATTAACTTGCTACCTTGTATCCATATTATGTATACATATACCTGTGTACATGTTCTTTCGGTAAATGTCGAGAGAGTGTATTAAGAGTGTGTACATATTGCGGAGTTTCACGCGACCGTTATAAAGAGAAGAACTCGCGCTCTTCCACGATAGGCGGAGCTCATTAGCGGTATGGATAAGTTTGCTCATTAGTGAAAGCAGCATCGGCTCTTTATTTCGCGCTGCGTATCGACATTCCGCTTTTCCCGAGCGAATTTCTTGTAGCGTGGTTGTAATGCACGTGGGTGTACAGGTACAGTGCGGGACAAAATGATAACACATCTGTCGTATTTCGTGATATCAATTCGATTGGATTTCTATTTCGCGTTTCCTATGTATTATGTGACTTGTGTGTATCTTGAAGGATCAGTACCTTTTTTACTTGCACAGCACGTGTCTTTAAATACCTCAAACACAAGATCAAAAGTAAATACTTGCGTATTTAGGAAGGACTAAATGATAGTACACTTTCAAATTTGTGCACACCTGAAACGAAGTCAGTTGGTTAGTAAAGTAATATTGATTAGCCTTCTTCTTAGCTTTTACCATCACGGAAAAAAATAAATCGTAGTATTTAGAAAGCTTGTGATAAATTTTAGGACAAAACCAATTTATCGTTACGATAACTACAATTTTAGTAAAAATTATAGTAAAACTTGTAGAAGTTACAAGCTTTGCTGTAATTCTTACTAAAATTTTAGTTGTCGTAACAGTAAATTGGTCTTGTCTCGAAATCTATTACAAACTTTGTAAATATTGCTACGGTTTATTTTTTTCCGTGACTAAGCACTCAAAATGCCGAGCAAGTTGAAAAAAAAAACAGAGGTCAAATCTAATTACATAAATATGGATGTGTCTGTTCCATGATTAAATTTGTATACCAATTGGTATGATATTAATATTTACAAATATTATAAATCGCAATACTCGCGACTGCTTGAATTTTCAATTCACCAAACGAAGAGAAAGTGCTTATTCGAAACGAGTATTAATTATTGTTCTCCGAGAAGAAGAAAATAATTAACCGTAGAAGCTAATAACTTATTCCGAAACGTCCAGTCGAGCCGGCGGCAATTCCTTTTTTCTTCGCGCGGAAGCCGAGCGCGAGAGTGAAAGAAGGGTTGTGGGTGCGACGTCGGGTTTCCCCTTTATCCTTACGAATTACTCCGAAGCTGAACTTCGGAATACGCAAACAGGCGGAAATTCATTAACGGCAACTCAAGTATTTCGCGAATTAGCAGAGAATTTTAATAAACTCTGAATTTAGCCTCCTTCTCCCCCTTCTCTCTCCTCCTCTCTCCATCTCACCCCCTCTCTCTCTCTCTCTCTCTGCTTCTTCCTTTCTCTCGTTTCATCCCAACCGCCCAATTACCGCGTCCTGCGATGTGTAGGAACATCATTAGGGTCAGGTTGGTTAACTGTGGTGCGGCACTTGGAAATTATTTCGAAACCGCGTCGTTCGGGGAGTCGCGCGAAACCCCGGAAACTCCCTATCTCCACGCCGCACAGTCGCGCGCAGTCGGCTCGACGAATATTGTTCGCCGAGAGAATCTTTTTTTAACAATTCGGTCGGTAACGAAGCGAAGGTAAAAAGTGGAAACAAAACGTCGCGAAACAATCGGCCTCGTTTCAATGACCGGCCGGCTCCCCTCGCGGGCTCTTCGCAGGCAGAACAGCCGGCGGGGTGTGTTTTCCTCCCCCTCTTTAATATTCCGAGCCCCTCTCCGAGATACCACAGCCCCGGAGTAGGCTATAGGCTACACGTGGACCGTTCCACGACATCGTTGCTACCGACGGGGGCGCGCAAGTGGAACACCCTCGCTGACGTCACGTCATCCCTCCTAATCCCCGGGATCCCGCGGGACCTCTCGCGAACTCCCGGCGCACCAAACGCGCGGAGATGCGATATACGCTCTCGGTTATACTCGCGCGCCGATCTCCGCGGACGTGCGGAAGATTGATTTTGCGCGCAACGAAAACTCGTAACCTTTCGAGATCGTTTTGAATAAAATTTAAATCTACAGTTCGATCCGAAATTTTACCAAGTGCACTGGATGAGCCATTTGATTACTAGGAATGGTAAATTTTATTGCATATTTTTCCTCGTGTTAGCATTTCAGAATTCAATAAGCAGATAACGGCTTTCAAAAATAAATCGATTCGTCGAAAAATAACGTAAATGTGTAAATTGTAAAGTAGGTATACAATTTCAAGAAATGAAAGGATTTGAAATAGAAATTGTACTGCAGAGTTAAACAATTTATTGTGTATCATGTTGTTAAATATTCAGGCTATAGGTTGTGCAAAATTAACTGACGTCGTACAATTTGTATAACGTTGACGATCGTTTGAATTATGATCTCAGGGATTCCACGACGCCAGTCGAAGGCTAAGCTCCTCGTTGCCGTGCGCTCGATTTCTTTAATAATCATGTTCATCGATGTCAGTTAAGGATTGAAAAGTATAATTTGGATCTTACTGGAGTTACGTAAATTATATAAAAATACAGAGTACTTCACTCATTACAGAAAATTTTTATTCCTGCTCCGGATTTCGGTGAAAGTCAGCCTATGGTCTTTGTGGTGATTTTCGAGGCGCTTAAACGACTCGCCGGGTATAATATATAAAGACATAATAAATATAATATATTATACCCGGCGAGTCGTTTAAGCGCCTCGAAAACCATGAGGCAATAACCCATAGCACACCATAGGGCGCTCGCCCTATGGATGAGCTTCGCTCACCGCGAGAATCTACTGTGGCGTGATTCGGCTCGCCTCGCCATCACTCGTCTCATATCGGCTCGCAACGAGGTAAGAGATACCGAAGCGAGGCAGGTGACGTCACAGGTGTCTCGCGGCGAGGGAGGCAACGGTATGGGGTGAGCCAGCCCGGCCGCCCGCGCGGGTAAGCGACCTAAGGTCCACCATGGGTTAGTGCCTCATAGTTTTCGAGGCGCTTAAACGACTCGCCGGGTATAATATATTATATTTATTATGTCTTTATATATTATACCCGGCGAGTCGTTTAAGCGCCTCGAAAATCACCCCAAAGATCATAGGCTGAGTTTCACCGAAATGCGGAGCAGGAATAAAATTTTTCCATAGCGAGAGAGAAGTACTCTGTATTTCTATATAATTTACGTAATTCCAGTAGAAGCTAGATTATACCTTTTAACTACTCTCTTAACTGACGTCGTACAATTTGTATAACGTAGACGATCGTTTGAATTACGATCTCAGGGATTCCACGACGCCAATCGAAGGTGAAGCTCCTTAGTCAATCCATCGCGACTTTATTTTACTGCATTTTTCCGCGATGACTATTAGAACCAACAAACTGAGATATTTAATTTATTCAGAGAATCCAATGAGATTAACTTAATTCCGACTATCGCTCTAAATTATTCAAAGCGATCCTCAGCTGTACGGAGAAAGAGCATTAGTTGGATCTACTAAAAATTAATTTTAGCGTCTCAAGTAATTATTTATTTAGCTCAATTTGATGTTTCTTCATATTAGTGAAATATTTCTTCCTTGTAGAGTTACATTCTATTTCGCATGATCGCGAGGAAGAGAATCGTTGTCGTGCGCTCGATTTTTAACAATCGTGCTCATCGATGTCACTTGAGGATTAAAACGTATAATCTAGCTCTTACTGGAATTACATAAATTATATTAAAATACAGAGTACTTCACTCATGACGGAAAAATTTTATTTCTGCTCCGGATTTCTGTGAAACTTAGCCTATGGTCTTTGGGGTGATTTTCGAGGCGCTTAAACGACTCGCCGGGTATAATATATAAAGACATAATAAATATAATATATTATACCCGGCGAGTCGTTTAAGCGCCTCGAAAACCATGAGGCACCAACCCATGGTGGACCATAGGGCGCTTGCCTGCGCGGCCACCCGGGCTGGCTCACTCCATACCGTCGCCACGCTCGCCGCGAGACACCTGTGACGTCACCTGCCTCGATTCGGTATCTCTTACCTCGTTGCGAGCCGATATGAGACGAGTGATGGCGAGGCGAGCCGAAGCATGCCACAGTAGATTCTCGCGGTGAGCGAAGCTCATCCATAGGGCGAGCGCCCTATGTTCCCCGAGGGGTTGGTGCCTCATAGTTTTCGAGGCGCTTAAACGACTCGCCGGGTATAATACATTATATTTATTATGTCTTTATATATTATACCCGGCGAGTCGTTTAAGCGCCTCGAAAATCACCCCAAAGACCATAGGCTAAGTTTCACAGAAATCCGGAGCAGCAATAAAATTTTTCCGTCATGAGTGAAGTACTCTGTATTTTCATATAATTTATGTAATTCCAGTAAGAGCTAGATTATACGTTTTAATCCTCAAGTGACATCGATGAGCACGATTGTTAAAAATCGAGCGCACGACAACGATTCTCTTCCTCGCGATCATGCGAAATAGAATGTAACTCTACAAGGAAGAAATATTTCACTAATATGAAGAAACATCAAATTGAGCTAAATAAATAATTACTTGAGACGCTAAAATTAATTTTTAGTAGATCCAACTAATGCTCTTTCTCCGTACAGCTGAGGATCGCTTTGAATAATTTAGAGCGATAGTCGGAATTAAGTTAATCTCATTGGATTCTCTGAATAAATTAAATATCTCAGTTTGTTGGTTCTAATAGTCATCGCGGAAAAATGCAGTAAAATAAAGTCGCGATGGATTGACTAAGGAGCTTCACCTTCGATTGGCGTCGTGGAATCCCTGAGATCGTAATTCAAACGATCGTCTACGTTATACAAATTGTACGACGTCAGTTAAGAGAGTAGTTAAAAGGTATAATCTAGCTTCTACTGGAATTACGTAAATTATATAGAAATACAGAGTACTTCTCTCTCGCTATGGAAAAATTTTATTCCTGCTCCGCATTTCGGTGAAACTCAGCCTATGATCTTTGGGGTGATTTTCGAGGCGCTTAAACGACTCGCCGGGTATAATATATAAAGACATAATAAATATAATATATTATACCCGGCGAGTCGTTTAAGCGCCTCGAAAACCACGAGGCACCAACCCATGGTGGACCTTAGGTCGCTTACCCGCGCGGGCAGCCGGGCTGGCTCACCCCATACCGTCTCCACGCTCGCCGCGAGACACCTGTGACGTCACCTGCCTCGCTTCGGTATCTCTTACCTCGTTGCGAGCCGATATGAGACGAGTGATGGCGAGGCGAGCCGAATCACGCCACAGTAGATTCTCGCGGTGAGCAAAGCTCATCCATAGGGCGAGCGCCCTATGGTGTGCTATGGGTTATTGCCTCATGGTTTTCGAGGCGCTTAAACGACTCGCCGGGTATAATATATTATATTTATTATGTCTTTATATATTATACCCGGCGAGTCGTTTAAGCGCCTCGAAAATCACCACAAAGACCATACGCTGAGTTTCACCGAAATCCGGAGCAGGAATAAAATTGTTCCGTAATGAGTGAAGTACTCTCTATTTTGATATAACTTACGTAATTCCAGTAGAAGCTAGATTATACGTTTTAATCCTCAACTGACATCGATGAGCACGACTATTAAAAATCGAGCGCACAACGATTCTCCTCCTCACAATCATGCGAATTATTATGCAACTGGAAGGAAGAAATATTTCATTAATATGAAGAAAGATCAAATTGAGGTAAATAAATAATTACTTGCGACTCTAAAAGTAATTTTTAGTAGATCCAACTACTACTTTTTCTTCGTGCATATGCGGATCGCTTTGAATAATTTGGAGCGATAATCGGAGTTAAGTTAATGTCATTGGATTCTCTGATTAAACTATCTAAGTTTGTTGGTTATAATAGTCGTCGCGGAAAAATGCAGTAAAGTCGCGACGGATTTACCAAGGAGCTTAACCTGCGATTGGCGTCGTGGAATCCCTGAGATCGTAATTCAAACGATCGTCAACGTTATACAAATTGTACGACGTCAGTTAAGAGTCAAAAAGTATAATCCAGCTTTTACTGGAATTACGTAAATTATATAGAAATACAGAGTACTTCACTCACATTACGGAAAAATTTTATTCCTGCTCCGGATTTCGGTGAAACTTAGCCTATGGTCTTTGGGGTGATTTTCGAGGCGCTTAAACGACTCGCCGGGTATAATATATAAAGACATAATAAATATAATATATTATACCCGGCGAGTCGTTTAAGCGCCTCGAAAACCATGAGGCACCAACCCATGGTGGACCATAGGGCGCTTGCCTGCGCGGCCGCCCGGGCTGGCTCACTCCATACCGTCGCCACGCTCGCCGCGAGACACCTGTGACGTCACCTGCCTCGATTCGGTATCTCTTACCTCGTTGCGAGCCGATATGAGACGAGTGATGGCGAGGCGAGCCGAAGCATGCCACAGTAGATTCTTGCGGTGAGCGAAGCTCATCCATAGGGCGAGCGCCTTGGTGCCTCATAGTTTTCGAGGCGCTTAAACGACTCGCCGGGTATAATATATTATATTTATTATGTCTTTATATATTATACCCGGCGAGTCGTTTAAGCGCCTCGAAAATCACCACAAAGACCATAGGCTAAGTTTCACCGAAATCCGGAGCAGCAATAAAATTTTTCCCTCATGAGTGAAGTACTCTGTATTTCTATATAATTTACGTAATTCCAGTAGAAGCTAGATTATACCTTTTAACTCTCTTAACTGACGTCGTACAATTTGTATAACGTAGACGATCGTTTGAATTACGATCTCAGGGATTCCACGACGCCAATCGAAGGTGAAGCTCCTTAGTCAATCCATCGCGACTTTATTTTACTGCATTTTTCCGCGATGACAGCCCGGCCGCCCGCGCGGGTAAGCGACCTAAGGTCCACCATGGGTTAGTGCCTCATAGTTTTCGAGGCGCTTAAACGACTCGCCGGGTATAATATATTATATTTATTATGTCTTTATATATTATACCCGGCGAGTCGTTTAAGCGCCTCGAAAATCACCCCAAAGACCGTAGGCTGAGTTTCACCGAAATCCGGAGCAGGAATACAATTTTTCCACAGTGAGTGAAGTACTCTGTATTTTTATATAATTTGCGTAATTCCAGTAAAATATAAATTATACTGTTTAATTCTGAACCCTTTCGCTACGAGCCGATCTTTCTACGCGCTACTCCCGCTGAACGGGCCGCTGCGCCAAAAGTGTACACTTGCGGAAGTCACTATACGTCACCGTTCATACCTGGCGAGCGTCAATCATTGGGTGACTAGGTATATCTAATCACCGTTCGTACCTAACGAGCGTCAGTCGTTGGGTGACTATAGTCATCGTTCGTAGTGAAAAGGTTATTGTCGTAGAAAAATGTTGTTGTTTGGTACAAGTGTATAAAGTCGTTTTATTTTATACTAATTTAATTCATTTTGTGACATTAATTGTTAATGAATTAAGACTGGAAATTGAAGTTACTGATAAATCCTTAAAATTAAAATTAAAGTCGTGGAAAAAATTATATCGTTTAGCATAAATTTATAAAAGCGTTTGATTTGATACTAATTTAATTCATTATGTGGCACTAATCATCAATGAATTAAGCCTAAAAATTGAGATTACTGATAAATTCTTAAAATTACAATTAAAGTCGTAGAAGAAACGATGTTTAGTATAAATTTATAAAGGCGTTTCATTATATATTAATTTAATTCATTTTGTGGTATTAATCGCTGATAAATGAAGTCTGGAAATTAAGATTACTGATAAATTCCTATTAATACAGTATTTTTATTGCGCGAGTATCTCTTAATGACTAATTTACATATTATATATTATAAAAATCACTCCAGGTTATTAATTTATGAACAGGGAAACGTTGCTTCTCAAGTAATCTCTCGCCTAATATTATATTCGATGGAAGTTCAAGGGAAGTTTTCCCAGATTTTAATGTAGCTACGTGCAACTACACACACAGGTACATCCGTGCACGTGAACGTACGCGAGGCGAAACACGTTTTCATCGGATGTAGGAATACAAGTTTACGCGGTTAAATATTCATCGACTTTGCGGCAACGCGACATCTCCTTCCTCTCTCGATTCTCCCTTGAATCGGGTTTCCATTGCTCGGGAATTCATTGGGAAGCGAACTTAACCTCGGATCTTTCAGTAAGGGAGTGGGGGTGAGGGAGGAGGAAAACGCGGAGGCGTGCTTGGCCTCCTTCGCTATCCTTGAGAGGAGACGTCGAAATTGCTGAAAACGCCTTGCATACGTACGACGAATATCTTCAAGTAGGTAGGTACTTCTTAATACGATGGGCGTCGCCTCGCGTAAATATCGGATATCCTAGTTTAAAGCGACGTCGCGTCGCGTTGTGAAAATCGAGAAATTGTCCGCTCTTTTTTAACGATAATCATCCACGTTTACATATATCATATGAGTCTAAGTTTACTCGCTAGGAAAGAAACTTCAATCATTATTATCTCATTATTTATGAACTTTTGGCCTACATTGATATAAGACTTTATTGTACCTAGATAAAAATGTATCCTCAAAAAAGTATTATATATACATGAACTAAAAGCTCATAGATAATGAGATAACAGTGATTCAAGTTTTTTTTTTCTATTGAGTAAGTTCAGCTTCATATTGTATACACATCGTATACGATTTCCATTATTTTAAGAACGAGATAGATTTGTCAATGAATATTTTAAGAGTTCGCCATTTCTTAGGATGATTTCATTTCGACTGTATTATAAATATTGTTCTCGAGGGGTTGAGAGACAAAAATAAGGGAGAAAATTTTTCGTTGGTCGATAGTGCGTCTGTACATTATGAGACTTACAGCTAGCTACTCGAAGTATATACCTTTCGAAGTAGGTGTGGGTACTTATCTTTGATTAAACGGACCAGCGAGAATAGCGAAGAATTGATACCTCTATTAGGGAAAACTGGGTCAATTGAAACACATTTGATGGTCCCTAGAGAGTACACAACCATTGCCTATTATGATACGTATAAGTAAGAATCCACTCGAGCATTCCATTTCATTTCAGTCTTTCTTATTTTGAGTAATACACATATAGGAGAAATGTATTGATATGATGATACACCGAGAAGATAGTATACCAATAGTTAATAAATGTAATTTTAAATACAGTGAAATAAATATTTCGTTACGACGAGAAAATATATGTTAATTATTAAGATGTTTATTTCATTCAAATGGTTACCTCAAAGGTTAAAATTACGTTAAATAAATATCAACGAATATTTATTTAAATTAATAAAATTTTTATTTCGCCATATTCAAACAAACATTTATTAACCACAAATAAACTATTTTCTCGATGTATAATACAGAAAAAGAGGGGTGGTGAGTACGCTATACTAGTAAATAAATGTATCTTATTCTAATTTGACTTTAATTAGACTTTTCTTTTATACGGACTATTCTCGACATTTGCATTGAAACTACAATTCGAAAGTGGAAATTGTGACTGCACAAATCGCGATTTCTTACGAGTTTCGCCCGAAGAATTTTTACTTCGTCTAAAACCAGTGAATCGAGCCAATTTTTCCAATTTATTCAAATGCATGAAATTCGACCGTACGGATGCGGCAATCGGTCCTCGAAAATAGAATCGACAGTTTTCTCCTCTCCGCGCGTTGCCGGACGGTATCAAAGTGGCTGGGCGAAGCACATATATATATAATCGCGGGGGTTGGCTCTAGAAAAATTCTCCTCGAAACGGCGCGGAGTCCGAAGACGCGGAAAACCGGTTCGTTGAAATTCATCGAACCCCGCCGCGACGGGAGCTGAGAAAGTCTCGGCGGCACAATCAAATTTCCATCGAACTTCGTATTTTTCTAGTTGCGCGATGGCACTGGAGAGGGTGGAACTCTCGCAGACGCTTCGAGGCTATACGAGCTTTTGAGAGGGACGAGACCGCGAAGTCGATCCTCGAAGGGGATGCGCGACTGTTTCTCGGAACGCCAACGCGGTTCTCATTATCGCGCGGCGCAGGTGCAGCGGCTTGAGAAATGTTATTTCGAAGGGTGCAGCGGTCTCGTGCGTTTTCCGGGATTTCATATGTCAAGTACGGATAAAAGGATTGCTGATCGTTATCACATTGCAAAAATTCGCCCTGGATACTTTTTCGGACGTATAACGACGGACTCGAGGTATTCGCATTTTTTCTGCACCGAGAAAATAGTTAATTTGTAATTATGTGAAGTTAACAAATGATTATTCGAATATAGCAAAATAAAGATTTTGTTGGGCCAAGCAAATATTCGTCATCTATATTACGATGTTTAAATTTTGTTAAATTATAATTCGTATTTGACACCTCTTCTTTACTGACTCGTGCATACGATGAGTATGTTCTGCTATGTGATTAGATTTTGCATAGCTTTTGTTATATTTTTGCCTTCTTTGAGCTCATGCTTCTCTTTATATCATATTACGTACGAGTATATGCCGTAACACTAATAGGGCTTTCACTTTTCGGAAGTGTTTTTGCGAGTCAATTAAATGGTATGGAAAAGTCAGGGAATTTTTGAATCAAAATTTGCGGCCATCCTGCTAACGAAATATTTATTTTGCCATATTTGAAGATACGTTTATTAACTATTAATAAGCTGGCTTCTCTCGGTGCATTTATCTTCAGCTGTTCTCTCTGCAAGGATTCCATAAAGTTTTCTTATTGTCAGAGCTAAAGGGCAGGCTATACCCGATGAATTTGCAGCTTACCGACATAATACACCATTATGTACCTATTGTATGTATCGGGAAAGAGAGAAACTGCAGAAATATCAGAAAAAAAGATGAGAGTACAATTTGTTTCGACGCGGATAAATTGTATATAACGAGTAGATGCGCGGCTTGCTCGCGTTTGATACCTATACTAATGATTTGCATTTAAACGGAATAAAGGAGGCGGCTGCGATACGCGCTTCCGCGTCTTTGTCTTATTACCCCTCCGTAGCGACTCGATTTAGTTCTTCTTATTCATATTTGTTGCGAACTGCAAACTAGTTAAGCGATACGAGCCGGCCTTTTTTCGTCGTGGCTTATGAGTATTCTTTTTTACAATTATTCGTTAGCTCCGTTTGTCGCAAGTTTTCAACTTCTTTTCATCCACTGTGCGCATCATTAAGCGTTTATGCTGTAAATTGACTGCAATTTACTTTTTAAACGTTTTAGAGATGCTTATAAATGCTATTTTAAATTGAATACAATTATATACCTTAAATTTAGTGATAATTAATTACATATTCATTTGCAATATATTTTAAATAAAGGATTATACATTCATGCAAGTTACGATAAATTGTAGAGAAAATTATTCTTATGATATCGCTTGCGTTTGTTTTTATTATCGTATTTCCTTTCTTGTGCTCGATGTGCTTCCACTTTGGATACGTTTTTAGCTTGTAGAGCGAGTAATAAACTTATCAGGACTAGAAAGATAGGAGGAAATAATATAGGTACATATAGGTATATATTTAAAGTGGGGCCTGTAAGGTATATAATTTGACAAATCGAAATACTCTATACGTTTTTAAATACAATATATAAGTATAAAGCAGGAGAACCGAGATGAATGGAAACAAAGAAAATTAGGTATAATATAATACGTTACCATTAAAAGTGAGTTGAAAGGAAGACAAAGTATCGATCAGTAAATGTATACTCAGAGAAATAATTGTTGGTGCCAAAAAAAAATATTTCATTCAATCGAAAAAAAGATATAATTCCAGTATCAAGCCATGATTTTCTTCGTGCAAGATAATGTTTGATACGCTAGAGTAATTGTTTTTTTTTCGTACAGAAAGAATTTCTCGCCCCAACGAAGGTACTCTCGAATCAAGAATACATATTAATTCTTCGACCAAGAATCTCTCTGTATTCATACAAATTTCTAAGATCACATGTTCTTGATTAAAGACATATTTTTTGGACACCAGCAATTATTTCTCTGGGTGTAATACCTACATTCTATCAATTGCGAACTATCCGCAGTATCGATTACATTGACGAAGGAGAGAAGACCGCATATTAGTCGGACGACATCGATCGAAATCCTTTCACCGACAACACAAGGTAAGCTACAGCTCCCCCCGCCTATCGTGGCCGAGCGTTGTTAAATCGACCCTTCGAAACTTCACGTTTAAGCGCCAGCCAGTTATGAAATACGACGTTACCACTTCGCAACCGAACCTCCGTCCTTAATCTCCTCGGTAAACGAGTATACGCGCCGGGGTTCACGGCGCAGGATTAATTTGCACAGCGCTGCTCGCGCGTTTCGCGCGCCTCGCCCTCGCGTCATTCGTTTCCCCGCGCGTATCCTACGTATACATATATCTCCGCGCGGGAAAATAGCGGAGACCACTCCAGCCCGCCCAGCGAATCGATTTTCCCTCGCCGCAATTTCGAGTAGCTTCGCAACGCGGTCGTGGAGACCAGTTTCAACGAATTTCGAGAGCGCTGCGCACCACCGCCGGGGAGTACCCACCCTGCTCTCGTTACAAGCGAAGCCGCACCGATTTCCAAGAGCCCAACCTCCGCAAACTGCCACCGCGCGTCGCGATCGCGTGATTGCAGCGTACTCTGGCGGACGCTTTGCCATCCGCATGATACCTACGCGTAGTTCGAAGCGCGCGGCACTCTCGCCGCGAATAGCATATCACGAGACCGGCCACGGTGGAAAAAGTGAGTAGAAACTTCCCAAAAACCGATCACTTTTCCTGGTCTCTCTGCACAGAGAATGGTCAGCGATTCCGGCTGGTTTTGCGTCGATAAAGTGACGCTTGATTGGCTTGTTACTGGTCGGTTTATTTCGACAAAATTTTGTCCAAATTCTAGAAAGTAATTAGCCAGTTTTCGGTTTGATCTTGTCCATTTTCATTCTAATAATTGTGTAAAAGCTGTACAAGCAATCGTATCGTAACAATAAATTGACTTTGTCCCAAAATCTACCATAAACCGTCGTAAAAACGCTACGATTTCTCTTCTCCACGAGTAAACAATAATTTGGAGTCAAATAAGTATTATCAAACCTCCCCAACGCGTCTATTATACCCCGCAAGAAAAAAACCTTTCCACTCCCGATGATTTCCAATCTCCCGAATAAATCTCTACATCAGAATTGTCACCCCGACGTACAGCGCGCCGCAGTTCCGCGCGACTTCGCATTTCTCTCCCATCGCGCGAAGCAAATTACCGTAGGGCCGCGAAACTCGCCCCGAACTCCGGCGCGTCCGAATTTCCCGAAAATGCGTTCAATTAGTGCAAATTGGAACGGGGCTGAATTGGAAGAGGGTCGGCTATATCGGTAATAGCGGATACGATGATGGCTGCCTGTGTACGTACGTGTGTACTACTCATGTGCGTCATCGCGCCGTTGATTAAGCGTCATTAAGTAAGTGCTAACCGACAAAGTTACGCGTCGTAACTGCTCACATGTACGCGAGAACTCGGCGTCTGTATCGCAGCTTAAGTCGGGATCAACTCCAATTTACGTAGTTGGGTCCTGACGCGCCGCTGTATGTAGATCGCTGAGGAGCTCGTCTGATATACATACTTAGTCCGAACCTAACCCGGAGGATTCGACGATCCTCGCAGATACTATGTTTCGCTGCGCGTGTCGTTGTACAAAGTATACGGGGAGGCGTCCGTAGATGTTGTTATTGCATCGAGGTGCATACAGGATGCAGTTATATTAAACATTCCGAGCTTGGCTAGCCGTCGAGCTTAATATAATATAATTGATAAAGTTTCAAAAGCGCGATAATATCTGCAAACTAGGGTAAAGTCGTCCCGTATTGAATTGGCTTCAAAATTGGGGCCGTTTCTCTTTGAAGTCTTATTTTCATGTGGCAGTTGTCCATTAGTCGCTTCAAGAGTTGGACGATCTAATGAAAGAATTGGTTCAATTTCCAGAACTTTTTTCGACTCTCTCGTCGCACTGATAAGGCTGAATTGACTAACACTTATGCGAGGTTGTATTGTTATTGAAATAAAGTGTTTCAAATTAGGTGGAGCTAATTTTATTTATAGGACCTTTTATATATATCTATAACGACCAAATGTAGGGTAAATAAAAGTCAAAATTATAAAAGTAGACTTACCACGCTGTAAAAAAATTGTATTTTTAATGTACTTTTATATAAAGCTTTTTTCTAATACGTGATTATGAAAATTAATATATTTCCTTGTAAAATGGATCTTATAAATTTCACAACGAAGTATATATTAATTTTTTTCTAATAATCACGTATCATATAAAAGCTTTACTTATATACAATTGTTTTAATTTTAATAAATTTTTCATTTATAGTATAGATTCGACGTTTACTCCATGGCTAGCAAGTGGCACGAGCTGAGCTGGTTAGAAGCTTGGAAAGAATTGTAATTAATGATTTAATATCGGAATTTACTGACAGAACTGAGCAAGGCGGGACATAAATGTCTAACGTTTATTTACGAGTATTTTCTTAAGTTCAGTTTCAATTTCACCTCTCGTTTTACTCGGAGCTGTCAGTGGTCTCGGATTCTAGATATTATAAATAATTCTTACGTTTTCCAAACTTCTGCCCAGCTCAGCTCGCGTCACTCGCTAGCCACGACGTAAACATTTAATCCGACAAGTAGGTTAGTCTAATTGCTTAATTTTAGGTATCATTTGAAAGAAAATAGGGTGCAACATTTCTTCCTCTTTTTTTACCCTTTCCCTCACCTCGCACAGCACGCTCGAGAGCCCTTAAGTCTCCATGTTTTCTCAGCGCGCATTATTGCGTACCCATGCAGATTAATTTCACTGTCATTAACTTCGCGCACATATAGGTACAGCGCGTCCCTAATTGAAGCCTCGTGGAACGATATCCAACCCGCTTAAACCTATACACGCACATACATAGATAACGGTACACGCGAACTATGCGGGGGATGAAAATATTGGTCTACCCTTCCGTTCTCTGTCTCATTTTCCCCTCATCCCACCCCGCGCCACTCGGCCGCGGAAACTTCGGGGGATGTGAGAGAAAGGCCGCAAAACCCGCCAGGCGCGGCAACTTTCGAACGCCAACGCACCGGGGCGACTGCTAGAGCCCGCGCGCCGCGTTTTGCCCGCGTCGTTTGCATAATACTCTATGCGCGAAATTATTCCAGAAAAGATATACTCGCGGCGTACACCCCCTCCCCCCCCCCCGTTCTCCCACCCACCACTCGATACGCCTCTCTCGCGCGTGTTCACGCGCGGCGGTAGTTTCAGGAAGTAATATTATACATAATTTTCCCCAGCGCAAAGAGAGGAGAGGGAAGACTGAAGTATGTGTGAGCATTCTCTATTCTTAAGTATATTGAGGTTCGCCTAAATATTGCTTTGTTTAATTTTACATTTATGTTCAATTTTCAGAACATTTTTACTCGAAATTATTATTTTATTTCAAATTCTAGCACTCTTAGAGATGTTATTTTTTGTATTTCGTACAAATAGCTGATTTCGTAATTTTTTTTTGTGTCAAGGAGACGAGTTAAGTTTTTTGTAAAGAGTAATATGTGATGAACGCAATCGTATTTGGCAGAGGTTTTTTTTACACCGAAGGTGTTTTTTGAGGTATAATACATCATTCCAGCGCGGAGGAGAGAGAAGACTGAAACGCGTGACTGCAGCCGCGCCGCTGTATCTGCCGTACACACACCGAGAAAATAGTTTATTAGTAGTTAATAAACGTAATTTCAAGTATAGCGAAATAAATATTTCATTAGGGCAAGAAAATATGTGTTGATTAATTGCGTTAAATAAGTATTGTAACAGTTCACGAATACTTTACTTGGTCCGATAACAATTTTTATTTCGCCATATATTCTGAGAGATGTTCATTATAATAGCTACAAATAAACTGTTTTCTCGGTATATATAAATCGACCCATCACACACACATTCTCTGTTTCAGGTAATTGAAATTCGAGATTAGCAACTATAGCAATAGGAAACTTAAATGTTTTATAAGAAATTTTTATGAAACTCACCATTGTTTTAGAAATGCGCTGCAACTTTGAGAGATGAGACGAAGAATTAAATAAAATGTTTCCAACGCCCGAAGCATTTCTTGTTTTTCGCGGCGCGCCGGTTTCCTCGCGGTGCGAGTATAATGAGTACAAAATGTTTCGTAGCACTGTACATTTACCGCGCTGGGGAAACGAGCGTGCGAGTGGGAGGCAGAAGAAAGGGAGGAGGGGGATGAAGATGGAAAGAAACGGGAGGTGTGCGAGACCGCTAGCGCCGCCGTCTTTTGACGTCTCCCACCGAGTGGAAATGTCAGACGTCATCTTTCAAAGCCCCTCTTCGACGCCTCAGGGGATGGTAGCGGCGGCGACGAGGGAGGCGAAGCCGACGCACTCGTATAGATAGCTCTCGCGCGTCCCGATATCGACCGCTGCACGCGCGCGCGAGCGTCAAAGACAAAGAGGCGAGAGCGCATAGCGGCAGCGACGTAACAAAACCTGTCACATATAAGACATGGCGCGAGACGTCGAGATCGAAAATGCAAACCATTCGCTTCGGGGCTGAGCTCTCTTTGCCGCCGATGATATGGTATAGGTATATGTATATATAAAAATCTATATCGAAAAAAACAGTTTATTTGTAGTCAATACATCTTCTTTTAAATATGGCGAAATAAACATTTTATTGGATCGAATAAATACTTGTTAACTATTACGATATTTATTTAGCACCATTAAATATTTCGAGTCAATCATTTGGGCGAAATAAACATTTTAATATAATTAATATATATTTTCGGTGTATAAGTATGATATTTAACCGAGTTCATAAGTGCCACTACATGGAAAAAAAGTATTAGTTGACAGTACCTATCAAAAATTACTTGCGGGTTCGAAAGTAATTATTTATTTAGATCAATTAAATCTTTTTTTTTCACATTAATTACATACTTGTTCCTCGCAATCACATACTATTTCACATGACTGTAAGGAAGACATATTTAATTAATGCATTAAAAATGTCATTAACGAAAATAAATAATTACTTGCGACCCGGCAAGTAATTTTCAGTAGATCCAACTAATTCTTTTCCTCTGCGTAGGTACATTCCTTACCGGGAGTTCTTCCCCAGTACTTTCTGGGATTGACTGCTACATTTTGAAATGTCCTTTTTCTCAGTGTACACAGAGATGACGTGAGTGTCTGTGGGTATGTATATAAATAACGCGCGGGGCAAAACGCGACGGTGACAAAGGGGTTGGCGGCTCTCGGAGGAGCGACGCGAATTTCGTTTTCAAGCTCTTCTCAGGGGTGCGGGGGGTTATACCGCCACCGCGCTGCAGCGGCTTCGACGAGAGAACGATAAGGAAACGGTACACTTGTACTCCGTGAGTACACTCGGTTATGAGGTCCCGTCGATGCCGTTCAATTCCCACGGGCGGACACTGGAGCATTCCTTCATCAGTATTCCGGGCGCGCTTCTCCTTCCATTCCTGCCATTACCGCACGGCGGTACGACGCGATCCCACACTTGCTCCGGTATCGCGTACAGATACCGGGTGCTCCGTAATTCACGCGTCGCGCGTGACGCACCTTCCGTCAACCCCGCTCCGCTCGACTATGCAGTTAGCGGAGCATCGAGATTCCCGGGCGCTTTGATATGTCGAGCGAATCTGCCAACGATTCGCGGTATATGACGTCACGATTGTCGTTCGGTGGATCGCACGTTCGACGGGGATCCTTCGACGGTCTGACGTCAGGTTTCACGTTCAATTCAATAATTCATTTCATTTGTTTCTATTGATTCTTGTCGAAAACTGGAAAAAAATGTTGTGTTTACAACTGCACCATGTGGTCAATGAATTTGTAATAAAGTGAATCGAATTTCGCTTAACGTGACTAACTCAAAACAATGAAATTAAAAGGACGGTTGGTTAATTTAATTAACTACATTGTTCAGTTAATTATCAATTCAATGCTTCAATAAGGTCATTTAAGTTCCCAAAGAAATTATCTCAACCACCGATGAGGTTTATGAAAAATCATCGTCCAACTGCGATCGCATCGGAAAAGTTTTATACGATTCATATGTGGTTTTGGTCATATATGGATTATGTATAATATGATTTCTATATTAACTATACATAGACTATATATGGATTATGTAATTATTCAAAAATCTATATATAGTCCGTATATGGTTAATACAGAAATCATACATAATCCATATACGACCAAAACCGCATATGGATCATATGCAAAATGTATAGAATTTTTCTGCCTGGAAAATGATCCGAAGAATAAGAACCTAATTATGCTCTTATTTTGTTGCATTTTTTATCTTATTTGTATCCATTTTTGAGCATATTTTGATCCACCTTAAAAACAAATGGGATAAAAAATGGACCACACTAAGATCATAATATTTTTATTCTTCAGATCATTTTTAGACCACATCGAGAATCAGCTATTCTTGATCAAATTTCGATCAAATTGACATCAATTTTTTTACTCGTGATGTGGTTGGCTCAACTGATATTCAGTTCAATCGGATACTTTCTTTAATTGAAAATCTTTAAGGACCTGCGGTGGGTGGGACGTCGGAAAATCCACAGATTCCCGTTTCCGTCGATTTCATCACATTTCGCGTTACAGGGAAAAAATCTCGGTGTGAAACGGGATACTCGAGTTAGTCTCTGTGATTATCGCGAGTGCTAACAGAAGGCAGAGGCTAATGAAAGAACCCCTCATTTTACTCTGCCCTTCTCCGAATGAATACTTTTTTTTAAATTCTCTTCGGTTACTGCTACAAAAAAAAAAAGTAGAACACACAGGCACCACTGCCAGGAAATCGGATACGCGTACGGCGCGAAGTATCGCCGGTTCGCTCGACGTGATAATGCGACGAGAATGCGTGACGCGGGGAGAAGACAAAATGAAAGGCCGTCCATTTTTGTTATTATTAAGGAAAAACCGTCAAAGGTCTACCGAGGTGCGAGCTCCTATTAATATGCTCAGCGCGCGCTCTCGACTACACGGAGGCATCGAGCGAACGCGCGTACCGCCCTTGCAACGCGGATGGTTATTAATTTTGCAACGCTCTCGACGCGCAGGTTCGATGTAATGCATACATATATATGAAAATGCCGTAAGCCGGTTTGTAGGACGTAAAATCGCGGCGTGTCGGATAACCCGCTCTCAGTGCAACGCAACGGGACGTGGCGTTATATATACGCGCGGATTTTATAACGCCAAGGCCGATCTCCCAGCTGTTCCGGTCTAAAAGGCTCGGAGTGTCTCTTAATTGACGCAAAGTGCTGCATTAATGCGCGTGGCGTGTTGCACATCGTGTGCGTCTAAGGGTCTCGACGCGTCTTTTCGCTTTTAATTTTGCGTAGGGATTTTCACGCACACAAATGCTCTGTAATAATTAAAAAAGATTCCGAGGAATGCTAATCGAAAAAGAGAGAGAGAGAGATAAAGAGAAAAACGATTAATTTGTATTTAATAAATGTACGTTTGAACGTGGCCAAATAAACACTCGTTAGGGTCAAACAAATATTCGTTAATTAGTTCGATATTTATCTGACGCAATTAAATGTTTCGAGGGAATTGCTTGAATGAAATAAATATTCGAATAATTAACATATATTTTTCTATCCTAACGGAATATTTATTTCGTCACATTTGTGGGAATACATTTATTAATTATCGATAAACTCTTTTTTTGGTGTAAGAAACTATAGGAAATTTTATTCGCATTGAACGAAAATTAATTAGGCCTCGATTACTGAACATTCTGCAGTGTATTTCTAATTTGGATATGAATTGAGTTATAAATTATATTTATCAGTCGCGTATAAAATGTACACACCCCTCGAACGTATCAAATCTCTTTCTCATCGTCAGCTGTACGCGACGAATTCGTAGTCCGGCGCTAAAAATGATAAAACAATACCGTGCCAAGGGCCATTCGACGACGGGGATTGCTCAACTTCCGCAATTCCTCCCGCGATATCGTTTGGACACTTTCACACTTTGTTCGATCCGCAGCGCGATCCGGTTTCATCGACGCGAGAGCGAAGCACGGTGAAAGTCGGTGGGATAAAGTGATCTCCGTCCCAATCCGCACAAATGACTCGTTACTCAATGACTCACGCTGCTACCAGTCGAATGCGAAAGTATTACAGTTATCGGTGTAACGCGGTCTTATTTATAGAGTAATGAGGTGACGAAACGCGACGGTTTCGCGTTGCACCTCGACCGCTTCTGAATTTATGTGCGAGTCTCTGAGGCAAATAATATGTGGTTTTGGCCATAGGTATAGATATGAATTATATCTGATTTCTGTATTAACCATATGTGAGAACTATATATAGATTTTTGAATGGTAGTATAATCCATATATAGTCCGCATATGGTAAATATAGAAATTATATGTAATCCATATATGACCAAAACCACATATGGATCATATAGAACTTTTTCGCCTGGGATAAGTAAACATATTGTATAGTAGAGGAAATACGAGTATATGAACGATATCTCCTAGATACCTTGCAGATGTCATTTCGACATCAGACATCTGTGGGATATCTATATGATTTCTTTAATTTTTCTTTCGAAAATATTAAATCGTGGATATACAATTACACTGTAAAAAATCTCTATTTCCAATACACTTTTGTATAAAGCTTTTTCCCAAAACGTGATCATGAAAATTAATATACCCACATACTCCGTAATTATGAAAATTAATGTATTTCCTTATGAAATTTCTCTTACAAATTTCATGACGGAGTATATTAATTTTCATAATCACCCATTGAATAAAAGCTATATACGTTTGTATTAAATTTAACGGATTTTTTTTACAGTGTACAGTTGAACCAATTTCGAAGAAAAACTGGTTCTTCAGCTCAATAGGAACGTCTTAAAACCCTCGTGTATGCGTCTTTTATTCTAAACACAGTAAAATGTACCGTATCAGTCTTACCATACAGCATCACTTTATCGTTTAATCAAACTCGACGAAGAACCAACTAAATTACCCATCAGAGCTCCCTAAAGTCAATAGCGAGCCCCGAGAATAGACGTATACACGCATCCCGAAATTGACATTAAATCCGATAACTAAATACATACATATACATACACCTATATTCATTCCATCGTTTCACCCCCCCATCAAAATTATCATTGCAAATGTTATTCATCGCCAATTGCCGCGAGCCTACTCGCGCTCTCTTTATTTGCGATCGCTCCTCATTCATATTTACAATCCATCACGGCGTCGTCCCGAAGAGACCCGCGCGCGCGAAGCAGCTGTTCCCTCCTCGCAACGCCGCACTCGAGAAAGCCGCAGACCGAACCCCGATAGCGTTTCCCGCGCGGCGACGCGTTTCCGCGAGGCTCGCAAGGGATACGCGCGCAGGATTCACAAGGCTCGAG
Source organism: Xiphydria camelus (assembly GCA_963678675.1). Taxonomy (NCBI): domain Eukaryota; kingdom Metazoa; phylum Arthropoda; class Insecta; order Hymenoptera; family Xiphydriidae; genus Xiphydria; species Xiphydria camelus. The sequence continues at coordinate 35,946,048 of OY783193.1, forward strand.
ATCGCGGCACGGGGAGTCGACGTCCCGCGTCCCGCGTCCTCCATCCTCCCTATCCTCCCACCGGCGCTGAGTCATCCCCGCCGCGCCACCCTTACTTCCCCCGCGCGCGCGAGAGAGTCCGGATTTTCGGTAGGCTTTTTTCGCCGTGGTCCGACCGACAGCTGCTCCCTTTCGCGCGACTTGTCGAGGGGTCGTGTTTTTTTTTTGGCGCTCACCCCGTTTACAGCATCCCTCTGGAGCCCATTCACCGCGGTCGCGCGGCGGTAACCTCTGTGCGTCGGAATGGACTCGTTCGGGCAACGGTATTGTCACCGCTGTCGTCGTTGGGGGAGGGGGGGGGGGCGAACGAAAGAGGGACAACAAAGGGGGGGAAAAGCACGCGCGTCTCCTGATACTCTCATGGTTACGGGGAAAATGCTCGTCGCCCGCTTGAATATTGTGGCGCGCGCGTCTTTACCGCGTCGACGTCGAGTACCCGCGGGGAGGGGCGTGCGTTTTGAATAAATTTGAATACACCAAATGTGCGGCAGGGACGAGCAATCTTCGCGACAAGGTCAACAGGACATTAGTATGTATTAGCATCTCGTTAACCCTCCCACGCCGCCGCTGTGGATGCCTGAGCATATGCATGGAGTAACTACTCGCTCGTGCGCGTATTATGGAGTCGCGTTACGTAATGCGTATCCGTTCCACCTGCTCGGCGATTGGAGTGTTTGTAGTGGACGAAGGAGTCGTTGAAGGGAGACATGGACAGATGGAAATAGGAGGTAGTGTGTTGTATTTTTTGACGGAAGCGATTTAGTTTTGAATATTTTGCTGTTATAGCAATTTTTTTAAGATGTCCTTCGTCTTCCTCTTCAGGATTTGCCAGCTCTGTGGAATCAGCGTGTTGTTTTGTTAATGTCCGTTTTGGTAGACATATAGTCGCCATACTGGATGCGTAGGGTTATGTGTATATCACATTAAGAAAAACAACCCAGTTCGTTTAACGAAAATCCTGGAGGCCATAATCAAACCGTTTGGCTAAACATGAATTCTCTATCTGTTTGGTTAAACTGACCATTTTCTGATTAGAATGGCAAGACATGTAGTTAGAATAACTTGATTTATAGTTAGAATGATTTAATATCTGGTTCAACTTACTAGTAGTTTGGTTGGAATAACTAAATTCATGTAACCAGATGCGTTTTGTCATTTTAACCTAACTATTTTTCTCAGTGTGTAGTCGTGTTGCGTACATGAAAAAGGCTGATCGATGAAAAGAGGGGTGAAAAGAGAGATTCGGATAATTTGCATTCCCGCAATTTAATCTCAAATTTTCTGCTACCTGAGCAATTTCTTTCAAAAGTTCTTCGCCTTTCTCTTCAGCGTTCGCGAACTCCATCGATCCCCTTTGTCTTATTCACCATCCGTTTTGATGAACAGCGTCGCGATTACGCGCGTAATTGCGCAGCAATGCGCATGATGTGTCACGTGTGTCGAGCTAACAAACAGCTTGATAATGCGAGTTAAACGGTAGAGAGCGCTTCGTACGTGTATATCTCCGCTGATAGAATTAATTTAGTCCTATTACCATATAAACGTGGCCTTTAGACACGAATCTACTGTATTATATACGCTTATGTTACGTAAGAGTAACCGCCGCCCTTCAACGACCAACTTCACGATCCAGTTACTCTCCCTCGGGACTTCCAAGGCACCTGTGCTACATTTTCAGCGACGATTCGCTCGATGCGTATCCATGCCTTGTAATTTATACGCCGCTGGATAATACAAAGTCAGTTACGTCTTTGTTACTGTTGTGTGGGACCTGTATTATCTTCAAAGATACGTATAGTGGAAGAAATGAGGCCGCGACCATAATATTGTGATTAATGAGACGATAAAATTTAATTCCCGTAAATTATCGTGGCCTCTTCAACCGCATTTACGATCTTGTTAACCATAATTTATGACTATTATTGGACATATGTGGTGTATCTCTTTTATATTTACCGGTACCACACAGAAGAAAGCACGTAAGTACCTACCTTTCACTATCATTATAAAACATCGTAACTCGTTGCTATGCAAGGAAAAATCGCAAGTCGCATCGATGCCAACAAGGACTTGCGATGTTTCCTCGCACAGCAACGAATTACGACGTTTCAAAATGACAGTGAAAAGATACGTGTTTTTTACTGGTACCGGTTGATATGTTCTATATAGAGTTTTACTGAAGTATATTGCTGGGAAAGCTAGCTGTGTAGGGGAAGGCCGGGCAAAGTGGATATGTTAAGAGAAGAGTTACTGCGACTATTATATTCATTATTTTATGTAATTCAAAGCTCATAATGTTAGATCATATGTATATCGTAGAATTGTGAAAGAAATATTAAAGATTCGAAATATGTTTCAAGTTAACCGAAATTCTGGAGACGATGGCCAAACTGTTTAGTGAAATATGGACCCTCCATCTGTTTGGTTAAACTGACCACTTTTGGTTAGAATAACTAAATGTTTAGTTAGAATAACTAAACGTTTTGCTAGAGTAACCAATTATTTAGGTAAACCGACCATTATTTTGGTTAGAATAACTAAACGTGTTTATCTAGATGCGTTTTGTCACACTTGATCCTAATTATTTTTCTAAGTGTGTACATAATTTTATGCCACTTTTGCAATGGCAATTGCATGCAAGTACGTTAAATTACAAAGATGGACCAAAATTAGTATCGCGATTATCTCCTTGTCTATAAGCTTCTGAAAAATACCACCCGGAGCTTTCTTCTAGACTGAAATATAATCTTCAAAAAACTGCTCCCCCGATTCACGCCAAAAGTGCGCAAGTAATGGAATAATGGCGATAAAGCGAGAAAATCTTTCCAAGTCGTTCCGTATAGCTCTCCAGGATGTTTTCTTCCAGGAGTTGCATCTGCCGCTAATGTATAAGAAGTGGAAGGGAGCTTCGCTCCTTGCCAGAAAAATCCTTCCCCCCCTGCCGTAGACTACATTCACCCTCGCGAGCCGTCGATTCCACGCCCCTCTCCGCCGCCGTCGCCCCTTTCTCTCACCGATGGAAGGAGCTAATCAATTACGTTTCCGCCCGAGAGCCCCGAATTAATCGGGTAACCTCCTCCCGCGTGATCGACGTCCTGACCTCACCCCTTCGTCGATTCGGGAGAATCCGCGCGACTCTCCCGCGAGCTTCGCGAATTAAAAGTTACTCGCCCGCGTGCCCCGCTCGTCTCGGCAGTCTGGTGTCTGCTTGCCTACGTAAAACGAGTTCCGCGTTAAAGCCGGAGCCGTCGCATCGGCGAAGCTCCCGTTGCCCCGTGGAAGTGGGGCAATGTGCCAGAAACGTTTGGTAAATTATTCCCGAGATCTGCGGCTGACACGGGCATTATGCTAACCGATGCCCGCGTTCGTCCCGCGACTTCCACGCGCTCTACCACTCCTCCGGTGCGCGAAGGAGGGAGGTTTATTTGTAGGTAAGGGGAAGTTCCGTAAATCCGGACGGCGGGTGACCGCGAACAGTTGCTTTAAAGTGCTTCGCGTTAACCCCGAGCCGCCCCCCCCCCCTCTTTGAAGGGACAGAGCTGCTCCAATTATAGCCCCCGACCCTTGGCCCCTGTTTTTTACGGCCTTGTGAATGTTGCCGGGGGACTTCTCGATGCGCGTGGTATGACTTTTTACTGACTCTTTGAGTTCCTCCTCTTTTTCTTCATTTCGCGTTTACAGGATTTAGTGTTTCGCTGGTAAGAGAGTGGGTATTAGCTGCACTGAAGAGAAAATTTACTTGATCGAAATAAATGTATTTTTGAATAGTCCTAAGAGCACATATAAATATTATTTGGATCAAAACGATATTCATTTGAATCGAATAAACGTGCTCTTAGGACTATGCAAAAGAACGTTTACTTCGATCGAGCAAATTTTTGTCTCAGTGCACGTTAATTCGATTCGGATGATTGTCGATTAGATCTAAGTAATGTTCAAGTAAATTAGTAATAATGGAATGAACGATGCTCTCAATATTCGAGCAAATATTTGTTTTCAGCCGGAAGACGATGCGCTCTTCAATTAGAGTTCAGTTGTTTTGTACAAAGTTATGCTGCAATCGATGTCTGTTCTTGTTAGTTGATATTATTTCAATCTATTAAACCCTCAAATTATTACTAATGAACCATATTCTAGTACTCTGAACAAGTAATTATAGTTTTATAATGAAAACCCCATAAAACATAATCGAAGGAAAAGAAGTAACAAGTAAAGCAAGTAAATTTTACGTTTCAGCCGATATGAAAAAATTCTCTAGCTGAAAATCTGGAATGTGATCCGTAGCCATACTTTTTCGGTTCAAATTTTCCCAGACTTCCGCAACACTTTAGCCACACTTTTTTAACGTCGGATGATGTAGATACCGAGTATTTTTAATAGAAATTGAAAAAATTTCAAAAAGTTTACATCAGGACTTAAGCATCCGCATGTTTAAGAATGCCTATATACGTAACTCTTTAATATTCGTCCTTTTCTTTGAACGTCCGAGCCGCATAGCACCCGCCCGTATAAGCATAATATAATTAGAACGACGCCTCTTACCCGTCGTACGTTCTCTTTTAATTTCAAAGCCTATATAAATGTGCTGTCAATGCTCTCGACCCGTATTCCATTACGACTTGGATTAAGAGAAAGGTTTCTCGGCTGTAGAAGGTGCGACTCGACGTAACAACTTCTGCAGATATACCATATGAGGCTAAACTTACTTGGCAGGAAAGAAACTTCAATCACTGTTATTTCATTATTTATTAACTTTTCGCCTTCATCCATATAAGGCATTGTTATAGATAAAAATATAATCTTCAAAAAAGTATTATACAAGTATGAGCGAAATCTCATAGATAATAAGATAATAATGATTAAAGTTTCTTTCCTGACGAGTAAGTTTAGCCTCATATGGTATACTCGTAAACATACAACGAATCCACCGTAAAATGTGTGAATACATAGACATACGGTAGAGTAGGTATTGCGGTCAGCTATGGTTATTACTTTACGAGAAACAACACCTATTTTTTTCTCCCGTAAAATAACAATTTCACATATCGTATATCTTTTATAGATATAGTCTGCCGTAGTAGACTATAACTCAAAGTTAATCATTGTCGTCCATGGTACTTCATGTTTCACGTAACACATACCTATTAGATCAAGGATTAAGGTATTAATTGACGTAAGAGGATTAAGGGCCGTCTAGTGGTGATACGCGTAGCGCGTTGGCGTCAGTTGCGGCTAGTCAGGAATATATATTCGAGGTATATATATATTCGCCCGTTGCATAACAACGAAGTAACAGGTCCCCGTGGACAATCTGACACATCGATCAGTGAATAGAGGATTTCTATTGCACTACAGGTATACACTGGAGGATAATTACCCTGTATTTATACTAACATTAATATACATATATAATATCTACATGCGAAGACTGAGACCAATAAATTTTACTGTATTTACAGTAAAAGAGGTACACATGAGGATTTTTGGATGGTTCTACTGTGTCGAAGAACAATTTTTCCATAAAAACTGGTAAATTATAATGTAAACTATCACGATTTAATGTTTCTGAGAGAAAAATTAGTGTACCGCGCTGTAAAAACATCCGAAACCCCTTATGTGTACCTCTTTTATTGTAAATACAGTAAAATTTATTGGTATCAGTCTTTCCGTGTATCGCAATTAATTGATATCATGTTTAAGAGGAATAAATAGACAATGAAGGAACAGAAATAAGGAACAATGCTTCACATACGCTACGCATATGCACGTTTTAACGTATGTGTAACGTATGCGAAGCGCTATTCTATATTTCTGTTCCCCGCTCCTTCATTATGCATAGACCCTCATTAGGCTTATTAGCTCAAGAGAATTAGGCTGTTCAAATTTTTTAGAAATCGTCCCAGAAATGGCAACGCTATGAAATTAGTTAATAATTAGACAGATAATTAAGCAAGTTAATCTAACTATTTAGTTGGTTCCGGTCTTGGTTTGTTTCGGTTGTGGATGGGAGTTTTTTTTTCAAGAAATTTTAAGCGCGTCATCTCACAGGAGTACATGGCCATTTCCCCGTCAACTTGTAGATAATATATACATATCACACACGAGCGATTATCGAGGTATTATTTCATCACGCGGAAATTTGCATGACATGTGAGTTTAATCCGTAGCTAATTATACAGCCAATCGATATGTATTGTCGCTACATAATGATGCTATGAATTATAAAGGTATTTTTCAATTCGCAGTGGCATTTGTTCGAACCGTAATTCATTATACGCGCAAGTTTTGTACATAGAAACGTAATCCTGAAAAATGTCTCGTATCAACCAAGGCTGAAAGTGCATAGGTCACGAGATAATCGCGATGAAAGTGGATACTTATCTTTAAACGTATAATAGCTTAGTCTTGTTCTCTATAAAATAACAATTTTTGAGCTTCGCCATAATTCAAGCCATATAAATGTCAGTTCTTTTGAGTAAACGAATTTATAATCGTGATAGGTATCATATAATAGCGAAATGCCGAAGCTAGCAGACGAGCTACAGCAGGCAGTGGGTACGGCACGTCATATGTCCGCCGTACCTACTATTTCCTCTATAAGGCGGCAGATGTACGAGGGACCGTACCTATTGGCTGCTATAGTTTGATTAATTTAATATTATCAGATATAAGAGCAATATGAAAACGAGAAACAAAATAAATACAGAAGCTATTCGATAATGCATTTATATAATTGCAATTAAATTGTAATCCTACATTAATATTTTAATTAAAGCTCCAAATTTACGACACGTTTCTGGAACTAAAAAAATATGTCAATTAATTATTACTTAATTATTATTTCATTCTACTTTCAATGCATCTTTAACCGCCACATGCCAATAATAACAATAATGCTTTCTTTGTAATCACACACCAAGAAAACGGTCTATTTGTATAATAATTAATCAATGTTTATTTGAATACAGGGAAATAAACATTTTATCGAATCAAGTAAACTAAAATTTGTAAACTATTGCAATATTTCTTTGGTGCGACCAAATCCTTGGAGGTAGCCGTTCGAGTTAAATAAACAAATTTATTAATAGAAATACATATAGATATTTTCTCTTCTCTCCTAATGGAACATTTATTTCGTCGTATTTGAACTTACATTTATTAAATATTAACAAATTTGTTTCTCGGTGCACGCGGGGTAAAAGGAAATTAGGTCAGGTATACCTGCATCCCAACACGGTTCAAACGGTGCAAGCGCAACGATACAAAGAGAAAGCCAAATAAAATCATGGCCAATTGCCAATAATAACACCTCCCACTCCCAATCCACTTAAACTTATTAAGAGAATTCGACGAAACAACGACGCCCCACATATTCTCCTCCAGTCTCGCCCGCACAGTCCGCCGCGCGTTCCGATTTCAAATCAAATTCACCCGCCCTCGCCGCGCACAATGCACACATGCGGCCCGGTACACAAGCCGTCTGTCCAATTCGATTCACATATATACCGTTTAATTGAATTTCCCCCGCAGCGCGGAACAAAAAAAAAGTTTTCCGCCCGAGCGAAAGTGGCTCCGATCGCCGCGGCTACTGCCATCGCCTGCATTCCGACGGGATTTTTATCAGTTTTCCCGATATTTCGGCGCCGCCGCGGCGCGCTCGGCCGATGCGGCATCCGCGGCACTATCTCTACCCATAGGAGGGAATATGCCGCATGCGCCATAAATTAATTCGACGCGCTCCACCCCGCTCGGACCGATTTCGATAATTTGCCAGGCCGATTCGGAGGGACGAGAGAAACGGGGAGGGATGGTATGGGGCGCGCACGTCGCACGGGGAAACTGACGGTCGATGAGCAGGGCGCGCGCGTGCCGCGCGGATGTGACGATCAGGGAGACGCGGGGGGGGTGAGAAACGCGATAATTAAACACGGCCGCTCCTCGGACATCCGCCCCTCTCGCGCTACGTCGACTCTTTTGTCCGCGCGCCGAGGCTTTGTTCGGGGCGGTCGCCGGACATCGACAACGTATCGCGGTCCACGTTGGACCGCTCCTATATACGTATACATATACGACCGCCTCCGTTTCTCGACAGAATGGAAGGTCACCCGCCCCGTGCCCCCATATATACGCGACCCCTCGCTGCCGGTTACGAGCACTCCGCAAAAACGCCCCGTTGCCGCCGCGGTCGCCCGTGGAAACGCCGGTGAAAACGGTCCGGAAGTACGTAATGGGGACCCCGAATTTATTATGGATGATCGAGGAGGAAGGTATATAAATATATAGCGAGTATAGGGCGAGCTATACCTGCCGATGCCGTTTAATTCGCAAGCAGCCCATGTGTGGGAACGAATTACGCACGCGACACACACGGTGCGGTTTGAACGCGGCGATTCAATCGCTGCGGTTGTAGTGACCTTACTTTTTTACGGGTACGAGATTGGACCGCATGGTGCGGTCTGTCCCTTGAGAAAAAGATCGTGCGTGTTGCGTTTGCCGCGGCGGTCAGACCGCATTTGTGTGGCGGACTTTTCAGGAGGTGGTGTAGGCTTGCGCTGTTGAAAATGTTCGTAAAATTACAACACCCTTAATAGACAAAAGTATTGCAAAGTTACAAGTCAGAGTGTATTAAACTTTATATATATATATATATATGCCTGCTTATCATTAAATGATTTCAAATTAATGCAAATACTATAGAATGTTAAACATTTATTCAATGTACTTATATACAATTTTTCGTAAATGTGTTGTTGTTACTATTATACAATAAATACAGCGATTAATTTGAATTGCATTAGAATGTGAACTTAACAATTTTTTAAAGAACAATTATTTTTGTAAGCTCATGCGGCGAAACAAACGTAAACTTTAGAATTATCAATTATAGTATTGCAGTTTGTATAAATGTTATGGCGATCACACAAGTTTATCTGGATACACTGAGAATAAGAATGCTTCAAAATGTAGCAATCAGTTCTAAAAAGTATGGAGAGAAAACTTCAGGTAAGAAATGTAGTGATAGGACAGTTATCAATTCGGTTAAACATCATACTGTATACGACTTATACCACATAAGGCTAAACTTACTCGCCAGGAAAGAAACTTCAATCACTATTATCTCATTATTTATGAACTTTTGGCCCACATCGATGTAAGATTTTGTTATAGATAAAAATGTAGTCTTCAAAAAAGTATTACATAATATGACCCAAAAGCCCAAAGATAATAGTGAATGAAGTTTCTTTCCTGGCGAGTAAGTTTAGTACTCATATCATATGTACTGCATAGAAGTGTGTAGAATTTAAATTTACGTCTGACAAAAGTACATTTTATAGAGGACAGTATTTAATCGAATTCATAACAGCACTATCACTACCCAGGCGGAAAAATTTTATGTAATTTTTATGTATCCATATGTTGTTTTGGTCATATGTGTGGATTATATATGATTTCTATATTAATCATATAAGGACTATATGCAAATTTTCTAATGTTCGTGTAACCCATAAATAGTCCTTATATAGTTAATATGGACTTCTCTCTTGCTTGGAGTTTTTTTTCCTATATTTTCTGAGATTGATTGCTACATTTTGAAACATAATTTTTCTCAATGTATAGAGTCTAGCATGACCCTAACCGTATCCAGGCTCATGCGTTTCTATGTACACGGAAAACAATAGTTTTCATATAGCACGGATCGAGAAGAGAAGAAAATCAGAAGACGCGACGAATCACGGATGACCTGCACAATACCGCGTGCATTTTCCGTACAGATCGAGTTCGTCTGCGGTATAAAAGTTGACGCGAGCGCTGTTCGCGCTGCTTTTCACCGAGAAAAACGACTGCGGGGCTTCGACTCTGTATTCCCCTACCCCCTTCATGGATATAATTCCGCTGGCGGACGCGTTTGTTAACCGCACGGCGCGGGAAGCGGGCGAGCGACTCCCCCGCTGCGCGAGGAAAACTTCGCGTCGAGCGCCCTGTAAATCTTCCGCGCGATTGAAACACCTGAGCGAAGCGAAGCGCGGGCGAGAAAGGGGAGAATTATGGAGCCCGCAAAGGTTTACTGCGGCTCCGCGCGGTGTCGCTGCGAAATATGTTAAGGCGTAGGGCTTTTCCGGCATCGATCTTATTTACCGCGTCCGATAGTCAGCAGCGCCAGCAAGCCAATCGCCGAGGGGACCGCCGCGATCGCTGCGATTCTGGAAATTAATTAGACAATCGCACTGTCACTCGCTATAATGATCTCCCTCGCTGTGGGCTGCAGAAGAAGTGAGAGAGGATGGGGGGGGGGGGGTGTATTCGTTAACGATCTAAAGCCTGATCAATTTGGAAAGCCCTCGTGAATGGAGTGGAAGCGTCGTGAAGTGGATGATTGTTAGTGGGGCGATCGATCGGAAGTCAGTTTTAGCGGAGTACTGCACCGTTGTATGCGTTGATGAGGTAACGGCTGATGAACGCGGTTTTCGATAAACTATTATTTAAATCCTTGAGGAAATAGTAAAGTTAATTCCAGGAGTCACTTTTAGTATAGTTTATGGGACTGTTGATAAGGACTTATCTGATAATATTTAATAGGAATGGTTTATATTTGGATAATTGAGGACAAAATGTTAATTTAATTCGCGAAGTTAATTTTCATGAAATATTTAAGTCGCATATGTGTGTTCATTAGGTAACGTGTCTGATAGATAGCTTTTAAACATTCAGAGTATATTTCGATAAATTAACAATTAAGTCTGAAAGTATACTTTGGACGATAAATATTCCTCTGAATATTTATGACGTGAAAAGTCGAGATCAAATAATTATTAAAAGGATTTAAACGTCGTGACTTTGTTAATTGGACGGTTAGCTTTAAGATCAAAAAAGTAATCACGAATGAGATGATGATAAATAAATTTTTCGATAGGTGCTCTATTTATAATGCCATCATAAGTTGCAGCTTACTTCAACCAAGGTTGCATGCTCCGATCTTCTTTCTCGAATTTCAGCCTCTCGACGTCGTCCTAAAATTGCCCCAATTATGAATTTTTTTTCCCATTACAGCCACCTTTACTTTTAACATTAATTTTTCATTTCAACGTTTTGCTAAAGAGAGATTAACCTCAAGAGAATGATCAAATAGATATACACTTTGAGAAGAATGTATATACAATTTAATATAAATTTAATTAAAGCTTTTATACCCAAAACGCGTGACTACGAAAATTGATACACTTCCTAAGATTTATGCTTATAGTCACTTTATTGAATTTTTCCTTCATTCAATATGTTATGTTCACTTATAATCCGACAGAATCCTAGGAAAAAACCGGACTACCTTCCGGAACAAAGGAGAAAAATAAAAGACGTTTAATTTTCAGTCCATAATTAAATTGAAGTAAAAAAGAGTTGAATAAATGGAATCTCCCGCAAATTTTTCCCGGATAACGGTGAATACGTGCGTTAATATAGGAGGTTCGGTTTACGGAATGCAGTGCGCCGATCAGCATGGTCGACAGGATCTCCCTGGCTTCCGCGGAATGGCCGATATCCCTGAAGTCCTGGGTCCCATCCATCCCAGCCACGTTCAAAATATACTCGTCGCCGCCCGGGTGCTGGCGCGAAAAATTCACGTAATTACATAGTTTACCCACATGTCGCCCACCACACCCGCTCAACGCTACTCGTGTACTCGTACGTAGATACTCGTTATGAAAGGACACTAACGCAGTGGGGCGCATAACGACGAGGAAGGTCGTTGTCAGCGACAGAACCGCAACGCGTGATTTTCCTTGGCACATTAACGGGAGTGGTGCCGGTCGACAATTCTGTTTTTTACCCCGGGGATATAAGAGTCGCGTTGACAATTCCTATGTGGAAAACAGGAGCGAGAATATTTCCACTTGGGCCGCTATCTCGAGGCTCTGTCGAGAGGTCTTCTTCTTACGAAGTATCATAGAAAGATGGCCCCTTGTGAAATCCTCTCGATATCGTGAGCCGAACGTATGAGAAGACAATTGTATGGTAATATCTCTCTTCTTTAAAAATATAGATATGGTGCGGTGTATAAAAAAACGTTTTTTATACTTGTAACGAATTTTACACAACATCGTCTCAATCTTTCGTCACTCACATTCTGTAAATCATTGATTAATAATTATCTTCTACTCAGAATTTAACATTAGAGCCTCGTATGTGTATAAAACTGGACTTTATTTCTCAAAATTGCCACTCAAAGGGGATGAAACTAATTTATGTTATTGATTCGACTGATATTTGCTGAAAAACTTACATATCTACTGCTACACTCTTTTAAATTTATTGTAAATTTTAGTTGTATCTAATGGCTCTTTGCTATTTATATTTTAGTAAACTCGAACAAACATAGCATTATAGACTTGATTTAGCCTTTCATTGCAAAATGCTGTAACTATCAAAAAAGCGTTAATACTTTTACTATATAAAGATTGAAGAAGTGATCGTTGCAAAATAATAAAAAACTAACATTATCGATAGTACCAAAAACCCTATAACAAATGTTATATCCCAAGCGCACGATACCGTCAATATACAAATCCGACGGCGGCAGAAGCAAAGCGACGAGTCAAAGCGAGTGCATCGAAACGCACACACGTAACCGGAGCGCAGCTGGTTGGGCGATACGACGCAACGCGGCCGATGGACTCTTTATTTACCTCATCGATATACTTCGTTACGTCGTACACCTTCGAGTCAATAACGATCCAGCATGAGTCTCTGCCGTTATGCTCGCTCACGTCGGTCAGTCGATAGACGTTATTCGCCATGTTGCTTCCGAGAGGAAATCTTGATTCGCACTCGAGTCGACGTTGCTCGCCTGTAACGACAGGTGTTAAACCACCGACACACTGGTTCAGCCGGCACTTTCCTAATCTGGCCTCTGACCCCTATCGAGTCTGTATTTCCCACTATCGTTTCACCGCCTTCGAGTGCTCGCGAGAGTTTAATCCCACCTCCACTGCACGTCCCCTTCTCCGTCTCTCACGCTCCCTCTCTTCCTTCCTCTGTCTTGTCCCGGGCGTCGTTATCTAGCGATTCCCAGTCACTATCGTCACCTCTTGCAATATTGAGAGTGCGGTGCTATCGCGACGTCCGATGGCGCGTCACGCGCGTGCTCCTATTTTGCTTACGTATTCCAAGTTGAATGACGTGCTGCCGATTCATGGCGAAGTCGAATGAGACTGCAGTGTGTAGTCGATGGCCTTGAGTTTTGAGGCCATTGGGTCTGCTTTATTTATCTCGGATATATGTATGTATGTGATATGGTACATTATACATGGAGGAGAACGGAACTCAGTTCCAAGTAAAAATTACAGTGCTGTAGTTGAAAATTCCAAGTGTTACTTAACAAATTAACTCATTGCGCATCAGATATTGCTATAAAAATAGGAAAAATCGAAATAAAGTAAATCTTACTATGCAAATAGTTAAAAATGCAATGTAGTGTTTAAGATAATAATATTGAAATCGTTATTTCTCATTACTAATATAATGAGTTTTATGAAATACTTTATAAATTGATTACTTAAAAATTGTAAATTATCAGTCTGTGTCAGCTTTACTATATATTAGTATTTTTAACTCAAATACTTATTCAAGTACAATTTCTTATAATTTGAGCTCCATTTTTTTCCGTGGTAGGAAATAGAATCGAGTAGAGACGTATAATATTTCTGGCACGTCTCATTTTAATTGACAATTCGAAATTTGAATTGATTCCACTAGCAGTTTTTACCTAGCAGTATACTTCGTAATCTTCAGTGAAATATGAATTTATATCAGATTAATTTATAGGGATAAAGAAATTGTTAAAATAACTGTATTTGTATTGCTATAATTAAATGGAGTAGGAGTCGCATTATCGATAAGATTTGCTATCACAGTACCGTTAGAGTTTTAACGAGGCTTACCGGAAATACGCCTGGTATCATTTGCTTCATAAATACTGTCATATGAAAAGTATAATAAACCGAAGTCCATAGCCAAGTGCACTTGAAATATTTTAATAAATAGAATAGAATCACTATAGTCAATGCTTGATGCTCTAGGTATTACAGCTACTCTCCTCTTTTAATACACTCGTCCACATATAAAGTATATTTTTCCCGCTTTTACCAGCAGGCAAATATTTTAATGGTTTCCTGTGTGGAAGTTGGCCTATACTGGCAAGTGTCGTATTAGTTTTTAACACAGACGCTTTTTGCTAAATTATCCTAAATTCTTTAGTAAATCGCCCGGGACACATGATTCGTATTAAATTTAACACCCAATTTTCCGCTCGTTAACGTTCCGGCCCCTGAAGCGTTACACGAGCGTATAGTACTGAGGTTCTCGCGTACGTCTATCGAACGAGCCTCTCACTTTATCGCGACCGTTCGCGCGCGATGATTCCGCCGAGAGTGCCTCTGTTTTTATCAGATAATAAACGGAAACACGAGAAAACACTCGACGCTCGCCTCGTTTAGTGCGCTAAAAATCGGGCGAGCCCTTTATCCGACCTTACGCCAACGCGAATTCTTATTCGACGTGAAAAACCCGGGCCACAAAAGGCGGAAAATTGAACGCCGGACGCGGGAATTGATTCACGAACGATCACCGAAGAAATCGATGAAAGTTCGACGAGGGATGGAAAATGCATTCGCCACTTTTAAATAACGCCGACGTTAAAAAGTCGTCGTCACGCCGATGCGGGTTACAAGGAGCATTCGACGACCCCCCGCTCCCCCATTTACCGGCGTGGAAAAATGACGAACCTGCGACAAATCCACCCTATATGCGCGACTGCGACTTGGCCGTTGTTATCCCTTTTTTTTTCGAAAGTAGGTATGTGGCTTTCGCGACGACGTGCATGTGCTTTCAGTCGGCTTAACGAGATCACGTCACGCGACCATTGTGAACGACGCTAGTTCATCCTCTTATCATCCCCCACGGCTATTGTGATCCTGACCCCGTACTGGCGGATTTACTCCTTCTCGGGATCTCTCTTTCTCGCTCTCTCTCCCTCTTCCTTCAACTCGAGTCGCGTCTTATAACGGGTTCTTCCGCTAATCAAGAGTGCCCCCTCCCCTTGTGGCATCTCCTGCCAGCCTATAGGCTGAGCATCGTGACTCGAAAATCTTCTGTTTGTATTTCGAGAAATATTTATATTTAAATTATAAGATTCGTTCGGTGCTCGTACAATGAGCATGAATTTAAGATTCTATCGATGGTAGAATTAACATAGCGATTTTGATTGAATTCGATAAATCGACAGATATGAATGCTAGGAACCTCCGGTTAAAATTTTGCAACGATTCACCATCTTGTATAATAAATATAAAATAACTAATATAATTAAGAAATTACCGTAAAAATTGTACTAAATGGTCCCAACACTTGTATCTATCAATTCAGAAATAAAGTAAATAAATATGTTGCTTCTCATAAGATTCTATGTCAAATGGGACTTAATTCATTTATATTGCACGTTTTATACAAGTTAGTGAATCATCACAAAAATCAGATTAAAGGGTCCTAGTACTTATATTTGTCGATTTACCAAATTTTTGGTCAAAATCGTTTCGTTAATTCTATTATCGAGGAAACCTCCTTAAATACCAGGGTAAAAGTGGAATAAATGCGCTTCGGCTGAAGTGAAAGTTCAGCATCGATTATCTCGAGAACAGTTAGAGATATCGGGAAAACGTTTTAATAAGAAATGTTCATCTATATTTTTACTATAAAAAGCTGCTGATGATTTTTCCTGTATATCCAACGCGTTTCGAGATAATCGCGTTCAAAGTTAAACGAAAACTCGGGGGTTCATCCTATTTTACTCTGAATATAAAATGGATTACGGAAAAGCAAGGAGAAGCGGAAGCAAGCTTATTTCCACTAAATGCATTTTAAAGGAGACGTAGCGAGTGAAAAGCACGCAGCATAAAATCTGTCGATGGAAAGTACAAAGGTCAACTTAAGTATCCCTCCACTTTATTCTCCCAGTCGGAAAAGTTCTATATACATATTTTGTATACAGTCCATATGCAGATTTGGTCATATATGGATCATATATGATTTCTATAATAATCGTATAAGAACTATGTACAGACTTTAGAAACCATACATAACCTACGTAAATGTCCAAATCCACATATTGTACATACAAAATATATAAAACTTTTCCGCCTGCGTTGCCTTTAGCCTCCCTTTTACATAGTATACAAAACGAAATGTACCAAACATTTCTATACGAATGCAAAAATCGAGAATTCCTCGTATCGCCGTACATATCGCTCTACTCGAAGCGACTGCAAATCAGCCGCGATATACGCTTCCCCGCGAAAAGCACTCGCCCTCTTCTCTCCCCCCCCCTCCCCCTTCATTTCTGCAACCCCGACATATTCGAGAGCACCTTACATATTCCACCGGCATCCACACCGAGGCGCATTACAACGCGGGGCCTCGTCGCCCTGCACGGCGAACTCGCGCGCGTCCAAAGCTCCACGGCTGAGCGTGCATACGTTCTGCAGCTTTCACGCCCCTTCGGCTGGTTGCTCGCAACGTTACCACGCGCAGAATAAAAGCTGCCGCGCGGGAGCCGAAGGGAGAGAGGAAGAGCGAAAGAGAGACCACTAGAGAGGACGTTTACGCCGCCCCCGCACCGATCGATCCGACGGTATCGAAAAGCGCTCGAGCACGACCCACCCTAACGCGACGTCGACCGAGCCGTACGAATATAGTCGCGCGCAGCAGCCGCCCTCGGCGCTTCCCGTCGTCGCTGCGACACCTATTCGTCGCGACGATCTTGACGGGAACAATTAACGACGCTGACCAAGCGCGTGATCCGGCGGAGCGAAGTCATTAGCCGGCGATGAATTGGGCTTGCGTAAGCCGGGGAATCGTTATTCCAGTTATGCACGAAGCGCGGTGTTATCGACAAACGGGACGCGCGACGCGCGAACGCAATGGGGTTCGCGTATAGATATGTGTGGGGCGGGACCGATGTCGATGACGCGCGGAGATGGTTCGCTCGGAATGGGTGCATGGATACGCGTATCTACGGACACCGTCGTTATACGCGTCGGAGTCGTTAATCATTATCGCGCGCTCTCGTCCTCGCAATCAGCGCGGTTCGCGTTACGACTGCGAGCGATGGGATTGCAAATAAATAGTGCGCTGTTAATTTAATTGGTAGGGCGAAGCGAGCGGGGTGTGTACACGGAAAATCCGGATACTCTCTCGAGTTGGCCCCTGCTTTCCGTTGCGTGGCACGGTGACCAGGGGTCGTTTGAGGTAGCCGGTATTTTTTATCTTCGTAGAACACAGCGATAAAAGAATTGCACACTCGCCGCGCTGGTTTTGTCGTCGCTGGGAGAAATATTTACTAACGTTTTTTACATTTTTTTTCTCGAATATAATATTCTTAATATAGATAGACGATTTTTGCCTGGAAATAATAACACACATATATATGAGGAGCACAGTTCCAAAACTCATTTAGTCCATTCGCAGTTTGTCTTATAATCGCTAAACTATTAGTAATTATAGGACAAACTGCGAATGGACTAAACGAGTTTTGGAACTGTGCTCCTCATATGTACATATATCGTACAAACCTTAGCATACGTTTATGTATTATATTAATGGTTGGACATTGAGAAAACTAACTTGGTTGAAATGAAAACACGCATCTGGTTAAACAAATTTAGTTATTATAACCAAAATATTAGTACGTTGAGCCGAAAAATTAGTTATTCTAACTACATATCTAGTTACTCTAATCAGAAAATGGTCAATCTAACCAAACAGATGGAGGATCCATATCCAAACGGTTGGTCATGATCTCCAAGATTTTGGTTAATTGACCAGGTGATTTTCTCAGCGCAAGTAAATAAGTATGTTTCAGTCCGCTATTTTTTTTGTTTTGTTGAGCTGATGTAAAGGGATTGCCTCTTCGATCATGCAACCATTAGTACATAGACGTTCTATGTATTTTATATAATATAGTCCATATATGGATTTGATCATACGTGGATTATGTATGATTTCTATATTAAAGTAGATTTTGTATATATTTTGTATATAGTGCATATATGGATTTGGTCATATATGGATTATATATGATTTCTATATTAACCATATACAGACTATATATGGATTATGTGCAATCGTTCAAAAATCTATATCTGGTTCAAATATGGTTAATATAGAAGTCATATATAATCCATATATGACCAAAACCACATATGGATCATATAGAAAATATATAGAATTTTTCCCCCTGAGAAGGCTTACTTTGTACATGCTCGCAATGTTTATTCATGTGGCAATAGCAAGAATAAATGGAGAAAGAGAAAACGTGTAGGTATATAATATAAAAACACGTGTCGAAGTAATCTCGGTTCGTACCGCGCTTTGTTACTCGGAAAGTATCAGAAAATTATGCGGCAAAAGTGAGCTAGCCAATTTGCCGTTCGGCGAAACCCGTGCCGCGCGTGGTTCAGACGTTTCTCGGAAACGAAGAAATCTCAGCGCTTCGCCCTCGCTTCCCTTTCTTTCTCCAAGCTTGTTTCAACTATAAGCCGTCGAGGGTGAGGAGGGGCGAGGGGGAGAATACCCCGCGAGACGATTCCTCGAGAAGTTAAATTATACCGAATCGTTTAATTTACATTGGAAAGGGCACGAGTTAACGCGTAGGACAATCCCCAACCGCGGCTCGTCCCCGGACAACTTTCCGACGGGGTTGCTGCAGGAGTAGCCACCCCTCCCGTGCTCCGTCGCCGCCGCGCCCACCATATTTCTCATCCGCATCTGTATGCAGCTGCACACCCGGCGATATTTCTCGGACTTGTTGAATCTTTAGCTCCTCTCCCCTCCCGTTACTCTTTCTCTTTCTCCTCACCCACCCTCGAACCGCCGTCCTCCCTTGCCTCCGCTTATTCTACTCTCGAGAAGAATAACGGGAGCCGGAGCGATAAATAAAAATAAACATAACCCAGCCTTTCTCTCTCCCCCTCTGCCCTCCCTTTACAAAAATATACAGCTCGTTTAATCGCCCTCGGTCTCGACTTTTCTCCGGCTACGTATAGCGGCTGCGAAACGCGTCGGAGTCGCTGCAGGTGAGGATTAGCCGACTACTGCGGATCGGGGGTGTCGATCGAAGATTAACCCCGCATGGGATACGACGCGTTCCTCGGTGCAAACGTACCACAGTACTTAGGTGTTGCGTTTTGTTTTCCGCGTACACTTCGGAGATTTATTTTTGTCTGGCAATAAGTGGAAGAAATCAGGGGTGGGGAATTCTGTATCGACGTGGAATTCTATAGTCGCTATCGTTGCGTATGTTTATTTATACTTGAAAAATTAAGTACAACGGATAGCGATTGTAGAATTCTATCGATACAAAGAATTCCACCCCTGGGCAAAATGATACCCCTAAGATTCAAGTCGATGGAGCTTAATCACGGGGGAATACAGAAGTCTGTAATTTTGTATACATCTAGTTCTATCATTCAAATAATTCGTGTTTTTTAAAAATGTTTTCGATCAAAATAAAGTTATTGTTCAAATTGTAAAGTAGAGCAAAGTTGTGTAAGGCGTACCGATCCGGTAGTTTGTGTCTTTGTCGACGCCAAAATCACGTAGGATCGTTTTCCTCCGATCTACTTATATCTAGAATCGCTTCCTCTTTCGTTATTTTTATAGATCTATTTCTCTACCATCTTTTAATGAGATAAATAATACATGAACATACTTATACTTTAATACGAAAGTTCATAGGTGATAGTCGACAAAATTAAATTGTTTTTTAGACCTTAATTTAAGAAATCAGCCAAAGTGATTAATCTTTTACAAGTGTTCTTGTGGATATACCGTGACGACGTCGTAAAATTACAAGCGTTGAGAACGTTAGTGACGATTAAATCGCATCCCCTACGTCATACATCAGCGATGCCAAAGTTTCACCAAAGAATCCATTTTCGCGCGTCCTCTTTTCACAATCCATTCGTCTCGGTGTCACAAGTCGAACGAAATTCTGACAACACCCCGTTCCTAGCCACCGCATCCCTTCTCTCTCCACACCCTTTCAGCGGCGCGTTGTCATTTCAAAAGTGATAGACGCGACAGCGCGCGAATAAATTAAGATCGATGGCCACGCGCGCGCGATACCGTGAGCGAGTATAGGACGGATATCCCGCGGGAAAGCGGAAGGGAGAGCGACCCTTTTTCGCCGTCCTCCCCCGCGCCGGTCGACGACCCTCTGAATTTCCGCGGGAATTCCCTCGAATCCAGCGATTTCCGCCGAGATTATCCGCCGCAGTCGGTCGACAGTTGGCACTGGCACACACCTCTGGACGGCTATTCTATAACTGAGTGAAAGCCTGTTCCCGTGAGAAGTGGGCGGAGTTCACTGGAAAAGTAAGGAGACTCCTAGTCGCTATTCTCTAACTGCGGGAGTACGAAAATCGGGTGAACGTAGTTCCCGGGAGAATCGGTCTGCTCGGTCGGTCTGGTCGGGACGGCGATTCTAACCTATGTATCTACTTCTGTGACAGTGTGCCGCAGTTTACAGTTGATTAATTTGCGTGTTCCAACAAACGATACACAGTAGTCCGGCAATCTAAGCAAACGCGGTCATGAGTATATTAATGACTTACATAACTGATTTGTGCGATGTAAATTTGTGTCTTAGTTATAAAAAGATATACTCTTGTATATAAGAACTTTTTCCAGAGGTGGTAATAGGAAAAGTAGTTGGAAAAAATAATTTAACAAAAAGCACATTTCCCTAATGCTTACAATAAAAGTCAAAAGCAGCTTAATAATTAAAAAAGATATAGGTATTATACTGGTACCTAGTATTATTCCAAAATATGCATCCTTGAAAACGTACACTTATAAAACGTACCTGAAACCAAGCAAATTGTTTTAAATAGAGAAAACTGATTTCGTAACAATAAGACTGCGACACCGTAAAAATTAAATACATTAAAATATGGGACAAGAATGGCATGTAAAATGTTATATAATAATCAAGAGCATGCTTCAAACTATAACTTAAACCAAAAAATGTACGTATCTGAACTTAGCATCATAGTAAACAGTTATGAATTAATATGGACTTTTGACCTATTTCAGAACCACTGTGCGATGGTCGGAATTCTGATTAACGATCCTTAGTAATTAGTATCACCGCGATATACAGGGTGTAACAGAGTAAGTGTTACAACGTGAAACTGTAGATTCCTTATGAAAGAAGAAAAAGATTTTTCCTCTTACAAAAATGTTCTGCAGGCTGTCGTTTTCGATATAAGGTAAAACAGGGTGAGTTGGCGAATGGAGTTGGCCCCTCGTTTCTATGGAAAGAAATGGAAACGAGGGGCCGACTTCATTCGCCAACTCACCCCGTTTTACCTTATTTAAACCACGAACTACTTGTTATTAGGGGTCAACACTCAAATCTGATAAAAATAGTTCGAGGTTTAAAGAAAAACGATTTTTTTTTCAAAACTTTGACATCCTGTATATCAAAAACGAAAGCACGCAGAACATTTTTGTAAGAGGAAAAATCTTTTTCTTTTTTCACAAGGAATCTACAGTTTCACGTTGTAACACTTACTCTGTTACACCCTGTATATAACTCGTTCACCAAAGCCCGTATAACCTTCAAGGGTTACTTTATTTTATAGCGGTAAATTCGAATATTCTATACTAATTTAGGACTGCTATTCTAACGAGAAATAATGAGCGGAGAAACTGTTAATTTATAACCTACCGTCAAGTATTAACCATCCTGTCTAATTCAAAGCGCATTTAGTTTATTCTCTCTTAACTCTGCTATCGGTCGCTGTTCCGTCTTGCGATAAACGGAATTCGACACAATGCTTCGAACCGTTTAATAGTATCACAGTCAGAAATACCTCGCAAATCTATAGCTACTCTCGGATCGGAATCTACGAAACGGAACGGGGTATTTTTCGGCGAATCTAGGCTGCACGTGCGCTCGCAGTCCCGCACCATGCTCGGGAAGGGGTAATTACCGACCGCATCAGAAGAAGCCATTTCCCACAATACCTATTGTAATAGATACCGCTATACTTAGAATAATAAATCAGCTTTGTAAAGGGAAGACAAGACGAATCTAATAGATGGCCGGTCGGATTAACTTAATACCTGGCTTATCCAGGTACAAAGAATCGAACCGTCATTCGATGCAACATAACTCCTTTTATGGCCAGGGACGAGCAACGACGTCCTTGCCCACTCGAAAAATACAGTGGGGTAAAAAGTATTCATACACCACGGTGAGGTACCGTTGAACTATGATTCACTTGCAAATAATTGAAATAAATTAATATCTATATTGGCATCAAAATATAGCTTGTACTGTCACCTTTCAAATTATATATATTTTATTGAAGAAAAAATATCGGGCTTCTGTCGGTAGCTGAGCTGCGTCAAAGGAGTTTCCAGCACGAGCGATCGTGTGTTTCTCCAGAATATGGATCAAAGTACCTCAAGTACTGCTATGGACATGCCACAGCTGGTTATTTCAACTATTCCTAGGTGTTGCATATATATCGATGGCGAGAAAGATTTTTCTTCTTTCATAAGGAATCTACAGTTTCACGTTGTAACACTTACTCTGTTACACCCTGTATATCGCAGTGATACTAATTACTAAGGATCGTTAATCAGAATTCCGACCATCGCACAGTGGTTCTGAAATAGGTCAAAAGTCCATAATATTCATAACTGCTTACTATGATGCTAAGTTCAGATACGTACATTTTTTGGTTTAAGTTATAGTTTGAAGCATGCCCTTGATTATTATATAACATTTTACATGCCATTCTTGTCCTATTTTAATGTATTGAATTTTTACGGTTTCGCAGTCTTATTGTTACGAAATCAATTTTCTCTATTTAAAACAATTTGCTTGGTTTCAGGTACGTTTTATAAGTGTACGTTTTCAAGGATGCATATTTTGGAATAATACTAGGTACCAGTATAATACCTATATCTTTTTTAATTATTAAGCTGCTTTTGACTTTTATTGTAAGCATTAGGGAAATGTGCTTTTTGTTAAATTATTTTTTCCAACTACTTTTCCTATTACCACCTCTGGAAAAAGTTCTTATATATAAGTATGTTTTTGAATTATTTTATATCATTTAATAATGAATGTTTCAGTTTAATATATTTTTTTATTATGTTCCATTTACGTTATCATAGTAGAATAAATATATGGTTAATTTTTGGTCTTTTATTTTAACAGTATATCTTTATAACTAAGACATAAATTTACATCGCACAAATCAGTTATGTAACTCATTAATATACTCATGATCGCGTTTGCTTAGATCGCCGGACCACTGTGTATCGTTTGTTGGAACACGCAAATTAACAAACTGTAAACTGCGGCACGCTGGCGCAGAAGTAGGTAGGCTAGAGTCGCCGTTCTCCCGGGGAGCAGGCTGCTTCTCACGGTCTTGACCAGTAGAAGTAAGTTCACCCGTTTTCGTGCGATGGGAGCGCTTCCGCAGTTACAGAATAGTGATTCCTTCACTCTCCTTGCTTTTTCAGTGAACATCGCCCGCTCCTCACTTAGATGGTGCTTGTATAGTGAGTATCATGATTCGGTATAAGAAAGAAAAAGAAGTGAGGTATTTTAGTACCGTACTATTGACATGGAGCTGTACGATATGGAGTTAAGGAAACCGAGTAGTTGCTGAGCAGCCTGGGTGCGATCCGGCGTGCTGTTGGTTTTTGGCGATGCTCAAAGGCG
This sequence comes from Xiphydria camelus, assembly GCA_963678675.1. Lineage (NCBI taxonomy): Eukaryota > Metazoa > Arthropoda > Insecta > Hymenoptera > Xiphydriidae > Xiphydria > Xiphydria camelus. The sequence continues at coordinate 35,969,878 of OY783193.1, forward strand.
CCTCGTCCCAAACTGCACGCTTCATGTATAAACACTAAATTATCTCGGATCATACTCGGCAAACGGTATATTTCGGCGAAAGCGGCAAACGCGCTCGGAGTCCCGCACCTTTCCCGGAAATTTTAATCGATACCGCGCTATATACGTGGAATACTAAATCCGTCTTGTAAATTAGAGAATGACGAATTCAATAGATGACCGATCGGGGAGACCTGATCCCTGACTAATAAAGCGATCCGTTGGATACCTGGCCTTATTGTTCGAGGTCCGCTCGAGCATTCTTCGAGGTCCGCCCGAGCATTGTCCGAGGTCCGTCCGATCGTCTTTAGATAATCCTCTCGAGCGTCGCTCGAGCGTCGCTCGAGCTCAGCTCGAGCGTCGTCCGAGATTCGCTCGAGCGTAGCTCGAGCTCAGCTCGAGTGTCGATCGAGCTAATCTCGGACGACGCTCGAGCTAAGCTCGAGCGTCGGTCGATATCCGCTCGAGCGGTCGATCCGCATTCGGAGCTAGACCGATCTACACCGATCTAGACCGATCGACACCGATCTAGACCGATCGACACCGGTCTAGACCGATCGATACCGGTCTAGACCGATCGACACCGATCTAGACCGATCGACACCGATCTAGACCGATCGACACCGATCTAGACCGATCGACACCGATCTAGACCGATCGACACCGATCTAGACCGATCGACACCGGTCTAGACCGATCGATACCGGTCTAGACCAATCGACACCGATCTAGACCGATCGAAACCGATCTAGACCGATCGACACCGATCTAGACCGATCGACACCGATCTACACCGATCAATTTTTACTTAATTCAATTGGACCATCGATTTTGAGACAGAGCGTGAGATTTCGTGAATTAATTGTAGCACAGGCATTTAGACCGTCAGCAGATAGTGACAGATTCTGGTACCCCATTTTTGCATACATGCCTCGAAGAGGGTTGAAAGGTACTTCGATGCTGAGTTGAATAAAGCGAAATTTACGAATGGACCCTGGGGATGACATATAAAAAATTCGATTTTTCTTAACAGAAATAAAAGGGTGCCTGTTGCCCATTTTCGAACGCACGCCTTGTTCACTAAATGATTAATTGATAGAACTTGGCTTCGGAAAACCAAAGGCATGAGTGTTGCAGGTGGCTAAAGGGTTGAAATAAGGGCGAAAAAAAAATCGAGATTTCGAGTGATTTTCCCACGCATGCCTGTTGGAAGTATGGAAACGTACATCGTCAATAACTCGAAAAAAATATTGGCATGAGTGTCGCGAATGGATAAGTACATTTTAGAGTCTTAAATGTTAACAGATTTTTTTTTCGATTTTTCAGTTATTTTCGCATGCATGCCTTTGAAACTATAGACTATTATTGATGTGTTAGACATTATAATAAAATTGGCATGACTATCGGATGTGGACGGAACGAAGACTTTAATCGGAAAGTTGCAGGAAAATGGTATGCTAATTGATGTCATTTTCGCACGCATGCCTTTTGGTATATATTTAGAAAAAGTGATTTTAAGTGTATATAACAAAAGAGACTTGAGTGTCGGACGTGGCCTTCATATTTTAACAACATAGGAAAGTTGCAGGAAAGTTGTATGCTAATTGCCGTCATTTTCGCACGCATGCCTTTTGGCATATATTTAGAAAAAGTGATTTTAAACGTATATAACAAAAGACTTGAGTGTCGGACGTGGCCATCATATTAATTATACATAATATATCGAAGAAAGTGCTGACAGAAAAATTCTAGAAATTGTCACCATTGCCAGTCCTGGCCGAACGGCCGCACACACAAAGTTAAGGTACCTATGCACGTTCAGTCGGCCGGCCGCTTTCCGCTACGCACACAAATTTGAATGAGAAATCGCTACCTGTGCCGGGGGCCTGTTGATTAATAAAATTTCCTCCAGCGCGGTCACTACAAGAGATGGCTGGTTACGAATTCTCCGGAAATTACCTTCCAAGGAAGGTTTGGGACCCCGAGCTATTGTGTACATGAATTCGGTCTCTTACCTACGAGTATACCTGCGCTCTTTCCTATACTCTGATTTGAAATCGCATGCAACGCCGAGCGCGCGCTGTTAAGAAAAATCGAATTTTTTATATGTTATCCCCAGGGTCCATTCGTAAATTTCGCTTTATTCAACTCAGCATCGAAGTACCTTTCAACCCTCTTCGAGGCATGTATGCGAAAATGGGGCACCAGAATCTGTCACTATCTGCTGACGGTCTAAATGCCTGTGCTACAATTAATTCACGAAATCTCACGCTCTGTCTCAAAATCGATGGTCCAATTGAATTAAGTAAAAATTGATCGGTGTAGATCGGTGTCGATCGGTCTAGATCGGTGTCGATCGGTCTAGATCGGTGTCGATCGGTCTAGATCGGTGTCGATCGGTCTAGATCGGTTTCGATCGGTCTAGATCGGTGTCGATCGGTCTAGACCGGTATCGATCGGTCTAGACCGGTGACGATCGGTCTAGATCGGTGTCGATCGGTCTAGATCGGTGTCGATCGGTCTAGATCGGTTTCGATCGGTCTAGATCGGTGTCGATCGGTCTAGACCGGTATCGATCGGTCTAGACCGGTGTCGATCGGTCTAGATCGGTGTAGATCGGTCTAGCTCCGAATGCGGATCGACCGCTCGAGCGGATATCGACCGACGCTCGAGCTTAGCTCGAGCGTCGTCCGAGATTAGCTCGATCGACACTCGAGCTGAGCTCGAGCTACGCTCGAGCGAATCTCGGACGACGCTCGAGCTGAGCTCGAGCGACGCTCGAGCGACGCTCGAGAGGATTATCTAAAGACGATCGGACGGACCTCGGACAATGCTCGGGCGGACCTCGAAGAATGCTCGAGCGGACCTCGAACAATAAGGCCAGGTATCCAACGGATCGCTTTATTAGTCAGGGATCAGGTCTCCCCGATCGGTCATCTATTGAATTCGTCATTCTCTAATTTACAAGACGGATTTAGTATTCCACGTATATAGCGCGGTATCGATTAAAATTTCCGGGAAAGGTGCGGAACTCCGAGCGCGTTTGCCGCTTTCGCCGAAATATACCGTTTGCCGAGTATGATCCGAGATAATTTAGTGTTTATACATGAAGCGTGCAGTTTGGGACGAGGCGCCTTTGAGCATCGCCAAAAACCAACAGCACGCCGGATCGCACCCAGGCTGCTCAGCAACTACTCGGTTTCCTTAACTCCACATCGTACAGCTCCATGTCAATAGTACGGTACTAAAATACCTCACTTCTTTTTCTTTTTTATACCGAATCATGATACTCACTATACAAGCACCAAGAGAATAGCTGTTTAGGTACACGTTTCAACGGTCGGGCATGAGCTGGGCGAGGGAAGGTCTCACCCGTGGAACGGTCACTTCCCAGGTACGCTCACTCTCCCCGGAATTACAGAATAGCCGTCCTGGGCGACTTTTATTATTTTCCTCCCCCGCGAGGCTCTCGCGTGCCCGGCCGCGTGACGGAGTGTCGCACGCGAAACCGAACAAGACTCGTTGTACGCGAAGCCTGACGACGCTGTGCGCTTGATAACCCGCGGCTCTCTCGCGGTATAACAGGTACCTACATATATCGTCACGGACCCAGTTTTCGATCAGCTAAGGTTTTTACGACATTCTTTTTACTATATAAGTATAGTAGATTAATAAATCAAATACTGTTTGCTTTGTAATTAATAAATCGACTAATTGAGTTGAACTTGACAGGAAAGTTTCGCAAATTAAATAATTAATTACGTGTTTATGACAATATACGAGAGGGAACAGTTTTCGATCACCCTATCATGCATGGGAGTAGTTTTCGATCATGCTTGAACCCAGTTTTCGATCAGGGATTCTAATACGTGCAAAATGAAACAGAATTATTGAAATAGATATTTTGTAACTTATTTATTAGTTATCAATTGACATTAATGTTCGAATAATAATATATTATATAATCTATGCAAGTAAGAAACAATAGTTATGTAAAAAATTTAAAAAATTAACTTGTAACGGTTGCCTATTTGTAAACTTTTGAAGCTTCAGAACCTTTCTTGCTACTCTTCCTCTTAATTTTCTCTCCTTTTTCTTCCCATCTTTCTCTTTTTCAATTTTCATTTTTTCTAGCCTAGCATTCTTTCTGGGCTGCTTTCCTTCTTCTACTTTACGTTTCTTTTCAGGAACTTGTTGCTGATACACTCTGCACTAAAATAATGTCACTATTCTGAATACTAGAAAGTATTTTTAACCTGAAATATTTGTGGTTAGAAACGTGATAGAAAACTATGGCGAAATGTGAAAACTGGGAGCAGTCATAGATCATTGCATTATTTTATTAAAAATAAGACAAAGTAGCTTGCCTTTTGTAAATTACTACTAATTGAAATATTACACAATGAAAATACGTAATAATTAACTCATAAGCTCCAAAACACGAAGGAGATGGAGCTGTTTTTAGTAACGTCGCTTCTAACAGATTGCAGTGAGACTATGGCTGACGTGCCATCTAGCCGAACACGTTACTACTGCAGCATTTATTTTTGTTGAAGTAAGTATTTCTAAAATTTTCTGAATGTGAACAACAGATTTCGGAATAGTTGTTTAATTTAATTTCTTCGTCTTTTTGTATGAAATATTTGTACTATAAATTTAATATATAGGTTCAAATAGAAAAGTGATCGAAAACTGGGTCTTTGACGGTACCTATACACAAAGTTCTTACTCCGCGGACACGGAAATTGAACCCTCCTCGAATAACATCACCCGAGGTGCATTTCTATACGTGTGGCAGTGCGGCAAACGTGGATCCGTACTGATGCAGTTGTAGGAATGTGCATTTCCGGGCTGGTTTCAGGTGTAAAGTTACTACTGCGCGGGGGGTTACCGTGAATTCGAACCGCTTCGGCATTCGCTTTAACCTGTGAATATGCCGGTGATATGTATGTACAACATGTACACATACTCGAATGCGCATATACCTTTGAAAGCGAACTGACCGTTCTGCACTTATACACCGAGAAAATAGTTTATTTGCAGTCAATTAATATTTGTTTGAATATAGCGAAATAAATGTTTCATTTGACGAAATAAATATTTGTTAACTATTACAATATTTATTTGGCTCAGTTTCATTCTTTGAGGGAACCGTTTGAGTAAAATAAACGTATTAATAATTAAGGTATATTTCGTTGTTTTAACGCAATATTTATTCCGCCAAAATGGAAATTATATTTATTAACTGTTGATAAATTGTTTTCGCGGTGTAGGAAAAGGATTTATTTGGATATAAAGCCGTGGTATTAGCTAAATATTTATTTAGGATGAATAGGAATATAAAGAGGGAAGGGGTAACATTCGGAGGAAATTAATAATCTATTAAATTCGCATTCTAATTAAGAAGGATAATAAGGATACGCAGAGTATTTGTTTCGTTCAAATATATTTTTGTTCGATGTGAATAAATTCCTATTATTTTTCTCGGTGGATCCGTTTTTTCTGCGTAGTAGAAATTGGCCGAATAGATTTTAAATAAAGCAGCGAAGAGTTCTTTATGACGATTTGATGACATGGAAAAAAGTTCCTTTGAAGTCGATACCGACTGATAAGATAACGAGTATGTAATATCGCAATATAAAATAAATATTGATGAGGTGTTATATTGATAATGTCTTATCAAATCTTAAGAAGAAGTCTCTATTCCATTACTTCAGTCCAAGAAATATTTCTCTTCCGAGGAAATCCTTTATTCCCTTAATCGATTGAAATTAAGAATTATTATATATAACAATAATATATATGTATATCATTTTCACCTTTCATTGATAAATTTAAAGTTTATAAAGTTTTACTGAAAATGGAATTGCAAAACAATAGAACAGAGCAACACGGTTTTTTCTTATCAGTGCAAAACTTCCCACATAAGTTATTATTTCGAATACAATTATTTAATTTCCGCGCAAAAAAGACTTTCAAATATTTGAAATCGATTAAAACTCTACGGAAATACTTATTAAAACTAGATCTCGAGGATTTAATTGACCTTTCCTCGAAAAATATTTCCCCCGCGCTCTTTCAGAGTTTACTCGCTCCACATCGATGCCTTCGCTTTTAGTTCTTTAAAACTTCTATCGAACTCCTCCTTCGAACTTCATCCCCTCGGATATTGTTCTTCGTCTCCGCGTCGCGCAAACGAAGCGTGTCGAGATGAAATTAAATGAAATTCCGGAAGAATATTCGTCGCGAAAATTAGTTCTCGAGAATCGAACCAATCCTCTTCATCGCGGGAACTATTTCTCGCGTTCGTAGTTTGCTCGTAACTCGCGCCACGGTAAATCTTCGCCGCTCCTTCGAGCTTTAACCCTTCAGATATTGCTCACTACGCGCGCGCGCGCGCGCAGGACGACGAAGGATGACTTATCGCGGCGATGGGAAAATTGTTGCCACGAGAGAAGGACAGCGGATCGAGTAAATCCGCGCGCAATGAAGACGTATCGCTTTGGCGCGGCGGCGGCGGCGCGGAGCTTCGGGGGAAATTTATGCGTCGTCCCCACGTCACGACGCAACGACGTACGTCCCCAGAGTTTAACCCAGCCTCAATATTTACTCGCGGAATTCGATTTGGGGGAGAGAGGGCGTCGCACATCGCCTCTCGTTCTCCCTCCTCGCTTCTCCACCGGAGGGACGGCCACCGACGCTTTTCCGCCGGATGATTCTCCCCGAAGAAACGCGCTCGTAAAAAGATCCGCGCGGGATTTTCGCCCACCCTTTCGGCGTTCGGATGAAGCGTATTCGCGTTTCTACAAAAGTGTATCTGTGTAATATTGATAGACACGTGCGAACACCGAGAATACTGTTTATATTAATAGTTAATAAATGTTATTTTAGATTCAGCGAAATAAATATTTCGTTAGAAGAAGAAAATATATGCCAATTATTAAAATGTTTGTTTCGTTCGAACGGCTGCCTAGAAGGATCAAATTGTGTCAAATGAATATCGCAATGGTTAACCTTGAATCGATAAAATGTTTGTTTCCCCATATTCAATTCATTAAATACAAACAAACTGTTTTCTCAGTAAATAAATATTCAGTAAAGTGTGAACCGTGAACGAATTTGTTTAAAAGTCTTGTTTTCGGTTGATAATTTGCAGTTAAGTGCACAGAAAGTAATAAAACGTAGCGTTTATAAAGTTTACGATAAACTTCGAGGCAAGGCCAATTTATTGTTACGATTACTACAATTTTAGTAAAAATTATTACAGCAACGCTTGCAACTTTACCACAAACTTTATAAATGCTACGATTTCCGTTCCGTTAAATGAATGTTCCGTGATAACTGTCGTGTACTCGATAAGTTTTCCAAAAAGTGATCACCAGTCCATTACTTTCATCAAACATACGTGCTCTAAGAATATATTTGAGAAAAAAATCCTACTTGCTGCAGATAAACATTAGCAATTGAATGAATCTAATTTCACACCTATTTTTATAATATCCTACTTAAACGAATTTCAACAAGGATAAATATTATACGATTCAATCATATAATATTTATATAAATCTGATTGATATTTGTTTGAATCAAAAGACTGTGCGCTATTAGGTATATTCGCTTACCACATTTGCTAGAAACACAAGCGCGTATTTCTTCCCAGTGTAATTTCTACACATATTACCGTTTTTTATGCTGTCTGGAAAATCCGTAAATTCGAATTTCGTGCGCAGAACATAAGTCGGATAATCACGATCATCCCGTAACGCGACCCGCTACATGGCCTGATTAAAAAAGGGTTCGAAATAAAAATCAGAAAAAAAAGAACCGCGCTCGTTAGCATTTTACTGTCGCGAGAATGTTCCGTTTTATCAGATTTTTCACACAGAATGGTTCCATTCGTGGGGACCGCGTAGCCGGTGATTTCACGCGGAATGTTCCGAATATATATCTGTGGCCCGCAGGCATTTCGCACCCCTATTCTCGCGGTCGCTCCTGAAATACACTCGGCAAAGATTTCACCGAAGCGAGCGAACTCGGCGCGGGTGCGTGACTTCCTCTTCACGTTTCACGCGCTTCGCCGGAGGTCGATCCGCGCCTTACACGCGGGACAAGGGGAGATACGTGTACCGCGGTAACTTTGCACTCGCTTCGAAGCCGCACGCACCCTCCGTCTCCTCCTTCCCCGCTAATTAAACGATCGCAATCGCACGTGCTACCGCGCGCGCCTAACAGCGACGATTAGCCCCGTTCCAGGCGTATACGGACATGGCGTATCGCCAATCAAAGGCATTCCCGCGGCGTCGTTACTTCCGCTCCGATTCACCGGCTCTCGGGCTGTCGAAGACCGTTCGCGATCGAAGGGCGGCGAACGGAAGTCGTTAAGACTCCGGTACGCGAGTGGCCTTAACTGACCTCGCCTCGGCGACGGATATAGAGCCCGAGCGTCGTTATACGCCCGCCGTAACGGCACCGCTTCGAACGACGGCGGAACTCGCGTTTTACCCCGCGATAACCGACCCGCGATGTAACCGCGCGACGTGACGCAAACAGGGCGAAGTCGTCGGGGTTCGATGAACCGCGCCGTATGGGCATGTGGGACGTATGGTGCGAGTGGAGTTTATAGACGGACTTTTCCTTATTATGTATTGTAGTTATATAAAATAACTTCTCGGGTAATATTCATCGGGAATGTTGGAGTATTATTTAGATTCGAAAGAAAATTTGTATCAGCTATAGATGAATAATAGTACGATGTATATTATTTTTCTCGGACATTTTATTTCAATTAGAAGCGCAAGTGGAATTCAGTTTCTATTTAAAAAAGTTGTATCGATAATAGAATAAGCCATACAATTTTAATCGAATTCGGTAAATCGATAGATAAAAGTGTTAGGACCCTTTAGTTAAATTTTTCTGACGATTCACCATCTTGTGTAAGAAGTATCAAATAAATGATTTAATGCTCATTTAATGTAGAATGCTATGGAAGAGAAGTAGCATATTAATCTTTTTTATTTATGTGAATCGATTAATATAAAAGATTCTCCACCTATATATATTTCTTTTATATTTCTTATACAATGTGATAAATCATCACAAAAATTTTACTGAACGTTCTTAACACATATCTATCAATTGATCGAATTTGATTGAAATAGTTTTCTTAATTCTAGTATCGATAATATCTCCTTAAGATTATCCGATCGATGATACCGACGTTAGCAGCTAGAGCTCTAGCAGATAGTAGTAACGATCCGTCTTATGTCCGCCATCGTACGTATCGCCACTTGCGTTCTCGGTAAGGCGGCGGATGTATGACAGGTCGTATTTACTAGCTGCTATAGCTTCGCGACGAAGTCGTATGTCTGCAATCACTAATTTACTGTTCATGACATCGAGGAGAAAAGAACGTGTAATACACGTAAATATATACTTAGTTTCCGTAATGGCAAATCGAGCAGGAGCATTATTTTGGGTTATTTTTTATATTCCATATTATTAGAGATATGTGAATGACTATGCCGGAAATTTTAGTTTGCTTAGCGAGTATTTATAGGAAACTAATCGCTACCTTAGAATTACAAGGTCCTAAGTTGTTACAACTTCCGTAACAACATAGGACCTTGTAATTTGAAGGTAGCATAATGTCTACCGGAACCCGAGTTGTAATTATCATTTAAATATCGAGGGATTCAAAGCAGGAAAAAATCATTAGATTGCACCTGTTCGCGTTTTGCCACATCGGACATTCGGTATATATAACATGTGTTGAAAATAACGATGCAACAGATGCACCTCTACAACCAAAAAGAGTGCAATTATCGTAGTGCAGTTATTTATAATAAATTCTACAATTTTTTACAAACTATATATAAATCACCCTGCGACAAATAACTTAATCATTTTGATACTATATCAATTTCTTTTCTTACTCAATATTTCCAATCCAAAATCCCCCGCCAATAACTCCACGAATGTAAAATAAGGGACGATTGTTTACTCGAAAATATCTCATCAAAATGCACCCTGATAATCTCACGGACATATCCCCACAATATGTTCTTTCCCAAACAAAATTCGAATTTCCCGTTGCGCCTCTCCTTATCCCCGTCTCCTCGATAGCCCATTATCAACAGAGAAAAAGGTAAACACGTAGCCGATGACGTCAGCGAGCACGAGTAGGCGACTGTGCGCCGCCTGCGCCTCGCCCTGCTCCTCCCTCGCACGATAAACCCTCCGTGTCATCGCGTCGCGCTCTTACACGTACTGCATCCGGGAAATACTCTGAAAAATCTGATAAACCGCGCGTCTTATCCGCCATACACACGGGGCCGACGCGTTTTTCGAACCTCTTCCGGTGCTCCCCGCCCCTCTCCACGCCTCCGCCCGCGCTCTTTCATCCCCTTGCGAAAACACGCGGAACGAGAGAGCCGGATGCTTGCGGCTCCTTCGGTTCTCGCCGTCGCCACGTTGCGCACGTACCGTACGAATACACCGCGAGTGAGAGTAGTGCCACCGTATGCACCTACGACGGAATACGAGAGAGCGAGAGAGAGGGGGGGCTCGTATACATATCTATAGTCGTATCAATCTTGTTGCTTCCTCTAGCCGTATTCGTCCTGTCAGGAAGCAGGTGCCGCTCGCGTAAGCAACGTATGATTTTACAGTCCATGTATATGCGCGCGGGTACATAGCGGATGTATATACATCGTCCGGAGTTGCACGTTCGAGGGGAATATCGAGAGGCGTGGTGTATAGTACCCGGGTACGAGTACCTACCCACACGTATACGAAGGGCTATACAGTTCGCGCGAATGCATCGTCGGGACGATACGCGTATTTTATGTATTTCCTTATACAGCTACATATTACTTTTCATTTTATACGTTCTCATATATGTAAGAGGAGAGAAAGAGAGAGAGAGAGAGAGAGGGGGTAGATGCTTTTACGATCCGTCGCTATACGCGAATAAGGTGAAATGAAGCTATAGGGAGCAGCGCTGCGGAAGATCAAAGATTTTCGCGAAATCTTTCGCAAGAATAAACATCGGCTCTGTATACGCGCGGGTAACTGTTCTCGCGTAAGGGGCACGTTGCTCGATGCGATCTAATTCTTTGTTGCGCGTACGACGTTTACGCTGTGTGCGCCGACGGCGAAAGAAAAAAAGGCGATAACTTTAGGCGAATCCAGGCGGAAAAGTTCCGCGTGGTTTATGTATGGTCCATGCGTGCACTGAGAGAAAAGTAGGCGGTAAAACCAGTCATAACCGCAAGGTTGAATTTTCCTGGTTGCCGATACCACATTTACGATTTGACAAACCACGAATGCAGTCGAAATAACTTTTGTTACGAAGGTTATAGTAGCAACAAGATTGCAGTTTATGATAGCTGTACACCATGGCTACATTCACCGGAAAAGTAGATCAATAATATTACTGCGTGGTAATTTCAACTATATAAAAAAATATTGGGGACATCGATCGACTGTACTGCAGGCTGATCTAGTTGCAGCAATCGTAATCTCTTGTTACCAAAACCAGAACTTCACTGTTTGGAAGAATTATGGAATCACGATTGTCGCCAAAATCGACCATGATTTCTAGTTAAATTATGGTTCTTCAAACCAGATTTTTCTCTCAGTGTGGGTTTGGTCCCCCGAGTCGAAATTCAGATCCTACTTTAAACCTCGAGGTCCTATCGTCCCATGGTACTAGCGCAATCAGGAAATTGCAATCCTGCGATTATAGTTGATTTCCCTACCAACTTTTCTCTCAGTGTAGATGATCCATATAGAACTTTTCCGCCTGGGAAATGACATTTCCTCCCCCTTTCGTGTGTACAACGGTTACAACACTACTCGCATCGCGCGTCGCCGGGCGTCGCGTGACAAAGTGGGTTAATTCGCGTCGCGGAGATAAATCAACCGGTTAATATCTATGCACCAGCAATGGCGAAACGGGAGAGTGCGTATAAAGCTACGACAATTTCTGAAGCGAACACACCTGCGCCCTCTTCCCGGGTTTACGCGTGCACGCGCGGCATCTACCGTGTCTCCCGCGTGCGCGCACGTTCGAGCATATAGATGTGTGTATTCGCGCGAAATGAGTTACGGGGTTGGACCCCGTGACTAGCGCGCCACCCTATAAATTTCCATCACATCCTCTGGAACCCCTGCAGTGCCTCGTATATGTATGTATTTGGAAGCACATATAGCGTGATTGTGTGTCAGTATACATGCAGTCGTATCTGTACCGGTAAAACACGAAGAGGAACTCAGTGATCGCTGTGATACAACGAAACGCAGTTATTATACTTTGACGTATTTTGAAGAAAAAAAAAGAATAATGGTCATTCGGTAATTTTGAAAGGATGAATTATTGCAATAAATAGGTCTCTTAAAATGATTCGTTTTTGACTAACGGAGAACTATATGAAGGACTTCTGAGAAAATAAAATTATTTTTTTTTAAGTTTTCCAAAATATTCTGAGGTCTTTTCAGGTTACTTTGATGTTTTTACAAAGCATTATCTTCTGAAATAAAATTTCACGTAATGGAATCATCAACAATTAAGTAAGTGATACGCTTAATCAGATTTCAGTATTGAATTCGAAATATGAAAGTAATCTGAAAAATCTTAGCCTACTTTACTGCTCAAAATTCATCTTCAAGATTTGTTGGTTATTTTAAAATTAATCATTTACAAGGATTGACTACCATTTCGATTTTTTTTACCTATTAACCAATCTTCTTGAAATTATCGAATAGTTGCTCGTCGACTTCAGAACTTGATCGCGTGTATCGCTTATTTAATTTTAGAAGGTATTCCACGTAAGATGTTTTTTCAGAGGATTGCTCAGACCTAAAAAGCACTTTTGTTCTGACAACAGCTGACGAGACTAAAAGAGAGAGCCTTGTGAATGTAGTTCACATACAGGAGTTCACTGAATTTTTTAAAGTGTGGTTATATATTGAGATATAAAAATAGTCCAACATTATGAACGAAATTAGATTAAAAGAAAGAATAAAAACGATATGAGCAAAACTATATTTATCTCCTGCCTTCCAAAGTGAACTTTAAACCTCAAAGTAACTCCATTTTTTTTTAACGATACGTCTATACGGTATCTAGCATCGTTGCCATTCAACGAGATTAAATACCCTCGAAATCAACGAGTCGCACGGAAATCTGATACGGTTTTCGAAGATGGATTACGAGAAGGAAGTAGACGAGAGTGTTGGGTAAGGGATGGGAAACAGGAGGGGTGGTGCGCGGAAGAGGTTGCGGGATCAGAAAACGATCGATGGAGGGTTGAATCTCGAGATGTCGGCAGATCCGCTCGATCATAAGGTGCTACACGCATTTTAATTTATTTCTCACCCTTGCAATTCCTTGCGTCAACAGCTGCCCGCGAATGGGAGAGCCGTTAGCCGTGTTATACGGTGATTAACGTCAGCACTTTTGGTACGCGTATACGTCGATATCACCTACCACCACAAAAGCTTTGTTCTTCGTTTTTTTGCGCATGAAATGGGTCTGTGAATAAGGGGCGATATGAAATTTTGGGATAAAACAATTCATTTCGGCTGTGACGTCTCATAATGCCGCGTAGATACACAATTATACTTTAAGATCTTCTCGTTCTCCTTCTCCTTTTTTCTTTTCCAAAATTGGAACTGAGATTATTGCCTTTCTCTATTCTCCTTTCATCTCTTTGTGACTTTCGATTAATTCTTTTTTTATTTCGAAATAGATTAAGCGTGGTGTATTCAATTACGATTATTTGTTTAGCTTAATTTACATTTTTTTTAATTAGTAGAAATTGTTTTGAAAAATCACCAAACTCCCTTCTTAGGGTAAAGCACTTCACCTAGAAGACATCCCCTATTTTCCTGCTTCTTCTTTCTATTGTGTGTACTACCCTTCTAGTGAAGAGAACGGATGTACACTTATGTCAAACTTTGTGCGTTTGTGTATATAATTGAGTCCCATTTGCACATTCGACTTTCTACTTAGTAGGTTTTTGAGTTTCCCGATGTGACCTCTAAATAAATATTACTATAGGTATAATTCGGTTAAGTACGATATCAAAGCTAGTATTGCAGCGAGCTAGGAGTACAGCAGAAGGTACGGTCCGACGTATGCTTGCTGCCTTGTCGAGAATAGTCCAGTGGGTGATGTACGACGTCGTATTATATAACGGACTGCATCTACTGACTTTTACAGCTTCATTTAGTAGCTTCAACATTGTAGAAAAAAATGCGCGTCTCATTCAGATTAGATGGATATCGTGATTAGTGATTGATTAAAGCGATTTACTGTACAAAAATTTAATAAAAATATTAGTGTTTGTACTACGAGTATATCGAGCTTTATATATAATTATAATAAATTTAACACACATTTCACCAGAGAGTGTATTAGGTAATTTCTATAATCACGTAACAGATGAAACCTTTTTATATAATTTTATTAAGTGTAATAATTTGTTTACAATATGTTACTTAAATTATGTGTTGCGAGGTTACCCCGTGAAAAATTCTCGATAGCAAATACATCTCCAATCTTGCCGGAGCCCGAAAGGCTTTGAAATAATCCCGTATGCCTGAATCGACCGATCGAATCGGCGCAGCGAAAATCTGCTCTCCCGGACGATACGATTTTCGAGAGGGGAGCCGAGCGCTCCCGCCATTTCTCACGGGGTCAGTGGGTGGGATGGAAAAAACGAGTCCCTTCGCCCCGCGAGATTCAATTAAAATGGTAATTCCGTGCCTCGGCCCTCCGAGTGAATCGTCCTTCCGCGGTGTGTACCTACATCCACTGGTTTACGATCCACTCGCGAAAGCTCGAGGCAATGCGAAAGCACGAAACGGCTCGAGGCTCCCCCACCCCCGGATCCGGAGGAGGCTTAATGTAATTAGTTTTGGCCCGCGGCCAACGGCCGGTATCACGTGCCGCCGACACGACACGGAACGCACGGAATGCGGGGGCGCCCGTACTGCGTGGAGGGGAAACGGCACTTGGCCGCCGTTGCACGCCGCTGCCCCTTCCCTCGCGCTAACGGGAACGAATGAATGGGACGAACGCGAGCGACGAATGAACTACGGAGCACGGCGTGACGGGTGGTAGAGGAAGGGATCGGAGCGATTTTCCGATCGCCTCGGTCCTCGAGGGACGTTTCGGCGACGTTGGATCGGGGTTTAGTGGGACCCGGATTGTCGTAAACCGATTACCTAACCCTTATGTCGATGACCGAAGATACTTGGGCATAAATGGACGTTTAAAATAATGAGATTCCCATTTTCGATTTCTTTTATGTTTCGCGGTCTAAACAAATGTGTATATTCGGACAGTGAAACATCGGAGAAAAATCCAGTGTGACGATATTTCGGAAAATAGGTACTAAAATATTTGAGTGTCGTTTTCTTGACTTTATTCCTGCTATATTCAGAATCTGAAGCGTTGCAGAAGTCCGATATGAAATTCTTGTTATTTTGAAGAATACTATTTTTTCATGTAACTTTTGACACTAAAATTATGCATTATTCGTAAAAACATTGTAGCTCAGATTTGATTTACGAGAAAGCTTTTTCTCGCGCTTGAGAGTCATTTCATATAGAGCTAGCGACCTTCCGCTATTTGTTTTCTGCCTGATTCAGCTTCATTTACATATGTAAACCGAGTCCCAGTGTTACATACCTTTTTTTTACGTCTGAAGAGTCAATTCGAGAGCTAACTTTGATTGAGCAGCCGAGGAAGGGTGCGGAGACGCAGTGTGAGTTATTTGGCGTAGAAGGGTTGGATTTAATCCGCTGGGACGATTGTGGCGAATGCGTGACTGCAACTTGGGTCAGAGTATTACATCCTTTTTCTACTAGTATTCGAATTTCTCTCGCTGCGGTTCCTTTCTCGAACGTATCTATCTATATCAATGGGAATTCGACTTAAACATGACACCGAAACCGTTGACATATTAACGTGAGTGACAATGCCATAATAATGTTTTAATAAAATCAATACCATAAACTCTTATTTAATAGAAAAAGCTGTTAAATCTTTTCAGTCAGCATCAACAACTTACACGTATCTATAGTTAATTGCAATATCCAGTAAAACGTCATAATAATATTTTTTTAAAATTAACATTGTAAATTCTTATTTAACACAAATAGCTATTCAATTTTTCCAGTTAACACCAAAGACTTACACGTACAGGTATTGCAATATCCAGTTCATGTTCTCCCGCTCAGCTTATTGCTTGCTCTCTAAATATACAGAATGTACCATGTATATAAACAAAATATGAAAAGGTCTCAGAGTGAAACACAGAAAGTGCCATTCGTACCCCTTTTCATATATAACACCTCGTGTACACCTCTTGCTTGCGACACACACACACACACCCATATATCCTCGAGGAGTACCACACTGTTTACCTGTCCTATATAAAGGCTCGAAAATGTTCGAAGTTCATAGCCGCACTTAAAGTTCACAGCGTGCTAAGAAGAGACGAATGGACTACCGTGTACTATGAATGAACGGAGTGTAAATGAAGAGCCCTCTCTCTCTCTCTCTCTCTCTCTCTCTCTCTCTTTCTCTCTCTCTCTCTCTCGTGGTAAGTCCCTGGTGCCTTCTGGCATGAAAACCGATTAAGGTCCCTGCGAGAGCATGAACGGGAAGGGATGTGGAGTAGGTTCTACAGACGAGAGCGATAGCTCCTATAGATGTGTACGTATACCTACTTACACGAGCCTCGCGGCGCGCGGTGAGGTGCTCGGAAACCCTCGAAACTCGAGGAGGAGAGTGACGTCGCGTCTGACTATACGACCACGTCTATACAGTCGCACCACCCCAACGTCCAAGTATTCCCGCCAGGCGCAGTGTTACCTATACGCGCGCCTTTCCCCGAGATCGTTTCGTTCTTCGCCCTTACGACCCCGTGCCGCGCGGTAATTCCTGCCGGAGTCCCGTAAGTGTGATCCAGGGGTGCCGTAACGCGCCGGGTATTGCACCCGCCACCCCGTCCGAATCGCGCGGCGCCATCCCCCTCGCGAAAAGTCACAAGTGGCATAAGAAGGCTCGAACCGGATGAGATAAAATTGCGAGGGGGTTTGAAGAGAAAGAGAGAACGCAAGAAAAGAAAGAGCGATGGGGAGGGGGGTAATGCGAAGATCCCGGGAGGGGACCGGGATATGATTTTCTCCGCGTGAGTTATCGCGAGGTATTACAAGACCGGCGAATTCCTTCGGGTTCGTTCGTCGACGCGCCATTGCTCGGAAGGAGGGAGGGGGGGGAATGTAAGGCGAGGGTAGGAAGCGATAGAGGTACCTACTACGCTTTAACCGCGCGAGGGGAGCGGTGAAGTCTGCGGTATTTCTTTTCCCGCGGTTCTCTGTCACCGATTTATTGCGACGTAAAAACAATCCGATGGAATAAGGGTAGTAAATCAGGACGAGAGGTGCTTTTTGCCTGCCGCCGCGGGAGGACACCTACGACGAAAAGGAGGAGACCCGGTGCTACGGTCCGAATCGACCGGATCTCCTTTAACTTTTGCGGACGTATAGAGCGAAGGGGGTTGAAAAGCTTTCCTGGAACTCTTCCTTCGCTGGGGTTATCCTCGCGCTCCTCCTTTTGCGAGCCTCCGTTAGGTGAAATTTATGTAGGGGAGAGGGGAACGAATGGAGTACCTATACGGCCCTTTAGGCGTTGACATTGGATAATGTAAATACGATTGGTTTCAAATTAGTTACAGTGGTGAAAATGTTACGAGATGATACTATATTGGTGTTTGATGTAAGGGTGAAACGAAAGGAAACATTTAATTACTCGGAGTGAAACTTCTAGAGTTAGAGAAATAGAATGTTCGAGTTTGTTGCAAATTAAATGGATCGGTAAAACGATACGAGAACGTCTGTTGGTATTTACTGTAATGATAAAATGAAAAGACAAGTTTAAACACTCTGGGAGAAAAATTTTAATGTAAAGAAGTATAAATATTCTAGCCAGATATACTCCAGAGAGATATTTTAATTGAATATCAATCTATGAAAAATCTGATTCACATGAAAGAATTATGTTTACATCTATAATTTATTTCTGTTATTCGTTATTTTATGAAAAAATCTCTTGAACACAGTGTACAGATTTTTAATAACATATGTTAATAACGAGATACGAAAATTATCTTCATTTTTAACTGGAATTCCATGCAAACAAAACAATGTTACCACAGGATTGCACACTGAAATAAATTATTTCTCCGAATGCATAATGGTGCGGTAAATGAAATGCCAGGATATCACTTTACATTATGTCGCGTCAAACCACTGTCGAATTCCAATTAATTTAAATTAAACGCATAATTTTTCTACGAAGCTCACCCCTGTTGTTTATTTTACGAAATTAAAAATAGTACGAAATTTAATTCGCGAAATCCGGTTGGAATTATTTAAAAAATAACGTTCTACGAAATTTGTAGAAACCCCCCACCTCTATATTCAAATCGAAGAATACATTTCTTTCCTGCTCCGTACTTACCCACCCCTCCCCCGTATAGATAACTTTTCATTACGACTGAAATCCAGCGCGGAATCACAGGGTCGCATTGCATTTCTCCAATCCGCGCCGTGCGTAATCGCTAGTTTCCATTTTGCGGAAATTCGAGGAGGGAAGCAGGGCGTAACTTTGAGTAGGAGCTCACCGCACACAACCACCACCACACGTGCTGATTTACGCACTCGGCGCTCCCGAGCCTTCTCTCTCTCTCTCTCTCTCTCTCTCTCTCTCTCGCTACCATCTCTCAACTTAGTGGTTTAATCATCTACTCGTAGAACTGTAGTCGCGCAAAGATAAAGCAGATAATTTAGGTGAGAGACAGCTACGGGAATCCCCTTCGAGATAAACTACGAAGGGGAAGACGAAGCGAGAAGGAGGCGGGTGGTTCGGGCGAAGAGGGGAAAATTGCTGTACATTCTCTACATATCACCTCGGGGCCCCGCGCCACTGTTCTCTCTGCTTTCTCCTTGTCTTCGTCTCCCTTCTCCTCCCCACCAACCTACTTCATTTACCGTTAACCTTACCTACTCGCGCGCGCGTGAAACTCATCTCGGTATTCTTTACTGTCCTCGCTTGCTCATTAAGTCTCTTCCGATGCAGGCGATTATGCGCTTTAGAATCCTCGAATTCGCCGTATGAGGTTGGTCCTCTGCGAGAGAAGTACCTACTGAACTAAGGGGGATGGAATGTTGGGTCTTCATTGGATTTCTGAAGAATGATTATTTACTCTTTGGGTGGGGTGTAAGGTGTACGTACCCTAATTAGTTTAAATGTAAGCGGTACACTTTTTGCCTACATGTATGAAAGCAACTGTCATTTAGCATGAAGTGTGTAATAAAAAACGTGGTCATTCTTGTTAATTTTAGAGAAAGTTTTTACCATTCTTTTTAATTTGAGTTACATTTAATTAGTTTAAACATGCTTCTATCTTCGTTTCAATATTGAGATGCTCCAGATAGTTATATTGAATAATTATTTTCTTACTTCATGATAATAGATGCATATGAGGCATTCCGTGCCAATTTACAGGCGTATGTTCAAAAACCAACAAATTGATATGATTAATTGGTCATATTTTTTTTATTTCAAAAGATCGACTTCATCTTTCAGTTTAATTTTTCAAAAGTTCATAACTCCGAAACCGATTGATAAACAATATAAAAACATCGAGCAAACCTCTTTCAATACGTATTTACTAGTATATTAAAAAATGCAAATTAAACCGAACAGTCGAATCGCGAGCACGATGAATTGGAGTGAAATTTTTAAATATATTCTCTGCTTGATTTCTGTCCCCTTTATATAGCACCCTCTACCGTACAATGGTCCCCAGTTTTAATCCCTACGAATTATTTAGAATGCGGTCAGCCCGGGATCAAATGTAATCCCAGAATGCATTCGGAAGATTAATGCACTTGGGTATAGAGTAACGCGACTCGCTCCAGTATGTTTCGCTATTCCCTCCTTGTAATCTAATATAACGGATATGTATTCTCTTTCGCTTAATGCACTTACGCGCGGTGTAACGAGACTCGCGTCCCGGAGAATTCTGCTACCTCGCGAAGTATCCTTCTAGTTCAAGTGCCGAGAAGCTCCTCGAATGTCTTGTTTAAAGTACGAGTTCCATTTCTATACAATTGTCGAGTAACAGCGTAATTGGTAATGAAATAACAGAGGCTGCACGTCTGACCATATCCACTTTTAATCTCCTTCGCTCGTGTCGAATCCCTTGCCCGGAAAGGAGTCGTTTGAAAATTAATGCTTAGTGATGAAAAAATCTGTATTATAACTCGTGTCAATTGAAAAAAAAAACTTACGAATGAAATAATTATAATGTTAAAGAAAAAATTGTTTCAAAAAATTGTATATATAAGTATATAATTGTTCCCACAAAAAATATCTCTCATAAATATTATCCTAACATTTGCATATGGTTTATTATAAGTGTTCAATTAATATTATACAGGGTGTGAGAGTTAAAAGGTTTAAAATAGAAAAAGTCATTCTACGATTACTAATCAATGATGATACACCTGCCAGCCATCCCGTTAACTCATTCGTTCGTCAGTGTACGCATATCTATTAAATTGATAAATATACCAATGTTAAGAAGACGGTTGAGAGTCGTGTCATTGATCAATGTTAAATGAGGCTTGTCCTATTCGTACCTCTTATTGTTAGCTGCCATAGTCGGTATACGTCATCAACCAATTTCCTTGCATAAATAACAAATTAACAGTAGGGATAATTATACGTTATATTCTCAATACTGGAAAGTCGCTTTCGCGTCGACTGAAAATGATAGGCAGAGTCACGATACATTTTTAGATCATTATCGTTGGAATATTTAGATCTCGTCGTTAATTTACGGAGCCGAGAAGCTAATTTCAAAGCAAACCTTCAGTCAGACACAATTACTCCTTTATTTTTACTCACTACCGTTGTAACTTCGTAATTTTGAAGATCTCAAGAAACTAAGGCAGTCCATACACTGATCAATGAATTATTTTGTATAATCGATGAACTTATTCTAAAAATAATTATCGGTGACTTAATTTTCAATACTGAAAATAAATCAATTTCTTATATATGTTTGTACAATACTTTGTCATGCTAGTGTACTCGTATTTACAGTATCAAGAAGCTAATTTGGTCTCCTCATAAAAAGTATTCATATTTTTAAATTCAATTTGTAATCTGTATACATATCTAATGTGTAATTCGGGAAAGGAAATTTTGGAAAAAATAATTATTCGAAAAATTTTAAGTGCATTTCGCTCTAGAACGTTGTGGCGTTATCGAAATGCAAAAAAGATGCACATATGCGAAGCAATGAGTGCGAGAGAGATAGGATTACAGCATGGTGACGTAGCTGCACTTCAAAATGTCCTTTTCAAGCTCACATAGAACCGAAAATGCAAAATGAAAAAATACGGGGTAAATAATTTTGTCAAATCTGCAATACAAAATTGTAAGAAAACCAAATTAGTAGAGCGAGAGGGAGGTGCTCTCAAATGAAATAAAATTACTTCAGTATCCCTATATTTTCATTGTAATACAATCCGATAATATTTCACGACTTCATGGGACCCGAGAAGCTATAGAGCAGTTTGTACATGTACAATTAAACATCGATAATATACAGCTGCACGCGTGTCACGTCGTCGTTTTGTATATCGAGCATCTCTGAAGTATAAAAGAACCTATATATGTACATAAATTCTCGTGCACAAATGTGTCATCGTATCCGTACACGCATATAGAGACGAAGGTACCGTATAGATATCCCACGGTAAATAGCTACGCTCTGGCGTATACACGCGAGCGGAAATTTACGTTTGCGTGCAACAAGCTCATCCGTCAGTCCACGAAGGATTCTTCGAGCTGCCTCACGACCCCTCGGTACGTCATAATTAAATCATCTACTCGTTCACGTGAGCGAGGAGCAAGGGGTTGAAATTGTGGAGGGGCTGTTATAAAGCAGCCACGCTGGCTCCCTCATGTGCGATCGTTACGCTTGTACGGGTCGCCACGATTCTCGCCCGTAGATGCGCGCATTGAAATTTATTTTGTTCGCTTTGTTTCTAAAGTATGAAGGAAAAAATCATGGCTTTTTATGGTAGGATAATTCCTATTAAATTATAGGATAATTCATTTTAGATTAAGAGCAATTTTGTATAATTAAAAAATCAACCCAGGCAAAAAAATTCGATATATTTTATATATGATCCATATGTGATTTTGGTCATATGTGGATCATATGATTTCAATATTAACCATTTCAGAACTACATATAGATTTTTAAATGATTGTATAATCCATATGTAGTCTGTATATGGTTGGTATAAAAATCATAAATAGTATAATCCATAGGTACATCATATTGTAATAAATTTATAGATACAGATATCAACCTAAAGTTTTGTTATATCTAATTATGCAATTTTAGAATAATTAGGTAACGAGATGAGTAAAGAACAAATTATTTCGAAACTAAAATTAAAAATGAATAGATAAGACTAATCAATCCTTTTTCTACAAATATTTCGAGTTCAATAGTTAAAAGAAATAGTTCGAGACGCACTTGAGGTAGCTATATGTATTATAATAGGTATGTATCTCACAGTCGATCACTGTGAGAGGAAAAAAATTCTAACAAGTCCCCTTGAGCTCGGACAAATTTATTGCTCAAGTATATAACTGTGCCAATTACGAAAATATCGTTGCACGAATATAAGGACAGCAATTAATTTTTTTCCTTTTTGAAAATTTCTCTCCGCGATGAAAGTAAGATTAAGCCTAATTGATTCCATAATTGGAGAAGCACCCCACGTGCCTATTCGGAACGCGATAGTGCCCGTTCCAGAGCCGCTGAATAAACTCTCCCGTTCGATAATAGCCTTTCGTTAGCCGATTCAAGTGACAATCTGACGGTCGCGTCGCGCATTAATTACCAAGATCACGCGACGAAAGATGGGCAAACGATATCGTGGCGCGGACCTTCCCCGTACCGCTCTGCTATAATCGATATTATTATTATTATTATTATAAACTCGATTAATGTCTCTCCGCGTATTTTAAACGCAAGAAAATCGACGCGGCGATGCTGACGCGGAATACGGAAATGTGTCGTGACCTAATAACCACCATAAATTTCTGGAAGCAGCGAGGAGTAAATCTCTCCACTCTCTCTCCCTTTATATTTCAGACAGAAATATCTTATAGGTAGGTACACTGAGAAGAGTTTATTTGTAGTTAATAAATGTATATTTGATTATGGCGAAAGAGAAATGTTTCATTGGGCCGAGTAAATATATGTTAATTATTAGAATGTCTCTTTCATTCAAACAGCAAGAGAATAATAGCTAATGAATATTTGTTTGGCCCAATGAAATATTTCTTTTACCATAATCAAGTATACGTATATTAAATAAACTGTTTTCTTAGTGTAGAAAGAAATTACTTTAGAAAGAAGTAAGTATATAAGTAGTAATTCGCGATTCAAATGAATATCGATTTAATCTAACTCGGGAACAAAGGAAATATGTATAAATATATAAGGCAGGGCATTTAGGACCGTGAGAAAAGTATATTGTACATGTAGCCCCATTAGAAAGTACAAAAAATGCATTAATGAAGAAAGTACTAATGGAAATAAAATAATAAGGCAAGACAATAAGGTGAAATGATAAAAATATGTTAGGTATATTAAAAATATAAGAGATCCATGATGCAGTTGTCTAAATATCAAGTGATGCAATATCTCGTAGGTACACTGTTACTTTATAGGAGTAATCGATATGCTTTAACGGAGAGAAGGCGGGATGAAAGAGAGAGAGAGAGAAGCGCACTTGCGATTGTCGAGGAAATTGGGGTAATAATACCAAGTTGTCGAATAGTGACGTTTTGTTGAGACTGGCATGGAAGAGGAAAGGGTAAGGGAGAGATGGCGAGGGGGGAGATGGAGAAAGGGGAGGGAGAGAGAGAGAGGTATAATGCGAAAATTAGGGGGTGAAGGAGTGCTCCGTTTAAATTTTATTCGTAGGGTCCTTTTTTTCTCTCCGACCGGGGATCGTCGCGGGGATAATTGCGAGCGAAGGAGAGGGATGAGGGGGAGTAGAGATCGATCGTCGGATTCACAATTCCGGGCGAATAATATGATCCCCCGCGTTTATATCCTACGGAATTGCCCGCGTGGCGGAGGATTACGCGTCGTAGATCCTACGCAGTGATATAGTAAAAATAATTTAGTAATTTAAGCACGGTAGGGGAGGAACGGGAGACATTTACGGCGCGGAGCGCCGATCGTAAAGCTAATCATAAAACAGGAGGAGCGGACAACGATGACCGACTGGTGTGCTGCTGGTGGTGCGTATTTATTTACTGTTCGCACCGTGGATGCAGCGAGCGGAGCAGAATATTTTTTACTCCCGTTTGGCAGTGATACCGGTTATAAAATGATTTTCCGCAACGAAAGAAAAACTTGCACGCGCGGCACAGTCGCCTCGAACGAGATAGAGTAGCCATTTATCGTCGAATATACACTATTATTTAAGTATTTATTTATATACGTATTTATAACACTTTTATACTATTCAATTGAATTTGCATTCCCGAATGGTATTTTAAATTCCACTAAATTTAAAAAATATATGCTAAACGAATTATTAGAAAGAGTTCGCGAGATTCTTCCTCTTCAGTTCACAACAGTGAATATTCCATATTTATTTCGGGTTGCAATGTTTTTTTGAATATATAGTTACAACGATATCTCGCAGGTGCACACCCCATCGCACATGAAATATACTACAAGTAATATCTCAAATTTATCTCGACCGTAATTATTAGTAGTATCTCTACAAACATGCATTAAATTCAATATCCAATTGTTTGTCAGAAATGGACAATTTAAAATAGAAATTTTCAGTAAGGAAATTTACCTATTATGCTAATGTCGAGCATTATTGAATAGATCCTCGTCACTGTTTATTCTAATATAGCTGTGATATCCCTACGCTTTGATTAGATCCCATTATCATGTAAATGATAACATTACTCTCCCGCTGAAATGATTAGCTATACATAGCATATAAATTTTCATATGGCAAAATTACACATTTATATGAAAAAATGTTATATACCTAGGTACAACCTATATTTTTCGACATACGCTCATATGTTTTATTATATTCTTGCATATATTTTTAATATGTGTGCGCGAGAAGTGACTACCGGTCGCCTCGCCATTATTCCCGAATTCAGTATAATGATATATCGCCCGCCAGCGCTCGGTTTCCCGCGATATGAACGACTGTTCATCGATATCGCCCGGGACTTAATTAGAACTCCCTCGGTTGTTTAATTACGGGTTCAAGAATATGGCTATATTCCCATAATAATTACGAGATGGTGCTTTCGCGTACTAAGGGAGGAAATTCTAACTGTTTGGTGAACATATATTATATGCATGGGTACATCTAGTCGGAATAACGCTACATGTATACTCTTGCGCGCAATTCGCTCGCCTGTATACAATTACGAAATTCGACGCGGACGAGCAATTTCAAAACGTGGAGATATATGTACATATATGTAGGTATTTGGCATTTGCACTCACGCCAAATCATATGCATGAATAATTGATAGGGAAGTACACTTGCAGCAGCCGGCGCATACGCATAGATGCAGTTCTCCTGTTTCATCGATCGTAGACTTTGTCGACCAATTGGGGAATGGCATTTAAAGCCAGATTTTTGATAATTTATATTCAGCCATTTGATAAATTATTTTTAGCAATACGATTATATTATTCGTAAAGATCTTTGAAAAGTGTACTAAGTTATTAAAAATGATTACATGTAGGGATATCTTTCAATGTAATAAATCATAAGAATTGGACACGCCTCGTACGAAATTTCAAACTGAATATAGGCACAATTCTTTTCTTTTAATAACGACCTCAGCCTATTTTGTGAAAACCTTCAAAGACTCCTGCATTTCGTTTCTTCCCTTAATTGCTATACACTGAGAGAAATAATTGCTGGTATCAACAAAATTTGTTCTTCAATCAAAAACATTATATAGTAACAGGATCAAATCATGATTTTTGTCGTGCAAGGAAATGTTTCATAGGCTCGCGAGTAATTATTTTTTCGCGCAGGAAGAATTTCTTGTCTCAACGAATGTATCCTTGAGTTAAGAATATATATCCTTCAACCACACACAGAAATCCGTATTCTCTTGAAAATTCGTAAGACCATATTTTCTTGGTTCAAGAAATATTTGTTTGACCCTAGCAATTATTTCTCTCAGTGTAATATAATATGTGTGTGCATGTGCACTGCTGCTGCGCACAAAGCTTGAACTCGATAACGTGTGCGAATGAAGACTACTGCTAGTATCAAACCGACCTAATTTTGAAAGACGGGGAGGGAGGGTTCGGTACTGAGCGAAGTGGAATGACCCCCCCCCCCCTTGTGAAAAAGTTCCCCGAGGAGATCCTACTGTACACACAGAAAATTTGTGTTCAAACGAAATTTCATTCCAAATATACGGCCAATTAATCTCGCGAAGGAAAATCTAACTGAAACTCAGCTAAAGATCTCGATCTTCTTTCTGTTCCAGGTAAGCGCAAGGGATGAGACGGACATCGAGTCAGACGACGACTTTGGTCGGCGATCTTTTTCATTTCACGCGATGCTGACACGTACAAAGTCGTAATAAGTCGCCGCGATGAAACTTTGTCATCGTCCCGGTCACTTTATCGTTTCCGCAGCGAACGTAATACAACTCGAACCGAACGAACGTAAGTACCTACTCGCGCGTCGCCGTAGCTACTTCAGCGGCTCAGCACGGAGCTCTCCCCGGCTTGGAAACTAATTTCTTCGGTGGTTTAGCTGAAAGTTCGGGAGATGCTCTCTATCGGTCGGGACGGAATTCACCGCGGGTGCTCGCTCGCCCAAGAAAATCTGAAAAGTTCGGCGGAGTTCGCGGGGATCGGCGGTGAGAGGGAAAGGACGGGGGGGGGGAAGCAGAGGGGAGGAATAATTTGCGACTTTACGACGGGCAGTCGAACGCGCGCGATATCGCGGCAATGTTATAGTGGCATCGTCAACAGACGATGATAAAAACCGCGGGGAACAGATAAGGAAGGATGCTTCCGATGATTGGCGATTTTCGATCACGATTGGACGACGGTTTAGCGGAGCGGGGATACGAATTGAGTGTGGCTCAGGCGATGGATGAGCTTTTATTTTAAAGTACGTAGTGTTCGTCGCTTGTTTTTATTTAAAAACGAATGTAAAGTGAAACGTATAGTGGTTATTGTTGCGCTATATTTTCTTTTTACTGCAAACGAAGTGACTTAAATTTGAATTCGATGAAAAATGAACATATTTTCCGAGCTAATGTATTCAATTTCATTTATTAATTATCTTACCGTATCATGATTGAAATGTATAGAGTGTCAACAAGCACGAGAAAACTTAGCCTCATGTTTATGTAGTATAGAATTAAACTCACTTGGAAAAATTAGCCAATATATATAGATCTTTTCGTGAATTAAATAAATCCCACCCTAAGATTCTCTCTTCATTTTCGCAGAGAAAACGATCGTGGCCCGAAAGTGCGATCACCGAAGCCTAACGAGACGGGTTTAATAAATTTCCCTCGACCCACGACCTTTAACCCTCCTGAAAACCTTATCTCCTCGACGGTTTCGCCACGGTTGCTCCCAGCGCGCGACACCTTCCAGCCCGCAATTTCCAGATTCTAAATATCCTCGATAATACCGCGCTTCCCCCTCTTAATTCGGCGGACCTTTTGAGCATCGCAAGGAAGTGCCTATCGCGATGTCTCCGGTGATGAGGTGTACGCGCCTTTTCTGCTTTGCAATCTCTCAGCTTATCGGAATAATTTATCTCGTGAATATATATAGAGGAGTAATATAAAAAGTTGCCGGAAAGACAATTTAGAGGAAGAAGCGGGTTTTACGTACTGTATAAAATCTGATCATTTTCTCGCGACCATTGCTCTTCTTCACGTTGAAAAAGATATAGCAGTGCCTACACCTATTGTCACGTGCTTTTTTATTTATTCAACGAGTACACAGTTCTTTACCGTAATTAAAACAACTTTCATCCAATAGCTTGATAATGATTGTCATACTTATTATTGGCTTATCAGCTTATTACTATATAGGAATTAAATAAGCGAAATTTGGTCTTTATCGTACGTTCTCTCTCCATCGCGCACTTCATATATGTCAAATAATAAACAAATATGATTCACGATAGATGAATCGATGAAATACTTTGAGATAAATAGAAAGGGTAAATTAAAAACTACGTATGCCTTATCGTATAACAGGAGAGTGTCTTTATCGTACGTTCTCTTTCCACCGCGTACTTCACATAAGTAGAATAATAAACAAATACGATTGACGATGGACGAACCGATAAGATGCTTTAAAAAGGCTAGAAAGGCAAATTAAAAAATGCATAGAGCTTATCATACTACGTATAGAGCCTCTTAGGAGCCCCCTATATAAGAATCCCTGCTTCTCGGTAACGGCCGAATAAGTAGGGATCGAAAACAATAGTTTTGCGGGTCGAGAGTGCCGCAGATATTTGGAGCATGCACACCGCACCCTCTTGCGGCCTTTTGGACACCCGCGGCGATTAACGTTAAGTGAAACTCACCCCTCGAACGAAATCGTTTCGCGCGGTAATTCCCTCGGGGTCCGACGATGTCGGCCTTAGCTTCCCAAGAAAGGGAGCATCCCCTTGCGCCGCTATATAACATTTTCTCCCGCGGGATCGAACCGATCGATCCTCCCCCTAATTCATAGCGGTTTTGGCGCTTCTCCCGTTTTACTCGGAGGAATCCGAACTCCTCCATCATATTTGCAATTAAGAGAATACGACATTGAGCGTTATATAGGGTGGTCCATATTTTAAACGACATATTTAGATTACTTTTGAGATATCCATATTATAATAACATTTTTCAAATAAAAATTGTATGAACCCGAGGAGTTGATCTCAAAGTGCTATTAGTTTGATCATGGGTGGCCCCGATGTAATATATAAATTTGATTCTGGCATTTTTCTTAAGTGAAAAAAAAAGTCGATATTTTTACACTTGTAGAAGTCGTAAAGCTCGTCGTTAGGAATAACGAAAAACGGTATAGAGTGAAATTTCCATCTCTTGAATCCTTTAATTGAAATTTTACGAAAAGTTATAGGACCGTGAGACAGTCTTATTAACTTAATAACAGAAAATATGTAATATTATGGCGTGTTTCTTTCGTACCTTCAATATTAAATTGAAGTGGGAAGAATATTCTGTATAATATATCAGAAATAGGAATGACTCTTGAGTAACAGTCAATTTCTTATTTTTCGTAGAAATTTGAATGTTTGGAATAATAATAATATGTACTCTTCCACTTGAAAAATGAATCCAATAAAAGAATACATATAAACAGAATATCAGAATGGATTTAACTTGATCAACGAAATTTTACATTAAAATTTCTTTGTTCTTCCGAGCTTTTCCGCAATCAGGATCAACAAATCTTGTTCCCTAACCCTTATTCTACATACGTATATGACTATTTACCTATATATGCAGATAAAAATAAAAGAAATAAAGTAATCGCAAAAAAATTCTTCAATTCCACCAACCACATGATCGTCCTATAGTTACACCTGCACACGTATCCAGTTCCCGCCACACCAGAAGTTAAAGGAGCCCGACCGAGAGACGCGACCCTGCCTCAGCTTTAAAGCCCGATCCGAGCGCACAAAAGCGCGTTAACCCGCAACCCTCTCCGGTTAACGCGCGAACGTGTCGCGCAAGAAAAGCACGCGCATGACAACGCGCGCCGCGAAACGAGTGAAACGCCAAAGTTCGCCGCGCGGGAAGACGCAATCTCGGAGTCTCCGCGAGCAGAAAACGCGGGAGACACGCGCCGAGTACAACCGCGCGTTCCGACGAGCAGGCAGAAGAGCTCCTTAATGATCTCTCGGTAAGGTTTCGTGCTAAAGAGACGCGCGCCGTTCCGAAGTGGTTACGGCGTCGACGAAAGTTTGGATAACAAGTTCCACGCGATCCACGAAGCCACCTAATTCTCGGATCTCTTTGAGGTGCTCTCGCGCCCCTCTTTCCGACGCGCACCCCCCTCGCCGCGTTCTTCGTCTCGCGCGGAATTTCGTTTCATCGTCGATAAAGGAGGCCGTAATAATTATTTCGCCCGCATTGACGTCGCGAGCGCCTAATTCGACGTTAAACTTCGATCCTCCGTGCCCGCTGGCGCGCTCCCCCCCCCCCCCTCTCTCTCTCTCTTCATCGCCAGCGGCGCGTTCTTCGGGGCGAGGGTCGATTATCGCGGTTACGCGCGGTGACTGGGAACAGTCGAGCGAGATTACCGGCGAGATTCGCTCTTCCGACAGGATGTTCGTTGGAGCTCGGTTGTTTCCAGGGAACGGGAGGGCGAGCGAGTGTGGAGCGGCGCGGTGGGGCGATCGCGCGACGAACGTTAACGACGTATGACGGTACGTGAACGTGTGTGCGTACACGCCGCGCGACGCTCTCCCTATCGTCCTTTCATTTCGCGCGGCTGAAACGCCCGGCGTGTGTGTGTGTGTGCGTTCTCGACATGCGCGAAGGCGGAAGACCTACTCGCTCGCGGCAAACCGGGCAAATAATGAGAATTTAGCGGATTTGAACAAACGGAGAATGGCTGTGGACGCGATTGGCGGCGCTCCCTGGCGTGCGCCGGGGGTAACGAACTGGGTTACCCGCCAGGAAGGAGGCTTTCCGTACGTTTCCGTTCGGGGGGTGGAATGTATTTTTCTTTTCGAATAAACGCTGACGGGGCGTGCGCCCGATATTGGGCTTTGCATTAAGATTTGATGAAAATTTAACGAATTGAAGTGGATGTCAATTATTTATTGCGGGGATATCAACTGCTAATGGAATATGTAAACTGCTCTGTATCGCGTGAATCTCTGAACGAATCTGTGTACTAATGGTGGCATGATTGAAGGGGCAAGTGGATTAGTACGTTTTTGGTCGGCCATTCGATTTTGTATTGTCGAGCTGCTGTGGAGGTATCGCCTCTTCGATCGCGTGTAATCTTTAATATCTAGACGTATACTAAGACGTTCACTTTTTATATTCCAACTGCTAGTTTCGATTAATTAAATTTTAATGAAAACTTCCACTGAGAAAAACCCTCTTTCAATTCAAATAAATATGCCGTGAAATAGCCTTAGGAGCATATTTGTTTAAAGAATGTCGATTAAGTTTACGTAAATATTATTGATTCGATCGAATGTTTTAATTCGATAGATATTAATGTGAATTTAATATTCATTTATACCGTTTTAATATAATATTTCGACTCGATGACGTTTCCTTCTATCGAAGAAATGACCAAAATTACTCACTGTGTGCTCACAATTCCCTCACTCTCCCCTAACTAGCTCCGTCCGGGAAGCAACTGAATTAACACCCTGTAGATATATCAGGCACCAGTCATCCCTCCCTGCCTCCGTCTCCTTTTCCTTCTGCAACATACAACACTGTTGGATTTACTCGTACATGTATACGTCTAAATCCAGCCTCGTCCTTCACCGATACACCATAACCTACATATACCCGCACACTGCAGCCACGTCCGTCGGCAAAACTAATTCTGAACTCGGCGGGGGTGGATTTTGTATATCCACCGACGAAAATACCGAAGACCCTCGATAAGAAGCTCGGGAGGGGTGGCGGGGGTTAAAAGCCGAACGCTCTCTCTCTCCCGAGGTCGTCGTTCCGCTGCTATAGGGGCGAGGGATTTTATTCCGACGGTAACGCGTGTGCCTTGGGAGGGGGTGGGGGGTGGAGGCGACTGACTGCGCGCTCCTATCGTAGTTAGCCGTAACGTTCTTCTTCTTTCGAGAGAGAGAGAGAGAGAGAGAGAGAGCCGAGCCACTCCGAGGCACTTTATCCCCTTCATTTCCGGCTACGGCGGGGAATGCGCCCGCGCTGCGGACTATGCGCTTGGCTGGAAGCGAGCAAGCTTCGCTAAAGCGCCGTCAAAATAAACAGCTGTGCGCGGGCGGATACGTTGACATTTATAAGGGGGGCTCGGGATGCGAACTCCGGGAGGAGGGGATGAGTCGTGTTTCTCGGGTCCTTTTAACGAGAAAGATACACTCCCCTCTCCTGTCTACGTAGATATGAACAGGGGGGATGGGGGGGGGGATACGGCTTCCTCTCCCCTGAATACAAGACGGTAGAACGAGGATTTGCTAAGCCTGTAGGGGTGGTTGCGGGAGTGGATAATTAACGAGAACATTCTATTTTATTATGTTACATCGGAATGGGCTTTTAGGGGGATCGGTTTGAGTGGGAGAGATTCCTGTAATTAAATGTATGCCAACGCGGTTGAACGCGAGGACTTGATTAGCGTAATTGTTGATCCCGCGTGGGGAGCATTTTCGAGAAAATGGATCACACGATGAAACTCTGAAAGAGATGTTGCGGTTCTTGGTGTGTAATGTTGCAATTCTTGGAACAATTTCACACGAGACGAACAGTGTTCGCGTGGGACATATTATCATGTATCTACATTTTTTTAATCAAGAACGATTTTTAATGAATTGCCCCATTGATCTTCTTCCGACTGGTTGTCAACGTGCTATAATATCACCAGACATGTATGTTCTGTCCGCTAAATATTCTACATATCTAGAGAAAAACTTGGAATTTATTTAAACGCGTTCATGTCCCATGTGCATTAGCCAAGTATGTATTCACATGTAAGAAAGAATCTGGGCTATATGCGTCACACTGTTCGTATCCGGATATACTGTCCATACTTTGCTCGTGGATCGTCGCCAAACGCCCCAAAATAATTCCTACTGATTAAGTGCAACGGAAGTAAACGAGTCGATCTGGAGCTAAACCAGGACCGAGGCTCCGGTCCCCGGTCCCCGGTTTAACCACTTTCGTATTACGGCACGATCGTGGTTACTTCCTCAACGAGATCGCTCTCGAGACACACGTACGGAGATAAATTCTACACGGCACGTCGCGTCGTAAGCGGAGGAACAAAATAACGCGGGGGGCCGCTTTCTATATACACAATCGACTCTCTCTTTTTCGCGTGTCGCTGTATCGACGTGATTCGGGCCCCTTATCATTATCTGTCGTTACTCAATTTTCTCATCGTTCCTCGCGACAAGTGCTTTCTCACGGCTCGCGTGACACGAAGTACAACATTTCCCGCGGGTAAATGCAGAATGTTCCACCGGGGTGGCTTCATTTTGATTCGTAGTGACAGATGCGATGAACGATAAATCGAAGAAAATTCATTCGCGCATTGATCTATCGAACATTTGATTTTTGGTGAATAGTAATTCATCCGCACCTTACACTGTAAATGGAAGTGTATTATTGTTATACACTTTACGTGTGTAAAATCTTGTTGAGTTTTAAACGTTTCCAGGCGTATTGATTCATCAGAAAAACACATTTTGAACGCGTAATTGAGATTCTGTGTGTAAATTAACACGTTTAAAGTATTATTTCTGAAGAATTAATATGCCTGGAAACGTTTAAAATTTACGCACGTAAGGTTTACACACGTAAAGTGTATAAATGTAACACACTTCCATTTGCAGTGTATAGGCAGAAAAGAACAGAATCTATATATTTCGTATATGTATAAATTATAGGTATAAATTATATATTATTTCTACATTAACCATATAAGGATTATACGAATGGAATGTTTGTATAGTCCATGTATAGTCCGTATGTGGTTAATAATCATATAATCCAGATATGATCAAATCCACATATATGGATCATATACAAAATATATAAAACTTTTCCGATTGGGACGGGACTAAACTTTCCGCCAAATTCGTGCACTCTCTCTCTGAAAAAAAATAAATTGGTTAAAACGACAAAACGCATTTGGTTAAACGAGTTTAGTTATTCTATTTATATGTCTAGTTGCGTATTCTAACCAGAAAATGGTCAGTGTAATCAAACCCCGATGAAGAGGATCCATATTTCACGAAACAATTTGATTATGGTCTCCAGGATTTTAATTAAATTGACCGAGGCTATTTTTCTCAGTGTAAGAAAATTTAGAGAGAGTACAAAGATTTGATTTGCTACAAATTCGTTTTATCACTGCTCTGAATAAATTATTATTTCCCGCGAATAAATTATTCGGTAGGTTATGCTGAAAATTTGAAATGTTCAAGGGTGCTTTTCATACTCAGGGTCGATCCTCAACGAAAGCAAAAGGGACTTTTCTTTGGTGTCTTTATATATTCTTTACATTTCTCAAGTGGGATTTCCACTGGAATTAAAGTGAACCAGTCCGATTTATAATAAAGTGGGAGATCCGATTTTTCGGAATGGAAATTCACTTTCTGAGGATAAATTCGTCACTTTTTGAGTCAGACCAGCTCGTTCATCTCTCCCTCAGAGTGAAATCTCACTGTAAAATATTTAGGGAGCCCAAGAATATGAAATAATCAATTAATCGCTATAGAAAATAGGTCATTTCCACTGCACTTTTCAGCGTTACGCGAAATTTTCAAAGAGAGCGAGCGCACCAGTGATTTTAACCGAATCGAGGAATCGACGCGGACGCGTCCTCCGCCTCTTTCTCCTCCGCGCGTATACGTCCTCCTCCTCATCGCGCGCGGAGAAAACATGAAACAGGTTTTGTCGCGGAAGCGCGCGGCGGACTGGAAATACGGTAAAAGGAAAACGTCCGCTCGTTAGATAATTAGATCGCGCGGTGTCGTCGAGGTTTTCCGATTTTTCCCTTTTCCGCCTTCCGAGCGCCTCTCTCTTCTCGCCTTCGCGTGCAGTAAACGTCACTATCTCGTCGCGCGGTGCGGCACGGCGCGAGAAAAACGACGCGTGAGACTGAACAATGGGTGTAAGTAAGGCTGAAACGAAAGCGAGGTCTCTCTCTCTCTCTCTCTCTCTCTCTCTCTCTCTCTCTCTCTCTCTCTCTCTCTGGTTCGTTTTGTACGTCCGGACGTCCCTTTTGACTCCCCCCTTCGTCCTATCCCTTTGTCAAACGCGCACGGGTACAAAATAAATAACGTTGGAAATACGTGAAAGAGAGCGCGCGATGCGAGCTATAGAAATCCCTTGAAGGGTGGCTTTTTGACTTTATTCCATTTTCTGCTGACGAGTGTGTCAGATGATGAGCAGTTTCCTGAATTGTCCTTCAAGCTCCCCTCTTTCGTGATAAAAGATTACGGGCATAATAATATTATACTAAGATACGATAAATAGATAAATAAATAAACAGTAGGTATTCGAAAGAACTT
This sequence comes from Xiphydria camelus, assembly GCA_963678675.1. Taxonomy (NCBI): domain Eukaryota; kingdom Metazoa; phylum Arthropoda; class Insecta; order Hymenoptera; family Xiphydriidae; genus Xiphydria; species Xiphydria camelus. The sequence goes on from OY783193.1 coordinate 36,005,311, forward strand.
TTAAACACAAAAAATTATTCATTCTACAATGAATTCCTAGAAAAGTGTTGATTGCGTCGAATAATATTTTATTCTCCTATTAAATTCGCAAGCGAATTAGAAAATAAAGAAGATCGATAGCTTTACTTCAATTCTCACTTTAGTATAATACGAGTACCTGGGGGTTTGATAGAAATACATTTTTAATTTTCCTAAATAAGCTCCTATATACTAAATCCAGATGCAATTGAATCAATTCTTTGAGTGTATGAAGGTATATCAGCTTTCGGTTATCATTAATTTGCAAAAATATTTGTAAACAGACTACATTTTTCTCCATCGAGAAAAAACGAATAAAAATTGTACTCGGTTCGTTTATTAGAAATTATAGGGAACGTTGTGCTTTCTTCTGATGGCTGAAATCGTATATCAACTTTTAACACATTCCATTAGTTTGATTCTGACGTATTTGCTGAGAAATTTCTTTACGACTTGAACACATTATACAAGAATAAAGCACATCATTTTCGCAGTAAAGGATACTAGAATTTTGGCAATAATTTCGATACACTTTAATTCCACAACTCGAAGCGAAATAAACTAAATCGATGACACTGATGCTATAACAACCCCTACTGCGCGCGTCGAGCCGGGGGTATCATCTGGTCGGATCAACGAAAAGTGTACCAATGGGAAACGAGGCAACTCCCGCGCGCGCAAGCTCGGTAACGACGGTTTTCTCTACATAATTCATTAGGGGTAAACTCGGGGGTTACTTCCATAATGTTCGCCGTGATGGAACTTTTCATATTTTCTCCGCCCCCGTCGCGCGTCCTTTTTCCCCGGTAACATTCCGTCGCAAGGCACACCCCCGCCGTGTACACCCGGATTCGCGGAGGGCGAAAGTGGCGGCCTAGGGAATTACGACAAAGTCCGATAAAAATGATTCCCATAAATATAACAAGAGTCGTTAGTCGTCGGAACCGCGCGGCTGAAATAGGGAGAGGAAAAGAAGCAGGTGAAAGAAAGGTAGGGGGTGGGGGACTCGTGTAACCGACCGAAAGCATATCTCCGGACAAATTACGACCCCCGTGTCTGCACCCCTCGTTGCGCTCCCTCCTCCTCCTCCCGCCATACGTACTCTTCCACCTGTAAACACGTATTATATATTTCTCTTCCGGTCTCTACGCGCGTTATATGTATGATACTTTTTCACGAGGTGAGCTTTCCACGGTGGGCATACTCGCGCGCTTCAGGGCTGGAAGAAAGGGTCGTGATTTCCGGTCGTTGGTCCCGGTGAAGACTTTCCACGTGTGCTGTGCACCGGGCGAGAAGCGTTTTGGAAAGTTGGCTCGTTTCGTTCGGAGGAACTCGGCCGAAACTCGGCGAGGAGTCGAACCCGTATGCCGTAGTTGGATCTGCATTTTATTCCCGCCCTTATTCACTCACCAATATAGGGCAAGGAAGTTTGCCGCTTTGTTTATGGGAGTTAAGTTTTTTGCTTTCACTTTCTCGCGAGTTAAATTTTTTTCGTGATGATTTTGGGCGATTGATGCATCGTTAGTCGTGCAAGGTCGTCGGAAGTTTATAATTGGGCTAATGTGCTTGATGGAGGAATATGATTACCGAGTTTTTACCGCGTGTTAGCATTCCGGCTAATAATTTCTGGCATAGTAGCCAATCGTGGACTAATATTGTTCTCCAGGACTAAAGATCATACCATACGGAGCTATTCGTGGGGATCTTCGTTATCATCCGGCAGTTTTCCTTTAACGGCTCAGTAAAAATTGTCATTGCAGCGTCGTAACTGCAGAAAGCTTGGTCGCCATGAATCGCTTAATGTATGTGTGTGTGTGTGTGTGTGTTGGATTTTAAAACCCTCCATATATACCTATGGGTTACGGTATCTCGAGGGGTGATTTTCCAGAGCGGATTTATTTGTACTCCGAGGGGTACAAATAAATCCACTCTGGAAAATCTTTCCCTTTGTTACGTTCAGGGTAAATTACAAGTCGAAAATCTCGTTTCGTATAACGACTTAGTTACCCGAGTCCGACTTTTCTCGGGGATGAGAATCAATTGATGAATAGGTACCTGCGTATAGCTGTAATACGAGAAACGTAATGACGATTTCCGGGTCGTTAGAGTGGTATTCATATTCCAGACTCGTGTCCGGGTACGCGAGAAGAAGAGAGGCAAAGAGATGAAAAACAAGTCGACCCCAAGCAATTACTTCCGATGTAATTATGGTCTTCCAATGTGACGGCACAGAAATAAAATTTCTCTGGATTCTTATTCTAATAATATCTATTATACACGTATGTCCTACATAAGACGGATACATGAAATAAAGTAAATTAAAGAGTTTCGTTTTATTAACCTTGTCTACTTAAAGTTATCTGATGTCAACTATGACCCAAAGGTAAGTATAGATATAATGCTAACGAAGTAACGAGTAGGTATATGGACTGCTTGTTAATCAAATTTATTCAGTCCTTTAAATATATTATTAAATTATTCAATGGTTCTTAGTATCGTTAAAACTTCGAAACATAATTAAACTTTCTCATCAAAACAAGCAAAGCAAGTGTATCTATAGACCGAACATCGTCTTTTATGGTACGTATAACGTTGAAGCTATAGTATCCAGTATACATAGGTATGGCTCAACATACTACATCTGCCGCCTTACCGATCCTCATATGAATGTTGAAAGCTAGCAGGCGGAGCGAGACCCCGCCGGAGTTGTAGCAAACAATAGGTACGTTTCATCATTACACGTCCGCTACACTGTTCTCGGTAAGGCAGACGTATGACGGACCGTACCTACTGGTTACTAGTTCTAGCTGCTATAGCTTCGGCATTATTACGTCACGTATCTTAACGTCATTTGCGAGACGCTGTGAAATTTAAGCACGGAAATGTTGCACAAACGTAAAAGATGCTTTCTTTTAACACAGCACGATTCAAAGGACAGGTCATGCTGTCATGCAGGTCATGCTGTCGTACATTTTATAAAATGATATTTGTTAGTAAAATATGTAGTTTGCAATAGTATACTGTTAAAAATTTCGTTTAAAAATTCAAGTGGAAGTAACTGAAGCAATTATCAAACACATTTGTAACTGAAATGTCATACAAAATGATAAATTGTCACGTCTATAATATTCTTTCGTTCTGTATTTTAATTAAGAAATTGAATATTAAAATACAAATTAAATATACGAGTATTCAAGTACTACTGGAAATTCAAGTTTTTTCAATTCTTAAAATTCAAACGATTTCGAACAGTGTAGGTATACACTGAGAAAACGAATTATTTATAGTTAGGAGTCAATAACTGTATTTTCAAATATGGTGAAATAAACATTTCGTTGGGGTGTAAGAAAAAATAAGCTACATAAACAGTTTCTGCCATATCGGCCCCAAGAGAATGTCCAAACACCTCGCTCCCAGTTTTCCAAAGGGATCCGTTCAGGCCTCGAATGCCGTTAAGGTCCTAAGAGAGGTGGTTGTGATTTCCGGATCGTTAGCCACAACGAAGACTTTGCCGGGTGCTCGGAACGAAGTGTCTCGGAAACTCGAGGGGTGCGTTTCGCACCGCTAGAATTCCTCGAGGTCAACGCTAGCTTTCGCCCTCCCTCCCTCCCTCCCTCCCTCTTTCTCTTTCAGTTCCACTCTCTCTCTCACTCTCTCGAAGATGCTTCCACGCAACGATCTCATCCCTTCTCCTCTTTCTTTTCCCCCCTGGACTTCCAGGCTGTTAATTATCGAGACCCTGGATTCCATCTCCGAGGGATGGTCGCGCGCTCGACGGACTGTACACCACGCTTACGTCCCTACCCTACTTTCTCTCGGGCTATTAGACGGACTGTCGCGAGTCCCGGGGACCGAGAGATATAGGGATAACAGATTCGAAAATACGCGTCCGATACAGCTCGGTGTGTCTCTCCACGCCGAAAAAAATAACTTGGTTAAAACGACAAAACGCGTCTGGTGTTAAACGAGTTTAGATGAAGCTAAAAGATGAACCAAATATTTATAGTTATTTTAACTAAATGAAAAAAAAAGTATGAATTCTACAGCGATACAATGGAAAGCTAGAACTAGATAGAGAGCTGAATCGAGAAAACGTATTATTTCGTGTATAAAAACGAAAACTTAAATTAGCAATATTTAGTTCTGTTACTAATTTCTTCTAACACAGCACTACGATATTCCAAATATGACTAATTATTCCTTTCTTATAGCAATAGGATTAATAGTTTTACAAACTGTTTCTTTATATGTATAGCCGCGCGCGTCAGAGCTATCTATATTCCTACTAAAGCTTCGTGGTGGCTATCAGTGAAATGTATTTACACAATACACACACAATTAGGTCCTTCGAAACAACTATTTGAATGAAATAAAGATTTTAATATAGTTATGAATATTACTACTCTTGGCTTCCGGGAGGTAACCGCGTCCAAAAGTATTATTTTGCAAAATAAGCCTGAAGACAAGAGCAGCAATACACATGACTATAATGACTGGCCGCGAAAGTCTAACATTTTTCACGATTTTAACAACTAACGCATATCTTCTCGTCCAAACGAAATATTTATTTCGCCGTATTTCAAATTACATTTATCACCTATTAATACATTGTTTTCTCGGTGTCGGAGTCCCTTTACCGCTCCCTCAGCGTTCCCTCCCTGCTCTCCGGACCTTCGTCATTCGGTGCCGCGACCCCTTTCCCTGCCGCGCCCTCCAATTTCATGCTCCACGCTCGTCACGAATTATACGCACTCTACGGCCCGCTCGTTGCGCTCGAGGATCGTCGCACGCGTTGTAAAATTCGTCGAGCCGCTGGGACAAAAAATGGGGCAAAGCGTGAAGAGCCGAGCGTCACGATTGCGAGGGGCGATATGAAGCGTACCGCGCGCGTCAGCCAGTGACGTCGAGGCGGAGCTCGCGGACGTCCCGGCATCGAGAGGACCGCGGCGAACGTTAACCGCGCGGGAATTCGGAGCTTCCTTCGGGCTTTTGGCGGCGGGAGGGTAAATTCTATAAGCTCCACGCCTCCGCAGAAATTCATATCGCGCCATTGTATAAGCCGCGCGCGTCTCCCGGGGTCGTTGATCATTCAGTCCCACTCGCCGTGGCATTCGAAATGAACGCCCGACGGTGGAGGCTCGCGCGGCGAACAATGGCGCGATTCGTCGTGAGCGAGAGACTAGTCGTTAACGTGCGAGAGAGTAGGGCCTGAGTCACCCTAATACAGCGACCCTTGTCCCTTGGAAGCACCCCCCTGCCGATTCTTTGTACCCACCCCATGCAGCGCTCGCCCCTGTCTGGAGGAATATTCCAGGCACTCTTGCCCGCGACGGATGGCCACGAGTTTCCGCGCGTAACTATAGCCCCGTGGTCTTGCGTGTAGTCCTTTTTTTTTGTCTTCCAAGGAGACCGCTCGCGCGGAGTTTCCTCAGCTTTGTTCATCCCGTTGGGTATTTAAGTCGTCGGAAGGGAGGGCGAGGTGGTTCGGGAGAAGCGGCGATTTTGCTGGGGGTTCGTATGTGTGGTGGAAGGGTGGAAGTGGCCACTTTGTGCCGCGCACCCCTTCGTAGGAGAAATAACCGGGGCACTTGTTCGCGACAGATCGAGGCGAGAGCGCGCGCGCTAACTACTTTTGTAGTTTCGTGCGTATGAATGTATTTTATAATATGGCGTTAGAACAAAGGAAATACTTATGTGTTCATTGTTAGAATGTTTGTCTAATTCAAAGTTACCTCGAAAGATGTATTTGGGTCAAATAAATATCATGATGATTAACGAATTTTATTTGGCTCGACATACTTATGCTTTACAAGCAAAGAAATCGAGATGTGTAGACGATCGGCAGTGGAATTTTCGGTCAATTCATGCGGCAACGACTTTCCTTCTTTTTCAATCTTTCCCATGGCATGTTGACATCGTGAAATTGTTGATTCGTATCGACTTCGAGCTGTTGAGTTAATTCTCAGAGCATTTCAGTAGGGTTTTCTTCCAATAGAGCTTGCAGTTGTTCATCTTCGAACTTCTTTGTCAGACCTAGCCGTTGTTTGTCGTGAATATCACAATTTCCACTATTGAAGCGACGAAATCAGTTTCTCTACATGCTGTTTCCGATGGAGCAGATTCAGCATAAGTTTGCACGAGTAATTGATGAGCTGCGGCAGCACTTTTTTTTTTAAATCTGAATAGTGTAGAAGTACACATCGAAAAAACAATTTGTCGCGTTCCATTTTCTCAGGTTATAGACATAGACTTGTATTATAACCAAAAATGGCATTTTAATGACTAATGAGAAATGTTCATAATTTTGAGTGATACGAAAAGTATTAATCGCTGCGCACGACATAAGTAGTTAGAGCAGCGGCTTTCGGTGAAACCTCCTGATACGTTCCTCTCGCAGAGTCACTGAATATTTATAAATGCATTTTCACCCCTTCTCACCCCCTCACGTTTCGCGAACTCGCTTTGTCCCCTCCGGCGTCTATGTTTTTCCGCGCTCTCAGCGGCCGCGATTCCCGGAGCGACTGAAGAAAAAACGCGTCTCACCAGTTCGTCCGTACCTCTTCGGAGGCATCAGCTGAGTCGTCGGAAAGAACTTCTCGATAGAGATCAAAAGAAATAATCCAACCGGGATCCCACCGACGGCAATTCTATCATAAGAGAGAAGGGAGAAAGGGGGGGGGTGGAATCTCGCGTCTCTACCATCTCAAGGTATAACCGCAAGCTCCTCTTCCACCATCCACCGGCTTCCTCGTCAGAAGGCGGAAGCCCGAGGAACGTTCTTTTTTTTTTGTCAATTCGACACGACATCGCGGTTGGGCAAAGTCAACCCGCTGATTGATATTTCGCAAAGATCCGGTCCGGGCTATAGGGGGTTCAAAGTAAAATTACTCTGCCGTCGATCGTTCGGAAAAGCTCTCCCGGCTTCGTCTCCAGGGACGACCTCTACGGAAAGACGGGTCGCTCGGGTCCCTTGGGCGCGCGATGCGTAGGCCGGTACGGTATCCACTGTCGTGTTTATCCCGGGAGGAGGGTGATTCGCTCTGTCAAGGAATTTCCGAGCTGGAACGTTCTATATGGCGCGCGGTGTACGCGGGGGATTTGGGGAAAGACGCGCGTACCTATAGATTACATTTACGTATAGGAAGAAAGTCTGTGCATTAGGCTCGTGCAATTTTTCCTTTCCGATATCGCACATCCCAAAAAAAAAAGTGTAATAAGTCCAAATTTCTCCCTTTTCAGTTTTCTCGCGAAATGAATACCAAGTCTAGTAGGCTTGCCTCGTGGAAAACTGTGACAAAGTCAGTTTTACTATTTAGTTTAGTTTTACTATTTACTATTTACTATTTCGTCAGTTTTACTATTTTATTTCGCGAGAAAACCGAAAAGGGAACAATTTTGACTTATTACACTTTTCTTCGACAGACGATGTCGAAGTTTTACGACGTTCATAATTTAAAAATCTTTAAAACGAAATCCAACTAACATTCTAATTCATAAATAAAGAAAAAGCGATAGTTTGTAGGAATGAACTCATTCGTTGAATTCGATAACTTTGATCAATTTTCCAGTTAACATTTGTTGCAACAATATTCCTACACGGAGGAAAGTGAATTTAAAATGATGAGCATTGATGATTGGATGCTTGAATTCTGACACTCTACGTACCCTTTGTATGGCGTTACGTACGCTTAATATGCCGCTGTAGTGGCAGCCCAAAATTATGAAAAATATTACCATACAGAATAGCATTTCATTATCTGTGTATAGCAAACATTAATCTAATGCAGTATATTTTAAGATAACTTGGCATTTTGCAATACAGCCTTGTAAATTATCTGAAATTCTGCAATATCATATTAATTCTTATCATATGTGCCGAGAATGAAATGCTATTCCGTATGGCAATATTTTTTATAATTTTATAGTTTTCACTAGAGCGCCATGCAAAGGGCATACGGGGTGCCAGAATTCGGGCATCCAATGCTTATTGCCACTTCAACTTCATTATTCTCCGTGTATGCGAAAGCCGTATAAGAATCTCATTTAAAAAAACATCGTACGACCGCGAACCACCGCTCATTGTCAGACGTGCCGTCTACCACCTCGACGTAAGAAAACACGGGCGACGCGAAACGAACTCTCAATATGCATCGGCTTACATGCATCCTACATGCCCTCACGTTCTCCGCTCTCACCCCACTCTTACGTAACCTGACACAGGGAGCAGGGATTAGGCATATCGACCTATTTCGAGAGGATCGAAGCGGCGTAAAATACGTTACGTGATATGGGTACCCCGCCGTGGAGGTACGTGCACGTACGTACCACATACGTGTTACCAAGTCGAGGCGAGTGTGAGTGCGATCGCGCTCTTGCACGTAGGTATAATACCTTCCCGCATACTGTCCCACACGTGTGCCCCGTTACGTAAGTACAAACCGCGCGCCTACTGCACTGGCTTGTAAGGTAACCCGCGTGTTACACACATTGCCGCGGTCGCCTAAAGGCACCCTCCGCGGCAATTCGAGTCTGCGTATCGAGTACGCGAATGTGCACGGAACGACACACGTGCGCGGGAGGGGGGTGGCACGCCGAGGCACCACCCACGCATAACCGAAGCTTCGGCGGGGTCTCGAGCTTGCAAGTTTAATATTCGGGAGGATCCTCCCCATATTTTAGGCGGGATCTCCGCTATTTTCATTATCTACTCCGACCTTCTCTGTGCCGAGCGCGCGCGCGCGTGAGGGTAATTGGTTCCGCGGCGGGCGAAATTGGGCCGGCGACGGCGGGGGAAGGGGGCGGCAGAAGAGGCAGAGTCAAGGGGCGCCGCGTTAGGAAATTCAATAGGCCGTTATAAAAGTTATTAAAATTCGTTTAAAGGTATCGAGTTTGGCCGGGCCGTTGCGCGCTAACCGCTACGGGGTGCGAAGGGGCCATTAGGATCCCGCGAACCTCGAGGAAGAAGGTCGAGGGGCCGGTTTACATTTGCATGAGGCCAACGAACCGCGCTATTAACACCGCGGTGCTCGCGTATCCTCCCCGCGCGGGATTATGGAAAAATAACGAGGGACGATGATCTTTTCGTTTTTTTTTTCTCGGGACCTCGATAAGGCGAGGCGAGACCATAGGGTTTATAGGAAAATGGTCGCATATGGGGTTAGGATGAGAACACTCATCTTAACATTGGGGCTGAGGAGCCAAGAGGAGCTTTCTTTATGATCTCAGTGATGCAAAATTACACATTTGGGGGTTTTATCTCTTTCTGCTTTTCGTGATTAGATTTTTCAGTTTTAGATATTTTTGACCGATTTTTTAACGGAGACGTTAACATTCTTCAAAGGTTCGAAAACTCGGGAGTGGACGATGTCCTTTTTTATTTTCCTTGTAGGGGAAGTTGGGGCATATTGATAAGGGAAGTCGGCCCCTCGTTTTCATTATTTTCGATGGCAATTTGTTTGGTTTAGATTCGTGAATTTTGGAGTCATTATTAATTAAATTTTAAATTGATACACGAAGAGAAGGATATGCTAATCATTCTTATACTGGATAATAGATTTTATATTTCTGGGGAAGTATTGCGTTTATTGCTTCACTGTGTGATAACAATTGACATAAATCTAATGAACTTCACCAAACGTACCTAGGTATGTCAAATATCGTCACACAGTAAAGCAATGAACGCAATACTTTCACCAAGATGTCAAATTTATTATCCAGTATAACAGTGTGTGATTAATATATTCTTCTTTCCATGGAAATTATAGATGAATGGAAGAATATATGACTACATACGTCAATGTGTGAGCTTGTTAATTTATCAAAAACAGAGGCCAACCAGGAGAGATTTGCAATATCTCGCGTACGTAGTTAAGGGTTAAGAAATACAATTTACAATCCACCAAAAACAGCCTTGTGACAGTAAAACGAAAGAAGTGACAATAATTCGATATCGACGTCAATTACGCAGAATCGCAATTCACAATTCTCATTCAATTTACCTCCTACCGCATCTTTTTCGACATTCCACAACGAAAACACCGCACACAACTTGTTAGAAAGAAAATACGAGGCAATCTACGTTCATCTCAGCACCATCCCGATTCGACGCAAGACGCAAGACGGTCGTTGACCTCTGTGAAGTCTCATAACGACCCTCAACGATTCTCAAGATCGAAAAGCTCGAGCTTGTACCACGGTCGGGTGCATTATCCCCGGCGAAACAGGATTGGATGAGCTTCCTCTATATAACGGCCGTGTCGTTAACACCTAATAATGGCCATTCTTGCGCGGGTCAGCGACTTTCCGATAACCGAAGAAGAGGGGGGGGGGGACGTCGGTGCACGGTTTACGCGGCGAGTTTTACCGCCGGCCGTATTGTTAAACTTTGACCACCCTCGTATAAGCGCGACCTTTACGCCGGTGCTTTAAACGCCGCCGACCGGAATACTCGACGTATGACCCTGGCTGCACAATTTCCTTGCGGGTGGACTCCCTACATAACAGGGGTTGTGCAGCGCTTCGAGTTCTCCGTTCGGATCGCGCCTTCCGCGGGAACGGCGCGATCGCCTGAATAATATTGTGGATCCGGGTGGCGAGTATACGTGTCCTGGCGAAGGCCTTTTGGCGATGTTCGACCGTCGTTATCCGTAGCCGATGCTATATTATATGCGTGTGAATATGCGAGTGCAATAGCCGGGTCGAAATTCGAGGTGACGGTGGGAATTTGGGGTTACGGATTGTCGATAAATAGCGCTGGCAATGGTCCCTCGGGCTTCGAAATGCCATAGGGCCGAAATTCGTAGTAAATCTGTCCATCGAATTGTTCATACGTGTTAGATAACACGGAGAAACTCAAACAGTAAATTTTACCATATTCAGCAGTAAAAAAAAGTCCACACACTGAAAAAGGTATTTAGCTAATCCAGCTATATTTCTGGCTGCCTCAGACACAACTAGAAAAATATTTCTAGCGTAGCAAGAATTCTTGCTATTGCGAAGAAAATTATCACTGCAAAATTACTATAATTTTCTAGTTGTGGCCAAATTTTTTTGAGTGCATAGCACTTTCCGGGGAATGTATTCCGTAGAACAGTAAAATTCGTTTAGTAATAGTAAAGTATATTGAATAACAATTAAATGCACTGAATGTACAGTAAAGTATACTATTCTGTTCAGCAAATTTCCCGGAAAGTGCCATGTGGGCCTTTTTTACTGCTAAAAATGGTAAAATCGATAGCGCAACCATATAATACCTACTACACCGAGAGAAATAATTACAGATATTAAAATTCGATTCGAAATACTTCGATTCAGGTATTCACACACTTTACTACGACGTAATCTTTTTGAAACAAGAAAAAAAACAACGGCTTTCAATGCAACCTCCTAATACATCTATTCCGGGCTCAAGAACACCTTCATTGGAACAAGAAATTCTTTCTCCGCGAAAAAAAAAAAAAAACAATTACTCGAGCCTATCAAATATTGTCTTGCACGAAGAAAACCGTAGCTTCATCCTGAAAATTATATTATGCGTTTCTGATTGAAGGCACTTGTTTAGCACCGGTAATTAATTTCTTTCGGTATGCAATAATAATAACAACGAAGCTCGACGAAGCGCAGGAAGCGTCCGAGAGCTCCACCGCTAAAGGACCCACCCGTGCAAACGTCCCCGCGGCGAAGCCCCTGTAGGTACGTTTCCCCGCGCGCGACTCGACGTCCGTCGCGTACCGCTAAATCGTCGCGTGTTTCGCCGTAAATCTGAAACTCAGCCCGCCGTAACTCGCGTCCAATTCCGTCGCGGTCGCGGCAACGTCCACGCGAGAATCGCCTTGTCGGTGCGGATTTAGCCGCGCAGAAATCGAGCGTGTACGTATAGCGCGCACGTAGGTATGTATATGTACACAGGGCAGAAGAGAGGAAGGCAATAATGGCAGTTCGTGCTCGCGGGTCAGCTTGCCGTTATATCCGCGCGCTCTCTGTAACGGCGCGGTGAATGTGTGTGGCCGCGTGTGAATAACTCGTAGAGAATGGACGATGGCCTGTCAAGATGAGGCGGACGGACGGGCGAATGGACGCGCGCACGGATGGGAGAACGGCGCGTCGCGAGCTCATCGGTGCCTCCTCGGCGTTGCGCGGATACAACGGACTCGTATCTCGCGCCCCGCCCTCGAATTCGCGCTTCTTTCGTTATTGCGTCGCGGTGTTTTCATTTCGCGCGAGAGTCTCTCGCTTTGAGAGAGATCTCCCCGAGTCCCGTTGCTTTTCTTTCCTCGCTTTCCAGTTTGACGATACTTTGCGGCGATCCGCGCTTGCAAATCGATACTTCCACCGAGATTAGAAGCTATAACCTGTGCGTAGATGTCGAGGGTTGCCGTTCGCTCGCCCAACTTCCGGGGAGAAGCGGGTCTATATTTGCGGGGGTGAATTTTTCCGCCGGTAATAAATATTATAGAATAAAGTTGAGTTGGGAAAGTTTGCGAGCGTCGTAGAGCGAGTTACGCCTCGCGGGGTGCCGCGTTAGATGGAAACAATATGATAAATCGAAAGAAATAATAATACATCAAGCCCCGCGCAAATTGGATAAAGTCGTGTACATAAATGAATTTTACGCGTATATATGCGGGAACGCCGCGCGCATACGGGATACGCCTACTGCCGTGTGTGTGCCGTAAATAAATACTTACTTACGTGGGAGCCCCAGCTGTGAACGAGGCCGAACGCGACTCGAAAAAAATATGGTAGTTATTACCAATGGAAACGATACGCGTTACGATGTGCCGCGGGTATTATTCCGGAACGAATGGTCATCCCCGTTCTCGCGTTGTAAAATGTGCCGGGTGAAACAAAGGCCCGTTTGCAGAGAGGTACATACACGGATTAATTGTTTGCAAGTTTGCGCGATGAATTTTGCTTCTACAATTCGAGGCACTAAATGATGAGTTGTGCATTCGTGAGGGAACCATGCAAATTCGGTTCGATAATGAAAAGATATTGAGCTGTGAATATCATAATCTGTATGTTTTTGATCCTCATTTGTAATACTATTTGTGTGATAATTAAGCACAATAAATGTGTTATTATTCATTTGAATGAAATTTAATTCAAGGATAATGAAGTGCGATTGATAATAATTTAACTCCTATTATTATTGTTCCTCTACGAATGTTCGCATAATTTCCCATTTATCCTATTTACTCCTCCCGAGCAGGGGGTGAGCTCCTCTACAAGATATATTTTTATTATAATATATTGATTACAATCAATCGCGTTAAAAAATTTCTCCTGCGCTTTTTCCTTCCCGCACTTTTCGACCAATTCGGTCTTTCCATAAAGAAATGTTGCTATTTTAAAATTCAGTTTGTAATCTGTGTACACATTTAATATCACGTAAAAATGAAGATTTCCGAAAGAATAATCATTGCGCCAGAGATGCACTTATGTACCAAGCAACGAATGCGAGAGCGATAAACTTACAGCGCGATGACGTAGCTGCATTTAAAAATGTCGTTCTTCAATTTAAATAAGGACAAACAAGAAAAATGAAAAAATACCTATAAAGTAAGGAATTTTATCAAAATTGCTCGAACTTGCAATAAAAGAAATTTGTGAGAAAACCGAATTAAGAGTCGCGCTGAAAGTTCCGTGCGATACCTTTCTCTCTTCCCCTCGTCTTGTGAATCGTCGTCATCGCAAATGGCATTTGCATTGCGTCGCTCCCCCGGCGCCAGCGCAATTCGGTCCTCGAGACTTTCAGCACCGACGCTTCTCTGTACTGTACACACGGTCTCTCGTCACATTTTTCTCTTCGTCCCTCTCTCGGAGTTTTAAATCCCTCGAAATACATGCCGGGCTCTGTACATACATACACGTACCCCACGCCTCTACAGGCCGTGCCGATTTCGTCCGTGGCGAGTAAAATAATTGCGTTAAGTCGGATTAGGCGGGGTGCCCTACTATACACTCCGTTCGCTCGCGGAGACCTACCGGAGGGTGCGGGGGGTGGGGTGTACCTCTATACCTCACCAGCTTTTCCACGCCGAACTCCGAGAGCATTTCGCGCACATTCTAATCCCGTCGAGTTACCCACTCACCTTATTAGAAAACTGCCGATTCTCGACTGCTCATAAACGGTGTCTCGGAAATTGCGAAAAAGGAATTAATCATTTTTGCGTACGGCTTTAGCAAAGGGTTATGAGTATTAGGTATGCAATGAGTAATAATAACTAATCGTGGGAAAAAACCGAAAGGGAGTGAAAACAAAATTCAACGCTCACGATCAATGTCAGATTGTTGGTACCAAACTCAGGATATCGTTGCATGAGCAAAATAAGGGTCGTTTCTCGTCAGTAAAAATACCATCGAATCGTGGCGACGACTAGCCACGAGGATTTTCCTCTCAAAAACAATTTTTCACCGCAAAAGTGAATTGCTCAAGGAAGTGCTAATAGCCAATTGCGGATCTCTCGAACCGCGATGCTCGCGCTTATGAGTGTAACGGACAATCAGACTCTCGCGCGAATAGAAGTTCCACGGCGCTCGTAGGTGCGCGAAACGACGAGAGGGAAAGGTGATTCGACGCGACGCAGAAGGAGGCGGGGAGGAGGGGCTGTAGGTAAGCCGCAGACATTACGAGCATTCACGCGGGCTAAACGAGGAAAACTTGAGAATTTCCATCCAGCCGTCCAAAGAAACTTCCATTATCACCGGCAATTCCAACGAATCTCCATTTGTAAGAGGAACGACGTTATTATTACGGCGCGGCGCTCGGCCGTAGCCCACGGCGGCCCACCCCGCTCTTTCGCAGAAATGAGAAATTATAATTTCCGCGATAATTCGCACGCGCGCGCGCGCGCGCTTACCGGCGACGATAAGAAAAAAGAAAAGCGGAAAATCATCAGCTCCCTCGTTCTTCGTCGTCGTCGCCGCTCTCTCGTTACGAGTTAACAATTGCCCGCCCTGTGCGCGAGGGGTAGTTCCGCGAGGAGCTTTCATCGTGTCGCGCCGCACTCTTTCCGTTGTCGTTCGTAATCCGGCGCTCCACTTTCGTCCCGTCGGGTGGGTGTCCCTTTACGTTGCACGTTGATTCCTCGCGACGCTGGCGCGTCGACGGGGGGCTTGTTCGCAGCGAAGCGGCAAATTCGTTCGTCTCTCCGATGAAGTGGTATAGGAGGAAGTGGCGTTTTCTTTCGAGGGATTGCGGAGTCGCCGGGGAAACCTCGCGGGAAAAGGATATATGATGGTATCACTCTCGTTCTTACATGGTAATAGGTAGAAGTTTTGATTTATTGGACGATTCAATGTCGCGGTTCTTTTCGGATATCTGCTATAGGACGACTTTCACTTCATTGTTTGACAATGGTTGGCGTATGAAGGAAAATCTGTGCACGCTGTTTAAGAAAAACTTTAGTAAATTTAATACAGTACAATTATATAAAGCTTTTATCCCCAGTAATACCTGATTAATTGATTATGAAAATGAATACTCTCCTGTGAAATTTGTTAAATATTTGTTGAAATTTATATACAAATAGCTATATATATTAAATTTAATACAAAATTTATGTGGGAATGTGTTAATGTTCGTAATCACGTTATATATGGTTGTGTAATAAGTTTAATATAAGTTTCTATTATAGCGTAATAAATGATCGTAAATAGGTACTCGCGTCGAAGAATTCAAAACTGCTGTACGAGTGTGAGTGTGATGAGTGATTACGATATTCTTCTTTTCGTTATCAGACGTCGTCGGACGTTATACAGTCGCGTGATCGGTTCGACGATGTAGATTTTGAATCGTCCTGTATACTCGTATACAAAGACGCCTTAACACCCATGCAAATCCTTCAAATGGAAATCCGACGTGCCGAGATGCTCTTCAATGTTGCCCGTAGCAACGACGGTCGACAATGAGCGAGTCAAAAGAATCGAGAATCGTTTGATCAATCGTATCGATCATAACGTTCGTTGCACCGCAAAGCGGGAGCGTGGAATTGATCGTCGATGCAGCGAAAGCTGAACGAGCGCGACGCGCAACGCACACTTTTCAACCGTGGTCGCTCGGAAGCGGCTTCCTCGCTTTTCCACCTGCAAAGTGCCAATTACGTTGCAAATCGCGCGTCGCGTATACCGCGTCCCGCAGTTTGCATTGCGGCCATTAGTTTCATGCACGAGTTTGCATATGTTCACGCGGCGGGTTTATAAAGCCACGGCTTTGAACGACGGGAGCCGAAAAAGCTTTGCCAACATTATGTATGTTTCAGCGAGGATGTCGATATACGTGAAATCGGATCGTCGTTAATTTTGCATTTCGTTCTATAAATTGTATATTGTAGACATTTTTTTAGCGTATATATACGTACATAGAGAAAATAGGTTATTAATAGTTAATAAGTATAATTTCAAATACAGCGAAAGAAATATAGCGTCAGAACAGGAAAATATAGGTATGTTAATTATTAGAATGTTTATTTCATTCAAACAGCAAGTGTGTCAAATATACATCATAATAGTTAATGAATATTTGCTTGGTCTAAAAAAATATTTGTTTCGCCATATCCAGGCAACCATCTATTAACTATACGAGTAAACTGTGTATAGATGGATAGTCGGATGCATTTTATTGTGCTGATACTGCATACTGCGTTGGAGAAGTGGCATGATTTTTAAATATTCGGTATAGAAATGAAATCCTTTAAACCCGTTTCATATTTATTTGCATATTTCCTACCTCGTATAAATTGGTAAATAATTGCAGTCTTCCGTGAAGACTTATAGGAAACTACAGGTACTTTTAAATGTATATTTCAAAATTTTAACTTGAATACAGAAAAAATACTGCTGTTATTAAAAAAAAAAAACTATAATCTCTTTTTTCAAAATGTATTAATTCAAAATCTTCAACTGACAATATTAATTAACATTTTAAACGTTGCTGGAGTATAAATTATACCTAGTCGATGCGGCATTTTTTCTCACTTTATATGCCATAATTAATATTTATCATAATAACAGGAATGGTAACAATCGTAAAAGAAATGAAAAGATCAGAATTGCAATACACGATTCTACAGAAAAATTCTACCCCCGATATGAGCTCGAGACAAATTGCATTTATGCGTCATTGCGGAGCACTTTCCTTTCGGAGCACAGTTGACTGCTGCCATCTCGCGCGTTCGAACTTTCCCTCGATTCCTTATTCCGAGATGACGTCGCCCGCGTTCCGCTATCAAAACGCAGTCACGCAGGTCAATTGAACGTCGCGCAAGCTCGCGGAGAAAAGTCTCCGGGGGTGGTGGGTGGAGAGGGGGTGATGTTCCTTCGGGAATTTTCATTCCGCGCGGAAACTCGGCAATATTGAACGCAATCCCTTTCGATCTTTTCCGACAAATCGCGCTTCGAACTACGTACCTACATGTCGTCAATTTTATGCACGCGTAGTCGGACGCATCGCTTTTATTGCAATTTTATCTCCTCGTATCTTCGCGTGAATTTCGCTGTACATTGAAACGTTATTACGTATCTATAATTATTTCTTTTTTTTAGAAGTTGTTCAAAACTTCTTGCTGAGCACTGCAAATTTACAATATTCAATTACCCCTATGAGTATTTAAAAATTAATATATCTACATAAATATGAACCTATAAGAGGATATTTATTAAGTTTTTAATTAAGTTTGCGCACTCATCTGATTAATTATATACAAGCACGACTGTGAAAACTTTAGTTAACAACTTATTATTTAAATCATTCAAAAATATTTCATAGATATCGATCTACGTTAAAGTATCATTTGACCGAATAAGTACTTTTGTTTGATGCAGATAGATTTCACCATATAGGTTTATATTTAATTGGACATATCTATCGTTTTTCTATAAGCATAAAGTCGACGATTTTTGAAATAAAATATCGTAAATGTCATTCAATCGAATATTGTCTCCCATTGAAATACATTGTTACAATTTCCTTCGAAAGTAATTTGATACTATATCAGAGTCTATGACATTAAAACAATACGCTGCCACTAAAAGTTTCATTCTTACTTCTTTCGTTACGTAACTTAAGGCGCCCCCGACGTTAACTCGGACGCGCGTTTCGAGAAATTTCTTCAAATATCGACATCGCTCTCCAAGTTACTCCGAACGTCGAAGCAACCCCCCTACAGTTTACGGTACCTCTGTAACCGTGGGTGACTTGCACCTACATACCCCGCTTCCGCTCAACTCCGCATCAAGCGAGTCTTCCGCTCTGAAGTAACGCGGAACTTTGTCGCTCGTCGCGTCGATAAAAAAATCCACCGAAAAGTTTCGCTATCAAAACGTCGTTGCGGATCGACCGAGCGTTTCTTTCATCGAGGGCACGTCGTCGTTTCTTCAGAATTTCTTTACGACCGAGTAACTCCGCGGAACGACACCGTTAGCCGCGATAGGTGCACCTTACAATGCATCGTCTGCCGCGCCGCGGCTGTAAATAGGTGTACCGCATTCGTCCTCGCAAGTGCATCTGTCTGTACGGGGCGGTTGTAAAGCGACTTGTGCGAGTTCGGAACTTAAGTTTTATCTTCCAGATGACTCGAGCAGTAATGCACGAGTTGTGTTGACACGATAGGGAAATCGTGATAATACTTTCGTGAATTTTCTCAGTGCTTTTAGAGCATCTTAAACAATTCGTATGTCGTGGGAAAAATTGCGATCGTCACAAATTTGAGTGTGAACGTTTCTAAAACTACTTGACGAATGTGTTTCTCCTCGCACACATCTCCTTTCCTTAATTCGTGACGAATTATTTCGAAGCCTTTATCATCCTTAGATGGTCATATAAATTGCTGACTATACAGGGTGTTTATTAAGTACTTGTACAAACATTAAAGGGTGATTCTTTGACTAATTTTAAGATAAAAAGTGCATATAAACATGGGTCCGCAATGGCTTGGTTTTTGAGATACAGGGTTGTACCTGAATTTAATTAACCATAACTTTTTTGTGTCGCACTGTATGTCATTTGTGACAAGGCAGACCTATTCTCCATTCAATTGTACATACAAAAGGTACTCTTAGTACTTGTCGTTAAAAGCAGCCGTTTTGCATAAAAACTGGTTTAAAGCTAAACTTGCGCTGGAATTTCTTAAGTTTGCTCATTTCCGAGTTCAGTTTTATTAGTTATATAGTTTATTCAGTTTTACATTTTAGTTTCTCGTCATCAACACACCCAGTATCCTAAATTTCGTTCAATTGCCATGTTATTGAACAACAATATTAATCAAAAAGTCAAATAAAATATTTTTTTGGACGCCCTGTATCTCAAAAACCAAGCCATTGTGGACCCGTGTTTATATGAACTTTTTATCTTAAACTTAGTCAAAGAATCACCCTTTAAAGTTTGTACAAGTACTTAATAAACATCCTGTATATTGCCAAAAATCGACCATGATTTCTCGTTAAATTAGGTTCTTTCAACCAGTTTTTTCTCCGAGTGTATGCTCGGCTTCTGTAGTCTTGTGCACCAACACTATTCAACGTGAACTGTGACTACGCCCATTTCTATCATTCGCTAGCCCAGAAGAGCCAGCGATTCTACTGTCTACGTATAGCTGCATCCTTCATAATCGTCGAGCGCTCTCCGATTCCCGACCTTCCCAAACTATCCTCGACTCGCGTAACACGTAACATCGTCGTCACGGAATTGTCTCTCGCCGGATTCTTTTACCTTTTCCGACCCGGAGCCACCGCTGTACCTCCGTAAAACTGCGCGCGACTACATATACCGCGATACCTCCTTCGCGCGTCGCACCACGTCCCCTAACGTCCGACGGGGGACCTATTTTCGTCGGCGAGTCTCTCGCTGTGTGTTTGACGTTAATGTCGCCCGGCCGCAAATATCGACAGGGACGCGGTTCGCGCGGCTCGCTCGACTACCCCCTGGCGGCGATACGAACGACTCTCTCTCAGCTACTGGCGTTCGAACCGTGCCCGCCACCCCTGATATATCCGGTTTATCGAAGTTTATCCCATTATCGTGACCGCATTACGGCGATATACAGACATATCGCCCGCGCTCTTGCCGCGCGCCACGTACGTGCAGCGCCGCGATACGTAACATGCGCGGTCCGCACCGCCAGACCATTAGCCGCGACGAATGTGCTCGTTTCCTGGCCACCAGTTTCCCCGGAAAAACGGAAATCGTCGCGTTTTTATCCAATGGCGTTTTCATCCTGCGGATTACCGCGGATTCTCCCTGCAACGAAGGGGGGGGGGGGGGCAATTTACGATGTCGTTGGCGAGATTCTCCCTCTCCCTCTTTTCGTCTCTCTTTCGAACCCCCGAATGTATTCATAATGGGCCGATCGGGTGATTGTGTAGCGAAACAATTACACGGAAAAACACTAATCGTAGCATTTATAATACAAAGTTTGTGGTAAATTTCGGGACAAGGCCAAGCTATCGTTACGATAAATACAATTTTATTGAAAATTATAATAAAACTTGTAGGAGTTCGAAGTGTTGCTGTGTGTTTTAGTATAATTGTAGTTATTGTAACGATAAATTGGCTTTCTCCCGAAATTTACTACAAATTTTGTAAATGCTACGATTAATTTTTTTCCGTGTAATGGAACAATTTTGAATTCACGGATGCTTTTTTAGGGCATGATTTAGGGATGAAAAATTTGATATTATTTTTCTTCCTTCGATCGTCCGGGCGGAAAAATTCTATATATTTTGTACGTGATCCATGTGTTATTTTGGTAATATGTGGATTAAGTATAATTTCTTTATTAACCATATAAGGTTTATATATAGATTTTTGAATGATTGCACATAATCCATGTATATACTGTATATGATTAATACAGAAATCATAGATAATCCATGTATGACCACATGTGGATCATGTAGAATTTTTTCGACTGGGAGGTTATTATCAGCATATCCATGGCTTTTCTCGTATTTTATGTTTCAAATGGAAATGTGAGATTTCGACGTTCGACTGTGAATCAAAAATATATTTAGGGTTTTTAGGTATTTATACATTTATGAGGGGGCTTCCGTTAAAAAAAATTTTTTTTTCATACAATTTTAGGAAAAATTATATTAAAAGCTGTAGAAGTTGCAAGCGCTTACTGTAATTTTTACTAAACTTGAAGTTATCTTAACAATAAAGTGTCCTTGTCTCGCACTTTACCACAAACTCTATAAATGTTACAATTTTTTTCCCTGTGGTACTTTTTTCAATAAGAAAATGATGAATTTTTACTCATATTTAAATAAATGGATAAAGAAAACCTGAGTAAATTTGATTGCTTTAACGGCAGTTAGCGCAAGTTGAAAACCTCCATCCTTCTCCCTTCTTCGAAAAACTCGACGAACCTCGTCCACAATCCAATATCTCATTTCACCAGCCAATAAATCCACCCGATACTACTCGACGTCGATAGCAGCGAAAATCAACCGAGTCACGTCGACCAACGATTTCCAATCGAATCTGTACACCTAGAAACTCCGATTCTCCACCTCCGAACGATTTTCGGCACGCCGCGCGGCCTTCCTTCGAATCGAACCCGCCCGATACTCCAATTTACTTGGCATTCTCCAGGTCGCTGGTTACTCGCACACGCACGACGACGGCTCCCTCGTTCAGAACGGAATTTCATTCCGGGTTTAATTGAACGTCGCGTCGTACCGGGGCAACGATCACGTCAGTGCCACGCGAGAAATCGAAACGAAACTCTCTCTCTCTCGCCGCGTAGTAATGTGCTACCGCGATACGCGCGTGGAGTCAACGTGAATCACGCCACGTCAACCCCGCGCCACGCCAGCTCACGCCACCCCCACGCCAAGAGCCGCGTCTCGCGTCTGTCTTCCCGTCGAATCTCAACCTCGCCCTCGCACGACTCCCCTTCGAACCGGCGGAACGTTAACGCATGCTCAAGTTCTGCGGATTAAGGGGGTTTCCGGTGGCTATTTCCAAATTGGTCGCGGACACGAACAGCGGTGATAATGGATACCATCGCGCCACGTGACTCGCCCGGATATATCGCGGAAAACCGTAGTTTCTCATCCCGATGACGCGTCGAGCAACTTTGTAAATTAGCGTCGGCGCGGAGGTGTACGTGATAGTGGAGATATATGGCGGAGGATAAGTAGAGCCGAGAAGTCGCCGGCCCTTGACAGGTGCGACAGATATCTTTGGAGTGTGGGTACACACTTTGCGCCTCGGTTCTGTCCGATCTCGGATGATTACCGGTGCTACGGATACAGCAACGTCCGACGTCGAAATAGGCACATTCATTTTAGTCGCGGTTAGAGTTATGTTTGTAGTGGTCGATATCCTTTTTCTATTTGCAACATAAGTGAAAAAGTCGCAATTGAAGTGTAACGAGTCGAAGTTATTAAATTAAAAATTTTGTTTGCTGACGAATTGTATATTGGTGGGTATTATTAATTAAGAATCAATCGTGAGTTATGGTTTGTCCTTAAATAATAATTAATCGCATAGGTATATTGGTAAATATGCGATCACGTTTGCCGAACACACAACCGTATTTCCATCTCGTTAACTTATTATAAGGATTTCTGTATACACTTGACCAGAGGGGGAAGTGAGTAGATATATTTGCAGATTTACACTAGGTTTGCTCTTGTCGATTCAGAGGCAGCGAAACTTTGACGGGAGATGTAAATAGTCTGTCTAATTATGGGAGTAGGTGTGCGGGGGACTAGAACTGCTAAACTACATTCAAGCGCGGTAGTGGACGATCCTGTGGCTACATAGGTGTGCGTATGCAGAATTCCTAAGTAACTATGGAGTAGAGGTATACGTATAAGCGACGAACCTGAAATTTGCTGCTTCAGTCAGCCTAACAAGCTGCATTCGTGTGTATCTAATTAAGTACTTATAATCAAGCTCATCTATGATAAGTTAATTATTAACGAGAAATTTCTCTAATTAGTAAATTTTTAATATTTTTAAAGTAACAAAGATTTCATCTCTGCTATGAAATTGACCCATTGTATCTAACATTTGAAACATTTTAACCCTTCATTGTGCATAGGGTTCACTATATTTTCATTAAGATAACAATTTTATCGCCAAGTTTTTCAAATTATTTTATCCGTTAAAAAAAACGACAATTTGCCGCAAAATTTAAAAATATATTTTTCCCGTCATTCGAACATCATAACGATTCAGAGTAGGTGGTTTGAAGTACAAAATAAAAAGTCACGTAACGAAGAATTAACTCAAATGTGTCACGAGAAAACGATTTCTGCCACCTTCACTTGAAATTTTCTTCGGGAAATCTATCGCTACGGTTAAATTCTATCAACGGTACCGGTTTTTAGGTCGTCGAGATAAAATAAGTAAAAAATATAGATTTGTGGCACGAACGAGAGAGAGAGAAAGGGGCTATACATTCGTCCCACATTGGAATGGTTTCGCTGGAAAGCTCTTGAAATACGAAAGAGAGACAGAGATGCGCCTCTAGAGCGTAATGGACGGGCGCGAGAGCGTTCGATGCGACCGGCATCTACCGCTTCAGGTTTCTTCGCGATAATGGAAAGCCGATGGGAAATCGTCGCTCGGGGAAACTCGCGGAAAAGCGGAGCACTGCCGATCGCGAACGACGCGAGGAGCGAACGAAAGCGTATCGAGACAATGAGATATCCTCGCACCTGCAGTTCCACGATACAGAGATACGAGTCGATATATACACGCCCCCCGTCGAGAGATAACGAACCCGTGGTTAACCCACGCTTGCCCCGCCTTTTCGAATTTCGAAAGCCGTTAATGCTCTCGCTGCAGGCTGGAGTGTCGTAAAGCGTCGCGTCGCCGCGATACGTTGACATCGGCGCATTACGTGTCCTGCATGCGCACACTAGTCGCGCGCATCTGCTGTACGAGCGCCGGAGATATCGGCATCTCCATTCACCGAACGCATAATAACGGGTAACGTTAACGTTACCGCGCGCCGACAGGGAGGCGGCGCAACGAGAATGTACGAGCCGCTGCACTGTGGGAGCCAATTTTATGGCTTCGGCGTAAACCTGGTGTATATAACATGTGTATATGCGGCGAAAGAAAAAATCTCAGCTGTTTGATTAAGATATTGTATCTGAAGAGGGAGAAAATATAGGTATTTGTTTCTGGATTACATATGATTTCTATATGAACCATATAGGGGCTATACATAGATTTTTGAATGTTTGTGCCTTATCATCCACATATGGATCGTGTTATGCAACAGGGATCCAACCAAAAAAACTATTAAAATTCAAGTTAGTCGCATTTTTAAGTCAGTAACATACTCTGACACCTATTAATTATCAGGATAACTAAAGCTTATCTCAATTTAAATGTGTTTTCCACATGTGATATTACTGCTAGAGCTTCGCTCACCGCGAGACTCCTCCTGTGGCGTCATTCGGCTCGCCTCGGTATCGCTCGTCTCATATCGGCTCGCCACGAGGTGAGCGATACCGAAGCGAGGCAGGTGACATCACAGGTCTCTCGTGGCGAGCCAGACAACGGTATGGGGTGAGCCAGCCCGGCCGCCCGCGCGGGTAAGCGACCTAAGGTCCACCATGGGTTGGTGCCTCATGGTTTTCGAGGCGCTTAAACGACTCGCCGGGTATAATATATTATATTTATTATGTCTTTATATATTATACCCGGCGAGTCGTTTAAGCGCCTCGAAAATCACCACAAAGACCATAGGCTGAGTTTCACCGAAATCCGGAGCAGGAATAAAATTTTTCCGTAATGAGTGAAGTACTCTCTATTTTGATATAACTTACGTAATTCCAGTAGAAGCTAGATTATACGTTTTAATCCTCAACTGACATCGATGAGCACGACTATTAAAAATCGAGCGCACAACGATTCTCCTCCTCACAATCATGCGAATTATTATGCAACTGGAAGGAAGAAATATTTCATTAATATGAAGAAAGATCAAATTGAGGTAAATAAATAATTACTTGCGACTCTAAAAGTAATTTTTAGTAGATCCAACTACTACTTTTTCTTCGTGCTTTTTTCGGATCGCTTTGAATAATTTGGAGCGATAATCGGAGTTAAGTTAATGTCATTGGATTCTCTGATTAAACTATCTAAGTTTGTTGGTTATAATAGTCGTCGCGGAAAAATGCAGTAAAGTCGAGACGGATTTACCAAGGAGCTTAACCTGCGATTGGCGTCGTGGAATCCCTGAGATCGTAATTCAAACGATCGTCAACGTTATACAAATTGTACGACGTCAGTTAAGAGTCAAAAAGTATAATCCAGCTTTTACTGGAATTACGTAAATTATATAGAAATACAGAGTACTTCACTCACATTACGGAAAAATTTTATTCCTGCTCCGGATTTCGGTGAAACTTAGCCTATGGTCTTTGGGGTGATTTTCGAGGCGCTTAAACGACTCGCCGGGTATAATATATTATATTTATTATGTCTTTATATATTATACCCGGCGAGTCGTTTAAGCGCCTCGAAAATCACCCCAAAGATCATAGGCTGAGTTTCACCGAAATCCGGAGCAGGAATAAAATTTTTCCATAGCGAGAGAGAAGTACTCTGTATTTCTATATAATTTACGTAATTCCAGTAGAAGCTAGATTATACCTTTTAACTACTCTCTTAACTGACGTCGTACAATTTGTATAACGTAGACGATCGTTTGAATTACGATCTCAGGGATTCCACGACGCCAATCGAAGGTGAAGCTCCTTAGTCAATCCATCGCGACTTTATTTTACTGCATTTTTCCGCGATGACTATTAGAACCAACAAACTGAGATATTTAATTTATTCAGAGAATCCAATGAGATTAACTTAATTCCGACTATCGCTCTAAATTATTCAAAGCGATCCTCAGCTGTACGGAGAAAGAGCATTAGTTGGATCTACTAAAAATTAATTTTAGCGTCTCATGTAATTATTTATTTAGCTCAATTTGATGTTTCTTCATATTAGTGAAATATTTCTTCCTTGTAGAGTTACATTCTATTTCGCATGATCGCGAGGAAGAGAATCGTTGTCCTGCGCTCGATTTTTAACAATCGTGCTCATCGATGTCACTTGAGGATTAAAACGTATAATCTAGCTCTTACTGGAATTACATAAATTATATGAAAATACAGAGTACTTCACTCATGACGGAAAAATTTTATTGCTGCTCCGGATTTCTGTGAAACTCAGCCTATGATCTTTGGGGTGATTTTCGAGGCGCTTAAACGACTCGCCGGGTATAATATATAAAGACATAATAAATATAATATATTATACCCGGCGAGTCGTTTAAGCGCCTCGAAAACCATGAGGCACCAACCCATGGTGGACCTTAGGTCGCTTACCCGCGCGGGCGGCCGGGCTGGCTCACCCCATACCGTCGCCACGCTCGCCGCGAGACACCTGTGACGTCACCTGCCTCGCTTCGGTATCTCTTACCTCGTTGCGAGCCGATATGGGACGAGTGATGGCGAGGCGAGCCGAAGCATGCCACAGTAGATTCTCGCGGTGAGCGAAGCTCATCCATAGGGCGAGCGCCCTATGTTCCACCAGGGGTTGGTGCCTCATAGTTTTCGAGGCGCTTAAACGACTCGCCGGGTATAATATATTATATTTATTATGTCTTTATATATTATACCCGGCGAGTCGTTTAAGCGCCTCGAAAATCACCACAAAGACCATAGGCTGACTTTCACCGAAATCCGGAGCAGGAATAAAAATTTTCCGTAATGAGTGAAGTACTCTGTATTTTTATATAATTTACGTAATTCCAGTAGAAGCTAGATTATACGTTTTAATCCTCAACTGACATCGATGAACACGACTATTAAAAATCGAGCGCACGACAACGATTCTCTTCCTCACGATCACGCGAATTATTATGTAACTGTAAGGAAGAAATATTTCATTAATATGAAGAAAGATCATATTGAAGTAAATAAATAATTAGTTGCGACTCTAAAAGTCACTTGAGTCGCTTGGTTTCAAAATCGGCCAACTCAAAGTAAGCTAATTTGTCAGGACTTCAAAAAATATGTACCATAGAAATACAGGCATTAATTAGTGCGATTCTTGGTACATATACCTATAAGTATATTGCTTCGGAACAACTAATCCATATGTGTATACAAAAAATTCTGGGAAGATTTTGCTGCATTATCATTTTTAAATGGAGATGGCCGATTTTATCATATACGGAGGTGGCCGATTTTGAAACCAAACGACTCACTTTTAGTAGATCCAACTAATACTTTTTCTCCGTGCAGGTGAGGTTCGTTTCGAATAATTCGGAGCGATAATCGGAGTTAAGTTAATCTCATCGGATTCTCTGATTAAACTATCTAAGTTTGTTGGTTATAATAGACATCGCGGAAAAATGCAGCAAAATAAAGTCGCGATGGATTTACTAAGGAGCTTAACCTTCGATTTTTTAAAATTAAGAATGTTCTTAATTTTAAAATAGGAAGTTCTGAGAATTACAAACTTCCATTATAATTTTAAGAATATATGAGAAAATTACAATATTTACATTAAATTTAAGATATAATTGTATTAATAATTTTTAATATACTTTGATTTGTAATTTTACGATACTTCTGTGTATTAAAGTATTGTAATTTTACAAATATTTTTATCAGTGTAGGGGAGAAAAATGCAGACAGAGCTGCATTTGATAGTTTAAGGGATGAATATCATGGACTTATCTGTGGTAAATTGCTGTTATCGCTTCATCGTCTAATGACAACATAAGAGACTTTGACATCTTCGCTCTTGGAATATCCGCGGATAACGAGCAGTATCCACTTTGAACGTTAATGGGGAATCTCAAGCAAGCGCAATTAAAGCAGTAAGTAGGTACTCAGTAGCCTTTACGGTATTGCAGTGCCTGTTACTTTTAAAGATCGGAATACCGCGGTATGTCTGCATCTATCTCGACAGCTTGAGGGAACATTCTGTTTGAATGTATTTCGTAATTTCTAATAATTATTTAAGCATTAGTACTAAGCTTCTTCATTCAATTTAGATTTGAGAGAATAAAATGGTAATACTTTTGTAATTTCACCCACCGAGGCTTCAATATCAACGTACTAAAATGGAACAAAATTATTCTCTTCGCCGTATATTGTTTCTTTTTTCGAAATTTGAATGACAGAATGTAAGAAGAAAGTGTATTAAGCACACAGAAAATGAAAAAGAATATTATTCTCTCCTATCCTACAACTTCCAAAACCCTTATCAAGGAATAACACCCTCGTTAAAAAATTTCCAAGAAATTTTCAAAGATCAAGAACCCAATCGCGCGATATTCCCCGGAAAAATGTTTCTCATCACTCCGCCCTCATTACTCACGCTTCTCAGCAACGCCGCACAATTCCAAGGCAAGAAGCCCTCCCCCCCCCCACACTGCAGATTACTCCCCTGGCATAAGCAGCGAGACTAATAATTCCGTATGCGCCGTACGACCGCTCGTTAAATTAACATTCAAATTGGATGCGCCTTGATAAATAAACTTTATTTTCCACATAACTCGCGCTCCTAGACAAACGTTAAGTACCTTATATACCAATGCGCATACGAGAATAGCGGCAAAAGTTGTACCAGAGCGAGCGCGCAGCATCGTAACGCTTTATATTCACTGTCCTCTTCTCTTTGATGCTTATACCTAGTCGGAGAAAAACGGGACTCAGTTCTAAGTAAAGATGGCACTGCTGTAGTTAAAAATTCGAAGTGTTACTTAACAAATACTCATTGCACGTCAGATATTAGGATAAAAATAGGAAAAATCGAAATAAAGTAAATTTCATTATGCAAATAGTTAAAAATTTACTATAATGTTTAAGATGATACCATTGAAAAATGTCATTTCTCACTACTAATATTGTATAATGAGTTTTACTAAACGCTCTATTAATTGTTCAATCTGTTTCACCTTTACCATATATCAGTATTTTTAATTTAAATATTCCAGTACAATTTCTTATAATTTGAGCTCCGTTTTTCTCCGCGCGTGCATTCCTCTCGACTCCCTGCGACACGCGATAGCGCTTTATTTAACCGGCGGTCATGCGGTAATCGGTGAAATTTCCGCGAGATGAGAAGCAAGCAGGAAGTTAACCAGATTTGCCCACCCCTCCGCAACGTCCTACCCGCCTCCGATATTTCTCAGGTTCTTCACAATAAACTATTCCCCCTTCCCCGTTGCGCTGCGCGTCGCGGATTAATCTCGGAAAAGCCACGGAAAATTATTCCCCGCGTCACGTTGATGCGCCGCGTTGCGAGCTGCGGGCAGAAAATCGGAGGGAAAATGAGCCGCGGGGAATAGCGCGGTTGGAGTGGATCGCGCTCGCAGCTGCCACGGTGATTTTTGAAAATAGATGAACTGGTATTTCTGAAATTTCCATCGGTCGCGCAGAGCCACCGCGGATATTGCGCGAGTGGCCAGGCGAAGCTGTGTGGGTATAGATGACTCGACGTGGCGACAGACCGCACGGAAATTGAGCGCGAGTGGTAAAGCCGATTTATCGTCAGACTGCAGGTACGTTTCGGTGCATACGTGGCGCTCGTGGAGTCGCGGATATACAGGAGGCCTTAATACGGGAACGGTACACGTGATTTGCTAGTTTTTGCATGAACAATTGTACGACGACTTGAAGATTCGACGGGTTTATTCATTGTGAATATGTGAAAATATAGAAAATCCGTCGTGATATGCTTTTCACGATGTCCTCCGAATGTCTATAAGTTTTCCTGGTTTCGGAGCAAATTATACATTTTCACATTGCCTTATACATCTATGTATATTCGAGAATACATAAGGTATTCATTCTTAAAATAATACTTATGTTGCATGTAGTAGTTTAAAATTAATTTAAGTTATTTAGGTAATTATCAGGGGTCTCTGAAGAGGGTTCGAAGAGGAACCGAAACGTCAGACGTGAAGTGATTGTTGTTAAAAGTTGTTTGGCCTGATGATTACCTAGATAACTTAAATTAATTTTAATGTATTCATATATATGTACATGTAAAGTTACAAAAAATTGGATGAAACGTAAAACAAAGCTTAGATTGGCATAACAAATTGTTTTCTAATAAAGTAGATATATTGAAATGGACAAAATTAAATTCGTATTTGCAAAAATAAATTTCACAGTGGATTTTCACAGGCGGTACGCGAATACAAATCATTTCTTTGAGTATTACCTATATATCTGTAAAAAGCACGCCTGATCAAATCACGATGACAAGCGCAGGGAGTGAAATAGAGCGCGCGTAAAAAAGGAGGGGTAGGTAGATCCCACGGTAATCCCATTCCATCGCGTAATATCAAGGGACGTCAACGTCGTATTTTCGACACGCGCTCGGTATAAAAAACTAATTTAAAAACGCATCGCAAAAAAGACACCTTGCTGGTCGAAATAAACATTCTTCGAATATCGCTCAATAAACATCTTTATCCGCGCGCGCACGCGCGTTTCAAGTATATATTTTCTACATTTAAATTAAATCCTTCTTGAATATTCTACCAAACTCTCTCTCTCTCTCTCTCTCTCTCTCTCTCTCTATACGTCAAATACTATTTTTGTTTAAATTAACCATACTTATAACGAAGAAAATTGTTTTCAAATGGCTAGGTATAAAAAATTGTGTTATTTTATTTTTCTTAAATGGAGCGACTGACTTTTAAAATGCGACACCCCAATAGTTGACGCGTTAAAGAAGACGTTTAGAGGGAAGTGGTTCAATTTGTGAAGGCGGAAGTACAATATAAGAAACTCCACCCTATTCTCCCACACGCGAGTCGAATTTATATGCGATACAGGCAGTACGCGTTTGATCAGCTCCTAAAGCCGAGCGTAGAAGGACATCGTAGTCGATGAGTCGGAAGGAGGAGGAAAGAATAAGACGATAATCCTATCCCCTTAGGTATATATCCCGCCTACGCGACGCGTTACGTCAACACGACGCTGCCCTTTCTACGGCTAATCAAGACCATTTGGGCCGGAGCCACGTACGCCATCGAATCAGAAATTACGCTGCATTTCCATATGAAGAAGATACTTCCCCCGGGCGAAAGTCATCCGTGCGATCGCGCGTTCCTCGCTATCCCCTTTGATTCCCCTCGCGACCTAGTCCCTCCCACGGTTGGCGGTTGGACTCGTCGAGACGTCGATTCGACCATCTTGAAACCCTCCGAGGGTCTTGGTATCCCGAATCGAAGGGGCATAAGGGAGGTTGAAAACGAGACGTATAAGAGGGATCCGGTGATCGCGCGGGAAGACCTTAATTCCATTACGACTGATATGTCCTATTGCGATCCGACGTCGATTTAACCCCCGTTTGTCGAATGTAGCCCCCGTAAATAAGCATCGAGAGGTTCGTGCGCAGAGGTCTTTAAGGCACCCTCGCTCGGGGTTAGGTGTACAGGCTATACGGTTATCGAAATCGTACGGCAATCGTGGCACTGAGCGAATTGAAATGGTCTTCGTTGGGCTATATCGCATACTTGTACTGCTTTATTTAATTGTGATATGTGATATTCTCACCATTTAATTTTACATATATGGGGGGGGGGTAACATACATTTACGTAATCTTACGTACAAATATATTGATAAATCTCTAATTTTTTACAGTCGAAACTGATTTTCTGTCCATATATTACACATTTTTATATTCATATATTTTTTTTCTTTTTTCTATACTCGTATGCAATTCTTTTTGAGATGTCAGGGAGGTTCATGATTTCAATTCACATTAATAAAAGCTTCTGTTTCCTGTACTCTCGATATTTCAAAAACAGTATAATTTTCCGAGTGAGAATTTTCTACATAACACTAAATAAGTACCTACGTATTCCGTACCGTGCAATTATATTTACCGAGGTAACTTTTACCTTCTCGAGATTAAAAATCCCACGAAAATATGTATTTCGGCCCGAGACCGGAAAAATTGCCAACGAAACATCACGGCGCGTCGGAGTAAACATTTTTTTTCGATTTTCCTCCGCTATATTTTTGTTTCATCGCGTATACATCACATACGTGTACACGTGTGCCTGCGCCAAAATTTGTGTGCGAACGAGGATTGTTATCTCGCGTACAAGGAAAGCACATACCCCGCCGAAAGGCAAGGCCAGAACTCCACTTTCCCTGATACGTTCGACGTCGCCCGCCGCTTGACGAGGGTGGTACATATATACTTAGCATATGTGTGTGTGTGTGTGTGTGTGTGTACGACCGTACATAAACATTGTCGCAGGGTTGTCGCAGAAATACACCCTCGTTTGTCGCTGTTAACCCGGTCTTTCGCGGCGTCGGACTACGGAAGAAACACGGATTGCAGGACACTTCTTACCCCCGGGGACAAACCCCATAAGACCACGAAGGCGACCGCCTAACCCGGCCCAGGCTCCTCTTTATGGCAGCGCAGGCGGCCGACAATGGGCAAAAACGAGCTCTTCCTCCGCCTGACCTAAGCGCCACCTATGCGCACCTTCCCCCTCACCCGATCTCGTACTCGCCTCCATCCCCCGTCCCCTTCGTTCCTCGCGTTCCCCCCTCTGCCAGTCTCTCTACACCTTTCCTTTCCTCCGCCTGTATGGCAACTTCCATAAATCAGCAGAGCGAAGTTCTCGCGCGGTATACAGTAAGATCGCCGCAGTGACTCGGTCGTCGGCACCGTCCGAGAGTTCTTCGTGAAAAGCTAAACCCACCGCTGAGCGAGCGGCGCGCGCATTTCGCCATTGGCGACGGCGAGGGAAAAAGAGGAGACAGCGAGCGAAAGAGAAAGGGGCACTTCGCGCCGCGCGCGGGAAAGTTGAAAAGTAACGCGCCTTTTTCCCGGGTGGGGTGTGCAGGGCGCGGAGAAGCGAGTGGCGCGCGGATAAGGGTTTTATCCCGCGCGGTAATTAGTCCCATCGCCGTAGCCGCTACAAGCGTTTCTTTTTCACTTTAATCCTGCGCCCCCCGCAACGCCGCTTTTTGCACCCCATCGCGGTACTCATTTAGCCCGGCGAGTCTACAGCACGGAGACGGGAGTTTATTAGCTAATCTCGCGCTGCACTCCGATGCATTTACCCACTTGTTGAATTATTGTCCGGAATACGTTGGAAATCTTTGAAAACTCTCCCTTCTTCAGTGTTTACACCAATTTTTAAATTAAGTTTCTCATGGTGTGCGACTTGAACAAAGAAGTATAGTGTAATTATAGCTAATAGGCAAACACTTTTTTATACCCGTATTTACTAATAAACTGGTAAAAATAACCAAGCATGTTATTTACACTAACTGCTGTATCATTTTGTTAAACAGTGTGTAAGCAAATTACAATTCAATCATACATTTCTGAAGTGACATGATCAAAAAAAATAAACCTCTTAAAAATGGCGGAAAGCTATTTATGAGCTTAGTAAAATAGTATTTAGTAAAGAAGTAAAAGGAATTTACATTTTTTGGAGTTGCGTCACTTTATACCGATAAAAAGGTTTATTTGTAATTGAAGAGGAGAGGGACAAAACAGGGAATGTCCTATTGACTTTATGTAGAGAAAAATGAAGTTTTAATTTTAATAGCTTCGTATTTTCAGGACAACTTGTATTATTGATTTATAATATTGATTTGAAAATACTGGGTGGTGTATGTTTTTGAGATTTATTTACCAAAAGACATTACAACTGGTACAATGTACAAAAAAAACCCAAAAGAATCAGATTTCAAAAATTTGTGATATTCCTTGTTTCTTTCCTTCACCCTTCATATTATGATATATATATTTTGCCGACCACTTCTATACGTATTTTGTTAAACCAAACGAAATCCTGTACACATGACCGGTTCGTGTACGCATATATGTAATATGTACGTACTTACGAGTATTCACAGCAAAGACCGATTCATCGGAACTGCCAACGCGCGTCGATGTATTTCCACGAACAGCCGCTAATTTATTCGGAGATCTCATTAGCGCAGTTCCCCGACACTCTAACAAGAACGAATCGATTACTAAGAGCGCTTAGAGAGCGCGACGGATTCAAGCGCTATAGGTGTGCCGCCGCGCTTCGCTCTCGTCGATCCCCTCGTTACTGGTGGATTACAGCGTTCCGACTGTATGGAGAAACTCGCTCGCGCGGAGTATACCTACTCTCTCTGGTTTGACAGAGTCGTAATTGCGAGATGATCGGAGAGGCGCGGCACGATTGCGAGGGGTTAAAATATGCCGCGCCCCACACTTTGGCAGTCGATTGTGGAGGCTGATACGCGAAGCGGAGTGCCGAGTGGACTTCAGCGGTGGGATGTGGCTACACGTATTCGTATAGCGTTAGGTTTACAATACATAGTTATCGACAAAGTGCCGTTCGATAAGTACGTACTAGACTCGGTGTACCTACATAACGATGGTTTTGTAGCGGTATTTAACCTATTAACTGCGGAATTTAGTTTTAAATACGAGTATCCCCCACAAAGTGCGGAATTAAAATCAAACAATATGACACGAGTCTATATATGCACGTCGAACGTAGGGAATGATCTTGTTATAAATTTTACGAAAAACGAGGAAGGATTATCTACAATTTTTATTTGATAAAAAATTAACAATTCATTTCTGAAAAGGTTATTGTTATTAAAAACTTAAAAATTGTCAAAAAATAATAAAATACATAAACGAGAAAAACGAGAAAGGCGATGGTTGTTATGGCACTGGTTGAGTTCAGACTTTAGTCACTCAATTTGTATTTCTTTGGTTATTTATCTTTTTGTTTCAAATATTCAACAAATTATAAAAATTTGAATGTTGAGTTAATATTTTTTGCCTATTTTTTTATACCGCCGCGACAGTGTTCCAAGTATTTTAACATTCTTTTGTTCTGTCTAGATGAATTTTGCGAAATATCTTATTAGTAAGGATTGCGATATATCTTTGATATTATTTTTTTATACCATTTCGAATTAATTTTCAAGGGAATATAAAAATGGCCGTAGAGTCGATCTTGTTTTGCGGTCTAATTCGAAAACGTTCTTATGGGAATACCGAAGATATCACGCCTTTACTACTCTTCTGATCATCATTGATCATTCATTGAAATGCATCGACGATTATTATTAAAGTGCAACTAATTTCTAACGGACCGCACCCACGGCATCCCATTTCTGGCTTTCTCGATATCTACCCGCGAAATTTTCCCATTTCATATTTCCGTCGGCTGTTTTCAAATTCATCGAAATTATCGTCGTAACGAGTTGAAAGCGGAATTGTGTCGATCGCAGCGCGTTGCACCCGAGCGTCACTGCGCAGAGAGAGAGCGTTACATTTCTGGGATTCCATTTCCGAGCTTTTTCATCATTCAGATGTGGGAATTATAACCGCCGTCTCGTTCGAGCGTTATATCGAGGAATTCGTTATTTGTTAACATTGTCAACTCTGATTATCGCAGCTAGTGCCGTAGTGACGTTTCCAATTTTTGCGGGGAAATCCAATTGTTTGAATATTCATCGTTTAGACCAACGAATATTTCCGATTAGATGTACATCGATGATTTTGACGAGTTCAGCGCGGTGTGCTGACGAATTTGACGATATGAATCACATGACGCGTACTCGTGATGTAATATCAGACTGAAAATGTTTTTCAAAAATTTGCATTTTCGAACCGGCACATAGGTACGCGTAATTACGAGTATATTTCAATTTGCCTCGCGAGGAAAAGTCGTTGTTGGCGCCGTTTCGATTTAGGGTAAGTCAGTAATTTAACCGATAAGTCATTTCGTATCAAGAAAACAATAATTATTCTGGCCACACGGAAGGATTCGTATCAGTAAATGTTACTGTATTTACAATAAAAGAGGTACACATGAGAATCTTTGTATATTTTTACAGTGCGGTAGAGAAATTTTTTGAAATATTAAATTGCGATAGTTTACATTACAATTTACAAGTTTCCATGGAAAAATTGTTCTTCAGTACAGTAGGAACATTGGAAAACCCATACACGTATTTCTTTTACTATAAATACAGTAAAATTTACCGGTATCAGTTTTTCGGTGCAATCCCGCGAATTTAGCGGAGCGCAAAAGTTTAGTAGGTACGTGTTTAAATATTACGGGAGTAATTACGTCTCAGTTCTCCCCAGCGTCGGCGTCGAGTGAAGCAAAGTTTGTCGGCGGAGCTTCGGTTTCTTTGAAGCTGCAGTTCGAAAGTTTGACTCGCTCGTTCAAAAGAGCCCGTCGCATAGAAAGCTGTACCGCGCGAAAATCGCAAGATTATACCTACCGGTATACGAAGACGGCGGTTATGTGCGATGCAGATGTAGAAAAAGAGGAAAAGGGAGAGAAAAAGGAGTTCCTGAAAGATGAGAGACAGAGATGAATTCTAAAACGGAGACACCAGTAGAAGCTGCAGTGCGCAGTCCCCACAATATTATCCACACGTCAAGTAACGCAGTCATGGCAATCGGGGTTCACCTAATCGAAATCATTAGTTATCGGCAGAAATAACGACTGATTTGTCAGCCTCGTGACAAATGCCAAATAATTTATCCCTTGTGCGCCCGCATTTTAACTTCAAGAACGACGATAAGTATAATAGTGCAATTTTTATCGTCAGTTTCATAAACACTCAATGTTATTATTTCTTTTCAAATGAAACAATTAAGAATTACGTAGAATAGGTTACATTAACTTGATAATGTGAGAAATCGATGCTTTGTAACTTAAATCGAACGGAATTCGACATACTGTTTCAAAGTACTGAAGAAAATGAAAATAATTAGTTTAGTCGATTGCATTGATTATTTTCCTTAAATTCATTTCTCCCGATAAAATACGTGCATGTGTGTGGAAAAGAAACGCGAAGCTTTCAATGCTTCACAAAGAGGAAAATTCTCCGATGATCATGTATACAGCGAGTTCGTGAGAAAAATAAATAAATATACGGGTTATTTGTCTACTCGTCAAGCGCAGCTGTCGGCTAATCCTGAGTAGCCCTGGAATATCTCGCTCCCTCTCTCGTCCGACGGGATTGGCGTACAACCGCGCCTGATATACATATGTATATAGCAGGCAACTCGTAAATCCATGCGTACTCTTACAGACACATCGAATGTTACGTACGATATAACCGATAACACGTGCTGCACACTATACGAACACAGCGGCCTTTCAATCACGGCCGATCGAGTCTACAGTTAATGATCAAATTAGAGAATGTATGGATTGACTAATTTACCGATAAATTAGCAGCAGGAAATGCCGATTGGTTTCGTCACCACGGCTAATGTTTGACACGCAATACTGTAATTCTAATTAACATTCTTATATAACATTCGATTAATTTTGTTCGATGAAAATTCGTCTGTGTAAACTTTGAATGTTAATTTCACGGGTGATGTTTTACAGGCAACCGTAAAAATAAAATAGACATATAATTTCCTCATGAAATTTAATAAACAAAATTAAAAGCTCTGGACGAGATTAATTTCTCATTTCGTAACGTATATGCACTAATTGATTGTTGCTCCGTCGAGACGGCGCATTACCTTGTAGCTTGCACGCTATTCTGACCTAGCCAAAGCCGACCGGGCGAAACCAAAGTCATTAGTTCTAGGTTTAACCTTTTAAGTCTGTAATTTCTAACGGAGAAGTTTAATTAAATAGAGGGCGGGGCGACTTGCAGGGCGGATCAGCGCTTCGCCAGCGCTGCGTACAAGAGGTAATCCCGCCGACGCGCATTTTTCATTACCGCAGATATTAGAAATTTTCCACGTAGCATGGCGGTAGCTTGGAAATAAATTATAATCATAGTTTTTCTAGTTAGATTAAGCCGAGGTGATTACGAA
Organism: Xiphydria camelus; assembly: GCA_963678675.1. NCBI lineage: Eukaryota > Metazoa > Arthropoda > Insecta > Hymenoptera > Xiphydriidae > Xiphydria > Xiphydria camelus. The sequence goes on from OY783193.1 coordinate 36,043,165, forward strand.
TTCTTAGTTAGCAAGCATCAAGCGCTAACTAGGAAGATGATATTTCTTTCCTTTAATAACTCAGTGCCTCCCCCGAGGGAAATCTTACTACGAGTACACAACTTCAAACATTTCAATATCATACTCTCTGGTCTCCGCTTAGAAGAATTCAGACAACACAGAAATACTTAAAAATGTACCAATATTCTTCGTATTACTTCTGCAAGAACCTAACTAATAATTTCAGCAACATTGAAATTAGTTCTCGAGGAAAAATACTCAATTATATAATCTTGATCTTATTAAAAATCTGAATCAAAATAATAAAGAACAGAGGCGAAAAGCTCAAAGCGCCTTCAAAGAACTCTAAGAAGTTGAAGATCAGAGCGGAATCTCCGGGCTCTTTTTACATTGAAAAAGCGGTTTATTTATATAGGTAGTTAATAAATATTTCCAAATATGGCAAAATACATATTTCGCCAGGATAACAAAATACATACTATAATTCATTAGCATGTTTGTTTGACTTAAACAGCTACCTCAAGATTTCTATTATATTTATGTCAAATAAGTATCATAATTGTGAATGAATATTTCCTCGATAGTTAAGGTCCTAAGTATCAAAGATCGTAGCATTTCAAAAATTCATTATCCATTTACAAGTACACCGACAATTGGTACATCTTCCTCAACCCCAAAAACAATAAACTAGAATTAACGAGCGAGCAAGAAGACGACATGTGTCATGGAGAAAGCAGTTTCCCGTGTGTTCACAACACGAGAGGCAGAAGGAATACGACTCTACTAATTAAGTAATGAAAGCATAAGCGTAACGCGCAAAGCGGTGCTAAAGCGTGACGGCGGCGTCGCTTCGACAAAACGTTGCGGGAACCGTTGTCGCCTTCTTAGGAATCTCCCTAACGACCGTCTCGGATTTGCTTTTATTGCGACGCGAGGAAAAAAAACGGCAGAGGAAGCAGCCGAAGAATATGATGACTGGAAAAACGCACTCGTAACCCGTTCTTCGTCTCACGCGCGAAATCTGCCGACTACGCGTTGTGACGATCGGATCGCCATCCGAGACGCCGCGGGCGACGAGAAACGAGGGGGAGGGGGGGCTCGATTACACTTTTTCTCAGTTCCCTTTTTTGCTCTTTCAATTACTTTTCCAGCTGAGGTTTGCATTGTTATTTTTGCACTTCTTTTGTGGATTTCTTTACCGCTCTCTTCAAATCGTGATCTCGATGCTATCTCGCATTACTCAATTTTACATCTACTAATAATGACGTTATTCTGCGCGAAACTGTATCTATGCTCTACAATATGTATTACGTTCTATAAAATCTATTTTTTTTAAACTGCAACTTTATAGAGTGTAGCACCTTATAGAACTTATAATTTCGTACAAGATAAAGTTACAAGTCTCATTGTAATCTGTTTTCATATCATAATGGACTATGCAAATGATTAATTGATTATTCTTACAGAGAGGGAAAATAGTTTTTCAATAATTAATAAATATCATTTCCAATGTGACGAAATTAATATTTTGTTAGGATAAGAAAATATACATTAATTATTGGAATGTTTATTTAATCGAAATAATTTTCTCGAAACTTTTAATTGCATGAAATAAATGACGTATTAGTTAACAAATATTTGTTTGATCCAACAAAATGTTTATTTTGCCATATTCAAAAAAATATTCATTAATTACAAATAAACTAAAGTTTCCTCAATGCATATTTTCAACATCTACGACTGCATAATTTCCTAATAAGTAATAATATAACCGAAGTAGATCTTTCAGCTATACCCGTCAAACGAGGCGGCAATGGATGTCTCAGCCACTCGTCGGGTGTAGTGGCAGTAGACATCCCAGCCTCCCGTCAGACAAGGCGGCAGTAGTCACCCCAGCCTCTCGTCAGACCAGGCGACAGTAGACATCCCAGCCTCCCGTCAGACGAGGCGGCAGTAGACATCCCAGCCTCCCGTCAGACGAGGCGGCAGTAGATATTTCAGTTATCCGTCAGACACAGTGCAGCAGGAGAAACTACTTTCATGTGAAATTGCTGAACTATAATATTCACTTCAGTTTTATGGTTACGAGCCATACACTTATAGACGTTTATAAAGTAAGTAAAATTATCTTAAAAATTAACGCGACATTGAAAAATCGCCAGTGAAACTAAAATCAAACGATTCCAAATGATGGTATTGTGTTCAATAATTCACACGATATAAATGTGATGGAGCAGCAGAAAAATGGGTTCAATGTATCAGTAAAAGACACTGAATTTCAGTCAAATTAACCGTTTTATCGATAAATCTTATTAAAATCCAATATTTTTGGTTTTCTTACTGCAGGGGCTAGTAATATTAGCCTTGCAGGATAATTCTTCGTATAAAATGTCAACTAAACTGCATATATATAATAAGTAGCGCCGAAATATGTACAGCGACTCACCGACATCATATAAATCTTTCAGAGAGTCTCATATAACTATATTTCGAATGCATATTGCAGTTGCAACGAAACTACAAGACTATCCGGAGGTGCAGCCGTGCGAAACGTCAGAAAAATTCCTAATAAGAGCATGTCCCTTCGTGGCGGCAACCCTGCGGCACATTTATCGCCACCTACCCATCTGACGGGCTAGAAATTGCACGGAGTATCCCTTCCCTTTTTCATCCCCCTCCCCTTACAGCCTCCCATCTCCACCAGCTCGAAGAGACTCGGAACGAGGTATTATATAGGACATCGCGCGACTCTCCAGGAGCTATCATAAATCGAAATAACGCCGACGTAGATATATATATATATATCTCGATCGAGAATCTCGATCAACGCGATGGCCGACAGGTGACCTCGAAGCTACGACAATCCCAACGAAAGATGATCCGCCTGCTTGTCGAATGGGTGGGTGGGTGGTCGAGGAGACGAAGGGAGGATCGAACGTAACACAGTACTTCGTCGAGGTTAAGCGCGTGCCGTAAAAAGAGGGGGGGGGGGGGGAGCGACCGTTCATCGCCGAGAAAACGAAGCGAAACGAAACCCGCGATAACGGTCGGTAAAAGAAGAAACCGGGGGAGGAGATATGACCCCCGAGGTACAAACGAGATTCACTCTTGCATCATTGCGCGGCGCCGACTTTTACGCATTGCGTGGCGGGTTCGCTTTTGCGGGAGAGAAACGCGTACGTATACGCACATATGCGTATGTGCGGGGGTTACATAACTTCCCATCTCGCGCACGTGTCGTATAAGAGTAAGAAGCCCGGGCCGCCGAGCGCAGGGGGGCGTGGCCTTCGCCTTCTGTATAACCATTCCTGCAGAACTCCATAAAGCGAGTATACGCGCGTGTGTGAGAAAGAGAGAGATAGAGGGGGTTTTTAGCTCCACCTTGGCGCGCGAGTTCGGAGTGATAGCGGAAAATTTACCGTTTGATCCCTACCCCTGTACACGAGGCGTGCCGAGCCGCGGCATTCACTGAGAGATTTCGAGATCCCGGAGTAGAGGAAAGAGAAAGAGGTCCTTTATATCCTGCCCGTGCGCGGGAAAATATTACTGCAGAGTTATGCCCGCCGGTCGGTAAAAAGGTTGCTGCCGCGAGTAATGTGCGCTCTGCTTATGGGGAACTTCGACGCGCGTAAAACGTAGTAGGTACACTCCGCTTACGAGTCGTATACGTCGGTTTTCCTATGGGCAATAGCCGGATGACTTTTACACTGAGAAAAAAAAAAGATTAAAATTTATTCCGTTAGAAGGATAATCTGAGTACGAAAGGTAAAACAGATCAAAAATTATCCTTTCAGGGTATAAAATTTAACCTTCCTTAGAATAATTTTCGATCCACTTTACCTTTCGTACTCAGATTATCCTTCTAACAGAATAATTTTTAATCTTTTTTTTCTCAGTGTACGCGATATCAATATATTGGATTATCTTACGAATATCACTCAAAAAAATTTGGCCACAACTAGAAAATTATAGTAATTGCAGTGATAATTTTCTTCGCAATAGCAAGAATTCCTGCGCGCGCGCGCTACGCTAGAAATATATTTCTAGTTGTGTCTGAGGCAGCCAGAAATATAGCTGGATTAGCTAAATACTTTTTTCAGTGATGGACTGAGGAGATTATAATTTATACACTGAGAAAACGGTTTATCAAGAGTTGATAAATGTATTTTCAAACATGAAGATATCAATATTTTGTTGGGGCAAGAAAACATATATCTATTAATAGTATATTTAAATTTATTCAACGAGTTACTTTGAAATGTTTGTTTATGTCAAATTGTTATACACTCAACGATTATTTGCTTGGCTCAATAAAACGTTTATTTCGCTACTTCCAAACAAACACTTATTATTTATCGTCGGTATATTGATTATATATCCAGACAAATACTTATTATTTATAGTCAATAACTGACTGTAAATAAAATATTTCCTCAGTGATGTATACCAAACGTCATTATAATTATACGTCTTTGTACATATTCGACACTCACACCAGACGCGTTAAACCCCACAAACAATACAAGAATTTCCCTTTAAATGAAACCCACCACCCCGTGTAGATACGCATTCAGGCGTCAATAAGAAAAAGTTTCCCCGAAGTTCCACCTCAAATCGCGACCAACGCGACACCAAAAAAAGACTCGACACCGCCACGCCCCGCGAAAAAGGCGAAAGACATCGCCCCACTTCTTGCACCCCCGAAGCAGGAGCACCCCTAGCTCAGCCGGATAACTGCACCCAATAGCCCGTACAGCGTCCCAACCAGCGCGAACGCCAGTGCGCGGCGTGAGACACGTTCCCGTAGATTCGCCTAATCTTCCACGCTCCGCGTGTTCGGGGGATTCTCTTTTTTTGCCCCGGCGGCTCCAACGCGAACGGGTGCGCGGTACACGAGCGCGCGCGCGCCCGTGTATCGGTGGCACGGTACGTGGCTCGCATAACGAGCGTAACGAGGAGTACCGCGCTCCGGCCGATTTGCGAAAATCCGTGGACGTGGCAGCGACGGCGGAGAGTAGCCGGTCTGGCGCGCGCGAATTCGTCGAGCTTTTACTACTAGTACCCTTGCAGTCTAACCGGAGAGCGGCGACCCACCCGCCTCGCTGGTCCCGGAGGTTATCGTAAGACATTCTTCAGCGGTTTGATTTAGTGGGTCCCGCGCACTCTGCCCCCCCCTCTCTCTTTCTCTCTCCCTCTCCCTGTCCCAGCCTCGCCCTCCCTCACGGAGCGCGTTATCTGTCCGGTATCCCTGGTACTTCGGTTCGTTTTGTATGTATATCGCGTGTGTTATACATACAGGTCGATGGGTATGTGCCGCCAGCAAGTATATAGGTATAGCCGTGGAGCGGATAGATATATATGTACGTCTATCGGTATGTGTAGGAACGTTTCGACCGTGGCTTATGACTATCCGCGATACCGCCAACGCAGTGATAAATCGTTATATCCTTCCTCTCTCCGCTCTTCCCAGCAGTCGCGTATAGGGAGAACTAGGGGTGTCGGAGGGATTCGTTTCGGTTGGGGTCTCGGCGATGGGCGGAAATGCGAGGACACGCCATAGTCTTGGGATTTGACGCTCGGCGTGACGTAGTTCCGAGGTGAAGAAGGATTCTTGTATTTTGGCATTCGTAGGGGACGTTTCCGGGTGTTGATTTGATTTAGTGATTAGTGACATAAGCAATCAGCGTAATCGTTATATATATGTATAAACCACTTAAATATATTTACTACCACCCAAATCGTATCACCGCTGATATTTTATGGAACAGGTGTAGCAGAGTATTCTCTTTCATAAAAAATCGACAACGATAATAATTATCTATCCCCATCATCATCAAAATCGTATCACCATTGCTTTTCTACGAAACAGAGTGTTCTGCTGTTTCTATTTCATAAAATATCAGTGATGATACACAATTCAGGCGGCAATACGATACAGCCATTTCTCCTTTACAGATATTCTATGTAACATTAACTTAATTTTTGAACCGAGGACATCGGAAACCCTCAAAAATTCAATTCGGTTTGGAAATTAACGTGTCGTAATATTGATATCCGTTTTCTAAAAATTAAATGGGCAATTCGATAAAATGCTCCAAATATATTTGGATTAATTTTCTAACTATATTTTTATATATAGAGGATTTTATAGAATTATCCATTTGTTTAGCCTCGAAATACGGTATCGATTATAATTGATCTCAGAGAAATAAGTTTCATATGAATATTCTGTTTCGCAAAGTTCCACTCTTCTTTTTTAGCTATTTCTATCAAAGACATGATTCTGCAGATATATCGTTATGGATCGATTATTGCTTCGAAGAGGAAATCCTTTGACACCCGTCAGTCGCTATAGGCTCGGCGTGACTACACGTATACATGCTCACAGCTGCCTATTAATACTCGAGTAGGTGCTTGCGCGTCTATCGTATAATCAGGTAATAGACGCCGTCTGTTATTGGCAGATGTAAACCATCGTTACCTATAATAGGAGCTGGCCTATCGGCACAGCTATATAACGCGTAATACATATCTCACCCGTTGTATTATGCACCTACTTAGGAGTTTCAAGGGACAGCATAGTCCCTCGACAACCCTAACAGCGCTTGAGTTGGCTCTTAATTATTAATGTTTACTACGCTCGATTATCGTGGTACCGTACCTACTCAACTTTGGCCACTTCGGGTCCAGTTTTGAGCACTATAATTTTGGCCCCCGTATCTGATTCTTTTAATGCTTTATCACACAAGTTAGCTACTTCAATCTCTTCAATTATATCGTCCAGGTGACTATCGCTTTAACTAAAATATTCTAAAAGCACTAAAGCAGCACAACAAAAGTAAAATGTTCACCACAGGTACTATGGCCTTGTATTCCTTCGATATCAATTTTTTTATCTTTGAGAAGTTTCCATTTGTAATTAATAATTTATCCAAGCATGATTGTTGCGATGATGAGGAATTATTAGTGTATCGCGTAACTTTCAGTGTTACGACAAATTCAGTAAAATTACTAGATAATATTTTGTCATCTGCTCTAAAATTATATTACTTTTTATTCACACGAAAGAAACACAAAAGTATATCTTTACGTTCGACAAAAATCAAGTTAGGCCTATTGTTTCAAAAAAGAGCTGCACCCTTATTTATTTATGTGCTTATACTCCCAGTTTTCAGGAAATGCCTCTTTCTCTCTGATTCGAGAACTATTTTTTCAAATTAGGAAGCCTACCACAACCGTTGGTTGCAAAAGACGCTTATAAAAAAAGATATTACCTATCCCTAACGTAGAAAACCCTAGACTTGAGCGTTTGATAAAACAGAATCGCTCATTCTGCCGGAAGAAGGCCGTCGTATCACTGACGATAAAAGTTCACCTAGATTACCATTTCTATAAAACGAAACCATTAGACCTGCGGGTTAAACCGGGAACCGTTCGCTTCGCTAGACGGAAGCCATAACGCTGACGCGATATTGCTTAGACTTGCATGATCGTTACGACGTTCATGCATACCACAATAATCGCGTCTTCTAAAGTTTACGTTATTTTGCCGCATGAATTTCCAAAAAATAATTGTTCTTCAAAAAATTGCTAAATTTGCATTATAATGTAATTCAAATAAATCGTTGTATTTATTGTAGCAACGTTATTTACGAAAAATTGTGCATGTATTGAATAAATATTTAGCATTTTACTCGTAACAGTTTGAAATCATTTAATGACACGAATATGCTTGTATAATGGTGACTCATAAAGCGACACAACATTGATGCATTTGATGCAAAGAAAAATTAATCATGCTCTCATAATCTAAATTAGTGAAAATTACTGAAAATCAGTGAAAAGTCACTGAAATACAGCGAATAAAAGGTTACTGAAATTACTGCAACCTTATATTCACTGGATTTCAGTGCCTACACACTGATTCTCAGTTAATTTACTGATTCAGATTAAGAGAGTAGTATTGTTATGTTTTTTAAATGTTTCAATGAATGGCTCGTATCTATTTACAAAGTTTGTAGTAAATTTCGAGACAACGCCAATTTATTATTACGCTAACTACAATTTTAATAAAAATTATAGTAAAACTTATAGAAGTCGCAAGCCTTACTGTAATTTTTATTACACTTGCAATTATCGTAATGATAAACTGACCTCGTCCCGAAATTTACTACAAATTTTGTAAACGCTACGTTTTATTTCTTTCCACGTTCGCCGATACTATCTCGAGTTGCTATACAGTTTACGTACATTTACCTATAAGGCGCTCCATATCCTACATGAATTTTCCTTGGCCAGGTGTTGCAGCCTTCGCGCCGCTGTGCAAAAGCTATTCCTATTCCTAAAACTTCCACGCGAAAACACCTGCGCAAGAACGTGACAATATGCGCGCAACTCAATTCACACCCGACTGTACGCGAAGGTGACGCGATCGAACGCCGAATCACCTCGAGAACAAAGCCGCGCGGCGAGTTTGTCCGAGCGATCGCGCGTCCTTCGGCGTCGTTAAACGGCGAGGGTCGTTTCGGAACTTCCCGTTCGAACTCGCGCGCGGCGGCGCGCTCCGCTCGCGTGGCGCGAGCCGCCCGCGCGGTCTTCGGGGAAGTTAAGTGAATGGCAAGTCGCATGGAAAATTGCCGGTGGAACTCGGAAATATGCGAAAGAGCCTGTCGGCACTAAAGTTATATCGTCGCTAGTGAAACTAGCGAAGCATGACCCATCAAGCCGGCAGAATATCTCCAGAGAGTCTCTCTCTCCGTCCCCGATTCTGTTCTCTACTTCTCTCTCTCTCTCTCTCTCTCTCTCTCTCTCTCTCTCTCTCTCTCTCTCTCTCTCTCTCTCGTATTCCAGATATCCCTGGGATGCCCCGCGCGCGCCTTTCCCTCTCTCTTCCCGCTTCGCTCCCCTCCGCTCGTACGTCTGTCGCGTGGTGGAACGCCGACGCGCGCTACATACCGGCAGTTGTATGTATGCGTAGGAGGTACCAATACATGGAGCAACTTCTCGATTTTACACATATTTACTCGAGTCGCGCGGAATTCCCTCCACCGCGTACTTACTGCCATGTACGCCGCGTTACAGATACGTACAGTGTGGTTGTAAAAAAAGTTTGCCGTTGAATAAAATTGACTACCTACCTCTCGAAGAACTTGATGAGAATTATGAAATTTCTCTATATATTACGGTAGCGGGAGGCTGAAGACTTCTTTACGAATCTGTCAGAACTTTTTAGAGCGTTTTCAATATGATTTCTTATATATACATTTTTGAATGTATGTATAATTCATCTAGTCGGTATCCAGTTAATGTAGAAATCGTACATAATCCACATATGGATTATATATGGGAAATTCATGTTTTAACTTTCGAAGACCTGCTCAAAAAAATCGCTGCCCTCGGAAGTTTACACGAAAGTTACAAAAACTCAAAGCAAAAGAGATTCCAAAAATACGTAAGTCCTCGAATCGCTGTATAAAAAACTTCGAAGCCATATCCGCGGAAAAATCCGATTTTCAATTCTCGTCGAGAGATGTTCGTAGAGTAGCAATACCAATTGAATTTCGAAATAGCAAAGTTACTTTACGGTCGCCCCCTGTACGTACGTACGTACGTGCAAACGCGAAGAGATGTAGATATAAGTATACCTGATCCGTAACTCCACACACGGACGCGCGTGTGTGTATGTGCATGTATTCGTCTCCTTCGAAGGTGTACGTACGCGCTCTAACCAACCCCTGCATCCTACGTACACACGAGAAGTAGGTACATACTAGATATGTATACATAGCCAGCGAGAGGAAACGAGCCATCGGTTTCCCGCGCGATTCGAATCTTCCGGAATGACTTCGACATCCGGGAAATTTCATTTGACAAAACCGTTCTGAATGCGATAGTTTCTTGCGCGACTGAAATTGCCGGGACGGCTACCGGGGAGCTTTCGTCGAACGCGACCGTGGAATTCGAGAATAAATCTTTTACGTACCCCTATACTCGTATCTCGAGCTATTTGTGGGGTAAGTGTGTAAGTACACGCGACTCGGTTGAGATAGAGAGCAAAGCGGCGCGCGGGGATTCGAAGACTGATTAATGTGCCACCGTTACGAGCGTCATCGCTCGGGGGGTTTCGTACCCTCGACAGTCTTCGCGATGTTAAATACCTCTCTGAGTATATAATTCTAGGATCGACATCACAGCGCTGATTAAACTGAAATCGAAGACCAATCTGCGATTTTCCACGGTGTTTCGTTGTAGTAAAAAACAAAACACACAGTGAAAATGTACCACTGTAGGTATACCTACCTAATATAGATATTTCGCCTAAGCCTAATTTCTGTTTAACTTTGAACGCGATTATCTCGAAACACAGTAGGGATATATGAAAAATCAAGAGGAGCTTTTTTATAGCAAAGATACGGATAAACACTTTTTATTTAAACTTTGTTTGCCGACCGAGCGACTGCACTAATATTTAGGGATGTTCAAAGAAAATTTTGTAAATGTAGATATACTTTTCATTTGCCTTCTATATGAATTGGTAATAAAGAGACGCGACTGCACTGAATTCTCGCATAAAATCAAATATCTCCAAATTCTTTATGTAGGCTTTCATATGCGCGTTGAATAATTTCCAAACTCAAAAGACATATATATTTATCATATATATGGATATAGGTAGATGGATAGGTACAGATACGCTCGACGGATTTTTAATAATCCCATTGGGCGGAATCATATTCGTTGATTGCAAACGATCAATATACGTGTGATCCTGTTTAATCGCTCCGATGCAGCATCTGTAAAAGTATGTGCATCCGTTTAATAATTGCGCCAACAATAATAACCAATTCGTCGATAACGCCAATTTTTCACTACTACTTCCAATATCCGTGATTAAAATCGCTGCAGTGTAATGAGAAACCAGATAATATCCACTTGCTATATTAAAAAAAAAACAGCATTTTTCCGTGGTGAATTTACGGCATAAATAAATTTCCGGGTAATCGCGTTAATTTCTCTCTTCCCGCTTCAATCGAATTTGCCTCGTAACAACACGAATATATAATATTTCGAGCTCGCATATAAACGCAACATCTCGACGTATATAAATTCTATATATAAGTATATAAGAGAGCTGAAACTGGAGGAGCCTAATTCTGGACAGAGTTAGCACACTGCCCAATGACATGACTTCTTGCGATCCTCGTTCCTCGGAACTCGCTCGTCTGTCAAGGTGAAGGGATCGTAGGAATTTCAGATGGAAAAGATCTATATGGATTATATATAATATATATTTTGTATATAGAACATATATAAATTTGGATTTATTAAATTTATATATAATTTTAATATAAATCATATATGTATTATATATTGATTGTATAAAAATTAAAATTATTGAAGTGGTACTGTATATAAACCATATAATATAGTCCGTGTATGGTCCGTATATATATAAACTATATATAATTGAATAAGCCAAAATTTCTATATGTTCTATACACACAAGATATATATTTATTTATATATTTATATTCAGTTATGAGTATTACTACTCTTGGCTTCCGGGTGGTAATCGCGTTCAAAAATATTATTTTGCCGACGTTTCGCAAACATTGCAGTTCGACCTTCTGATGATATTTCTAGACACGCTTACCTCCCGGAAGCCAAGAGTGGTAATACTTATAACTATAATGGCAATAGCCGCGAAAGCCTAATATTTTTTTTAAATATATATATAATCCATATACGAGTACATCTTTTCCACCTGGATAAGTCAGAGAATTAGGTTCCTCCTGTTTCGACCCTCTTCTACAATTCTACAATTAGCCACTACACCGCGTATACCATAAAACAAGAGGAAGGCGAAAGATCCGTGGTCTCAACGGCTCATTAATATCGAGGAGTTACTGAGAAAGTAAAACACCCAAGGAACTCTCGCGAGCGCACACCCTGAAGAAAATATCCTCGTCTATACATCTTATACACCTTTTCCGCCTGGATAAGTCCGAGAATTAGGTTCCTCCTGTTTCAGCCCTCTCACAATTAGCCACTACACTGTGTGTATACCATAAAATAAGAGGAAAAGCGAAAGATCCGTGGTCCCAGCGGCTCATTAATATCGAGGAGTTACCGAGAAAGTAAAACACCCAAGGAACTCTCGCGAGAGCGCACACCCCAAAGAAAATATCCTCGTCCCATCTACAGCACCCCACCCGCAAACATATCTATACAGGGTGTTACTTAATAATAGGCCGTAATTGCAAGGGCACACTACTGAATCAATTTCCAGTAGAAAAGTTCATATTAACATGTGTCCTAAAATGTACACTTTTTTTTGTCAATATTATTCGTCAGACTGTCCCCCGGGACGCCACTGGAACTCATAATTATCTTCTAGTTAGTGCTAACTTAGCGTCTTATTACAATAAACAACAGTGCCAAATGTCAACAAAATCGGCACGAGGATCTTTGAGATATTATTAAAAAACCGATTTTTTTTTAAACTTTGACGTCCTGTATCTTGAAAACCAGACATTTTGTGACACATGTTAATAGGAACTTTTCCACTGGAAATTGATTCAGTAATGTGCCCTTGCAATTACGGCCTATCATTAAGTGTAACACCCTGTATAGGTACCGCAAAAGGGCGGAAACTCGCGGAACCATCAACACTCGCAGCGGCTCGTTAACATCGAATCACCGCGAAAATAATAATCCTCGAGTCGCTCTTTCGTCCGCGGAAAATATTCCCCCGCCAAAATCACACTTCAACACTCCAATTCACATCCCGGGACACCCACAGCTTCCAGGATTTCAGGTTCTCGCGTCGCGCAATCGCCCTGCGAGAAAGAGAGAGTTCGGGATATAAATCCGGCACGCGCGAGAGGAAGGACTCTCCCGGATATCTCGAATCTGTTCCACGGTAGCTCCGCTGGAGATCCGATCGAGCGGGCGGGGGGGGGGGGGGGGGGTCGTGAACTGATCAAGGACCGCTTCCCGCGTCGAAGCACGGGGCCGGTGGTCGATGGCTTCCGCCCGCGGCGTCCGTCCCGACGCTAAGCCCGACGTGTATCATCCTACATCATCATGCATCACCTCGACACCGCGCGCGTACGACGTTATCTCGTAAACGCGTCGTATCGCGTTCCGATATATCTTCGCGCGGTCCGAAATCCGAGACAAAGTGCCGGCGATGTTCCCCGTTTAGCGAGATCCGCCCCCGCCCCCTCGCCCAACCCGATCCCACATTCCTCTTATTCCCGCTGTATCGCGGCGCGCTATCCGCAGATTAATCTCAACTCGCGAGCTTTAGCGTCGCTCGTAAAATTAGTTTATGCGCGGGCATTAGTGTCGCCGCTTCTTTGTTGAGTTAATCTACACGCTATTTTTACGCCCGCTAATTATTTTTATCGCCTCGGCTGCGACCGTAATTGTTCGGCGGACGATTAATCTCGTTCTCTCCCACTCGTCCCCACCTCTCTGTTCTCTATTTTCATCCGGAACAAAATTGTTTTCCGAGTGCTCTTCCGGTTTGCCGAATTTTTAACCGGGCCGATGTATGGGTTGCGCAAAGCGGGGCTGCGCGCTTTAGTGCTGCTTTGCCGCGAAACGGGGAAAAAGTTATGGAGCCGAAATATGCTTATCGCGTGTGGGTTGCTGTGCGTCGTAAACGTTAAGAACTCTTTGCGTTATTGCGACGACGGTAATACGGAAAATGCGAGAGGTCTCGCTTTACTCCCCGGCGTTTTCCGGTAAAATTGCTTCGCTCCACTTCCGGGGAGGACGCTACCGACATCTCGTGGTGCTATTCTTATACCGTGAGGTTTGTCCTCCGCGTTGTTGTGATCGCGTAATCGACGAAAACAAAGCCCGAGTTTGCTCTACTTCTCTTCTTTTTCAAAAATGTATGCGTGTACTGGAAAAACAGTTTGTTTTCAGTTGATTTGAATTTGGCGAAATGAAGATTTTTGTTGAGTCCCAGGCGAATATTTGTCAACTATCGCGATATTTATTTGATGCGATTTAATGTTTCGAGGAAACTGCGTTTAAATGAAATAAATATTCAAGCGATTAACGTGTATTTTCTCGTATTAACGAAATGTTTATTTCACTAGACTTGAAAATACATTTATTAACTATAAATAAAGTGTTACCTTGGTAGGTACAACATGAATGTAAAGAACAATAATGTGGCTGCCCTGCCACGTGGATTACCTACTTTATTCCGAATTTTATTAAAACCTTGTAAAAGTATTAGAAAGTCATTATAGAATACCTGATCCTCCAAAATTAGTTTATAAAGTATGGAAATTAATAATAAATGCGAATAGTTAACTTAATATACTTAAACGTGATATTTTATTAAAAACTTGTAAAAAGTATTACGAAGTCATTATAGAATACCTGATCCTCAAAAATTAGTTTATAAAGTATCGAAATTAATAATAAATCCAAATTGTTAAATTAGCAAACTTAAGAGGGATATTTTTTCTCCTTAATTTTTTTTAAAAACTACCCCCTTTAAGCTAGCCCTCATTTCCAGCTTATTTTCCACTCTCAAATTTCACTTTTTAGAATCGCCAGCTCTATTATTCCTATCCGCTCTTTCACGAGGAACCGACGTTCTCTCGGCTCGACTCGAAAACGTACGTTCTACACCTACTGTACTTCCACGCGTTTTTGTCACCAAACCGCGCGCGTGGTCAGACGCAAAGAGATGTTTTTAGCTCGCGCGCGGCTCTGCGGATCAAAAGATGAAAGGGAAACGACCACTTTTGCGACGAACAATCTGCCTTTTCTTTTACGGTTTCCACGCGCGCGTGCCTGTATAACTACGCGTTTCCCACGCTGACGCTTAATGGACGCGCGGTTCGCTCGAACGTATTATATGTGCGCGTGGCTTGGCCACTTTTCCCTGTTACAAACGACCGCGCGACGTCGACGGCTCGGCTTTTAGATTTATTCCGAACGTTTTCGTACCTATCTCCATTATGAACGAGTCGACGGAATTTCCGCGAATTGCCGCTTTCCTCGGCTCGCGCGAAACGATCGCCGCGTCGACGTTCTCGTAAACTTCCGCCACCGATGGAGCGCGTGCGGACGTCTTCCGTAACGCGTCAACAACTGTTATGCGTCGGGGTAAAAAATTAGAGTGGGAGAATAGGGTGAAACAGGATAGAGTTTGTATAATAGATGGCCTCTCGTCAACATGATTTTTCAGGGAAAGCAGGAGCCAATTTGAGTACTCGAATTTTTACTATAAGATATGTAATATTTTACTGTTACGTTTTTTAAAACTTTCTGAGAAAAATGATATTATTTTCCAAAAATATACACTGAGAGAACAACTTGTTTATCGTATATAAATGATTTTTGATGAATAAGTTATACCTTTATATATAGCGAAGTACCTCAATATTTCGTTACAGTAAGAAAATATATGTGTTAATCATTAATATGTCTACCTCGATACATTTATTTATGTCAGATAAGCATCGCAATAATTAACGAATATTTGCTTGGCTCGATGTAATATTTAGTTCGCCGCATTCAAACAAATATTATTAACTATAGTTAATGAATGAACGAAACGGTTATATGAATCAACTATTTTCTACTTGATATATAACATCAGAATTTGAGTAGGTACACCGAGAAAATGGTGTTTAGTCATAAATGTATTTCCACAAATATGGTGAAATAAATATTTCACTCGAGCAAGGAAATGCCTACGTGTTAATTATTAGAATATTCATTTACCTCGAAACATGTGTTCGTATCAAATAAATATCGTGATAGACCGACAATTAACAAATATTTGCTTAACCAAAAATATCTTTAGTTCTCGCCATATTTCAAAGAAACGTTTATTAACTATCTTGTATTTTATTTCTAGAAGGTAATTTGTCGTGATGGATCCTTTTTCTGCCTTCATACGAAACCAAAAACGATAAATGAGGTACCATTTTAAAGATTAAGTTCTCCGTTTTTGAAGAATTTTTAATGTACAATTGCACATTACATTAGTTTTACAATCGTAGGTAAACTTTTGGCAAAAATATAGCGCATAATCTACAATCATTTCATATCTTTCGCATTTACGTTCCTCATCTTCTGTCGTCTGCAGATTTTCCGCCCGGACCCACTAGTATTAAATACACCAAGCTAAGAAAACTGTATTATCGTTAATATATGTTTGTTTGAATATGACGAAATAAACTTTTCATTGGACAAAGTAAATTCGTCATCTATTACGATATTTATTTGGTATAATTAGATCCTTCGAGGCAACCATTTTAATGAAATAAACATTTCAATAATTAACGTATATTTTCTTATTCTAACGAAATATTTATTTCGCTGTATTTAAAATTACATTTATTGACTATTAATGAACTGTTTTCTCGGTGTAAACTATTTTCGTAATATATTGAACGATAGTAGATCCCATTTACATTCTGTCGTATTCAGCGTGTATCAACGTCGTTATAAATTAATTGAATCTGTCCTCAACAGACAATTTTTTGCCATCACATTTTATCTCGGCGCTTCCACGCAAAGGCTTGCGATAACCCGACTCGCTCTCACTTCCTCCGTACGGAAGATACAATTAATTAGCTCGCCAACTCGCGTATACGACATCGTTAGAGCGCTTGCCGGACCTGCCGATTAAACTTTGAACGCCCTCATCGAATTCCCCCCCCCCCCCCCCCTTTTATACGAGCTTCCTTTGAAGCCCGGATTGAAGTGCATAGCACAATCGACTCTAACGACGCACTCTCGCGTGTTTCAGATCGGCGCCCTGAAAAGCTACTATCTCTTCTCCCACAAGAACGTGCACAAGAGATCGCTTTCCACAAGTGAGCATCATCACAACGCGCTGAAGAACGAGCCCCAGGTGAGTCAATCTCTCCGCACGCACCGCACGCGCGACCGTTTCCTCGGTTATCACATAACTCGACTCCGATGAAGTTTTTACGACGATCGACTCGCAGTAAATGTTTTGACGATTTTTGCTACGAGAGTTAGTGGTTCTTTTTGCGATAATAATATGTTATGGCACGTCGTATTTCATTCTCCGCATTGGGAAATTTGTTTCAAATGGGAACTACGAAATGGGATCGTAATTAACTGTTTTTTTTTTTCATTTTTAACAATAAGGTAAACTCAGGACCGAGTGAAAACTTCAAGGCGTATTTTAATCATGATTATCTTGCTATTCGTGAACTTATCGCCTATTGTTGGGAAGTTTTTTTTGTTAATCGAGGCGAAATTTTCAAATTACGAAGGAAGATCGTAGTTAATTGTTTTTTTCATTTCATTCCTGACGATGAGATAAACTCAGGACCGAATGGGAACTTTGAAGCGCGTTTTAATTACAATTATCTCGTTATTCGTCAACTTTTCGTCGATATTGGTAAGAAGCTTTTTTGTAGATCAAGACGTGATCTTCAAAAAAGTACTACACATATTTCTACCTAAAGTACGCAGATAAGGAGATAATCACGATCGAAGCACCATTGCATGCAGCTTTTTACTACTCTTCGTATAATCATACTGCAAATGGAAGTATTATATTTACACGCTTTATATACATATATATGTAACCTTGTAGTTAAGTTCCAAACGTTTCCAGGCGTGTTAATTCATCAGAAAACACACTTTTTAAACGTGTTATTGAGAGATCCTATGTGTAAATTAACACGCTTAAAGTGTATTTTCAAATAAATTAACACGATTGGAAACATGTAAAATTTTTAAATAAGGCCTGCACACGTATAAAATGCGTAAACATAACACGTTTGCGTTTCCAGTACATTAACATGCATCCATACAAAAATTACCGAAGCCCATTTTTACTGAAATAGCCACGTCAAAGAAATCCTCACGCATTACTTGAATCTCTTCAAAACCCAAAGGAAGCGAAATCGCTCGAAATCAATCGCATTCGATTGCGCTCGACTCGAGTGGGAACCCCCGATGCAAACGGTCCGTTCAACAAACACCTTAATTGGCCCCCGGCGCGCTCGACTCGCGCCTCGAATAGCGACACATCAAAGCCTCGAGCGAATAACGATTGGCAATTTTACCCGCGCGGCACTAAAGACGCCACGGCAGGAGTATTAATATTTAATGCGCGCCGCTCGGATCGTTTTAATCACCCGCGTCACTCGATCACCCGGCCGAGCACTTAACCGTTATCGGTCCGAACTTTGCGTGCCATTTGGCGCGCCGCGGGTAATCGGACCGGGTTAAATTGATTTCGGCGCAATATTCCGGCGCTGGCTGCTTTTCGGGCGCAGTGTGTGTGAGGAATTAACGGAGAACTACTCTCTCCGCGCGTCGCGCAACGGCGTCGAGGGTGAGTATAGCGGGGGAGGGACGAGAGGAGGACCGCTCGTTCGTCCGCCGGAAAGAGGCGCGGGGAGCGCGATTCGATATTCTTTTCAGGAGTAATTCGCTCGACCGTCGAGTCAGCGACGTGTACCGCGCGTTGATAATATTTCTAATTTCCGCCGACGAGAGCGTCACTCCCTACCGGGAATCGGCGATTCGCGCTAACGCCCCGGCGTTCTCGTTATTTATGCGTTACCGTAAAAGAAAAAAAATGAAGAGCCGCGATAACGTCGAAGGCTCTCCGAGAAAGCGGATAAAAGCGCGCGCTGGCCGATAGCGGCGAGCGCTGCCAATCGCCACGACGTGTCGTCTTTTCTTGAAGTCGTTTGACGCGATCCTGGAATAAGATTATCGGGGAGATACATTCGGTCGAACCATCCCGTTAATTTTTTTTGTTCGCTATAATACACTTTTTGGGGGAAATTGACTTTCCCTCGAGAGGTCTATTATAGCAGATCAACGTTATTCGTATATTCGAAGAGAGTCTGATAAAATGATTTATTCGATTTCGATGAATAACAATTCGATGTAAAACTTATTTGAACAGAATAGATTGTTTATCAGATGGTATTCGGAGAAATGTTCGACCGAATCGACAACATTTTCTGTGAACTATATAAGGTAGGTTAAAAGAGTGTTTCGTTATTCATCTCATAACGAAGAAGCAGTTTATTTATAGTTAATAAATGTATGTTCGAATATAGCGAAAAAGAGATTGTGTTGGATCAAGCAATTCGTTAACTATTGCGATATTTATTAAATGCTTCAAAGTCACTTGTTTTTTTTTTTTAATTAAAATAAACATTCTGATAATTACAATTATATTTCAACGTCCTGTTGGAATAATCATTTCACCGTATTTCAATTCAGTAAGTACATTATTAATTATAAATAAACAATTCCTTCGATGAATCCATTTCACGCTGAAAAAAAAGTTTATTTGTAGTTGATAAATATTTTTTTGGGCCAAGCAAACATTCGATATTTATTTGCCACAATTAAATGCTTCGAAGCAACTGTTTGATTAGAATAAACGTTCTAATAATTAATTTATATTTTAACGAAATAATTATTTCATTGTATTTGAATTCAGTATATTATTAATTATATATAAATAATCTGTTATCTCGATGAATCCATTCTACACTGAAAAAAAAAGTTTATTTATAGTTAATAAATGCACGGAATGTTTATTTCATCATATTCGATCATGAAATTTATTTATAGTTAATAGATATTTTCTCGGGCTAAGCAAATGCTCGATATTTATTTGCCACAATTAAATATTTCGAAGCAATTGTTTGACCGTAGTAAACATTCTACTAATAAACTGATATTTTCTTATCCCAGCGAAATATTGATTTGGCCGTATTATAAAATAACTTTATCAACTGTAAATAAACTGTTTTCCTAGTGAAATTTGAAAAAGGTACTCGGAATAATTGTTCAAAGAAGAAAGATGTCAAAAAGGAGTCGTCCCGACGGAGACGTGAAAAGAGAGGCGATGCTGTTTCAGGTGCTTTGGTTCCAACAGCAGCACGAGCGAAAGCGCAAGAAGCGGGACTTCACCGGACCCTCCTCCTACACCTTCGGCGATTACCAGAGCTTCTTCGACGAGTTCAATCCCCGGCCGAGGCAAGCGGCCACCTTTCACCAGCAGAGAAATCGTGGCATTCCCTTGAACAACCTCTTCCCGGATCCATTGTTCAAGGAGCAATGGTACCTGGTCAGTATTCCCACGGGAAGAGTCGTAAATCCACCCGTTACCGTGACAAACCCGCGTCGACTTTCCCCCACCCCTTTTGACGCCCCGCTCACCCCTTTTTCCGCGTCGCACACTTCATCCCCCCCTGCAGAGCACACCTATCCCAGTTCGCGTCTCGGTGACGCTCTCCTTTGTCGCCAGAATGTACTCCACTGTCTTCCACTCGGTGACACTTTCCGCTTTTATGCGAGAACAGTCGACCGCGCATGTCGAAAGAGACAATGGGAGCCGCATTGTGACAAGTGCGTCTCGGGCTCTAAACTGTGCGCGGGCTGAACGACTGAGGGACATCGTTACAAAACGGGGGAGGAAAAATGAGCGAGACGACGAACGATGACGATGACGTCGACTGCAATTTTTTCCCGTAGAACGGCGGCGCCAAGGACGGCTACGACATGAACCTGGGCCCGGCGTGGCAGAAGGGCTACACCGGCAAGGGGGTGGTGGTCTCCATCCTGGACGACGGCATTCAGACCAATCACCCGGACCTCGCGCTCAACTACGACCACGAAGCCAGCACCGACATCAACGACAATGACGACGACCCGATGCCGAGGGACAACGGAGACAATAAGCACGGAACCAGGTGCGCCGGTGAGGTGGCCGCGGTTGCGTTCAATCAGTATTGCGGCGTCGGGGTCGCTTACAATTCCAGCATCGGAGGTAAGCGAGAGAGCTTCGCCTGAGTGGCGGGGTGTGTGTCGCGTCCGGGTCGATAAGGTCTCGCGGAAATCACCGCCACGGGTGGATCCTTCCGCACCGGGGGGAGTCAACCGTATATACGGTACACCGAATGACGCCAACTGTTCTCAGGCGTGCGGATGCTGGACGGTCCGGTGAACGACGCCGTCGAGGCGAGAGCGCTGGGTCTGAATCCCGACCACATCGACATCTACAGCGCCTCCTGGGGACCCGAGGACGACGGGAAGACCGTCGATGGTCCTGGTCCGCTCGCCAGAAGGGCTTTTATTTATGGTGTCACCAGTGTGAGTCTCTTATTTTTGTCTCGAGACGACAAAGTGCCTCGAGGGCGATTGTGTATAGCGAATGCCGCTGTATTTCACGATCAGCTGATCGGGTGGAAAAATGTCTTCAACAAAAGTTGTAGAGCTTCCAAAAATAGGCAACTTTTGTTGGAAACTCTTCCTGAGATACAGCGATCCAAAGCGCCTATCACTGTTTTTATATAAGCTCGCTGTCTGAAATTATCGACGAGGTCTAACGACGCAGGATTTTTCTACTTCGACGTCACAGGGTCGCAAGGGCAAAGGCTCGATCTTCGTCTGGGCCTCGGGCAACGGCGGACGACACACCGACTCGTGCAACTGCGACGGCTACACGAACAGCATATTCACCCTGTCCATATCCAGCGCCACCCAAGGCGGCTACAAGCCGTGGTATCTCGAGGAGTGCAGCTCGACACTGGCGTCCACTTACTCGTCCGGCACACCCGGCAACGACAAAAGCGTCGCCACGGTGGACATGGACGCGAAATTGCGTCCTGATCACATTTGCACGGTCGAGCACACCGGCACTTCGGCGTCGGCGCCGCTGGCCGCCGGAATAGCCGCGCTCGCCCTCGAGGCGAATCCCACGTTGACCTGGAGGGACATGCAGTATCTCGTGGTCCTCACGTCGCGCTCCGGGCCGCTGGAGAAGGAGCCGGGATGGATCTTAAACGGGGTGAAGAGGAAAGTCTCCCACAAGTTCGGCTACGGTCTGATGGACGCCGGTGCCATGGTGAGCTTGGCGGAGCAGTGGACCAACGTGCCGCCTCAACACATTTGCAAGTCCCAGGAGATCAACGAGGAGAGGTCCATCGATTCCACTTACGGCTACACGCTCAGCGTGTACATGGACGTCAGCGGTTGCGCGGGTTCACTGAACGAAGTCCGGTTCCTGGAGCACGTCCAGTGCAAGGTGAGCCGGAGGAAGGATCGATGACGCGTGAAGAGATACGAAGCTCTTCGAGGTCGACGCGCGTTACTCCCTTTGCAATCCACAGGTGTCGCTGAGGTTCTTCCCGCGTGGAAACTTGAGGTTGCTACTGACCTCGCCGATGGGTACCACGTCGACGCTGCTCTTCGAGAGGCCCAGGGACGTACTGAGCTCGAACTTCGACGACTGGCCGTTCCTCAGCGTTCACTTCTGGGGCGAGAAAGCCGACGGTCGTTGGACCCTTCAGGTCATGAACGCCGGCAGTAGACACGTCAATTCGCCAGGCAAGTCGTCGCGGTGGATTTCACGCTTGCCAGTGTCTTGCGTGGATTTCATACTTGCAGGCTTCACATCCCTTATTTGTTTCATTTTAGGAGAAGTAGGGGAAAATTTGAGGAAAAAAGGGGGGTAACTTTGTTTAAGAAAAAGATTTCTTCTAGAAAAATTAGAAACGTGCAGTGGTTTTAGAAAATAACGATTTTTAAGATATACAATGAAGACCCAATATTTATTAAGGGAATGAAACGTGTTTTTGTAACTTGAAAATTTATGTCTCATGCCAAATAACTCAAAACTGAGTAGGGTAAACGACCCAGTTATTGGACACTTAAGCATTTTACAACATTTGAGACCGTGTTAAAAAGATATTTTTCTACCTAGAGGTATGAGTGGTGGCTTGTTTTAATTGAAAATATATTGGCTTTACGTTATAATAACTTACAATTTTAAGTTGGAAAGAATATAATTTTCAACTATAAAAAACTGGGATAAAGTCAAAAAACTTAGTTATTGGACAGTGTTCTTATTTTTTGGAAATACTCAATCCAGTAACTGGACAGTCAAGAATCAATAAGCCAGGTACGGTTTTTGATGATATTTATTTAAGTAAAAACGAGGAATCTTGTTTTTATTTATTTAAATCAGACTGTCCAATAACTGCAAGGTGTCCAATAACTGGGTGGTTTACCTTATCGTAATCTGATTAAAAGAAAATAGGAATCACGAGTTTTACGGTGAAAAAGGTCAAACTTAAAAAAATAGGGAAATAAAGGGGAATATAGGACACTGTGAAGCCCGCACTCATCACCCGTTTCGTAGAGTCGGTCGGACCATCGAAAATCTCAGCGCCGATAACGGGTCACGCCGTGATATCGCGGCTCGCGGTATCACGGTGCACGGTTACGTGGGACGACCGGCTATCGCTTCCGTCGTATGTTTCGCACAGTGCTGTCGTTGAACGAACGACACGTGCCGCTCGATTTGGCGAGAGTCCGACCGCCTCCGTGTCTTTCATCTGTGTGATTACAGCAGAGCGAACCGTGACCGTGGACGTTGCTCGGTATTCGTCTCGCTTCAGCGTGTGGTTGCTCCCCTTCCAGCATGCGCTCTACCGCGCGGCTTCGGACCGCCTTTGCTATCACGCTGTTCAGTTTCTTCCATCCATCCGTCTTGTCTACGTCAACCCTTTGCGGCATGATTTGTTGTACCGACTGGCGAAATACTTGCTTCCGCTTTCATTGGTAGCTTTACGTCGCGGGGCAAATCGTCAGATATTCGTAAATCTCGAAAATGGAAATTTCAAAAAGAAATGTCGATCATGAATTAGATGCATTTTGATAGCGATGAAATGCTACATGGAAGACAAGAATTAGTAAGGAATCATGGAAAAATACATGAATTTTTACAGTTATCCCAGTAACAGGGTCACCTGAGGTAAAACGTTAAAGTTTTTAAAAGACCACACACGTACCATGTTTTTTTAAGCGTTCTTTTTAGAATTCGCAATAGTATAAGCATCAGTTTATACGATAAAATTGACCAATCTCCCTTTCAATTCTGTCGGGTATTTACGAGTCTATACTGTTATGGACTGTAAAAAGTACGCTATGTCTATTATAATGTTCAATGTTTCACCTCGAAAAGCCCTGTTACCGAGATTCACTGTAAAAATTACTAACTCCTTTTTCTTCATGTACACAGTCAAAAATGTTATGTTTCAATTGGTCCACTCATATTTGTATGTTAAAATTAACTGATTTTTCATATCATAGTCCAATATTTTGGTGTTAACATTCACATAAAAAATTAATTGATTTTAACTCACAAAAATGAGTGAACCCAACGTAAAACTTCCAAGCGTGCAAGAAAGAATGTTTTCTGTAATTGATTTATAGATACCTCACAATATGTATCAGTCGTATTTTATATCAATGAGAATCAAACACCAAGTGACGAACAAAGATACAAAAAATGCAAATCGAATAGCGATTTCCAGGACGCTTCGCCGAAATAATGGAAACGACGACTCGACTCGCCTTTAAACGAGATTTCTTTTCGGTACGTGTTACAGGAATTCTGAAGAAGTGGCAGCTGATTTTTTACGGCACCGCCACCAACCCCATCAGGATACGAACGCAACAGTATAATCCGGTACAAGCGCATACTGCATTCTCCCCCCTGCACTCGCACCACCCGCGCCTGGACTTCTACAACCCCGACTTCTTTCGCCCGTATGACTTTCAGAATTATCAGGGCGCGTACGTCGGGGCGGCGTCCAACGTTCAGGCGTCCGTCGCCACCCTCGACGGCTCGTCGGCACCCCTGCTGACGAATCAGCTGCCGGGCGACACCGCGAACGTACTGACGGGCTCTTTCGATTCCGCTAAGAGGATTCAGCACGACTGCGACCCTCAGTGCGATTTGCAGGGATGCTACGGCAAGGGTCCTACTCAGTGCGTCGCTTGCAAGAGCTATCGACTCGACAAGTGAGTTCTTTTTGATGTGAAACATCTTATGTGCCGCGCTATGGCGGACTATAAAAAAAACTAGGCTTAGTAAATTCAGAGACTTTTTTTTGGCTCTGGCTCTCCGTCTATAACAGCCGTTCTCGCCGCCGTAGCGCGGCACATTAGATGTTTCACATCAAAAATCCATGATTCTTCCACGTCCAAGATTTCCATGATCGCTAGACACTCTGACCTATTTGACACAGAGTGTACGAATTGCACCAAACTCTGGAAACCGATTCGACCTGGTCCCTATGTTCTTTCAGCACGTGCGTGAGTCGTTGCCCGCCGAGGAGCTTCCCCAACCAGGGCGGCGTATGTTGGCCGTGTCACGAGTCCTGTGAAACGTGCGCCGGAGCGGGCCAAGACTCGTGCCTCTCGTGTGCCCCTGCCCATCTGCGTGTCACCGACCTGGCTGTCTGTCTGCAGCAGTGTCCCGAGGGCTATTACGAGAGTACGTTCGCATTGAGTTCTCCCCGATACAGCACACGACCCTTCCACCCTCTCGCAGTGGGGCACCAGCCAAAAACTGGGACAATTGAAATTCCTGTTTTTTTTTTTTTCACTTCCCTCTCTCTCTTCCCTCTTTGGCAGAACGCCCCTCGATTCGACCCGCTAAAACAGAGCACCCCTCGAGCTACAGCCCCGTCGATCCCCATGAACCCTCGCGTTTCGCGTCTACCGCCCGCGAAGTTAATTATTTATTTTGCAATCCGATGCGAATCGCAGATATAGAGAATAACACGTGCGTGCCGTGCGAGGCCAACTGTGCCAGCTGTCAGGACAGGCCGGATCACTGCACCAGCTGCGAGCATCATTTGGTCATGCACGAGAACAAGTGCTACGCCGCCTGTCCGCTGTACACGTATGAGACGCAGGACTATAATTGCGCCCCTTGTCACTCCTCGTGCGAGACTTGCAACGGTACCAGGGAGAACCAGTGCATCAGCTGTCGATCGGGATTATTCTCCTTGAATGGTACGGAAAATTGGAGAAATCGTTTTCACCCTCCCAATTAAAAGTTTGTCTTTTTCTTGTTTACCGAAATTGTTTGTTTGTCTATTTCCTTTCGGCCCATCGATTTAATTGAAATCCAATTTATCTGATCCGAGCCACTGTTTATTGAAATTAATTAAATTTTGGAGAAATCATTTTCACCCGCTGACATAAATTGCTCTCAATTGCAAGTTATTTTTTTTCTTGTTTACCAAATTCGTGTTTACCGCAATCGTTTATTTGTCTATTTCCTTTCGGCCCATCGATTTAATTGAAATCCAATTCATCTGATCCGAGCAAGTGTTTATTGAAATTAATTTTTTGAAGAAATCGTTTTCACCCGCTCAAATAAATTTCTCTCAATTACAAGTTATTTATTTTTCTTGTTTACTAAATTCCTATTTACCGCAATCGTTTATTTGTCTATTTCCTTTCGGTCCATCGATTTAATTGAAATGCAATGTAATATATCTGATCTCCGAGAAAGTTTTTATTGAAATTAATTAAATTTTCCTCGGACCAAATAAATATTTAGTGGATAACAGACGAACAAACGTTTATTAGAATCAACAAATTTATCTCTTCGGATATCTAGTCGCTGATGGCGAAAATATTCCGAAAAATTATGACATCGAAAGCACAATTTTCTAAAAGCATTTCAATCTCTCGTCGAGAAGGATCGATCATGGCAAATTTCCGAACGCCCGTAGGCACCTGCCGCAGTTCCTGCCCGCCGGGTTACAGCGGCGACAAGAAGCGTCGCGAGTGCGTCCCCTGCCCCCCGGGATGCGCCACCTGCGCCTCCTCGAGCTGCACCAGTTGCATCGACAGCTGGAGCCTGAACAAGAAGGGCTTGTGCGCTCCCGAGAGCCGCACTCGCTGCGACAGTTCCGAGTATTACGAAGACGGACACTGCAAGCCTTGTCACTCCACTTGCGAGACCTGCGCGGGGCCGACGGAGGACTTCTGCATCTCCTGCCAATCGCCCCTTCTTCTTCAGGGTAGACACTGCGTGGCGCAGTGCGGCGACGGCTATTATTCGGTCGTCCAACCCTCCAGGCCCATCTGCGCCCCGTGTCTTCACACTTGCAAGAGCTGCGTGTCGCGGTTGAATTGCACCGCTTGTCAGGAAGGGTTGCAGTTGCAGAGCGGAGAGTGCAGGTCCTCCTGCGCTCAGGGGTAAGTCGAACGACTGAGGTGTTGGTCGATCTTGACGTTTCGCGAACGGATGAAGGAGAAAATGCGGTTCTTTCTCCAGCTACTACAGCGATCGGGGGCAGTGCGCCAAGTGCTATCTCTCCTGTAAAACGTGCTCCGGACCCAGACGCGACCAGTGCGTCACTTGTCCCAAGGGATGGCAATTGGCTGCCGGCGAATGTCATCCGGAGTGTCCCGAGGGCTTCTTCAAGTCGAAGTTCGGCTGTCAGAAGTGCCACCATTACTGCAGTACTTGCAAGGGTGAGACTGTGCATTTCAACGATCTTTTTATTTTTTGTAGTCCTGCTCGCGTCTTGATGCTCTTAACGTTGCATGTCCATTTTTATCATCCCTTCTATTCGTTCATACTGTGATCAAGCGAATCGATAGATTCGCAAGCCAAGAACTGAAAGAAAAAAAAATAAGTGCGAAGATACCGAGGTTATTTATATTCTTAGATCTTCTCATTTTTATGTTTCTATATTTTATCACACAGCTTGGGTAATTATTGCTCCGATCACGTGGCACTGTTCTTGAAGGTTGCTTCTTCATGCTTTTATTGTCGCATATCCATTTTCATCTTTCCTTCTATTCTTTCACGCAACAATTATTTATATTCTTTGATCTTCTTATTTTTATGTTTCTATATTTCATCACAGTTTGGGTAACTTTTACTCCGATAACGTGGCACTGTTCTTCGAAGGTTCTAATATCAGAGCCCCGTGAATCAATCTCTTCACGTCGCCGTCTTTTTCCTTCCCTTTCTTTGTCCTCGGAACGCGATAGACGCTCGATTTCTTTATTCGCAGGAGAGGGTCCGCTGGAATGCACGTCCTGCCCGGCGCATTCCATGCTGGAAGGAGGACTCTGCATGGAGTGTCTCGGCGCCCAGTATTACGATCCTTTGACGCAGCTCTGCAAGACGTGTCACATCGATTGTCGCAGATGCACGGGACCCGGGAAATTCAGCTGCGCGGCGTGCTCCTCGCCCCTTCATCTGGACAAGCTCAACAACCAGTGCGTTCCTTGCTGCGCCGGCGGCACGAAGAGCACGGAGAGCGAAGAATGCTGCCTTTGCGATCCGGAGACCGGTGAGCATTTTACTTCGCGTCCGTCGTATTGATCATCACTCGACTGATAGTTAATGGTTGATCAAAATCGCGAAAAAAATGTGCTACGCATTTGTCGGAGAACGACAAGTTTTATGCACGTCGAATGAAGCACTCGTAATTAACTTTAACGAATCGATTGATCAATAATTAAATAAGAAATTGATCTCAAATTAACCCGTTAGTGCTCGGAATCATTTTCAGTCGGAGAATAATTTTTGTTCGTAGATATTCAATTAATCGTTTTTTGAAATATTTAGGAATTGATCTCAGAAATTGTACTTTCTTTATTTTTAATAAAATTAAGCCTCCGGAGAAAATGTTTAAACAACACAAAAATGCTTAATCCAATGTCTCAAAGAAGATATTACTCGGCAATTAAGATTGCCAGCGAGCACTAATGGGTTTCATTCCTGTCACGACATAGTATTCGCTTCTTTTCACGATATATTAACTCCGATCCATGACGGTCCATCAGGAGGCTGTAGAAATAGTTCGCCAGCCGGTAAGCGAAGGGTTCCAGGGGCAGAGTTCCCCAGCCAAGAGGAGCTTCAGGGCTCCGTCGAAGGATTCGACAGGACCGAGGAGTCCCAATCGATAGCGGTGACCACGGCAACCGCGTTAGCCGTTGCCATTTGCCTCGCGTCCGTCACTCTCTTCGTCACCGTCTTCATAGCTCTTCAGGTACGAAGCGATCCCTTGACAACTAATTCTCTCATTCTCTAAATTCCTCCAGCGTCGATTAAAAAATCTCGATCTTCGCGCTTCTTCTTCCAGGCGTTATCGCGGAGAAGAGAGACGAACATGGGCTACACGCAGCTGGCGGTGAAGGTGGAACCTCTGGACGACCTGGACGCGGACGACACGACCGAACTGATGACCTAGGCTCGACGTCCGGAGCGCAACCGGATGATGATCGGACTTCTCGCCGGGAAGTCTTCTTTGTGAAAGCGATCGCTCGCGAGTGGACGTAGCCGATAACCGAGAGCTTCACGCGGCGAAGCCCAAAGGATCATCAACCGCGCTCGAGGCCCAGCGAGGCTTGTCCAGTGACTCAGTTCGAGAGGAAATACAGTGTCGATCGGCGTCGAGCCTCGAGGACCAAGTTCCGAGTGCTACACGCACGTGTTCGCGTGAAAGTGTGACCGAGTGTGCGTATACGTTTGCAAGATGAGAACGAGAGAGAGGGAGAGAGAGAGAGAGAGAGAGAGAGAGAGAGGAAGCGTACGCCGTTAAGCGATCAGCTTGAAAAGCAAAGTGACAAACAGAGTGCGCGGTGATGACGTCGAGGTACTTTGTACAGCGTAGATCTAGCTAGGAAAATTCGAACGGGTGTGTAATTTTGCGATTTTCAGTGCGTGCTCGTGATCGCGATAATAATTAACGCGAGAACACAGGGGCTTGACGGAAGAAGACGAAGAAGAAGAAGAAGAAGAAGGGACGATAGAGAGGCGAGAGAAAAAAAATGTAAAGTGCCTGATTAGTGAAACCCCCTGAAACCTCTTAACTGCTCTATCCCTCTTTGCCTCTACGTCCATCCCCCCACGGTCGACGGCCGAGAGAGTACATCGAGAAGCAGCGGCCCCCCGTTTCAAAGAACCACCCCCTCAAAACTCTGGATGATAACTGGAAATTGGGCACATCCACGCATTCAAATACATTGACAGAGATTAAGAGAGAGACTGGAGGCAGTATTGTGAGCGGCGAAAAGACCTCCTCCTCCTTCACCATCGTCGAATAGAAGCGAGAAGGGAAGAAAGAAAAACCGCGTTTCGCGTTTCCCGATCGGAGAATCGCGCGATGACAGAGTCGCCACGTATGACGCGTGTCTCCCCCCTACCCCAACGCAGTACGATCACCAAGCCGCGCGTAATCGCGCCATCCATTACCGCGATTGCGTATGTACCACCCATTGCCGTTGTATATTTGTATAAACAAAAAAGTCAAGGAAGAATAAAGGAGGAAATATCGAAGAGCAGAGAAGATAGAAGAGGAAGAGGAGGAAGGAGGAACGAGAGAATGACGAAGAATCGTAACGGAGGAGGTTCGTGTACAGGACAACAGACGCGGTTTTCCCCTCGACCCCCTCGAAACCACAACAACCCCGAGCGACCAACGTCCGTGGAATTCGCCCGCGGAAGATGCAACCACGACCAGACTTTGTTCCCGATTTTTCCACGACCCAGTTATTCGACGTGTAATCAGATTGCTCCCCAGGAGGCGTCGACTGCGTTTTGTACTTATTTGTTATTATTTGATTGTCTATGAGTTTTGTTTAATACCCCACTTTCTCCGTTATTCTTACTCAACCGACATCCGTTTCGCCGTAACGCAGTCGCGATGCGACAGCCGGTGTTTTGACCGGTAGGCGCGAACGGCACTTTCGTAGCGACTGTCCTCTATTGTCTTCTTGTCATCTCGAAGTGCGAGAGACTAGGAAAAATACAAGAACAAAGAAGGAAGCGACTTTCCATCGAGCGTTGATAAAATGCTCTTGAACCTACGTACGATGTGAATATTGAATTTCTCCTCATGATTTGATATAATGCTATTATTGTACTTTTATGATGAACACGGTTATAAATATATAAATTAATTATACGACGTGGTTTATTTTTCCCTGAAGAGGATGGAAGGGAAGATGAGTTCGCTTCGTGGGAGAGATGCGGAGGGGTGAGTTCGCCTTCTTGAGGAAACGTTAAGAAAAAGGTAAGCTTTTTTAATTTCGCATTTAAGTTTAGCACTTTTTGATACAACGGGCCAACGAAGCCGTTTACTTCTATTCGCAACGTCGAACGAACGCGCGAACGAGTTACGAAGCGAGGAAACGCACCCCTCTCCCCTCCTTTCTTTCGGGAAATACTCAAACCGGTTTCCGAGACACCGCCAAAGTTTCTCCCCCGAACATCTTCATCGGAAACGGATTTCAAAGCGTTCAGGATCGCGTGGTCAGTCTCGGCAAAACAGAATCCGGCGATCATTGATTGTATCGTCGAACGTCTCACGGACCAATGAGTTACGAACTAATGGAACTTGTCTTTCCGAAAGTTTTCGGGCTACGGCGCTTTCCCGTTTCCCACAACGAAAAGAAATCTCGAACGAAGGAGCTTATGATTCTTTCCGATTGGAATACTTTTCTTAATAGTTTATACGATGCTTTCGAAAATTTAAATACACTTGTAAATATTCTCCACATTTTTTCAGGAGTATCGCGGACCACCGATAACGAGGGATTTCTCGCGTTCTTATTTTTTGTCGAAAAACAAATTCAATTTTCCACTGCCAACATTTCCATCCTCGACGGAAAGTTATCCTTGGAAAGAAGCTCCATCGCAAAAAATCTTGCGGCTCCGCGAAGCCAATATTCAATATACTTTTACAGTCTACCATCCGTCGTCTGGAACTCAACGTCGCGTAAAAACTCGACGCGTCTGAAATTCCCAAAAAACAAAATTCCAACGTGCAGTTTACGCCCGGCGATACGAAGGTAAAGGCGGAGGGTTGGGGCGCGGAGGGATTCATTCGTCAGTCTTAAGTAGCCACCCTCCGACGCACGGGTCGCCCGCAGAGCCCGCGGTTGATGATAAAGCTAATCCCTGGGGGATGATTTCACCGCCTCGAAATAATACCCCCGTTTCTCCCTCTATTTGTCTGGTTTCTTCCAAACCGCCTCTACTTACTCGCCCGCGTTGTTATTCCTCTTTTTTGGTGTCGAGGAACCCGAAGACCACGGTCTTCTTTCTCGAAAAGAAAGAAAAGAAGAGAGAGTCCCCCCCCCCCCCCGGAAGGCCGGATAAAGTTACGCCCACTTTGGCCGCGCGCGTTCGCCGAGATCGTCGAAGAGATTCCACTCGGTCGTCCTTCGGCTCGGTTTCCGTCGTCGACTCATCCCCTTATTTATATATACGCGACGTCGATTTCGGGCGAGCCCCTAACGCGCCCCCCTTTTCGGAGGCGTTCAACCGCCCGCATTATTCCTTCCTCGCAATTTCCGAACGCGGGAATCTCGCGGGGGATGAGTTATGGGGCGGGATTCGTTCGAAGTGACTGGCTCGGTATGGCTTGCATTACCGGCCGTAAGTTAGCGCCCGCCACCTTGCTACCCTTCCCGATATAACCGGAGCATCCACCTCGACCCCCTTCGCCGTCGACCGGAGAACATAATATTCAGTGTCGGGCGGTACGCGTCGGGCCATTTGTAATTTTATCATTCCACGGAGTTTGTCGTTTCCCTCGGCGGTGCTTATACCTATACGCGGGGGATGCGGTTACGTCTCGTATGTTCATGGAAATGTATCGAATTGATATTCGCGCGCACATTAGGTACGCGCTCGATCAAATTTAATCGCGCGTGAGGGTACTTCGAGCAGAATGCACCTGTTTTCGGATCGAGGAATTTTGGAGAACTCCTCCATCAGTTTAAGAGTACGGATTGAAGAGAATAATGCTCAAAATGTTGAGATTTTTGTTTGAAAATCTGACTTTTATCAATTGATTCGACAAATTTTCAAAGCCTTGCGAACTGAAATAAGTTTTTGTGCGATTGCATATGTATTTTTCTATAAAGTGACACGATTAAGAAAACATGATTTTTTATTTTGTCCACCATGAAGGAGTTTAGTAAACGTTCCCTCAAAAATCATCGATAAATAATGTAGGTATTATTATACAAACTTACTTTTTTGGGTCACGTCACTTTAGAAATATATACACGAACTAATAATAATCGACAGGGACGAAAATAAACTTCTTCCGCAAGTCTCGATAAAAAGAAAGTCCCTCAATTTCACTCACGCGTCTGGCCAAACGTTTCGAACGATTACTTATCGGGGGAAAATCGTAGTAAATCATCCTCCCTCAAAAGGAAACTTAATCCCCGAACAATGTTTGTGATATCGCGCGAACTTCGGGCTCCCGGCGATAAAACGCGCGCCTCATAAAAAACCATAAATAGAACAGCCAAAAGAAGCGTCGATTCGTTAACCGCCCCGACCCAATGAGGCATCAAGAAGCCTCGAAGAGCATCTGATCTCCCTCTCACCCTCCCCCTCTCTCTTCCTCTCTCTATCAAGGCAAGCCCTAAAAAATAGCTTTCAACCGTTAAAAAGTTCTCGAGCAAACTACAGCGGTGTGTCAACCCACCCCCTCGCCCCATGAAAATCAAGAGTGACGAGGCGTCGCGTCGACCGCGCAAAATTCACCCCCGCCGTTAACCACGTGTACAATCGATCCCCGCTAACTCGAGTCGCAGGTGTCGCGCGCAAGGTCGCGCCAGACTCAAGGCCGATTTATATGCGGCATTACCCCGCGCGACAGCCGAAAGCAATGAACCGTTCGTACAGCGAACGGTTTCCACCACCCCCGGCGCGCGGGCGCGCGCGGCTCCCGGAGAGACGCGTGTACAGTCGAACTGCCATTCTTTCCGCCGCGGCGGGGTGACTAATGTTCGCGAGGCTGAATATTTCATCGCGCCCAGTTCCGAAACCATATTTTCATTCGTATGGTACATGTGGATGCCGAGGAGAAAGGATGAGAGGGGGGGGGGAGAAAGTGAAAGAGAGCGAGAGGGGGATGGAAAAAGAAGAAGTTACCCCGCCGAGATGGATGGGACGTGGAAGACTTTTCGGGTGCCGCGACTGTCGTGATGGATGCTCCCCGAGAATTCCGACGTTACGCACGCCACTTCCACGCGTCCGAAATCCGCGAAGACGCCAGCCGGTTCGGAATGCCGTATAGCCGGCCCCCTGAGTTATCGGCCGTGTGTGGGAGCAAAAAGGGGTGAATTTAAAAAAATAACCACTTATCGGTATTTATCGTTTGTCTTGCCCGAGTCATTCTCCACTTTCTCCATCTCTCTCTTCGCGTACACGCGTATACAGGGTGACATTTTGAAAACTTGCCACCCTAATATCTCAGAAAGTTACAGAGATTTTCTAAGAAATAAAATACGGTTTCGGCAGTGGAGAGGTGGAACCAAAATGACATCATCGGAAACGCACCCCCTCCAACCCCCTTAGGGGTAGCCCCCCAATTTTGTAATCTTAAATAGCAACCCCCCATGTGTGATACAGCGTTGGAAAGCTCTTTAAAAATGCTTTACAGCAACACCAAATTTTGGTACCTTTCGATGAGTAGTTTTCGCGCAAATCGAGAAACTGCTAGAAGTAAGTTTTGTCAATTTATGTATTAAAGGTCAATTACGTTACAATAATTTTTCGAAATGATTTCCATCACCTGATATTACTCCCTACGATTTCTTCTTATGGGGATATCTGAGATCTGTTGTTTTTCAAACTACATCAGCAAGCATTAACCAACTGAAATAGAGAATTACGCAAGAATGTCGCAAAATTTCAAGAACATTTGAAAAAGTTCGAAAAATCAATGAAAATCATTTCGAAAATTTATTGTAACGTAATTGACCTTTAATAAATAAATTGACAAAACTTACTTCTAGCAGTTTCTTTCTCGATTTGCGCGAAAACTACTCATCGAAAGGTACCAAAATTTGGTGTTGTTGTATAGCATTTCTAAGGAGCTTTCCAACGTTGTATCACACATGGGGGATTGCTATTTAAGATTACAAAGTTGGGGGGGAGCTATCCCTAAGGGGGTTGGAGGGGGTGCGTCTCCAATTACGTCATTTTGGTTCCCCCTCTCCACTGCCGAAACAGTATTTTTTTTAGAAAATCTCTGTAACTTTCTGAGATGTTGGGGTGGCAAGTTTTCAAAATGTCACCCTGTATATACTACGTCTTCATCTCTTTCGTTTTGCATCCCAAGTCACGTACTACAGTCGCGTCCTACGGGAGAAGTCGGGACGCTCGGATTTGCGCGTGCCATATACGTATGTATGTATCTTTGACGGACGCGGTGGAATGCCGAGGGACAACGCGATGCGTTTTGCGGTGAGGTTTTGTCGTCATCGCGACTGCGAGGTGCGTCTCTTTGCGAATTTATGGGAGCATTTGGTTGAATTGTTTGGCGCTGCACGGGGTGCATTTTTATCACTAGAACTGTACCGATCGATTGCGAGTTCTAAAACGATCATTTTTATGGATAATTAACTCGTTATTTATGGATGTTTTACACATATCGCAAAAGAACTTTTTTATAGATCAAAGTATAATCTACAAAAAAGTATCCTACCAATTTCGATGAAAACCTTATCGGTTGTGAGATAAGTAATTTCATCGTGAAAGTAAATCCCATACGAAATGTGCACTGAGAGAAACAAATTCTTCTTGAATCAAAAATATAATTCCTAAATATAATGATTAGTCATGTTGAAAATTTTTAAGAATACAGAATTTTGATCGAAGAATATATATTCTTAATTTTCAAAGAATACCTTCGTTGGAAGAAGAAATTCCTCCTGCGTGAAAAAAAAAACAATTATTCGAAGCTATTACAAATTTTCTTGCATGAAGAAAACTCCTGCTTGATCCTGGAATTATGTCATGTTTTTAATTTAAGAAGACATATCTTTGGCACCAGAAATTATTTCTCTGAATGTGTAATAAACTAACAATAAATATTATCAAATTACAATTTCTGTTTGAATTTCCCAATTATTTTTGCAAATTTAACGTCCTTTTGTATTGTAATCGTATTTTGAATTCAAAAGCACTTCTAACAGTGTATTGTAAAATGAAGCATTTTTAACGGCGTGCAGAATATTCGATATAGATGAAAGCATAGAAAAATAAAAATTTAAATGCCGTTTATTAATTAAACAAATTTCGATTGGAAAGAAAAACACCAATTTATACGACTCGATATCCGCTGTATTTTTCTAGTTAAAGTTTAATTCAACCCCTGCAAAACATCCCACGCCATCGTTACATAAAGCCCGAACAGTATTAATTGTCCCTTTAACATGCAGAGTCCTTAACAAGCTGGGTTCCTAACCGCCATTGTCGCTGACGAGTATATAGAGTAAGAATCGTCATTGTGGTTAGCAGACAGAACCCTAATCACTATTGTCGCCGACGCGTGGGGGAGTCGGTACAATGTACAAAGCCCTCCTTTCAAAACTAACCTATACATATATACGCGATCGGAATAAAGCAACACGCACATCACACGCGACCCATTCCCCGGCGCTAACACACATTTTCGAAATACCTGCTTACTTTTATAAGACGATCGATCGACGAGCACCGCCGGAAAGATTAACGTAACTTGTCGAAAGAAGTGATTCCACTTTGTTCCGTGACGTATTGACGGTCACAGGAAATTTACTCGCTGATAGCAGTGGACGTCTATATTTGGTCATAAATGGCGAAGCCTGCCCGACGTTCGATATCGCACTTACCAGCATAGAGACAACTTTTATGGCGATCGAAAATTGATATAAATAGTTGGGAGTCGATGTTACGAGCCATAAAAGGATATTGGACAAAATTGCGGGCGATGATGGTGTGCGGATAATTTTGGGATATCGATCCTAGTCTTACATATAAATAAGGGAATTACTATCTTTAAGGATTGCTACGTCGGATTACTTGTTAACTTTTCAAAACTTTAATGTGGGATTTCTTTGTAAATCCACTGTAAGAAAAATTGATATTTTTAATTTAATTTGATATAAAGCTTTTTTCCAATAAGTACATGTAACTATACAAATTGATATACTCCCTTGTGAAATTTGTATTAAATATTTGTTGAACTTTATATACAATTATATTAAAGTGAATATAAATTTCACAACAAAGTATTTTAATTTTCATAATCACGTGTTGAATAAAAGCTTTATATACAGTTATATTTAATTTAATACACAGTTTTGTACAATTCCGAATTTTAATATCTGAATACTTTTACGTGGAACTCTTTAGAATGTAATATGTCTCAGAGCAAAAAATTGATCTACGACGTGATAAAAATTACCGCGAGCCTTGTGTATACTATTTCTTCGCTGTATTTGAAAGTGCAATAAAAGTGTGGCGAACGAAAAGTGAGTTTAAATTACGGACAACCACCTCTCATCAAGGACCCTCGTTATTACTTCATGTACCTCAGCGAGATCTCTTTCTCGAAGAAGAGCAACACCAGCACAGCTCGGCAGCGGGCGAGGTTGAACTATTGTAAGTCTCGATTTCGTCGTTCGTTAACGAAAAGTGAGTTCGCCAACTAGTGGCGGAGCGTTTCGTCGCGGTTTCGGCCTGTGGACTCGTCAGTAAGGCGAGGCCGACTCCTGACTTAGACGCTCTGTGGTCCTCCGTGAGAGACGGGCAGTTGCGGTCTTATATAGTAACTTACCCGTTGTCGGACCACTAACGAGAAGCCGAGAGCCGTGGGCCGGTAGCCGCGGAGTTGATGGCCGAGAGGGTCGGCGCCATCTGGCGGCCGGCCGGCCGTCGTAGCGTGACGGGTCGCCACAAAAGTTATCGCGTAAACGAAGTTATTTTCTAGTGCAAGTTGCGTGCAGATCGTATCACGAGGCTATATGACCCGCACGTCCTTGCAAGGTAAAAAAAGTACGTCAGTACTTTAAGGTTGGTACCTACTTTGAGGGAGAGACCACTTGAACACGCTATTATTACAGCTGTCGCGCGAGGGCGCAGTACTAATTCACCATTTCGCTTGGGCTAATGAAGCGTATATGCGCATTTCGATTAGCAGATTGAACTCGACCAGGAGTGCAGCCAACTGCAATCGATATTCATTCATCAATAGTGAATGATCAGCTGGTAAGAAGCGTCTGTACGTTTATATGGAGAACAAGCATTTGACCCTTTTAGAATTACTTTAAAAAATGCAATTGTAAGATACTGTAAAACTAATGCGAATTAATAATTTCATTTCGATATTACCTTCATCGCTACTAAACACTGAAAAAAAGGATGTTTCAAAATGTACACTGAGCGAAATAATTGTTAGTGCCAAAAATTAAATTCGAGCCAAATTGACTACCTGCGGTAATTCTGTAGTGTTAATGATATGAAAGCTTTTAACGCTATTCGTTAAAGAGAGACGCTACAAAACACTCAACGAAAGATATTAAAATCTCCGAAAATGAATTTCAAACGACCCAATAAAATTCGAAACATTTTTAATAAATATAAATCACGTCAGAGAGCGCGCTATTTAATTACAAGCGCGTTGGAAATACGTACCTATAACCGAGCGTTCCTATATTCCTCGCATTTCCAGCCCCCATATTAATGGTTGCATTCTCTGCGGCAGCTCAATACTTGTATCTCAATAATAGCTAAATAAGAAAGGAATAATAACTCGTAGAATTCTCATTTCACATATGTTGCATTGTCGATAAATATTACGCGAGGAAAAGTAGAGCGCGCGTCATTTCATTATGAGGATAAAAAATGAGAGGGTCAGTGGAAAAATGGTACAAGCCACAATTTGGATTATTTCAGTTAACAGCAAAAATGCATAGTCAAAGTAAAGATCTGTTTAGAAAAAAAAGCGGTATAAGTAGCAATCATACCATATTATACACTTATACCATTTTTTTCGAAACAGATATTTACTTTAACTATGTATTTTTGCAGTTAACTCAACTAATCCAAATTGTGACTTGTACCACTTTTCCACTGACCTCCTCAAATATCTGATGAAATATTCCCTGCACATTGCTCGAGTTTCCAACCCCTATATAATCGTAACCACTCCCGCTACTGCGGCTTGATATTTCTATCCGTTGAGAACTGATTGTTATTCGCTTCTCGTTTTTATCTACCATATTTCCAGTAATCGTTAAACACGTAAAGGGGAAAAAGAGAAAAAAGTATGTTATTTCATAACACAAATGCATATAAAAAATACCTATACCAACTGTTCGGTCTCACGATAAGCTGACGTGCACATATTGTTTTCTATTATTTATTTGATTGATATAATTAACAGCCGACGTCCCTCCGCAGTTGATCGATGCGTTAGATATAGGTGCCGTTATACCTCGAAAATCAAGTCGGCTTTGAAAGGGGGAGAAACGACGAATGCAATAGATGCTTTGAAAAACACAGGAGTCACAATCTACATTAAATCCCCGTTCACTCCAAATACCCATGCGTATCCATTGAATATCGCCGACTTTCTTGCGGCCTACCGTGCAAAGACCTAGCAGAGAATTTCAAGCCGAATGTTCCGCCATCGGTACTAATAGTCAAAGCCACATCGAATCGATCGCAGCTATTGTCCTTACCGCAGTGGTTTATCGTATCAAATACATTCTGACGCGAAACGAGACATACCACTTCCAACGCGAATGTATTTCATTCGTCCGGTCGAATTTATTCCGATGAAAATAAAACTCGAGCATTTTCTCCGTGCAGGAAAGATTTATTCACCATGCTTCGCGTAGACAAATTCTACTTACAAACGTCACAACTATAGGATAAGAAAAACATAACACTTACAATTACGCGTATCGCAAGATTGACATTATATGGGCGGACGCGGAGCTTGTACATCTACGTTGCCCGCACAGAAAGTACCGCGGCTGCGAGAGGTTCTTGCGCAATTACGTTAACGTAAGTGGAAGATTGGCATTTTTAAATTGCGCGGAATATCTATGTATACGTAGTGGAATATATATATAACCCCTTCTTACTCGCGTACTTGAGAAGATTGCCAATAAGACCGTTACATCTAAAATCTAATGAAACTGATTTCTTTCGCTCCGCCTGGCAATTAATTCGAGCGGGCTATTCATAGAATAAATCGTTCGATTAATTACCCCTGCGGAAACAGTGGATCGGACACCGTCTACTTCCGATAAAAGAGGTCACCAAAATACTGTATTTATCTCTTCGAATAGATTATCGTCGCTCCATGTAAAATCTTCTATAAACTTAATCACATTTACAATCGACGTTGATCATACCGCTCATAATCACATCAATCGGCATTGGCATTCGAAACTCTTCCGCAGCATTTCGTCACCCCAATATAGGTTTGTTCAATGTCCCATTCCCAAAAGGAGGATATTGAACAAACCTATATTGAGGTGACGATTTTCATTGATTAATCGTTCAGTGATCAGACTTCCCGATCTGGACTATACCTCTTATCCATCGACAGCGCCATTATCAAGTCCTGAATTAGTTTCTGCTTTTCCGCGCCAATCTTCTACAGCTCCGTGATCTCGTCTCTGAGTTGATATGCTTCTCCTCCTCGTTGACGATCTTCTTCTCCCTGGCGATCTTGTGAACGGCAGTGAGGATGTCCTTCGGTAATATATTCTCTTTGGAATTTAATGATTCGACAATCACTTTGGTTTCCTCAGTGTGCTTAGAGTCCGTAGGAAACGGAAAGACCCGAATCGTCCACTTTTCTTTGTTCAACATGCCCCACGGAAACTTTTTCCGAATCTGCGCGAGCTCTATGTCATTGATTATCTCTATCCGTCGCACCAGTATCGCCAGACCGGCGGTTTTCTGCAGTTCCTTGATGTCGTTAATGGCGATACCGATGAGGAGATTCATCAGAACGACGGTGACGACGAACGCGAATGAAACAAACAAGAGTTCGGTCAATACTTGAGAGAAGATCAACGTAGTAACGCTGGGATCTATAGATTGGCTGCTCTTGTCATCCGGGAAAAAGAACAAGTCGTCAACATCCAATCCCCCGATCATCATGACCAGAACCTTAACCAGGCCGGTGTCAAGCCTGCGGAACGCCTTGGAGTTCGGAAATATCATGTAGAAACTCGCGGTGAAACCGAAGAAGAGGCAGGCGTACCCGGAAAGCAGCTTGAGAACTTTCGCCAGGACACGGGTGAACATCGTGACGTAAACTCCGAACATGGGAAACTGCCCGATTATCAGCATAACATTGATCCACCCGCAGAGGACCGCGAAGGCGCCGACCTGGCTCTGCCAGACATAAATCCGATATCTCCAGATGAGCCAACTGGCTACGACGCTGGTGATGACGCACCACTCGATCATGTTGTCCACTTGAATGCTAAAGAGCTGTCTGCTGGATTGGTATGTTTCGAAGCACTTGCGAGCTAAGTCCAGAAACGTCAGGACGAAGAGAGCGTACCGTACGCCGTCCATCACTTCGGGGTGTCCATAGAGAAAGCCGGTCGGTCCCATTGAATTCTCGTTGCCGCAGCGCGTCTTCTCGGTCGCGTCGTCCATGAGACGATGCGACTCATTGTAACAATTATGCGCGAGGGCGGTCGTCACCCACACGGTCAGCACGATCACGTAGATTATATATAAGACAAGCCTGCTGACGTAATACTTCCTGATCTTCTGCCACTTGAGATGAATGAAGGATTGGCAAAGGGGGTGTTCCAGGATTTCCTTGAATCCCTCTTTTACGAAGGTACGCAGGTAACCGATTTCTCTCTGTTGATACTGCAGAAAGGGGCGGAAATCGAGGCTGATCTTAACCTCGCCCGCGGCCAAGATGTGTTGTTGCAGCGTGACCGAGTCGTTGAGTTGCTTCTTAAAATTATTCAGCAAAGGATTCGGCGTGTTGCGCAGGATTATCGACATAATCGGGCCGTCTTTCGTCTCCGCACTGATGTCGGTGCCATGTTTGATCAACAGGTCGACGCATGATGACAGCCCCATCAGAGTGGCCACGTGGATAGGCGTGTAACCGTATATATCGGCTTCGTTCACGTTGGCCTGCCTCTCCAGCAAGAACGCCATCACGTTGCGGGCGCGCGACGATGTGTTCAGAGTGAGGTACAGCGGCGTTCTCTTTTCGTTGTCCTCCGCGTTGATGTTGGCGTCCCCTTTCGTCAGTAGGATCTTGACGCACTCGAGAGAGTAGGAGCACGCCGCCAGGTGAAGCGCCGTCCGACCTTTGCGATTTCTCCACTCCACATTGGCACAGTTGTCGATCAGCAGAGCCAGATTGCCGGAGCAGCCCGCCTCGGCGGCCAAGTGTAGCGCGGTGTTGCCGTTCTTCATACGGAGATCTAGGGGACATCCCTTGTTCAAGAGCTTCGCCAGAAAAGCCGAAACGCCTCTGTCCGTTATGTGGTGAAACGGATTGCAACCGTTGAAGGCGCAAAGATGGAGCGCGGTCAGACCATGATAGGTTTCGGAGTGTTTCAGTTCGGCTCTGCACTCGAGCAACATCGGAATGAGATTTTCGTATCCCAAGAAACTTGCGTACAATAGCAGCGCGCTGATTTCCTGGGGTTTGTAAGCCGCCACATCTCTTTTCAGGGTGCTCGCGTTGATTTTGCCGCCTTCGAGGTCCTCCAACAACTGCACTCTTCCACCCAAGGTTCTCATATGCTCGGTCAGCAGATGCCTGATTTTGTTCTTCGTGAGTTGAAGCACGCAGTGTCCCTCTTCCGAGCAAGAGCTCTCGCTGAGGGAGTCACAAGGCTCCTCGATGGGAGGTGAATTTTCGTAATTTGAACTCCGTTCGTCCAACTCGATGCCCTGTTCCAGGTCCACCGAAGGTGGACTCGATGTGAGCCATGATGGAAATAGCGACGCCCAGTTTCTCAAGAGTGGTAGCAGCATTCCGCCCGGCTCACTTTCCGGCGTCGTATTCCCATCGGCCATCTTCGAAGTTGCGTCTAGTTCACACCACGCGACGAGGGTCTGAAAGAAGCGTTACTTCGTTAGAAATCCACACACGAGTTGAAATACTGGAAGGAGGGTCAAGTTTGACCGCTTCAGCAACGGCGAAACAGAAAAAACAACGGTTGTTGCAAATTTCTATGAAATCTTGGCGAATTTGTCTTCCCATTATAAAATCGAATATACATTGGTATTAAACGACCCGTCGAAACAACTTCAAAAACATCGGAACTCTTCTTTGTAGAAAGTATGCGATAGGGAGGAGCTGTCTCAACTGGTGAGGGTTTGGAATAGGATTGTTATTTTGGGGGAGCAACTTACGTTCTTGATTAGATGCAAGAAAATTAACATCTTGCCGGGACATATCTCTCTATTATATAAAAAAGTTTCTTTTGGATGTATCAAAAACCCTCGCGGGCTGAGCGTCACTGCCGTCGCTGAACCAATGTCCTCTTAATACCGCGATAAGACTGCGTGATGAGGACACTGCGCCGGTAAACACGACGACGCTCAGCCGGCGGTATTTCGTTATGCGTCTCCACTAGCCGTAACGTATACGTGTTCGCGGTTACGTTACGGGTCAAGTCTGATCGCGGTTTTGGCCGTCCCCTACAAGCTTGGTGGAGCGCTGCGAGAGCGGCGCGGGGGCGACAGCCCCTCGGAGGTTGACGAGCGAAGCGAGTAGGGGACAGAGCCCCCTAGTTAGAGATAAAACATTTTTTAATTTCAATTATGATAATTTGAAAGTTTTAACGAAGGCAAATAATTACTATCGTAACATGTTTAACAAAAGAATTCTGAATTTAGAGACACAGGATGCTTCTATAAATTTAATGAATTTACGGAAATCAACTAAGTTTTTGGAAAATAGATTAAAACGAATTTTACCCGTAGACGTATTCAATAGGTTTGTGTTTTCTCAAAGGAGTAGGCTTAATAAGATCAATTATGAAAAGAGGGACAAATTGAAAGATAAGCTTAAAAAGGTCATTACATCTCTGAAGAGGGTTCGAAGATGAACCGAAACGTCAGACGTGTATTGACTCTTGTTGTTGTTTGGCGTGATTATTACCTATTGAAAATTAAATCAAATCAATTTAAAACTACTACAGGCAACAGAAGTATTATCTTAAGAATGAAGTCCACAATAAATTTTAAATTCATCCATGGCAAACGCGTTAACACTGACAAACACGCTACCTACAGTTACTTGTCACCAAGGTTTTGCAAAAAATTACCGCTAGGAGTCGCTGTTTTTCAGCTCGTGCTAAAGCCACTAGATATAGAAAGTAGCGCAATCATCCGCCGTATTGTTTCTGAAAATGGATAGAAAGTAACGCATCGATCCGCCATATTGTTTCCGAAAAGACTATCGATTACGCTACTTTCTATATCTAGTGGCTTTAATTGCAATTAAATTAATCGTGCGCTATATTGTTTCCGAAAAGGGATAGAAAGCAACGTATCGATCCGCCATATTGTTTCCGAAAAAACAATCGATTACGTTACTTTCTATATCTAGTGACTTTAGCTCGTGCACGGTCCCTATAGGGCTTGTGCACGGTAATTGAGGTGCGCTTTAGTGGCAAGGGTAAGCATTAAAAGCGTTACACTTGCTACGACCCGGTCTAATCCAATCCTGGTCGCTCCGAAACGCGAGGATTATCTACCGCGTGAATGAGTTACATTCGATCGTGCGAGTGGCGGGACTTATGGTAAAATTCAAAGGAAACAAGATAGAAATTCATGCAGAGCTTACCGGCAGGATTCAGAGTTTCATTGGCACTGTTGAATGAAGAGGCACTGATCACTGGTTTATACACAGAATAGAACTACACACTACATTCTGAACACAGAACACAGAATAACACTATACTGAAAACGTGCATTCGGTTGCGGTTTATAAATCTTACAACTAAAAGAGAGTGGGGGAAACGGGACCGAGCGGTGGTTGCTCGTATCATCCG
This sequence comes from Xiphydria camelus, assembly GCA_963678675.1. Lineage (NCBI taxonomy): Eukaryota > Metazoa > Arthropoda > Insecta > Hymenoptera > Xiphydriidae > Xiphydria > Xiphydria camelus. Next base: position 36,087,847 of record OY783193.1, read on the forward strand.
AAGGGGTCGGAGTTCGTCTCTATTTCTCCGGATAAGTGGATTAGGTCCGGATTTCCAATATGCCGGTGAATAATCCCGATAACTATCCAGCCGATAAGTCCGCTTTTAACTCACTGGTAAGGCCGCACGATGAGTCCGCGTTCTGTGTGCTCAGGCCTGTAACGTCGCATTATACTAGTCAAACAGAAGGCGGCCTGCCGCGGCCGACGATAGTCCAGTAAAAGTAGACCTTCTCTGTAGGGGTGCAAAAAACTAATTTCCGGTAAGCTGTTTTTTTCAGGGTCGATGGAGGGATGTCTCCCGAGTATCCAACCAAAAAGTCACCCTCCTCACCCCTGGCAAAGTGTTGCAAAATTGGTGGTTTTTGTTGTTATTTTTGAAAATTTTCTTTTTCCACCTTGTACATAATAATATTCTCTACAACTTTGTGTAATAAAATTTTTTTATAATTTTGATTTTTGACGGTCGAGCGCCCATTATATGGGGAAACATTTCCGTGAATTAGAATCTTGTGCACGGTTAGTGGCATTGGAGAGAGAGAGAGAGATGCCAGGGATATTTTTCCACAAATATTTGTGCAGTATTCAACGCATATGCTCTGAATTTTTCGGTATCTGTAATATGTCCACTATATATAGCTATTGTTTGTAATATTACTTTAAAACGTTTTATTATTTCGACACTAACTTCTGTAATTGCTACTGATTTCTCAGGATCGTGGAAAAAAAGTAAAATAATGTGAAATAATCATGTTAGAACGGGTTAAAACTATGGGCGTATTTTGTTATAGAGAACTTGTTATGTTATGTACCTATTACCTTTTTGTATTTTTTTCATGTTTTGTGTTTATAAATAAACATATTCAAGTAAATTGATTAAATTTCTGATTCGTTGTATTACTGACCCGAGGTACAACATATGGTGGTCTAAGGTACTTGGATCAAGATGGTACTGAGCTGTAAGAACCGATATTCAGAATTCCGGCTATCTTTTGTCGAAACAATGTTAGTTAAAAAATAAAATTCACAAGTCTTTTTTCTTTCCACGTAGTACATATAAAGAGGATATTCTGTTTCGATTAGAAATAAAAGCGACTTTTTGAAATTTATTTCAAGAAACGTTTGTAATGAATCCAGGTCCAACTTCTTAGGTGGTTTAATTTAACATTGAAAAGTAGTTTGACATGTTATCATTTCAATATATTTATGTCGGAGGAAAGTGTAAAAACAATATTAATCCCCTCATTTGAACTTCACTAGCGTAAGTCGCCTTTGCTGTCGACAAATTTTTAATTAAATAATTGTCAATTCGCTTACCAATGTTAGATAAAAATAAGTACATAAAACTTCGCAATAATTCATTGCAGATGTTTCCTGGAAAAAATTCCCGAAAATCGCCTTCATTTCTAAGCTAACACACTAGAGTCCCCCTTTAATATATAATAATAATTATTTTTAATTGGTGCAAATATGCGCAACATTTTTTTCATGATTCTGCAAATACAAGTTAAAAAGATTAATTAAGAGTCAAAATTAGAAACATGATCTACCCTAGTGACAACTAAAATCAGAACTATAATTACAAAGAACGACTTAGATCAATATATTTATGTCGATTATAATTAGAATGTAGTGATTACTTTAAAACGAGTTTTGTAATTAAGAAATAAAAGACTAACCTGTGGGTAAGCCGCATCAATATTGTAGCCGCATACATTTTTCATTTAATGAGGCCTCTACTGGTTAATATCAACATAAAAAAAATTAATTATGAGGAAATTATAGCGCTGTAGAGATTTTTATTAATACAAGTGACCCCAAAAAAAAAACCGCCCCAAAATACAATATGACTAACTACCGACTAGACTCCTACCGGTATAAATGACTCGAGTACTGACCAAGCCTGGCCGAAGGTAAATTTCAAGGTCCCTGCAACTGTGCGGCTCTGCGCGGATAGCAACATACTGTATAATGAGCACTGAACCGTCAAAAATCAAAGTTATCAAAAAATTTTATTAGGCAAAGTTGTAGAGAACATTATTATGTACACAAGCTGGAAAAAGAAAATTTTCAAAAAAAAACAACAAAAACCACCCCGTTTTGCAATACTTTGCCAGGGGTGAGGAGGGTGACTTTTGAAGTGAAAACTCTTTGCTGAGGGTACTAAAAGCGTGCTCTATACAACGAAACATGGAAACGACAGTCATGGTCGATAAGCGTGCAGTGTATTTGTATTTATGACTGTGATACCATTGAACAGTACGAACCGTTGTGTCGAATTCCGTTTATCGCGAGACGGAGCAGCGACTGATGGCAGAGTTAAGAAAGAGTAAACTAAATGCGCTTTTTGAATTAGACACAACGGTTCGTACCGTTTAATAGTATCACAGTCATAAATACAAATGCGCACTGGCGCACGTGTTCTTTCGACGGACGCGTGGTCGATCCTTCCTATCGCATACTTTCTACAAAGAAGAATTTCGATGTTTCACATCTAACAATTTTTCTATAAAAACTGTTTTATATTATATGTTATTATACACACACGTATTTTTATCTACAACAAAGTATCTTACATCGATGTGGGCCTAAACTTCATAGATAATAAGATAAAATGGCGATTAAATTTCCTTTCCTGGTGAATAAGTTTAGCCTCATATGTTTCTTTGACTTATCACAAATATCTATTTACAATCGTGATGTATTATAGATTGTACACACATACGTACCATATGAGGCTAAACTTACTTGCCAGCGAAGAAGTTTCAATTACTATTATCTCATTATTTATGAACTTTTGACCTATATCGATATGACTTTTCTATGCATGGTGGGAGAAGGAAATTCTTCGAAACCAGCGAGCTGGAGCATGAAAATTGGCGCCGGGAGAGTACGCAGATTCAGCGCCGTTCGGTTGGTGCTATCCCCGAAGAAGTACACGTGCACCGCAACAGTCGAATTTATTGCGGGTCTGCACTTTGTCCGAGGAGAGCATAAAAGGCAGAGGGTTTCTGATGCCTCCCACGAGGCTCCTGAAATCTGAGCACGCGCGCGCGCGGTCGAGGCCCTTCGCTTGCGACCCGGCGCCTATCACTCTCGTTAGACTGAGTTACTATCTATTTAGCCGGTCAAATAGACTGAAATTTCTCTGGCAGTAAATCTTTATCGTGTATCCACTGCAATATCTAGCTAGATTTATTTTTCTCAACCGAGATTCTAGACTAACTCTCGCTAGATTGTTCTCAATGCTGTGTCCACTTGAGTAAATCTAGTTGAAAACGAAAGAACACGTTCGCCAGTGCGCATTTGTATTTATAATTGTGATACTATTAAACGGTACAAACCGTTGTGTCTAATTCAAAAAGCGCATTTAGTTTACTCTTTCTTAACTCTGCCATCAGTCGCTGCTCCGTCTCGCGATAAACGGAATTCGACACAACGGTTCGTACTGTTTAATGGTATCACAGTCATAAATACAAATGTGCACTGGCGCACGTATTCTTTCAACGGATGCGTGGTCCATCCTTCCTATCGCATACTTTCTACTAAGAAGAATTTCAATGTTTCACATCTAACAATTTTCCTATACAAACGGTAATTAAATGTTATTTTTAAACGTGCTAACCAATGATCAATCAATCCTCATGCTTTCATTAATGAGGGTAAATACTGCTTCGTACACCGATACAGTGAGCGTGTAGTAGTAAGTGGTTACGCTAGGGCTCGGTGAAAGGGGACCATCGAGTCGTGGCGGAGAGAGCCGATGCGTCCCGAGTTAGGCCAGGCGAACGTTGGGACGCAGTTCAGTGAGGAGACGTAGGGTGACCGTTGCCTCTATATCTATATATAGAATAGATATAGAGGCAATATTCAACGTTCGCCTGGCCTTAGCGTATTTAGCCACTCCAGCGACGTTTCACGAGCAGCCGGTCTCACCCCCGAAGCGCGGCATAAGATGTTTCACATCAAAAACGCAAATCGAATAGCGATTTCCAGGACGCTCCGGCGAAATGATGGGAACGACGACTCGACTCGCCTTTAAACGAGATTTCTTTTCGGTACGTGTTACAGGAATTCTGAAGAAGTGGCAGCTTATTTTTTACGGCACCGCCACCAACCCCATCAGAATACGAACGCAACAGTATAACCCGGTACAAGCGCATACTGCATTCTCCCCCCTGCACTCGCACCACACGCGCCTGGACTTCTACGACCCCGACTTCTTTCGCCCGTATGACTTTCAGAATTATCAGGGCGCGTACGTCGGGGCGGCGTCTAACGTTCAGGCGTCCGTCGCCACCCTCGACGGCTCGTCGGAACCCCTGCTGACGAATCAGCTGCCGGGTGACACTGCGAACGTACTGACGGGCTCTTTCGATTCCGCTAAGAGGATTCAGCACAACTGCGACCCTCAGTGCGAGTTGCAGGGATGCTGCGGCAAGGGTCCTAGTCAGTGCGTCGCTTGCAAGAGCTATCGACTCGACAAGTGAGTTCTTTTTTACCGCCCTCGCGTTTAAAAAATGTCACGTCGAATGGGGATTCATTCTAATCGCAACAGTATAACGCTGTACTAATTAATTGAGCGTGTCTTTAGTCTTTTAATGAGAATAAAGCGAGAGGTAAGTGCGGTAAGTGGAAAAAGGATATATTTGGCCGACAATGAATGAAGATATTCATTCATTTCGCAATACCTTCGCATATTAAATTTTTTAAAATTCACAAAAGCTAATGCCATAAGGGCGTATCAATATATATTCTCTTTTGCTCTTAAGTTTCCAATTTTTCTCTTCATTAAATTTACTCACATTTAGGAAAATTTGAGTGAATAAAGAAACATTTTATACGCCTTTTTGGCTTTACAAGGGCACTTTTTAGCTCATACGACTTTCTGGCATCAGTGACGCGATTTATTTTACTACCGAAATTACATTCACGGACTGAATAAAATGGACAAAAAACCGGCAGAGTGTCTAGCGCGATTAGAGATAATAAATTTCCATAATATTTCCATGATCTCCAGTCGAGATTTCTGTGTTCTTCCATGATCTCTTAACCTATGACTTTCAGAGTTTATACAAAATTTCTTGCTCAAATAGAAATAAATTTTTCTTTCAACGGTAAATTTTATTCACAAATTTGGAAGCTTTTAATAACTTATAACAATTAAATATTCATTAGCTATTACTCTACTTCTGATTGAATGAGAGACATTCCAATAATAACGCGCGATACACTGAGAAAACAGTTTATAGTTAATATACGAGTGAATTCAATTATGACGAATGAAATATTTCTTTGAGCCAATTATAATAGATATTCATTAGTTATTACTCTATTTCTCTGTTTGAACGAAAGAGACATTCTGATAATTAATGTATATTTACTTAGCTCAACGAAATATTTCTTTCGCTATAATCGAGTATACATTTATCAACTACAAATAAACCCTTCTCTTAGTGTATATCGCATGGTACTACTTCCAATTTTGACTCGAAATTACTCGAAATAGATAAAATTAGGGATAAGGGTTTTCGACTGTTTACGCGCGCCTCGCGCGTACTACAGGCGTTCGTTCGTTGTGGAATGCAACGTTGCTCTCCGAGATGACTGACAACCCGGAATATGAATTCCATGACCAGTTTTCTAACGGCGGGAACAAATAGACGCATACGCGAGCCGACGCGGTTGGTGCGGGAAAATTGGTGCGGGAGATCGTGAAATTGATTAACGAGGGTATCGCTAGCGATTCGGTAATGAGTGACCTTCGCAGTGGTTGATGATTTTGCGAATCGTCGGCGTCGAAATGTATATACCTCATCACACGCGCGCTAAAGAGCGACGCAACGACCTAAAATTTATCGTTTTAAAACTCACGGTCACCGTGCGGAGGAGTAATATACCGCAGGCAATTTTCTGTCGAACGCGTCAATACCGAGTGCGAGTAATTTTTCTTCGCGTCAACAACGCTGTCACTTACCGCTTATCTACCGCAGCCGGGAGGAGGGCCTTTGAAAAACACAGGAGTCAACATACATTAAATCCCCGTTCACTCCAAATACCCGTGCGTATCCATTGAATATCGCCGGCTTTCTTGCGGCCTACCGTACAAAGACCTAGCAGAGATTTTCAAGCCGAATGTTCCGCCATCGGTACAAAAAGATAAAGCTACATCGAATCGATCGCAGCTATTGTCCTTACCGCAGTGGTTTATCGTATCAAATACACTCTGACGCGAAACGAGACATACCACTTCCAACGCGAATGTATTTCATTCGTCCGGTCGAATTTATTCCGATGAAAATAAAACTCGAGCATTTTCTCCGTGCAGGAAAGATTTATTCATCATGCATATCGCGTAGAAAAATTCTATTTACTAATTTCACAATTATTGGAGAAGAAAAACATAACACTTACAGCTACGCGTATCGCAAGATCGATATTATATGGACGGACGCGGAGATTGTACATCTACGTTGCCCGCACAGAAAGTACCGCGGCTGCGAGAGGCTCTTGCGCAATTACGTTAACGTAAGTGGAAGACTGGCATTTTTAAATTGCGCGGAATGTCTAAATATGTATATATATATATAACCTTCTTACTCGCGTACATAAGAAGATTGCCAATAAGACCATTACATCTAAAATCTAATGAAACTGATTTCTTTCGCTCCGCTTGATAATTAATTCGAGCGGGTTATTCATAGAATAAATCGTTCGATTAATTACCCGTGCGGAAACAGTGGATCGGACCCCGTCTACTTCCGACAAAAGAGGTCACCAAAATATTGTATTTATCTCTCCGAATAGATCGTCGTCGCTCCGTGTAAAATCTGCCATAAACATAATCACATTTCCAATCGACGCGTTGATAGTACCGCTAGTAATCACATCAATCGGCATTGGTACTCGAAACTCTTCCGCAGCATTTTCATTGACTAATCGTTCAGTGATCAGACTTCCCGATCTGGATACCTCTTATCCATCGCCAGCCCCATGACCAAGTCCTGAATCCGTCTGAGTTGCATGATCTTGCTTCTTGTTGATGAATCTGATCGTCGAGTTACCGTCGCTATTCAGGCACGTGCATGCCGTGGTGTTGCTATTCTTGCTGGATAAATTTCTGCTGGCGACCTTGTAACCGGCAGTGAGGACGTCATTCGGTAATCTCTTCTCTCTGGGATTCAATGGTTCGACTTTCAGTTCGTCTCCCACAGCCAACAGATCGTCCCGAGCTCTGTTCAAGCAGTGCAACTGAGAATATATCCAAATCTGCTTGGACTCTACGTTAACGACCATCTTCATCTGTCGTATCAGTTTCGCCAGACCGGCGGTTTTCTGAAGTCCCTTGATGTCGTCAACGGCGATACCGACGATGAGATTCATCAGAACGATGGTGACGAAGAACAGGAAGAGAGCGAACATCAGTTTGATCAATACTTGATAGAGGAACCACGTGGCATGGTCGGTATCTATAGATTTGCTGCTCTCGACGTCCGGGGGGAATAACAAGTTTTCGAAATCCAATTCCCCCGTCATCATGACCAGAACCTTAATCAGGCCGGTGAAAGGATTATTGAACGCCTTGGAATACGGAAATAGCACGTAGAAGCTCGCGATGAAACCGACGAAGAGGAAGCTGTACACGAGGAGCAGGTTGAAAACTTTCGCCTGGACACTGGTGAACATCTTGACGTAAGGTACGAACATGGGAAACTGTCCCATCATCAGCATAAGATTGCTCCACCCCCAGAGGATCGTGAAGGCGCCGACGTTTTTGTGCCAGTTACAAGTGTCAAAGTACCATGTTACATAACTGATGGAGATGCCGATGGCGGTGCACCACGAGATCATGTTGTTCTTGAACTTGCTGACGGATAGGCCGTTGCGGAAGATCATGCAAAATAGATCCGCTACACTCAGCAGGGTGACAACAGACCACCCGAAGAAGGGCTTTCGTTGGAAAAAGTTGACCGCTCCCTTAAAATTCTCGTTGCCGCAGCGCAGCTCGATCTTGTTGTCCACGAAATGATTCAAGTCATTGTAATCATCCGCGAGGAGGAAGATCACCATCGTGGTTATCGCTATCACGTTGAGCAGATAGACGATGAACAAGCCGACGTAATACAGCCTGACCTTCTGCCACTTGAGATGGAGGAAGGCTTGGCAAAGGGGATGTTCCAGGATTTCCTTGTATCCCTCTTTTACGAAGGTATGAAGGTAACAGATTTTTGCCTGTTGTTGGTGCTGCTGCAAGGGGTGGAAATTGAGTTTGAGCTGAACCTCGTCCGTGAACGAGCTGCTTTCGACTAGCGTGATCGAGGCGTCGAGTCGCTGCTTAAAAATGTCTAAAGAAGTCGGCGTCTTGCGCAAGATTATCGACAACGCCGTCGTGCCGTCTGTCGTCTTCGCGCTGAGGTCGGCGTCATGTTTAATCAACAGGTCGACGCATCGTGATATCGCGTTCATAGCGGCCAAGTGGATGGGCGTGTAACCGTGTGTATCGGCTTTGTTCACGTTCGCCCGCCTCGCCAGCAACAGCACCGTCATGTTCAAGGCGTGCAACGGTCTCTCCAGAGCGAGGTGCAGCGGCGTTCTCTTTTTGTAGTCCTCCGCGTTGACGTCGGGATCCGCTTTCCTCAGCAGGATCTCGACGCACTCGAAAGAGCGGGAGCGCGCGGCCAGGTGAAGCGCCGTCTGATCTCTGTGATTCTTCAAATTCACATCGGCATCCTTGTCGACAAGCAGACCCAGATTGTCGGAGCAGCCCGCCTCGGCGGCCAAGTGTAGCGCAGTGTCGCCCTTCTTCGTACGGAGATCCACGTGACATCCCGCGTTCAAGAGCTTCGCCAGACAAGCCGCATCGCCTGTTTTCGCTACGTAGTGAATCGGAGCGCAACCTTTGGAGTCCAGACGATTCAAGTTTGAGCCTTTTGGATCCAATAGCTTGAGGACGTCCAGGGCGTTGCATCGAGCTGCCGAATTCAGCACGGAGTCTTCGTCTTCGTCTTCGGGGTAATCTTGACTCACTCCATAGTCCAGGAAATACTTCGCGACTTTCGCGGAATTTCCGAAAGCGGCGTAATGAAAGGGAAGGCGAAGCTTCTCCGAGTTCACGTCCACCCCGTTCTCGAACAAATAACGAACGCCGGAGAGCGAGTCGTTGAGGGCGCAAAGATGGAGCGCGGTCAGACCGTGAAAGCGTTCGGCGTGATTTATATCGGCTCCGTAGTTCTTCAATTCCGGAATGAGGTCTTCGTGTCCCAAGAAACTTGCGTACAATAGCAGCGCGTTGATTTCCTGGCGTTTGTAACCCGCCACATCTCTTTTCAGGGTGCTCGCGTTGATTTTGCCGCCTTCGAGGTCCTCCAACAACTGCACTCTTCCACCCAAGGTTCTCATATGCTCGGTCAGCAGATGCCTGATGTTGTTCTTCGTGAGTTGAAGCACGCAGTTTCCCTCTTTCGAGAAAGAGCTCTCGTTGAGGGAGTAACAAGACTCCTCGATGGGAGGTGAATTTTCGTAATTTGAACTCCGTTCGTCCAACTCGATGCCCTGTTCCAGGTCCACCGAAGGTGGACTCGGTGTGAGCCATGATGGAAATAGCGACGCCCAGTTTCTCAAGAGTGGTAGCAGCGTTCCGCCCGGCTTACTTTCCGGCTTCGTATTCCCATCGGCCATCTTCGAAGTTGCGTCTAGTTCACAGCACGCGACGAGGGTCTGAAAGAAGCGTTACTTCGTTAGAAATCCACACACGAGTTGAAATACTGGAAGGAGGGTCAAGTTTGACCGCTTCAGCAACGGCGAAACAGAAAAAACAACGGTTGTTGCAAATTTCTATGAAATCTTGGCGAATTTGTCTCCCCATTATAAAATCGAATATAAATTGGTATTAAACGACCCGTCGAAACAACTTCAAAAAACATCGGAACTCTTCTTTGTAGAAAGTATGCGATAGGGAGGAGCTGTCTCAACTGGTGAGGGTTTGGAATAGGATTGTTATTTTGGGGGAGCAACTTACGTTCTTGATTAGATGCAAGAAAATTAACATCTTGCCGGGACATATCTCTCTATTATATAAAAAAGTTTCTTTTGGATGTATCAAAAACCCTCGCGGGCTGAGCGTCACTGCCGTCGCTGAACCAATGTCCTCTTAATACCGCGATAAGACTGCGTGATGAGGACACTGCGCCGATAAACACGACGACGCTCAGCCGGCGGTATTTCGTTATGCGTCTCCACTAGCCGTAACGTATACGTGTTCGCGGTTACGTTACGGGTCAAGTCTGATCGCGGTTTTGGCCGTCCCCTACAAGCTTGGTGGAGCGCTGCGAGAGCGGCGCGGGGGCGACAGCCCCTCGGAGGTTGACGAGCGAAGCGAGTAGGGGACAGAGCCCCCTAGTTAGAGATAAAACATTTTTTAATTTCAATTATGATAATTTGAAAGTTTTAACGAAGGCAAATAATTACTATCGTAACATGTTTAACAAAAGAATTCTGAATTTAGAGACACAGGATGCTTCTATAAATTTAATGAATTTACGGAAATCAACTAAGTTTTTGGAAAATAGATTAAAACGAATTTTACCCGTAGACGTATTCAATAGGTTTGTGTTTTCTCAAAGGAGTAGGCTTAATAAGATCAATTATGAAAAGAGGGACAAATTGAAAGATAAGCTTAAAAAGGTCATTACATCTCTGAAGAGGGTTCGAAGATGAACCGAAACGTCAGACGTGTATTGACTCTTGTTGTTGTTTGGCGTGATTATTACCTATTGAAAATTAAATCAAATCAATTTAAAACTACTACAGGCAACAGAAGTATTATCTTAAGAATGAAGTCCACAATAAATTTTAAATTCATCCATGGCAAACGCGTTAACACTGACAAACACGCTACCTACAGTTACTTGTCACCAAGGTTTTGCAAAAAATTACCGCTAGGAGTCGCTGTTTTTCAGCTAATGCTAAAGCCACTAGATATAGAAAGTAGCGCAATCATCCGCCGTATTGTTTCTGAAAATGGATAGAAAGTAACGCATCGATCCGCCATATTGTTTCCGAAAAGACTATCGATTACGCTACTTTCTATATCTAGTGGCTTTAATTGCAATTAAATTAATCGTGCGCTATATTGTTTCCGAAAAGGGATAGAAAGCAACGTATCGATCCGCCATATTGTTTCCGAAAAAACAATCGATTACGTTACTTTCTATATCTAGTGACTTTAGCTCGTGCACGGTCCCTATAGGGCTTGTGCACGGTAATTGAGGTGCGCTTTAGTGGCAAGGGTAAGCATTAAAAGCGTTACACTTGCTACGACCCGGTCTAATCCAATCCTGGTCGCTCCGAAACGCGAGGATTATCTACCGCGTGAATGAGTTACATTCGATCGTGCGAGTCGCGGGACTTATGGTAAAATTCAAAGGAAACAAGATAGAAATTCATGCAGAGCTTACCGGCAGGATTCAGAGTTTCATTGGCACTGTTGAATGAAGAGGCACTGATCACTGGTTTATACACAGAATAGAACTACACACTACATTCTGAACACAGAACACAGAATAACACTATACTGAAAACGTGCATTCGGTTGCGGTTTATAAATCTTACAACTAAAAGAGAGTGGGGGAAACGGGACCGAGCGGTGGTTGCTCGTATCATCCGAAGGGGTCGGAGTTCGTCTCTATTTCTCCGGATAAGTGGATTAGGTCCGGATTTCCAATATGCCGGTGAATAATCCCGATAACTATCCAGCCGATAAGTCCGCTTTTAACTCACTGGTAAGGCCGCACGATGAGTCCGCGTTCTGTGTGCTCAGGCCTGTAACGTCGCATTATACTAGTCAAACAGAAGGCGGCCTGCCGCGGCCGACGATAGTCCAGTAAAAGTAGACCTTCTCTGTAGGGGTGCAAAAAACTAATTTCCGGTAAGCTGTTTTTTTCAGGGTCGATGGAGGGATGTCTCCCGAGTATCCAACCAAAAAGTCACCCTCCTCACCCCTGGCAAAGTGTTGCAAAATTGGTGGTTTTTGTTGTTATTTTTGAAAATTTTCTTTTTCCACCTTGTACATAATAATATTCTCTACAACTTTGTGTAATAAAATTTTTTTATAATTTTGATTTTTGACGGTCGAGCGCCCATTATATGGGGAAACATTTCCGTGAATTAGAATCTTGTGCACGGTTAGTGGCATTGGAGAGAGAGAGAGAGATGCCAGGGATATTTTTCCACAAATATTTGTGCAGTATTCAACGCATATGCTCTGAATTTTTCGGTATCTGTAATATGTCCACTATATATAGCTATTGTTTGTAATATTACTTTAAAACGTTTTATTATTTCGACACTAACTTCTGTAATTGCTACTGATTTCTCAGGATCGTGGAAAAAAAGTAAAATAATGTGAAATAATCATGTTAGAACGGGTTAAAACTATGGGCGTATTTTGTTATAGAGAACTTGTTATGTTATGTACCTATTACCTTTTTGTATTTTTTTCATGTTTTGTGTTTATAAATAAACATATTCAAGTAAATTGATTAAATTTCTGATTCGTTGTATTACTGACCCGAGGTACAACATATGGTGGTCTAAGGTACTTGGATCAAGATGGTACTGAGCTGTAAGAACCGATATTCAGAATTCCGGCTATCTTTTGTCGAAACAATGTTAGTTAAAAAATAAAATTCACAAGTCTTTTTTCTTTCCACGTAGTACATATAAAGAGGATATTCTGTTTCGATTAGAAATAAAAGCGACTTTTTGAAATTTATTTCAAGAAACGTTTGTAATGAATCCAGGTCCAACTTCTTAGGTGGTTTAATTTAACATTGAAAAGTAGTTTGACATGTTATCATTTCAATATATTTATGTCGGAGGAAAGTGTAAAAACAATATTAATCCCCTCATTTGAACTTCACTAGCGTAAGTCGCCTTTGCTGTCGACAAATTTTTAATTAAATAATTGTCAATTCGCTTACCAATGTTAGATAAAAATAAGTACATAAAACTTCGCAATAATTCATTGCAGATGTTTCCTGGAAAAAATTCCCGAAAATCGCCTTCATTTCTAAGCTAACACACTAGAGTCCCCCTTTAATATATAATAATAATTATTTTTAATTGGTGCAAATATGCGCAACATTTTTTTCATGATTCTGCAAATACAAGTTAAAAAGATTAATTAAGAGTCAAAATTAGAAACATGATCTACCCTAGTGACAACTAAAATCAGAACTATAATTACAAAGAACGACTTAGATCAATATATTTATGTCGATTATAATTAGAATGTAGTGATTACTTTAAAACGAGTTTTGTAATTAAGAAATAAAAGACTAACCTGTGGGTAAGCCGCATCAATATTGTAGCCGCATACATTTTTCATTTAATGAGGCCTCTACTGGTTAATATCAACATAAAAAAAATTAATTATGAGGAAATTATAGCGCTGTAGAGATTTTTATTAATACAAGTGACCCCAAAAAAAAAACCGCCCCAAAATACAATATGACTAACTACCGACTAGACTCCTACCGGTATAAATGACTCGAGTACTGACCAAGCCTGGCCGAAGGTAAATTTCAAGGTCCCTGCAACTGTGCGGCTCTGCGCGGATAGCAACATACTGTATAATGAGCACTGAACCGTCAAAAATCAAAGTTATCAAAAAATTTTATTAGGCAAAGTTGTAGAGAACATTATTATGTACACAAGCTGGAAAAAGAAAATTTTCAAAAAAAAACAACAAAAACCACCCCGTTTTGCAATACTTTGCCAGGGGTGAGGAGGGTGACTTTTGAAGTGAAAACTCTTTGCTGAGGGTACTAAAAGCGTGCTCTATACAACGAAACATGGAAACGACAGTCATGGTCGATAAGCGTGCAGTGTATCGTTATTTAGTCAATACGTGGCTTGATGCGTAGGATCAGCACAGCGTGCGTCATAGATATTGCCAAGAGAAAGCGATAAAAAAAAAATCGCCATTATCTTATTATCTATGAACTTTAGGCCCACATCGATGTAAGATACTTTGTTGTAGATAAAAATACGTGTGTGTATAATAACATATAATATAAAACAGTTTTTATAGAAAAATTGTTAGATGTGAAACATCGAAATTCTTCTTTGAAGAAAGTATGCGATAGGAAGGATCGACCACGCGTCCGTCGAAAGAACACGTGCGCCAGTGCGCATTCGTATTTATGACTGTGATACTATTAAACAGCACCGATGGTAGAGTTAAGAGAGAGTAAACTAAATGCGCTTTTTGAATTAGACACAACGGTTCGTACCGTTTAATAGTATCACAGTCATAAATACAAATGCGCACTGGCGCACGTGTTCTTTCGACGGACGCGTGGTCGATCCTTCCTATCGCATACTTTCTACAAAGAAGAATTTCGATGTTTCACATCTAACAATTTTTCTATAAAAACTGTTTTATATTATATGTTATTATACACACACGTATTTTTATCTACAACAAAGTATCTTACATCGATGTGGGTCTAAACTTCATAGATAATAAGATAAAATAGCGATTAAATTTCCTTTCCTGGTGAATAAGTTTAGCCTCATATGTTTCTTTGACTTATCACAAATATCTATTTACAATCGTGATGTATTATAGATTGTACACACATACGTACCATATGAGGCTAAACTTACTTGCCAGCGAAGAAGTTTCAATTACTATTATCTCATTATTTATGAACTTTTGACCTATATCGATATGACTTTTCTATGCATGGTGGGAGAAGGAAATTCTTCGAATAAAGAAACATTTTATACGCCTTTTTGGCTTTACAAGGGCACTTTTTAGCTCATACGACTTTCTGGCATCAGTGACGCGATTTATTTTACTACCGAAATTACATTCACGGACTGAATAAAATGGACAAAAAACCGGCAGAGTGTCTAGCGCGATTAGAGATAATAAATTTCCATAATATTTCCATGATCTCCAGTCGAGATTTCTGTGTTCTTCCATGATCTCTTAACCTATGACTTTCAGAGTTTATACAAAATTTCTTGCTCAAATAGAAATAAATTTTTCTTTCAACGGTAAATTTTATTCACAAATTTGGAAGCTTTTAATAACTTATAACAATTAAATATTCATTAGCTATTACTCTACTTCTGATTGAATGAGAGACATTCCAATAATAACGCGCGATACACTGAGAAAACAGTTTATAGTTAATATACGAGTGAATTCAATTATGACGAATGAAATATTTCTTTGAGCCAATTATAATAGATATTCATTAGTTATTACTCTATTTCTCTGTTTGAACGAAAGAGACATTCTGATAATTAATGTATATTTACTTAGCTCAACGAAATATTTCTTTCGCTATAATCGAGTATACATTTATCAACTACAAATAAACCCTTCTCTTAGTGTATATCGCAT
Organism: Xiphydria camelus; assembly: GCA_963678675.1. Lineage (NCBI taxonomy): Eukaryota > Metazoa > Arthropoda > Insecta > Hymenoptera > Xiphydriidae > Xiphydria > Xiphydria camelus. The sequence goes on from OY783193.1 coordinate 36,103,264, forward strand.
GGTACTACTTCCAATTTTGACTCGAAATTACTCGAAATAGATAAAATTAGGGATAAGGGTTTTCGACTGTTTACGCGCGCCTCGCGCGTACTACAGGCGTTCGTTCGTTGTGGAATGCAACGTTGCTCTCCGAGATGACTGACAACCCGGAATATGAATTCCATGACCAGTTTTCTAACGGCGGGAACAAATAGACGCATACGCGAGCCGACGCGGTTGGTGCGGGAAAATTGGTGCGGGAGATCGTGAAATTGATTAACGAGGGTATCGCTAGCGATTCGGTAATGAGTGACCTTCGCAGTGGTTGATGATTTTGCGAATCGTCGGCGTCGAAATGTATATACCTCATTACACGCGCGCTAAAGAGCGACGCAACGACCTAAAATTTATCGTTTTAAAACTCACGGTCACCGTGCGGAGGAGTAATATACCGCAGGCAATTTTCTGTCGAACGCGTCAATACCGAGTGCGAGTAATTTTTCTTCGCGTCAACAACGCTGTCACTTACCGCTTATCTACCGCAGCCGGGAGGAGGGCCTTTGAAAAACACAGGAGTCAACATACATTAAATCCCCGTTCACTCCAAATACCCGTGCGTATCCATTGAATATCGCCGGCTTTCTTGCGGCCTACCGTACAAAGACCTAGCAGAGATTTTCAAGCCGAATGTTCCGCCATCGGTACAAAAAGATAAAGCTACATCGAATCGATCGCAGCTATTGTCCTTACCGCAGTGGTTTATCGTATCAAATACACTCTGACGCGAAACGAGACATACCACTTCCAACGCGAATGTATTTCATTCGTCCGGTCGAATTTATTCCGATGAAAATAAAACTCGAGCATTTTCTCCGTGCAGGAAAGATTTATTCATCATGCATATCGCGTAGAAAAATTCTATTTACTAATGTCACAATTATTGGAGAAGAAAAACATAACACTTACAGCTACGCGTATCGCAAGATCGATATTATATGGACGGACGCGGAGATTGTACATCTACGTTGCCCGCACAGAAAGTACCGCGGCTGCGAGAGGTTCTTGCGCAATTACGTTAACGTAAGTGGAAGACTGGCATTTTTAAATTGCGCGGAATGTCTAAATATGTATATATATAACCTTCTTACTCGCGTACATAAGAAGATTGCCAATAAGACCATTACATCTAAAATCTAATGAAACTGATTTCTTTCGCTCCGCTTGATAATTAATTCGAGCGGGTTATTCATAGAATAAATCGTTCGATTAATTACCCGTGCGGAAACAGTGGATCGGACCCCGTCTACTTCCGACAAAAGAGGTCACCAAAATATTGTATTTATCTCTCCGAATAGATCGTCGTCGCTCCGTGTAAAATCTGCCATAAACATAATCACATTTCCAATCGACGCGTTGATAGTACCGCTAGTAATCACATCAATCGGCATTGGTACTCGAAACTCTTCCGCAGCATTTTCATTGACTAATCGTTCAGTGATCAGACTTCCCGATCTGGATACCTCTTATCCATCGCCAGCCCCATGACCAAGTCCTGAATCCGTCTGAGTTGCATGATCTTGCTTCTTGTTGATGAATCTGATCGTCGAGTTACCGTCGCTATTCAGGCACGTGCATGCCGTGGTGTTGCTATTCTTGCTGGATAAATTTCTGCTGGCGACCTTGTAACCGGCAGTGAGGACGTCATTCGGTAATCTCTTCTCTCTGGGATTCAATGGTTCGACTTTCAGTTCGTCTCCCACAGCCAACAGATCGTCCCGAGCTCTGTTCAAGCAGTGCAACTGAGAATATATCCAAATCTGCTTGGACTCTACGTTAACGACCATCTTCATCTGTCGTATCAGTTTCGCCAGACCGGCGGTTTTCTGAAGTCCCTTGATGTCGTCAACGGCGATACCGACGATGAGATTCATCAGAACGATGGTGACGAAGAACAGGAAGAGAGCGAACATCAGTTTGATCAATACTTGATAGAGGAACCACGTGGCATGGTCGGTATCTATAGATTTGCTGCTCTCGACGTCCGGGGGGAATAACAAGTTTTCGAAATCCAATTCCCCCGTCATCATGACCAGAACCTTAATCAGGCCGGTGAAAGGATTATTGAACGCCTTGGAATACGGAAATAGCACGTAGAAGCTCGCGATGAAACCGACGAAGAGGAAGCTGTACACGAGGAGCAGGTTGAAAACTTTCGCCTGGACACTGGTGAACATCTTGACGTAAGGTACGAACATGGGAAACTGTCCCATCATCAGCATAAGATTGCTCCACCCCCAGAGGATCGTGAAGGCGCCGACGTTTTTGTGCCAGTTACAAGTGTCAAAGTACCATGTTACATAACTGATGGAGATGCCGATGGCGGTGCACCACGAGATCATGTTGTTCTTGAACTTGCTGACGGATAGGCCGTTGCGGAAGATCATGCAAAATAGATCCGCTACACTCAGCAGGGTGACAACAGACCACCCGAAGAGGGGCTTTCGTTGGAAAAAGTTGACCGCTCCCTTAAAATTCTCGTTGCCGCAGCGCAGCTCGATCTTGTTGTCCACGAAATGATTCAAGTCATTGTAATCATCCGCGAGGAGGAAGATCACCATCGTGGTTATCGCTATCACGTTGAGCAGATAGACGATGAACAAGCCGACGTAATACAGCCTGACCTTCTGCCACTTGAGATGGAGGAAGGCTTGGCAAAGGGGATGTTCCAGGATTTCCTTGTATCCCTCTTTTACGAAGGTATGAAGGTAACAGATTTTTGCCTGTTGTTGGTGCTGCTGCAAGGGGTGGAAATTGAGTTTGAGCTGAACCTCGTCCGTGAACGAGCTGCTTTCGACTAGCGTGATCGAGGCGTCGAGTCGCTGCTTAAAAATGTCTAAAGAAGTCGGCGTCTTGCGCAAGATTATCGACAACGCCGTCGTGCCGTCTGTCGTCTTCGCGCTGAGGTCGGCGTCATGTTTAATCAACAGGTCGACGCATCGTGATATCGCGTTCATAGCGGCCAAGTGGATGGGCGTGTAACCGTGTGTATCGGCTTTGTTCACGTTCGCCCGCCTCGCCAGCAACAGCACCGTCATGTTCAAGGCGTGCAACGGTCTCTCCAGAGCGAGGTGCAGCGGCGTTCTCTTTTTGTAGTCCTCCGCGTTGACGTCGGGATCCGCTTTCCTCAGCAGGATCTCGACGCACTCGAAAGAGCGGGAGCGCGCGGCCAGGTGAAGCGCCGTCTGATCTCTGTGATTCTTCAAATTCACATCGGCACCCTTGTCGACAAGCAGACCCAGATTGTCGGAGCAGCCCGCCTCGGCGGCCAAGTGTAGCGCAGTGTCGCCCTTCTTCGTACGGAGATCCACGTGACATCCCGCGTTCAAGAGCTGCGCCAGACAAGCCGCATCGCCTGTTTTCGCTACGTAGTGAATCGGAGCGCAACCTTTGGAGTCCAGACGATTCAAGTTTGAGCCTTTTGGATCCAATAGCTTGAGGACGTCCAGGGCGTTGCATCGAGCTGCCGAATTCAGCACGGAGTCTTCGTCTTCGTCTTCGGGGTAATCTTGACTCACTCCATGGTCCAGGAAATACTTCGCGACTTTCGCGGAATTTCCGAAAGCGGCGTAATGAAAGGAAAGGCGAAGCTTCTCCGAGTTCACGTCCACCCCGTTCTCGAACAAATAACGAACGCCGGAGAGCGAGTCGTTGAGGGCGCAAAGATGGAGCGCGGTCAGACCGTGAAAGTGTTCGGCGTGATTTATATCGGCTCCGTAGTTCTTCAATTCCGGAATGAGGTCTTCGTGTCCCAAGAAACTTGCGTACAATAGCAGCGCGTTGATTTCCTGGCGTTTGTAACCCGCCACATCTCTTTTCAGGGTGCTCGCGTTGATTTTGCCGCCTTCGAGGTCCTCCAACAACTGCACTCTTCCACCCAAGGTTCTCATATGCTCGGTCAGCAGATGCCTGATGTTGTTCTTCGTGAGTTGAAGCACGCAGTTTCCCTCTTTCGAGAAAGAGCTCTCGTTGAGGGAGTAACAAGACTCCTCGATGGGAGGTGAATTTTCGTAATTTGAACTCCGTTCGTCCAACTCGATGCCCTGTTCCAGGTCCACCGAAGGTGGACTCGATGTGAGCCATGATGGAAATAGCGACGCCCAGTTTCTCAAGAGTGGTAGCAGCGTTCCGCCCGGCTTACTTTCCGGCTTCGTATTCCCATCGGCCATCTTCGAAGTTGCGTCTAGTTCACAGCACGCGACGAGGGTCTGAAAGAAGCGTTACTTCGTTAGAAATCCACACACGAGTTGAAATACTGGAAGGAGGGTCAAGTTTGACCGCTTCAGCAACGGCGAAACAGAAAAAACAACGGTTGTTGCAAATTTCTATGAAATCTTGGCGAATTTGTCTCCCCATTATAAAATCGAATATAAATTGGTATTAAACGACCCGTCGAAACAACTTCAAAAAACATCGGAACTCTTCTTTGTAGAAAGTATGCGATAGGAAGGATGGACCACGCGTCCGTCGAAAGAACACGTACGCCAGAGCGCGCATTTGTATTTATGACAGTGATACTATTAAACGGTGTGAACCGTTGTGTCTAATTCAAAAAGCGCATTTAGTTTACTCTCTCTTAACTCTGCCATCGGTCGCTGTTCCATCTCGCGATAAACGGAATACAAAGAAGAATTTCGATGCTTCACATCTAACAGGCGTCCCGTGGTGCATTTTGTGTTTTTGAAGTGAAACTTGTTTCCCGACGGTACTAAAATCGCGCGCGCTGCAACGAAAAACCGTAACGAAATCCACACACTCTCCAACGCTCTTGACCGTGCTTCACTCATACAGCGCTCTCGACCCTGCCCCATTCCATCGCTCTCAACCGTGCGTAGACTTCGGTTTGCGTTAAGGAGGGACATAAGCTTTCTACCAGAAATTTCAACAATATAAGAACTTTATGAATGTTTGAAGATTACATTCTATGGGCAGTTCTAATCAAATCCCCAGAGTATGAATCATTTTTACCGTCTCATTTTCTTTTTATTCGTAAATGAAAAAGTGGATTTTCACAGAGTTAAATAGGACGTCGTTAAAGAAATCCAATTTTGTTAATTCACAATATAAACATAAGTAAGACTGTCGTTATTTTTGATTGTATAGGATTTAATAATTTACTTGTGAAATTTAAGGAGGATCGTGTCAGAGAAATGACTTCTCAGAAACCGTAGTTGAAAATTTTTTAAAATACTTGTGAACTCATTTTAATAAGAGAAAAAAATCAAACAATTTCACTCTAGTTTTCTCGTAATTAATTTTTAAAACTTACGAGATTAGCATTGAGTCTTATGGGGAGCATATTTCAAATGCACAGAACTTGCGATTTTCAACCGAAAAAAAATTTCTGAAAATTATGAAATAAGTCAACACCACACGAACTTGTTTTTACTACATTATAAAGAATTTTCTCTCTACAGTTTTATTTAATATAAAGGAAAAACTGTCGGTATCTAAACTTCTTTCGTTTGGAATGATACATACGGTATGCACAACGCGTTGCGTGTCATAACCTCTAACATAACCCGAGCGTAGGTACCAAAATGCGGATATTTTTTCTGTCGATATCTGTGCGATTTTACGGACGAAAATAATACCAATTCCTGAAATGAAAATGCGCTATTGCTAAGTCAACCTCGTAAATTAATATCAGTTTCATTAAATAAATATCTAAAACTATTCATTAAATTCATTTTTATAAGACTATATAGTTTATAAAGGTCTTAAAGAAATTCAATAATGTAGCATAATTTTAGCATGGAAGGTTTTAGTTTAACTGATTTTTTTTTGAAGTTGCAATCCCATATCTGCCCGTTTGATGTTTACCCCCACCATGTAGCCTTTGAGAAAACGTATGTCTCTCCTTAAATGTTTTTCGGCCGAACGGAGAAGTCCGCTTCGACTCAAGACTTAGGATCTGAGTGAGCATTGTTTAATAAATAATTAATTGTTTAATGGTGAAACTTCAGTTACGACAGCATAACGCGCAACGAGAAAATATAACGTGGAGAACGTGAATATAACTCGAAAGGCTAGTCCCAAAACCCGACATACGGTCACCAATCCTCCGTATCCTTCCACATTCACGAAAATACAACACATTGAGCGTGACCCCCTGTATTTTTCTAGTGCATCCTATGGAAGTGCTCAAAAGTTGGAAACCAGAAAATCAATCAGACGATCGTTTCATTTTTCAAATAAGGCCGTAAATATATCGCGTTTTGAATTTAGACTTCCATTTAGCACTTTTAAGCCAATAAATTATAGTTGTAACGGGCGCTCACGTACTTTGTTCAGCATTTTGCTAATATCGTGAATCGTCGTGCCGAGCCAGCATCCAAAAAAAACTCTTCATTACTTTTTGCGGAAATCGACAAAATTGGAAACCAGAAAATCAAATAGACGATTGCTTCGTTTTCAAATAAGATCGTAAATATATCGTGTTTTGAATTTAAGACTTCCATTCAGCACTTTTAAGTTAACGAATTATAAATTTAACGAGTGCATCGTATGAAGTGTGTAAAAGTTGGAAACCGGAAAATCAAATAGACGATCGTTTCGTTTTCAAAATAGAGTCGTAAGTATATCGCGTTTTGAATTTAAGACTTTCATTTAGCACTATTAAGCCAACAAATTATAAATTTAACGGGCGCTTACGTACTTTGTCAAACATTCTTCTAACATCGTTGAACATTTGTGCCGAAGCAACATACACAAAAAAACAAAACGTGTGGCCGCCACGTGCGGAACAAGTGAAACTTCGATACCGATGGGTTGAAAAGAAAACTAAACAAGTAATCAATAATAATAATACTATGATATTTCCAGAAAATGTAGTTTATGGTATTATTATTGTTGATTACTTGTTTAGTTTTCTTTTCAACCCATCGGTATCGAAGTTTCACTTCTTCCGCGCGTGGCGGCCACGCGTTTTGTTTTTCTTTGTGTTTTATATTGCCACAATCACACTCATAATATTGTCACTATCACTCATATTTAACTACAATATTTGCAACGTGCAACGTATTACGACGCTCCGCTACAGGGCTCGTGCACGCCGATTGAAATGCGCTTTAGGGCCGGTTTTACCAACAGGTATAAACACGGTATAGCGCTATACTGAGAATAACCAGCAATAAGCCTTATGGTTATATTCTCAGTATAGCGCTATACCGCGTTTATACCTGTTGGTAAAACCGGCCCTTAGTGGCGAGAAGCATTAAAAGCGTTAAGGTCAAAGCACATCTAGGCGAAGCGAAGCGCGGCTGTGCAAAGCACACTTGGGCGAAGCGACGCGAAGCGAAGCGACGAGAAGCGCGACGAATTCTATCCCCTTTTCTACCAAGTATAAACAGCTATACCTGAAAATATCCATATATGGATACCCGGGTAGAAAAGGGGTTCCTTTTTCAAACTGAAGAACGCAACGTGAAATGAGCTGTGTATATGTTTTGTTTTGAGAAATGGGCATTCGTGAGGAAAAATAGTATATGTCATTCGGTGGAAATCCTCGGATTTTTAAGACTGTGTTTAGATCGTAGCCTCCACTCCAAACCATGCCTCGTGTTACGACCTAATTAAACACAGTCTGAAAAAATCTCGAATTTCCGCCTTATGATATAAGGTACTATTTCGCGTGAGAAAATTCATTTCGTTGACGAGATCTATCTTGGAAAGCATTTTCGAATCGTTAACGCAAGTGATCGGCGAAACTTTACATCCGTTAACGAATTACATTCCGTCCACGATAAACATTTCTCACGCGTCAAGAATACACCCCCAGACATTTCTCCCAGTTCGCGACGCTTCTGTTCGTTTCGCTTTGCAGCTCTTCGGTTCGCGGCGCTTCGGTTCGCGGCGCTTCGCTTCGCCTCACTTCGCTTCGCTCAAGTGTGCGTTACCTCGTAAGAATCAATGGAAATATAAAAGGTAGCTTCGCTTCGCTTCGCTTAGATGTGCTTTGATCTTTACACTTGTTACGACCCGGTCTAATCCAATCCTGCTCGCTCCGAGACGCGAGAATCCTTTACCGCGTGAATGAATTACATTCGATAGTGCGAGAGGCGCAACTTACAGTAAAATTCAAAGGAAACAAGATAGAAATTCATGTTGAGGTTACCTGCAGGATTCAGAGTTTTCTTGACACTGATGAATGAAGAGGCACTGATCACTGGTTTACACAGAATAGAACTACACACTACACTCTGAACACAGAACACAGAATAACACTATACTGAAAACGTGCATTCGGTTGCGGTTTATATATCTTACAACTAATAGATAGTGGGGATAGCGTGAGCGATGCGGTGCGCTCTGATTGGCTGAATGAGAACGACGATGAGCTATGCGGTGTGCCCGGATTGGCTAGAAAAGTGGTGTGAACGCGAGAGATGACGCTTCCCTGAGTCATATACCTAACGGTACCAAGCGGTGGTTGCTCGTACGGTAGGGAGAGGTCGGAATTCATCCCTATTTCTCCGTATAAGCTGATTAAGTAGCCCACGGTTGGCGGTGATCAGCAAAGTGATGTCGATGACGCATGACTCATCAGGAATCGTTCTGCAATTAGCTTTCCGCGACCCTGCTTGGCCTTAAAGGTGCATTTATACATTCGGCATTCGGCGAATGCCGAGCACGTGCTCGCCGATGTCAACGAAGCTTTAAGCGACTGCTCGGCGAATGCCGAATGTGTAAACGGGTTGCTCGCTGTTTGCCGATGGCCAAATGTAGTGCTCGTCCGAATGTTCGCCGTTCCCGTAGTTTGTCGGTCTTTCGTGGCACATCAAAGCAAACGAATAGTCGTAAACTCTTACCACTTCATTATAATCGCCAATCTAGAATTAATCTCACCGTCGGTCACAATTACAAGGCAGGCGGTCTGTATCCGCGACTCTAGGCTACTATGAAAGATTCTGTATACGTTTGAAAAATGCAGTAGCAAAATCTCCGAAAGTATTATATTTTTGAAACTAAATTGTATGCACTAGTGACATTCCATCGAAAATACAAACTTTTGAATCATATTTTATTATTTCCTGAAAAGTGCTGTTTCCACATGAATGTACTTTTTGAATTTCGATTACTAATGCTGATTTCATACTTTTCCTGTAGAACCCCTTCGTGGTCAAAGAGATATGTAGGGTAATCAAGTATTTCATGCGATAGGAACTGTCTCAGAACAAGCTCACGTTGTGATGCCACCATAAATGAGTGTTGAAATGTAGCATTAATGATTATGATTTCTACTCTTTTTATCTCTACTTGTAGATTGCTTTTCTTTGGCGGGTTTGTAATTAAAATTATAAATTGGTTTTCTTACTAGTGGATCAAAAACGTATTTCTCATTTAATTCAAACCGTTCAGTTTGGTACTCTTTTATCATCGATTCTCCAGTTTCTTTTAAATTCAGTAAACAGTTGACAGTGTTTTCATCTGCAAGAGCTTCGGTGTAAATATTGCGAAGACCGAGATCTACATCGATATTAAATATGTTGCAACCTATTAAGGACAAAATCAAATTGTGAATATTTTGTTCATCCTTCGCTATTCGTGCTTTACTCCACTCACTATGAAAGGATGTATCAATGTCGCCGGTAGCGTCACCTTCTACCTGAATGTATGGATATTGCGGAAAGCGGCTCATTGCGACTCGTTCATTGCGATCCGATAATAATTATTATCCTTTCCAGGAAAGATTGACGTGGTTGCGAGCTCAATAACAGCCTGGATTCACCGAAACATACCGCTCGTCTCGACATTGCGACCGATGGCGGGATTAACTCTAAATTTAATTGTCGCGATAATAATGAACGGTAAGAACCGATATAGACGTCCGCTTAAGGTGCGACGGAACACTGTTATTATAAACATTGAAAAATGTACTTGTAATATTACATCGATGCGTATGGGAATAACGTTCGGCTGTAACTAAAGAAGCGATGTGTAAATGCTAGATTCGAAGTATTCGTTCAGAATGCTCTCTCGACTTTTGCAAATAACTCCCAAACTTCCATACATTTTAAGAACATTGAAGAAGTTTGCACTTATTTATAAGCCTCAGGTAAGAACCGACCTTTTCCAAGTCGACACTACTCGGCGTTCGCCGGGTAAAGCTGTCGCTCGGCGTTCACCGAGCGGTCGCTCGGTATTCGTCAAATGTGCCGAATGTTCGGGCTCGACGAATTCGGCGAATGCCGAGCAATGCTACGCCGAGTAGTGTGGACTCGGAAGGTCGGTTCTTACCTGAGGCTTATAAATAAGTGCAAACTTCTTCAATGTTCTTAAAATGTATGTGAGTTTCGGAGTTATTTGCAAAAGTCGAGAGAGCATTCTGAACGAATAATTCGGATGCAGCGTTTACACGTTGCTTCTTTAGTTATAGCTGAACGTTATTCCCATACGCATCGATGTAATATTACAAGTACATTTTTTCAATTTTTATATATTATTATAATAGCAATATTCCGTCGCACCTTAAGCGGACGTCTATGCCGGTTCATACCGTTTATTATCATCGCGATCTAAGTGAAGCGCTAATTAAATTTAGAATTATAATCCCGCCATTGGTCACAATGGCGAGACGAGCGGTATCTTTCGGCAAATCTAGGCTGTTAATAACCTCGCAGCTCCGCCAATTTTTCTCTGAAAGGTTAATTACCGGACGTCGCAATTAACGACTGTCAAATGTTTGCTGAATTCAAAAGAAACTAGAGAATCGATAGATAAAAGAGTAGGAAACTGAACGGTTTGAATTAAAGAAGAAATACGTTTTTGACCCGCTAGCAAGAAAACCATTTTATAATTTAAATTACAAGCCCACCAAAGAAAAGCAATCTACAGGTAGTGATAAAAAAGTAGAACTCGTAACCAATAATACTACATTTCAACAATTATTTATGGTCACATCACAACGTGAACTTGATCTTAGACAGTTTGTATCGCATGAAATACTTGATTACCCTACATATCTCTTTGACCACGAAGGGTTCTACAGAAAAAGTACAAAATCAGCATTAGTAATCGAAATTCAAAAAGTACATGCATGTAAAAACAACACTTTCCAGCAAATAATTAAATCTGATCATTCGAAAGTTTGTATTTTCGATGGAATGTCACTAGCGCATAAAGTTCAACTTCAAAAATATAATAGTTTCGGGGATTTTGCCACTGCTTTTTTCGAACGTATACAGAATCTCCCATACCAGCGTTTCGTCAAAAGAATTGACGTCATCTTCGATAGGTGCGGGACTGCGTGCGCATTTGCAGCCTAGATTCGCCGAAACATACCCGCATTGCCATTGCGACCGATGGCGAGATTAGCTCTAAATTAGCGTTACTTAGACCGCGATGATAATAAGCGGTGCGAACCGATATTCAGAATTCCGACTATCGTTTGTCGGAACAGTAGCATTCGCCACCCCCGTGTATCGATGACCGCTGCACTCATCGCTGCAGCGGTTCGATATTTCTATCCGCAACTGCTCCCAGCTCATCGTCACTGGACGACTAAATTTCCGCGTCCGACGAACGCTGCACAATGAACATCCGAGAACGGGACGGAGATGAAGTTCCGACACAGAACTTCCATAACGTTAACGAGCCAATTCATGCGCCGGGCTCGCTCGCTAACGCTCGTGGGTCGAGAGCAGTCGGTCTCCGCGCGGCACGGGAGCAAATGCTGCACCGCGGAGCGTCGAGAGTCGCCGAGCGCTCCGCGACTTTCGTTCGTTCGCGGGACAGCGCTGACCCTCGCCGCGGCGCAACATACGTATACGACACGGACGGCGTGTAACCGGCGGCGGTCGGAGCGGGACCGGAAAGTTTCGCGATGAAATCATTCTCGTCGGGGGAGGGTGATAAATTTTTCCCTCCGCGAGAGAGTTTCGCGCGGCAACTTTTCTCTTCGATATCTCGGTAAGTTTAATGCACCCACCTCCCATTTCGACGAGTCGCGTCGAGGTGTAGGAGGTGTACGTATACACTCAGGAAAAAAAATGTACTTGATCGAAATAAACGTGCCTTTGGATAATCCCAAGAGCGTATTTATTCGATTTAAATGAATATCGATTTGATTCAAATAACATCTCATTAATTCAATAGTCTAATATTTGCGTACAACCGATATTCATTTAAATCGAATAAATACGCACTTGTGTGGGACTATCCAAAGGCACGTTTATTTCGATCGAGTAAATTCTTTTCTTAGTGTACCTACTCGGTAAGAAATGGTCGGGGCGAATTTATTTTTTGATTTGAAATGAGAAAAAATATAAAAAGAGTGGCTGAAATTCGAATCGCAAGATTCCATTTCTCGCGGGAATTCTCGGCATGGCTGACTCTGAATTTTTCTCGTGCCTATACGGCCAACCCATGCCCACGCGTTTAGAAGGGTGCGAATTGATGAGGGTGTGGAAAAAAAACGAGGTCGCACTCTGAAATATTTCGAAGACTTCAAGGAGTTCTACTCGCGCTGACTCGACTGATAGGATGAAAACGTCAACATTTGTTACGCTGTACACTCTATAAAAGAATTTATATTTTTAATACACTTGTATATAAATATTTAATATACGTGATTATAAAAATTCATATACTCCGTGATTATGAACATTAATATATTATTTCCTTTTACAAGTTTATGCACAACGCGTTTAGAAGGGTGCGCATTGATGAGGGTATAGAAAAAAAACGAGCAACGTGGTCGGTCTCTGAAGTACTTCTCTAATATACTTTTACATAAAGCTTTTTCCCAATACGTGATTACGAAAATTAATATATTTCCTTATGAAATTACCCTTATAAATTTCATAACGGAGTATATTAATTTTCATAACCACATTTTCTATATAAATAAAAATGTAAATGTTCGTTTGTTCAAAATCTTAAATCTGCGAAAGTTCTTCACCGATTGCTTTGGAATTTTGACACAACGTTGCATTCAAATACGCGCGTGTTTTTTTACACCTACTATTTATATACCTACTCCCTTAAGGAGGTAAATAAGGAATGAGATTACTTCGTCATCCACGTGGACGAAGTCGCGAGGGGAAAGCTAGTGTTGAATAAAAGCTTTACACACAAGTGTATGAAATTAATAAATACACATTTTTTTTTACAATGCATATACCTATAATTACCCTCCAGCAACTACAGAAGCCCCGAAAGAAAAGACCAATAGCTCAACCGCGGCGCGTCTCTCAACTTCTCACGTCGTTCGTCACTGAAGAGAAGCCTATATATAGCAGTACAGCTCGTTATCTCCGCAATTACAAGTTGAGGATGTTTCACGTTTGTACCATGGGATTATGAAACCGCGCGGGATATAGGGTCGAAGTGAAAAGTTGAGAACGGTCCATTCGGAGCGCGAGCCGCACGCGACGCGGCAAAGGGTTAACGAGGGATAACGAGATACCGTCTCGCGGTAAATAAAGCCCGGGCAGTTTTCAGTTTGGCCTGGTCATTCTCGCCGCGGTGGGAGTCGGATAAACGGGAGCAGCTTTATACCACGTGCTTCTGTCCCTTTCGCGACATCGCACAGCATCGACACGCGGCTACCACCACCACCACCGTCGTCGTCGTCGTCCTACAAATTGAAGCATTTCGCCCCATCCGCCACACTCGAGCCGACGCCGTAAGAGACACTACCCCTGCAGCGGTGGCGGTACGCTCGTCGGTGGCGCACACGAATCCTCCGCGGATCTCGTCGGCTCGTATAAATATTTTACGATCCTCCCCCTTAGTCGATCTACCCCGCTCGATTGCCAGTCCCGAGGAGGCTCCTATTCTTTTTATTTCGCCGTATATCAAAATTTACGGCACCGCGGGTAGAGAAGGGTTCCTCATATCGTTTCCCCGAAGGGACGATTCGGCGAAGATCCGACCGTCGAAGCGAGGAGTCGACATTTTTTTTTCGACTCCCGTAAAGGAGTTTGGTAATTAGTCGTCGCAGTGGGATAAACGAGACGAAGCAACCCAGGTGAAAAAGCTCTATTATATTGATTATCAGGGTGTCTAGTATATGTTCACAATGAAATTCTAGTACTTCGAAGGACTTTTCCAGGCATTTTTTAAGGATTTTCAAGGATTTGAAATGATCAGTGTTGAGCTATAGGAGAGGTATGTTGATTCGTGAGAAGCGAATAAAATGTCCCATACAATGTGTTTGTGAAATAACAAGAATATTTATTAAGTAAACAAATACGAGTATAATGTTCCCATTCGCTCATTGATCGCTGCCCGCTGCTCGATGCACCCAGTTTACATTAGATTCTACTCTTTAAAAAATTCAGTGATTTCGTAAAACGAAAGAAAAATAATATTCCAAGGATTTACAAAAAAAATGCAAGTACATTTCCAAAACTTTCTAAGGACAAGGAAAATTCAAGTACTTCTCAAGTACTTGAAGGACTTCAAGGACCGCTAAAAATCTTGATCATATTATACATACAGGATTAGCCAAATGTATGGAAACGGCGGAATAACTTTCGAGGGAGACATTTTGAACAAAAATATTTCAAACAAAACATTTAGGATTTTTCCCTGGCCATCCAATGGTGACCTTGAATCTGACCATGAACTCGACCTTGAAGGTCATTCCAAGGTCAAGGTCGCTTTTTTAAATGGGAACCCCTATTTTTATGGCGGATTTGGAAGGAGCGGAAAATTTTACGTCCGAATCTGACCTTTGACCTTGACTTTGGAGTCAAGGTAAAGGTCAACGATCAAATAGGAAAGTTTTAGTTTTAGGTGGTACGGGGTTTTTTTTTGGGTTGCTGATTACGACTCTGAACATAGATTTTGAAAATACTTCAATACAAGATGACGGATCCAAGATAGTGGCAAAATTTTGGAATATCCACCGATTTATCCAAAATTTTGTGCTCATGTCACCTTGCCTTAAGTGGCCGGTTGTTAACACCATAAAAAAATGTAGGTTACCATTTAAAAAAGATACCTTGAACTTGGAATGAACTTCAAGGTCGAGGTCAAGATCAGATTCATGGTTACCATTAGATGGCCAGGGAAAAAACCTAAAACTTTCCTACTTGATCGTTGACCTTTACCTTGAATCCAAGGTCAAGGTCAAAGGTCATATTCGGACGTCAAATTTTCCGCTCCTTCCAAATCCGCCATAAAAAATAGGGGTTCCCATTTAAAAAAGCGACCTTGACCTTGGAATGACCTTCAAGGTCGAGTTCATGGTCAGATTCAAGGTCACCACTGGATGGCCAGGGAAAAATCCTAAATGTTTTGTTTGAAACATTTTTCTTCAAAATGTCTCCCTCGAAAGTTATTCCACCGTTTCCATACATTTGGCTCACCCTGTATGTATATAGCCCGCATATAGATTTAGTCGCATATGGATTATATGATTTCTGTTCCGTCGCGGAATACCGTAAGCCTGGAATATTCCGTCCGAACGCTTAATAGCGTACCGATCGGAAACTCAACCGTCTACCGTTACTCCTGCCTTCAAGGAAAGGGCTTATTTCAATTGATACCGATCGCTATTAAAGGGCCCCATACACGTTCAGTCGGCCGGCCGGCCACCGGCCGGCCGTGGACTGTCAGTCCGACTGTCAGTCCTGGCCGGCCGCGGATTATCGATAGGGTAAAACCTCCAGTGATTGGCCTTTTAAACAGAAATTATACAGAAATTGGCTTATCGTTTCCTCTTTCTATCGAATGCATTTGTTATGAGAGGGGGCCAATCACTATCGCATGGCCAATGACTGTATCGTTTACCCTATTCAAACTACACCTACAATTTTGTTCACCGAATGCGTCCGTCAGTTCTCTGCCGGCTTCGATAGTAGCATAACGATTTTATATTGAGAGTATAAATATGTCGCAAAAAGAATACGCAGCTACACTTGTTATTTTGACAAACCAGCAGAGGAAACGAAAAAAGAGACAAATTTGGATGAAAGAGTGGTTGAAGAAACGCACTTTATCTCACGTGGGGCTCGTACGTGAACTTCGTCAATCCAGTGCAAGTGATTTGAAAAATTTCCTGAGGATGGACGAGAATTGTTTCCAGTACTTGCTAAATTTGGTAAAGCCACATATTACGAAAAAGGACACCGTAATGCGGCAAGCAATTACCGCAGAAGAACGGCTTTTTAGTGACCCTGAGATATTTGGGAACAGGGCGCAGTATGGAGGATTTAAAATTCAGCGCAATTATTTCGCCACAAGCTCTGGGAAAAATTATCCCAGAGACTTGCAAATATATATTTTTGACCTTGAAGGAGGAATATTTAAAGGTAAAGTGTAAAAATATATAGAAATATATTTAAGTATTTTATATTCCAAAATTAATGAACATTAAACTGATACCTAGGATATAGGTATTAATAAAAGTAATATTTAAAATTTATTAATAAAATAAGAATAAAAAATGATAGCGATATGTATTACAATAGGTATACAGGTATAGGTAATGCGGGAGACGGATTATTTCGGCCCGTCCGGTAATTAACCTTTCCGAGAAAGGGCGTCGTTGCAAGGTCATAAAATTTCAGACTGGAGTAAAATTTTTCCGTCAGTCCGTCGCCGGACGAATCCCTGTCGGTGAACTCCAACACGCGTTTAATTTTATTAATCAACAGGCCCCCAGCAGGTAGCGCGACTCCTCATTTAAATTTGTGTGCGTAGCGGAAAGCGGCCGGCCGACTAACTTGCTATGACCCGGTCTAATCCAATCCTGGTCGCTCCGAAACGCGAGGATTATCTACCGCATGAATGAGTTACATTCGATCGTGCGAGTGGCGGGACTTATGGTAAAATTCAAAGGAAACAAGATAGAAATTCATGCAGAGCTTATCGGCAGGATTCAGAGTTTTATTGGCACTGTTGAATGAAGAGGCACTGATCACTGGTTTATACACAGAATAGAACGACACACTACATTGAACACAAACATAGAGTAATACTATACTGAATAATGTGCGTTCGATTGCGGTTTATAAATCTTACAACTTAAAGAGAGTGGGAGAAACGGGACCGAGCGGTGGTTGCTCGTATCGTACGAAGGGGTCGGAGTTCGTCTCTATTTCTCCGTATAAGCGGATTAGGTCCGGATTTCCAATATGCCGGTAAATAATCCCGATAACTATCCAGCCGATAAGTCCGCTTTTAACAGCGAAGAGCCGCTCTGGGCAAGAACCCCGTCCCTGACGCGACGCGCCGCGCCGCGCCGCTCTAGTGTGCGGTAGTACATTTATTTGTATGTATTTTATCCCAGTCGGTATTTTGACGCGCCGCGACGCGTCGGGGCGCGTCAAAATACCGACTGGGATAAAATACATAGAAATAAATGTACTACCGCACACTAGAGCGGCGCGGCGCGGCGCGGCGCGGCGCGGCGCGGCGCGTCGCGTCGCGTCAGGGACGGGGTTCTTGCCCAGAGCGGCTCTTCGCGTCGCGTCGCGTCAAAATACCGACTGGATAAAATACATACAAATGAATGTACTACCGCACACTAGAGCGGCGCGGCGCGGCGCGTCGCGTCGAGGATGGGGATTCTTCCCTTCGAATCCTTGGCGTCAAACGACGCGTCCCGACGGGACGGTCATAAAGACGGGTCGTCTTTGTCCGTCACACAATAGACGAAATTCGGAATATCGATTCTTACCACTCACTATCATCGCGATCGAAATACCTCGTGGTTAATATCGCGACTAGACGAGCGAATTCTCCAAGACTGGCGCGTTTTTTATTGATAGGATGGATCCACGTTCTCTTCTTTCTATTTCTTTCTGACATCAATGCTATCATAAAAGCAAATTTCCTCATTAGAACTACTGCTGCCGTCATACATCTTGTTGCACTGCTAGATACCGTCTGATTATAATATATTTTATAAAATTTACGGACATTCAAGTCCGAATCTGTCGGTTGCCGCCGGAAAAGTGGGCGATGCCACCATCCATCGTGGAGCGTCACCGAGCCGTGACGTAAAATTTACTGACATTCAGGTAAGAATCGCCGAGCATCGCCGGGCATGTCGTAAAATTTATGGACATTCAAGTCCGAATCTGTCGGTTGCCGCCGGAAAAGTGGGCGATGCCACCATCCATCGTGGAGCGTCACCGAGCCGTGACGTAAAATTTACTGACATTCAGGTAAGAATCGCCGAGCATCGCCGGGCATGTCGTAAAATTTATGGACATTCAGGTAATAATCGCCGGGCTTAGACGCACCCCAACGCGACCCGACGCGCCCCGACGCGACGCGACGGGTGACGCTCCGCGATGGATGGTGGCATCGCCCACTTTTCCGGCGGCAACCGACAGATTCGGACTTGAATGTCCGTAAATTTTATAAAATATATTATAATCAGACGGTATCTAGCAGTGCAACAAGATGTATGACCTGCAGCAGTAGTTCTAATGAGGAAATTTGCTTTTATGATAGCATTGATGTCAGAAAGAAATAGAAAGAAGAGAACGTGGATCCATCCTATCAATAAAAAACGCGCCAGTCTTGGAGAATTCGCTTGTCTAGTCGCGATATTAACCACGAGGTATTTCGATCGCGATGATAGTGAGTGGTAAGAATCGATATTCCGAATTTCGTCTATTGTGTGACGGACAAAGACGACCCGTCTTTATGACCGTCCCGTCGGGACGCGTCGTTTGACGCCAAGGATTCGAAGGGAAGAATCCCCGTCCTCGACGCGACGCGCCGCGCCGCGCCGCTCTAGTGTGCGGTAGTACATTCATTTGTATGTATTATATCCAGTCGGTATTTTGACGCGACGCGACGCGAAGAGCCGCTCTGGGCAAGAACCCCGTCCCTGACGCGACGCGACGCGCCGCGCCGCGCCGCTCTAGTGTGCGGTAGTACATTTATTTGTATGTATTTTATCCCAGTCGGTATTTTGACGCGCCGCGACGCGACGCGCCGCGCCGCGACGCGACGCCCTAGTGTGCGGTAACCTTGACGCGACGCGACGCGCCGCGCCGCGCCGCGCCGCTCTAGTGTGCGGTAGTACATTTATTTGTATGTATTTTATCCCAGTCGGTATTTTGACGCGCCGCGACGCGACGCCCTAGTGTGCGGTAACCTTAACGATCTCGCAGTCGTCAAGTTCGCCGAGTCGGAATCGCGACCCACAGTACATTCTGCTCATCCTTACTAAACTAGCCGATAGGTTGGAACGTTACCTTCCGGCAGTTTCGGGAAATCAGTCGCGTCACGCAAGGTGTCCTCGGGCCTTACAACCCCGAGGAGGTTCGATTTAATAGACCGCGCGGCGACCGAACAATTTCTACACCTATAAACTATATATGGACTGGTTCATAAATAATGAGATAACAGTGTTTGAAGTTTCTTTCCTGGCGAGTAAGTTTAGTATCATATGGTATATAGTCCATATATGGTTTATATAGAAATCGTATAATCCATATAGGACCAAATCCATATTTAGACTATATACACAAACCATATATAGAACTTTTTCCCCTGGGAAAGTTATGTATATTTATACTATAGTAGAATCGTTGAAGGTATACATAGTCGCAGACGGTCTTTAGCTGTAATTCCAGTCGATTAACATGGAGCTATATCTGATTTGAACGCGAATACGTGGTAAAAGTACACATGTTGACAAAAGAAGGCAGAAATAAATTCTAAAGCACACACACAAGTAGGAGGAAGTCATATACAGTAGGACCACCGAAAAAGTGCCGATATTTTGTCGCAGCGAATTTACAGGGGTGAAGAGACAAATAGCTGTTTAATCATTTCGCGGCTTCGAATCGATGGCATGAACCCCCCCCCCCCCCCCCCCTCCCGGGTATTTTTCTTTCTTTTTCTCCTCAGCGCGAGTAAAGGGGGGGGGGAGGGCTAAAGGGTGCTTTCTATATCGCCGAACCCCTGTCAGAGGAAAGGCCCTCCGGCTTGTTTCTTGCGTCAATCGCTGCTAATTTTCTCTGTGTCGATAGAAGGTGATATCTTCCTAGCGATGTTGCAGGGGTGGTTCAGTGTCGATGAGAAATCGAAGGGGTGGAGTGATTAATACGAGGAGAGCGACGGGCGAACGTTGTCGTTTATTAATTTAGTCAAGTTAAATATTGTACAGGGTAGTTTTTAGCGAACGCTTTGGTATGGTGATTTGTTGAGGACCATCAATTTATTTTTCCTTCAGAAGGAAAAAGGAAAAGAAAAATTCAGATTTTATAGGGTAATAATCACACCGTATATGGATTTATTTCATTTGATTTGGTGCCGCTGTTTAATGCACTCAATCGAGCATTATTTATAACCTGAATTTTAGTTCCCACATTCATATAGTGATTAATTGATAGAGCTTCAACACACATTGGTTCTTCGTTAATTCTCTAAATTTGAATTAGTAAAAGTCACCAGTAGTTATTGAAGAAACCCCCCAAAAAAAGAAACAAAGAAAATTCTAGCACACATTCTCTGGCCAATAGACAAGCGAGTACGAAGAAAGAAACCCAAAAGTGAAGCAAATGTGGTTAGGACGAAAAGGAAAGAAGGGAAAAAGCTCTGCCCTCCGGGGCAAACGAAATAACACGTCTATGTAGTAAAAAAAAGCACCTACCCCGTTTCTCCATATACCCCCCTCTCACTCTTTCTCTCACGGTTATCAGTCTCCGGAGGTAGCGCGCCCGTTCGTCGAACGAGAACTGAGAAATGAGGGATAGTTTCCTCTTCTCTGAGGGAGCTGTAAAAAATGACGCATCCAGATAGGAATATTGGGAAGTGCTTACGCTCGGGAGTCTTTTATATTTTCCCCGCCGGGAGAGCGGGGAAAAGCGAATAACTTTCCCTTTCTCGCTCCTCGACACATCGGCGCGGCTATACGGGATCGTAGGCTGGAAGCCGTACATGGGGATCGCGCGAGTGCGAGCGAGAGCACCGACGTGTCAGCTTGTCGCCGCGTAGCAACGTCTCTGTCGCGCATCCCCCCTCCTTCGCGCTTCGCTGCGCGTCGCTCTCGCACAGTAACGGACCTTCCTGAGCGGCACCATATTTCTCGCTCGCACTAGCGCGCTTCCTATGTACGGTTTGAAGCTCGCAACCCTGTATGAACCGTGGGACAGGGTTAGGTGAGAGTTAGAGTCGATGAAATAGGACATATCGGACCTATCGTTCGCATATACGAGACTTCCATCGTCGATGTGTCTCCGTCTACCTTCGATAGGCGGCGAAGCGTGTTGGTAAATAGAATTTCTCTATCCGCTAAGGACATTCGTCGCGCGGCTGACCCTTTCAGCCGAGGCGCCTGAAGTACAGGATATCCCGCAAAGCTCGCGTAGCGCCGGGGGCGAGTGGGACGGCGTGATTTCTGAGTTCCACCCCCGCGAGGTCGCTTCTCTTCTCGTTTCTGTTATTTTCCTTCTTTCTCTCTCTCTCTCTCTCTCTCTCTCTCTTTTTCTCTCCGCTCTCCTTGTGCATTCTGATTTCCCCGGGTATTTGCCGGGCGATCCTTCATTCACGCTCGGGCTAGTCGCAATGGGTCCCCGCTCGGAGGCACCAGCCAGGCGTTTCGATAGGGACGTTAGACCGATCCTCCAGACCGCGTGGCGTGAACCCCCCTTGCGGTCGCGGGACAGTCGAGATGGGTCGGACTGAAATCGGGGAAGGGGAGGAGGGTTTGGAAAAAGAAACTGTAGGATATGGGGCTGTGCATTTGACGAAGCTCGGATGGGGTTTCGATCGATACTGAAAATCGTCGATTGCCCTTATCAGCCCATATTCTTTTATCGTATAATACTCATATCCGATGGAACTATGTAACGTATCGTAATATGGGGCTATACTTGGAAATCGGAGGGTAGCTTGGACACCGCTCGTAGTATTGCTTTAAAGCCTTCACGAAGAATTTAAATATTATTTTCATTGTTAAGAACAATGTTCGTTGAATAAAAGTCTCATAAAAATTAGGAGAAGTGTGATAAACTAGCTACAATTCTCACATAAATTTAAAAAGTTTGTACTCGTCTATTATTCTTTGTTTTTTGCAATTTTATTTCCATATTTGGAATCAGCGATAAGAAATCTTTTAGAGAACCAAATTTTAATGGATACAGTTTTAATATATTTTGGTTAGCTATGATATGTTTGCTATTTTGAACTTCACGATTTTAGCTTTATATTCTAGGAGTCAGCAGTATTAAGGAACCCTAGAACTATTACATAATTTTGGCAAGCTACAGTAAGTTAAACTTCCTGTTCAGCACAATATTGAAAGATGTCCAAGTACTCCCATGAACGGGGTAACTCAAAAACCCAATATTTATTCCTTTTTTAACTCAACAAAAGCATTTCCTTAACAATAAATGGTTTTTATTTATAAATGAAAATTCCCTTGGACATATTTTGTAAAGATAATCAAGTAAGGGATGAAATTGATCATGCCAAAATTATTATACATATATACCCAATAATTGTGAAATATGTTGACATGTTATCTTATCAATTATCATTTATCACGCAAGCGTTTATTTGAATTACAATATGAGTATAAAAACAATATGAAAATGCACATATTGGCTGTACTTACACAGGTTGTAATTCTAAAATACAATACATATATGGATACGTTTTCTCTATGTTTCAATAGCTTATTACTGCTCAGGATTAGATTAATGTTATATAACAATTTTAATTAAGATTATTACAAATGTAACATTAAATAATTAAAGAGAAGAATCTCTAAAACCCTCTAGATTCATCAAAATTCCCTGAAATTTCCCTGACCTATCAAATTTCCTGAGACTTCCGGGTTTCCACAGCGCAAGCAGCCCCGTATTACAGTAATTCTCCCATAACGATTACAGTTCAATCGTAACAAGACGGAAAAGGTCGATCGTTGCAACTGTCCCCAGATTTCTCCCGCGTACCAAAGCTAAATCGCGACGATAGAAGCGATTTACGAAAATGCATTGCGAAGGAAGAGCGAGTTGGCACGTATGAAATCGATCAATTTACTTAGCACCGGTCGGATATTCTCTCGCGACCGCGCTGTCGCTTTTCGGTCGCATCCATCGGAATACGCGTGGCGCGGAGAACGTCCGCCGGGAGCCGAGCGGCAAAAAAGAGACGAACGGGGCGCGGTGGAAGAAACGCTCGATTCCATTCAACTCGGATGACCCGAGCGTTGCGCGTGAGCTGCCGCGCGCGCGCGCGGGGCTCTCCGTGCAATTTCAAGCCTGCACAATCGAACGCTGAATATTTCAGAGCGCAATCTCGATCGGGGAAAGGGATTGCGAACTGACTGACGCCCCTTTCTCTCTTTCTCGCGCTCGGCTGCTCTCACACGGAACATCCGCCCATCCGTCGTCGCGCGCTTACGGCATTCGCCACCGCTGCGGCGCTTTCCGATTGCGCGTCGGCTCGACGCGGCGCGGAATTGCGGATCGCACTGTCGTGTTGCGGGTTCGAGCAGCCGTACGAAGGAGATCAGGCGCGCGCGCAGCTCTTCCGGCGAACGTTGTGGACGTCCCTTTAAATGTATCTCGACGGTGCAATCGGTGCCCCGCTTTTCCGGTAAACAGAAACGCGAGGTACGCCGTTTGTCGTGGCAACCCCGGACCTACCCTCTGATTTATGGAATCACCGTCGAACGGCGGGGGCTTCTCGAGCCGCGGCGAAGAAGAGAGAACCTACTCGGCTACGAGAGGCTGGTTTCCGATAAAAGACTCTATACTAAGACACTGAAAGACTAATGTACCGAGAAAAGAGTTTATTTGTAGTTGATAAGTGTTCGTTTGAACGTGGCGAGAGAAGCACGAATTTTATTAGACCAAGTAAATATTCGGTAATTGTTACAGTATTTATTTGCCACAACCCGAGTCGAAAAATTTAGTCCCGCTTTGAGTTTTTCAATGCTTCATTTGCCCTACCATTGGCCTACTCAGCCTGTATAAGTCCCTCTTTTGAATCTAAATTTGGGGGAAATGACCAATAATGGGCCATTTTTAGACTTAGCATAGGGTTTCGATAAATGGAAAATCGACCTACTACAAACCTAAAATAGTACCGTCACGGATTTAGTTTTCGATCACTTTTCTATTTGAATCCTTATATTAAATTTATAGTAAAAATATTTCATACAAAGAAGAACAATTTTAATTAAACAACTATTCCGAAATCTGTTGTCCATATTTCGTAACGGTAGGTTTAACATTTTTACTCGGAAACTCTGGTCCTCCGTTGAGCCTAAAAATGGTCCGTTACTCGCCATTTCACCCAACTTTAGATTCAAGAGATGGGCTTATAGATAGGTTGAGCTGGCCAATGGTAAGTGGAATGGAGCATTAAAAGCATCAAAGTAGGACAAAATTATTCAACTCGAAAATTAGATCCTTGGAGGCAACTTTTTGAACGAAGCAAACATTTTAATAATTAACATTTATCTTCTTGTCTTAATGAAATATTTAATTCGCCGTGCTTAAAATTATATTTATTAACTATTAATAAACTGTAACCTCGGTACTTTGTCCATATTTTCTGTTCACGTGCCTATCTTGGTATATATTTGAAGGTACATAGACTCTACAATAAATAAGGACTGTTTGATTTTAAAAAATGCGTGCATTTGAAAATTATTTTAAAGCTCTACATCATAGCAAGGTCTCTGAAGAGTGAACATGCCTATTGGACGATTGTGGTGGACGTTTACCGAATACAAGCGTCAATGTTAAGCGTGTTAGTTGTGAAAAAATTTAATACGTTGCAATATACCCTCGACATATCATAGCTCCGTCTTCCCTTACTAATCAAATGAATAAAATTTCAGACGTCGAGATAACCTCGAATATCAAAAATATCCTGAGTATCGCATCTTAACTCTGGTTTGCGTTACATTTATGAGGAATAAAATCAAATTTATAAACAAATAATATACAGCATTCGCTGATTCAATATCCAGCGATAATTTCAATCGCCCCTTTTCAGGTGGAGGAACGTAACTCGAGTCGACCATAGTTGAACGCTGGAACTGATTTACCACGAAGACCAATCAGCTTTAGCCCCCGCGATAAAACAATAAGATCCACTCGCCCCGTTCACCTACAGTCGACTCAATTAAGATCAGAGTCGCCCTCGCCGGAAATACCTTGGAAAAACCTCAATCGAGAAACGGCAGACGCGCTAATCGACTCGATGGCCCACCCCCGGTCCCACCCCCTCCACCCTTCCGTATCCCAAGAAAAAGTAGCGTTCGCGGAAAATAACAGTTTCACCTTGTCGCGTCGTCACGCGACGATAAATTGTCACATAGTCCCACCCCCGTCGGCGGATAGAGAAAAAAGGATAAATAGCGGGATGAAAAAGATAATAAATCTTCGTGCCGCGCGCGGAGAATCCACCTTCGCCGCACTCGACGCGCGTCGATACGCTTCGACGATTTTCCACGGGGTTGATGGCACCCCGCTACAGGGTGCGCTCGCGGAAGGTAAGGCGTGTGCGCGTCGTTTCGCAAGGGTGACAAATCGAAGGTGAAACAGTCCCGGAACGGACTCTTCGTCATCCGAAAACGAACCAATTATCGCCCGCCCTTCCTTCCATTCGCACCCTCGCCCTGTACAGCGGCGGGCGTCATTTTTCAACGCTTCTCGCGAGAGACATCTTCCCACTGGCCACGTCGACCCGCCGGAGATTGTTGTCGCGAGAAAGCTCTTTCCGCGTCGTATACAACGCGGGTGGAAATCGAGAGTCGCTCGAGAAATGCGTCCGCCTTCTCCCACGCGATTCTCGGATTTCGTTGAAGCCGCGGATATGAAGACGCTTCGTAGAATATTACGAGCGCGTCCGTTCGGACGATGGAATAAATTATTAAATTAATATTTTATAATCGAAATTTTTTATAGGTATATCAATTTTATTTCGTCGTGTCGCTATTTCGATAACTTGGATTTCTACGTTATATAGATTATCGAGTTTGATGCGAATCCATTTGTACCTAATTATAATAAATATGTGACTTGTGAATATATATAATGTGTTGCAATGGCATAATTATATATTATAAAATACATACGTATTTTACATGATGTGCAGTGAAAAAACAAACTTTAAAGATTCAAATAAATATCCCATTAAATAGTTCTCTAAGAGTATATTTATTCGATTACAATGTATATCAATTAGATTAAAATGTTACTCACTTCAATCACTATTATTAGATTTCTTGTATGAATCTAATCGACATGTGTATCTATTTAATTCGAATAAATATATTCTTGGGACTATTTTTAAACAGCATATTTATTTGATCTTATTGTTAGCTATTTTTTTCTTCATTGACCTACCTCGCCTACTTCATTCGCTTACCCGTTTATAGTCATGCATTTGTCTTACACATGAAACATCTACGTGTTTATCTATCTGTATCATTTCTTTCCAGATTGTTGTTTGATTAGTAATGAGTCATTGCTTTCAAAAATTTGACGAGTTTCTTTCGTGAACTGAAAAATTGAGGATTATTAATTTATCTATAAAAACAGGAAAAGACAGTCTTGGGAAATATTGCAAATATTTTATATATAAATTTTTATTTTTGGGGTTTAAATTCCGAATTATTATACGTTTTACTTAATTAATATAGTACTGTGGCGACCCGTCACGTTACGACGGCCGGCCGCCAGATGGCGCCGACCCTCTCGGCCATCGACTCCGCGTCTACCGGCCCACGGCTCTCGGCTTCTCGTTACAGTGGTCCGACAACGGGTAAGTTACTATATAAGACCGTAACTGCCCGTCTCTCACGGAGGACCACAGGGCGCCTAATGCAGGAGTCGGCCTAGCCCTACGATAAAGAATCTGTCATTAATTTAAATAATTTGACGAATTCCTCCCGTGAATTGGAAAGTCGAGGAATGCTACATCCATAAAATAAAATGCAAGAAGAGAGTCTTTTAGGATTATGTAAATTTCACGATATATAGGTAAGGCGCTTTTGGAAATTGATCTCATACATCGTCGCGATCTGCTTTGCCTCGCGGAAGAAATATGCATACCTATGTGACGGAAAATGGAATAACTCGCACGCGCGCTCCTCCATCGCGATCAATCACTCCTGAGGAAAGGGTCTCTCCCTTTTTCCTTTATACCCCTTTATTCTTACTATTCCATTCGATTCTCGGCGAGTCTTCTCCTCATCCACGCGTCTTCATGCTCTTCGTCCTAGTCGCCCGGTTTCACCAGCGCCTGTCGTTCGTTCGCGTTACGAGTCAATCATCTTTCTCTCCCTCGTTCTCGCTCACAACACCTCTTTAACACTAAACATACCGGTACTTTACACCTACCTATTCTTACCATGAGGGGTCATTTGACCCCTTATGAAATAAATGTTTATTTTCAGAAAGAAATTCCTAATTTATTAAAGGAAATAATTTGCAACATAATTTATGATTTCTAATAAAATAATCAAACACATTTTTATTTCTGTAAACAAAATAATCAATTAATTCCTTCTTTTACAGATAGTTGGTTTCTCCTTCGTACGCATTTCCCGCAGACAAATCTTTTACACATTATACAAGTTTGAATTGTTTTATTGCCTGTGCACAATCTTACTTGACATTTCTTCCGTGATTGCGAATTATTGTTGGAATTGCTTGGTATTCCTTCTGGTTGGTTTTCTTTTTCTTCTTCGTAAAATTCGTGGTGTTACAGTAAAACAGAAGGTCAATTGAATATAACAGAAATTGTCACAATGTAACGGAAACTGTCATGTCACTCCTTGTCGAACTTGATTTTTATACGCTCTGATCTTTGCTCTTTGACTCAATATACGACTGCATTTCTATTTGGTTTAGCTATAGAGAACTAGTAGTATACTGGGAGGGAGCAGTGCTTGTTTCTCCGATAAGTCTTGTTTGTTTATGCGTTATGTCCTATGGACCCGATCCGGCCGTCCAAGTGCTCGCGCCGAAACCACACACATATGAGGTTTAGATAAATAAAACCTTCATTTCAGAAGCATATTTGAGTTTAGAACTAAGGCTCCAGTTGGAGAACTGCCGACAAATACGTAAACTTCGTATGGGGTCAAATGACCCCTCGTGGTACGTAAGGTAGGTAAAGAATTTTTTGTTATAAAAAATAAGCTACGAGAAAAAGGGAGAGCGAGAAATTGAATAATCAAATAATATAAGAATTTACAGAAAGTCAAATGAACGAAAGAAATAACAATGAATGTACGATTTTAAAGTAAATTTTGAAAGGGGTCATTTGACCCCGCTTGGTACGTTTAGTGTTAAAACGACTTCCCAAACGCTCGTCAAAACGGAGCGTAACTTTTGACTAATTCTTTCTAAAAGAACAAATTGACCTTGTCATCGAAAGACACGCGAAAGTCATCCGACAAAGGAAGACCTTCTATAATACTTAAAAATTCTATTTTTGATCGAATTTTCAAGAAAATATCGATCCTGCCGTATTGTGTACAACGACACGCGGAGTACTGGTACAGTTTGTTATGTTTCTTAACCCCTTAACGCACATATATAATTTGGGGATTTGGGTAAAAAAAATAGAATTTTTTGCTCACAAGAATTGAATGTTCTCAATCATAGCAATCTTTATTCCTAGTGGCGTACAAGTTCAAGAATTGGGAAAAAATCTACAATATGTTTTGCCATTACATATAATGACATTTTTTTTAATTAAAATTATTCCTATATAATATTGTAAAGAAAAATGTTAGCAAAAAAACCAGTGACTTGCATTATACAATTCTAGGCTGATAGCCAGAGAGAATCCACGTGAATTATTTCAAGCCCGAGCGTGACTCGGGCGCGTGCAGAACGGAACATCAACCAAGCCCATCAATCAACGACGACGAATAGCTCAACCATCGGAGTCCATTCCGCTGTCATCGTCGCTGCCGTGGGCCCACTCTTCGTATTCAGGTTCCTGGCCCTCCCACCTCCGGGATTCCTGCAACTGGTCGTACCACTCATCGCGATCCCATTGATCCCTTAGCAGGAAGTAGTTCTCGTACTGCCAGACGGTCGGAAGGGGGTAGAATTCTTCACGCGGTATCCGGAGCCACCATCGACGGTCAGGAAATCCTGGTACCGTTGCGTCGAATCCCTCTGCCAATTCGTACGGGTCGTCTCCCAGTTCCATGATAGCATCCCACGGATAAAGCGGTCCTCTGTTGCCCCACGTCGATGACGACGGCGAGTCATTCGTGGCGGGGTCGTCTTGATGACGTGTCGATGATAATGGCCCGGGTGTCGCTTCATCGGACACATTCTCCAGTTTCTGGAGCGAAGGTTTGGAGGCCAGTGATGTATCGTCACTCCGCCTAGATGACTTCACCGACCGGGGCGAACAGCGCAACTTCACGTTCTTCTTCTTCTTCTTCTCTTCCCACACCAGGTCCCTTTTGACGTTGCGGTCCTTCTTCCCCGACATAACAGCTTCCCTTATACTGAACAAAAGCTGCACCACTAGTACGAGGACTGTCACGATAATAAGAGACATGGTGTTCGGTTCGATCGTAGATCTTCTCGGCGTTGTAACCCTTAAAGATTCTCGTTCGTGGTACGACTCGTTACACGTTCGACTGGCTACGAGATGCACTGAATACACTGGTTTCGTTACGTGATACACTTCGTTGATCGCATTGACTAACACGCATTAGGTTCCGTCTTATATACCTTACACCTGGTAGTAATTGCAAGACGGTGGGGGTAACATGGGCGGATTCAATGCACCCTGATTGGCTAGAGGAGGAATGACGGTGGAACGTTTGCGAACGATTTGCGCGGGCGGTGAGTACCTGGCTTAACGGTTAAAAGTTCCGGTGACTCGTCCCTGATCATTACGTTGGGTCAGGCTACCTCGAATGGTGAATTGATCCTTAATGTCTTTATGAGTTAAGATCTATCCCATCGATTGTCTATTGAATTCGTCGTTCTCCCCTTTACAAAGCTGACTTAATGTTTGACGCATAGCGGTATCGAATAAAGTGGGTACTACGAAAAACCGCTTAGTCCGACCCGTCCGGTAATTAACCGCGTAAGTTCGCCGAAACATGCCGTCCGCCTGATGACGAGATTAGCCCAAGATTACCGCGTTATTTAGGCCCGGTTGTACAATATGCCGATAAAAGAACCCGATAACTATCCAGCCGATAAGGTTGTCGGGAGGATAAGTGTGCGAACCGTATTACAAGCCGTAATTGTCGGTAGAATTGCTATCGGTAGAATAACATGAAGTTGGCAATAACTTTCCCCTACACCTAGTGACCATTGCTTTGATAAAACCGAGTTGGTAGTAATTTTTCCTCCATATTTAGTATTTATTGCTTTACAAGGTTGAAGAAATGTCCGGAAATGTCCTAACCTTTTTCATTGTTTGACTATAAACATAACCTCGCAAGAAGTTCGTATCGTGTGCGTATTTGTTTACTTGTTTATCAATAATCGAATTAATAAAATAATAAAGTTGCGCGGTTTTTTATAACAATGTTTCATTTGTATGAAACAAGTAGTAGTAGTGACGAAGAGAATGAATTGTTAGTCAATGTATTTCAAAATAGACGAAGAGAGAAGCGAATCAGAGAATAATTAGCAGTGCGCTTATTAGTTTCGTTCTCCATTGTGTTCTCCATTCTCCAAATACCACACCGAAAATACGCACACGTGAAGTTGTGAGGTTATAGGTCTGTTCCAACCGAGCCGAAAACGGTATCGCCATGCGAAGTAGAGAAACGGTCATGCGCAGTAAACAAAATTTGTTCCACCTTTTTTACTTTCACTTCTTGGGGGTGGGGCGTATCCGTCCGACAACGAACTATTTGGTCGCTTCGGGTCCCGACAGCTATCCCGCCGACAAAGTGACCGACAGCAGTTATCTCTCGACTGTAATACGTCAAAAGCGGACTTGTCGGCAGGATAACACTATCGGGCAGTATATCGGCACGTTGTACAACCGGACCTTAGACTGTGATGATAATGAACGGTAAGAGAACATCGGAATGTAACTTACAGTCGGTACGATATTTGTTGAGCCGAAATTCCAAGAAACGATAAGGCGGTATTCTGACACTTTGCAGACAGTGGCGTACCTTCAAATTTTCGGGAATTAAATTCCTTCTTTTTCTTTTTCGCCTCCATTGATTCCTTTTAATGAGAAATTAAACTGAAAATTAACAGGACGATACACTGATAAACAAAACACGCTACGTCTAAATCGACTGCAAGGCACGGTATGCAAGTAATGCTAACTGCAATCTGCTACGGTAAACGCTGCGCCGCCAATGTCTCCAACTCGGGAGCCGAATGGAGAGAATTCCAAGACACTAACGCAGCAGTCTTCTAGAAATTCTGACTCAACAATTCGTACATCCAATTCAATACCGCCATAACTGCAAAATTTTAATTTTTGATTTTATGGTGGTTATTGCAGTGCCAACACATATTGGACTTTGAAAAGAAATACAGCCACAAGTGGTTAAGTTTTAAAATATGCCATATTTGCAAAAATGGCCCTTAGAATTCCGATCTAGCATTGTTTTATTTCCTTCTTATTCAAAGTTATATAATTTACACTTGTGGCGGTATCGAATTGGATGTACGAATTATCGTACAGACTGTACATCTAACGGTAATTGTAAGACGGTGGAGATAGCATAGGCTGATGCGCCCTGATTGACTGGAAGAGGAATGAAGTTGGAACAAGAGAACGTTGGGTATTTCCCGAGGCCCGTAGCTAATGGACAAGAGTACCGTTGCTCATCCCTGACCATAAAGAGGGGTTCGAGCTACATTGAATGTCGGATTGACCTTCTCTACCTGATAAAGCCAGGTGTCAGGTATCTCCCGATCGGTTATCTATTGGAATTCGTCATTTCTCCCCTTTACAAAGCTAACTCAGTATACGAGGAATGAAAGTACCTACGTTTTTAACGCATCGGTAAACTTCGGAGAGACAGTGGCTATTAATTTATGACGGAAAAACGGGTACTGCAAGGCGCAGCTAGCAACGACCCGTCCGGCAACTGAAGGACTTGGTGCAAGCACGGGCTACGTGCAAGAAGGTTAGGTACTTTGTAGAAAACTGCAAAAAACGTGTGCCGTCATAATTTTACAAATTAGATGTTGTATACTTCTATTGCATCAATGATCACAGGTGAGTAGAAAAAGTTAGTCTAATTTGTAAAATTACGACGGTACACGTTTTTTTGCAGTTTCCTCCAAACTAACCTTCTCGCACGTAGCCTGTTCTTGCACCAA
The DNA here is from genome assembly GCA_963678675.1 of Xiphydria camelus. Taxonomy (NCBI): domain Eukaryota; kingdom Metazoa; phylum Arthropoda; class Insecta; order Hymenoptera; family Xiphydriidae; genus Xiphydria; species Xiphydria camelus. The sequence goes on from OY783193.1 coordinate 36,135,525, forward strand.
GCCCTTCAATTAACCTTTCGGTGAAGAGTGCGTCACCGTACTCTTAGATACATTTTTATTTATATACACGTAGAAGAAGATATAATAGATAGCGGGATCTATTAGAATGGATATTGCGGGAAACGGTTCATTACGACTCGTCCGGCAATTATCCCTTCCCGGAAAGGTGCGGGGCTGTAAGCTCATTAGTAGTCTAAATTCGCCGAAACATAGCGCTTCGCCATTGTGACCGATTTACAAATATATCAAGTAACTTAAATCTGTGTTAATATGTATTCCGTTGCATGGGGACTTCTACGTCATTTCTTACCGCTCACTATCATTGCAACCTAAGTAAAACGTGCTAATCTAGATTTAATCTCTACATCGGTCGCAACGGCGAAGCGGACGGTATGTTTTGGCGAACGTGGGTTGCGAATGCATTCGCAGTCCCGCACCTTTTCCGGAAGGTTAATTACCAGACAGGTTAGACTGAGTAATTTCCTGCAGTGCGTGTGTGTGTCCACGTTAAAATAGATACCGCTATGTTTCGAATTCTAAGGTCTAACTCAGACGGTGCGACTTTCCTGCGGCAGCAGTGCGACAAAACGGTCGAGAGTAGCAGAGATGCGGCAAATCAGCATGGAACAGTGATATGGATAGTAGGTATGTCAAAGAATGCGCGTATTTGAGAACAACGTTGTGTCAAAATTTGAAAGTTATCGGCGAAGAACTTTCGGAGATTTAAAATTTCAAAATTTGATTAAAAAAATATCGGCTTCATAAAAACATTAAACGCTTTGAATATTGTAATTAAGTAAAATTATTACATGAATTAAGTTGGATACGAATGAAATAGTGTTGAATGAAGAAAGAGTAATACTGAAATATTATATCGAGCAGCACATATTTAGTTAAATAAAACGAATAAAATTGATTAATCAATAAGCACGTACGCCTACTTACGAAAACATGTTGCTGATAATATTACAGAGGAAAAAAGAATACTTAGGTACCTACGATACACAAATCCTAGATTCACTTTGGAATTCAAGATCGTCGTCATCGCACTGTCATTCAGTGAGACATTGTCATCCATTGAGACATTGCCATTCATTGAGAGATTGAAATCCACTAAGACAATGTCAAATATTATCATCTTTGACCAGTCCAACAAAAATTAGACATCCTTGGTGATCTACTCATTCAGTTATCCTCAAATCATTTCGCTGAAAATAAGGAGCTACCTCGGAACATTGAGGATTGTAGCAGGATCGATGAGTCAAAAGTAAAGTGATATCGAGCCGCAAACGACGTTTCTCGATGAACCAGCGTTGTCGAAAAAACGTTCATTAACGACTCGTTTGATTTTATGTAGAAATACGCAGCCATCTACAAAGACGGACTTTTTTAGATTTTCCAAATACAAACAGCTAAGGTCTTGAGACAGAATATGGCCCAATTTTGTCAATACTTATTTCGCTGAAAATTATAGTCATGCAATTTGCTGACACTGTAAGTATTGACAGATTATATCTACACTCCATCTCAGCCTCTTATCTGTTCGGCGCAACATATTATGATAATATTGACGGTTAGAAAGGAGCAGAAAATATGCTGACAGAAATCAATTATTCCATTCACAAATGCAATTTGAGGCATGTAAACAATTTCATACATTTTTATGAAATATAGATCTCAATATTTCGAATGCAAATCAAATGCCACGTATTTCTTAATATAAATAAGGATCGCACGTATTGTATATCATTTATGTTCACATAAAAATTCAAATTACATAAATGCAAAAAATTCAATCGAATCAAAAACCAAGAAACTACCCTGATAGACTTGTATGGACGTTTAAAAAAATTGTTCTTCAGAAAATTGTTAAATGTACATCCCAATACGATTTAAATTAATCGCAATACTTATTGTAGCAACATATCTACGAAAAATGTAAGGTATATTAAATAAATGTTTAGCATTTTAATTGTACTAGTTTGAAATTATTTAATGATACATATATGCTTGCTTAATGATGACTCATAGAGCACACTACCTTGATGCATCAGGTGAGCTAATAATACTACCTAAAGTTCCTGTACAATTTACGCAAATTTATCTATCTGGGTAGGAAAGCATTAAAATCACGTCGTATATATGATATGGAATATTCAAAAATTCGAACGTGAGATCCCTGGATACAAAATATTGACATAAAATAATATACGAATGACAACGTGCACGGTGACAATACGACAAATAAGTAATTCATCCTCTTCGGCGAATCGCCTCTTCGAGCAAAGCTCCCAACAATATGTAGGCTCGAAGATTCCCTGCATTCGACGAAAGCCTCGCCAGCATGAACAAAATTACCTTTCCATATCATTCGACGAATCGACTAGATTCTCTAAATCCAAGTCGATGGGAAGTCACAGATTCTTAATTATAAATATGAGAAATTTCTCAATCTTATAACCAAGAATCAGTGACTTTCACCGATTCCGTTTCAAGAAGAACCTTGAACAAAACGGGATGGAAATTTCTGTTCACCCGTACGACGCTTCGAATCGGTTCAGTCTGCCCTTGGATCTCCATGAGTCCGCAGAAACATGTCGAGATCGAAGTACGGACGCTTTACGAGACTTTCTCGCGAGCTAAATAACTGACTAACCCAAACGACGATCTACGATTCGCTGAATCGCAGTCCGTAAACGTCTGTGCACATTTGATCGAATCTTCGAGCCCTTTATTCACTGCCACATTTCTTACTTCATTTTGAAATCTCCTCGGTCCGCTCTTGATCTACACGAATCTAAAGATTCATGAAGATGAAGAACGGATATTATCAGGGATTTCCTTGCCAAGTAAATAAGCTCGAACGACGATCTGCGATCGTGAGAATCGCAGCTCGGAAATGTTCGAGCCAATTAACTTCGAGTCTTCGCGTTCACTTCGCGCACTTCTAAAAACACTTTGACGACTTAAATACTTCATTTTCGCGTGCGTCCGAGTCTAGAACCGCGGGCGCTTGCATTCGAATCCCGGATCCGGGAGAGCTTTCGCGCGTTATTCCGCGAAGGAACTCCCGCCAGGCCCTGCCTACTTAAAACTAGGCACACATTCGCTCCGAAAGACTAGCCTACCTCCCTCGGCTATATATAAAAAGATGCAACACATTCTCTCCAACACAACCATTCCACGAATTCCATTCGTTCCACCCCGGTGCAAGGGCCTACACTAGGGATAACGTCCCGGGACGCATCCGTCACCGGAGCTTCATCTACCTGCCATGATAAAACACACCTGAGTAATGTATACTTACTGTTTGCGAAAGCTGGAAAAATGTTTCATGGATATGATTAGCAGTTTATTCATCTAAACGAGCTAAGGACACTACTGAATTGTGGTACATATATGTATGTTTTGTATAAAAATGTTGGGATATTGAAATAAGAAGAGAGGAATGCTCATCACGAGAATCTAATTTCAAACAGCAGAACACAATAATGCGAGAATATTCAACAATATATTTTAATTGTAAGCAATTCTTCAAATCAAAATATTCCATTTAATATTGAAAACCCTGAGACGTTCTCCAAGTAGAAGCAAAAATACTAAAAATTTCGCAAACTCGCATGGGATATTTACTTCGACCACGAGAACGACCTGTCGCGCAAACTCTCATCGCTCCATGATAAGATTCAATTCGACGAGTGTCTCTGACAATCTGAACGGCGAGAGGGAAATTTTTGTCAGCGAAGTCGGAGGGTCATCCGACTTCAAAACTAATTACGCGAGACCCAGAAAGATTTATACCGAATATCGCGAAGGAAACGATGAGAGGCTATACCTGAAATTATTGAAAACATAGCGAGAAAGTCACGAGCCGAAACCGGCGAAGGCTTCGACTCGTGGTCACCGTGCACAGTTGTCGAAAGGAATGAAAATTACAACCAGTTTTCGGTGTCGGTTCGGACCAATCGTCCTGCGACATGATCGAAAACCGGAGGGACTAAAAGACATACGAACCCTTCTGCGTGATTCCCTTCGTCGAGGCGATGGCGGCTTACTGAAATCTTCTTGCACTGCCCCCGGAGATCCCTCCACATAAGCCTATTCCACGAAAATCGGCTAACCAAAAATGCTCGAATTTATTAATTACAATCTGTATGAAACAGACTACCGATTTAACGTGAAATAAGCCTACTCTAGGAGACCGGCGGGACTTACGGCGGCCTCTTCTTCGAAGTCATCTGCTTCAGCCCAATATTTTACGTCCAACCATCCTTTTCGAGAATCTTTGAGGGCCATTTCAGAATATTTCCGATATCGTTGAACGATTTCTGCTGAAGGAAACAGAGGTTGAAACATTGAGAGCCACAGAAACGTGGAATTGCTGATAAAATCACGTTTAACTGAAAAGAAATCCAATACAAGGCATGCACGGTATTATTATGCACTGATTTCTATTATTGAGAACAAATGACAAGCGAAATTGACTTATTAATTAGTCTTAGCTCGATCCCCGGATCCCGGAAAAATTATTTTTCCGCAAGTCGGGATTCGAACCCTAGACCTATCGCCGAAGCAGTCTTCGAGAGGCCAGCACTTTGACCACTCGACCACTGCCGGCGGCTGGGCAAAATTTGAACCGCATTTGAATGCCATAACCCCTACCAGCCAATCCCTGCATATTATTGTTATTATTATTATATTATTTTGGGAATGAAAATTAGATTAATTGATACATTGATTTGTATCAATTAATTAATAATAATATTTAATTAATTAATAACAATATTAATCAATTAATAGCTACTGTCAAATTTAACTGTCAAAATATGTATGTTAAACTCAGATTTACAGAGACGTAACATCTTAAAAGACTTATTTGTAAATGTGTGTGAAACACCTATACACATATCCCAAAACGATCTAGCCATTCATAAATAATTTTTCCACGAACTGTTATTAAAATGAGAATTTCCGGATCATCAATCTTCCCCGAGGAACGCGTCCAAAGCAGACGCACCCTCTAATCCAAAGTGTCAAAAGACACCCCAATCGGAAGTCCAGACAGACGCGACAGGTCGACCCGCGTAACCCGCAACTTTTTAATTCACCGACGCGAAGCGCTCCCGAAACGCGCGGACGTTAATTTCTCAACTTTTCTCACGTCCCACCTGTACGTGTATTCACCGCCTGCATCCCCGAGCCGCGGCGATCTTAATTAAAACCGCGGAGCCGGCTCGTTTCAATTTTATTTAATTTCCTGCGAACGACCCTTCTCCTTCGAGACGCCCGAACGTTCATTTTTCAACCGACCGCGTCCCGCTCGGCTTATACCCGTATGCGGCGGGGTCGCGGCTTGACCCCTGCGCAATGTCGTAACGAATTTTTCCGCGCGCGTCCAGACCGCGGCGGTGACGGTGGCTTGCGGTCGCGACGGCGTCTGGACGCGCGAGGAAAAATAAAATGTTTCCTTCCCACGGGGGTGCGCACGGAAAAAGAAAAGCGGCGGCGGCGGTAGCGCGGTAAAGGCTAAAAGCCAAGATTAATGGTCCGCCGCGTATACCAAAGCTCTGCTCTACTCGCGTACTTCGTACGTACGACTAAACTGTATAGCGCACTTGTTATTTTATGGTTACGTGCTCGGTTTATGGAGAGGCGTAAGACGCAACCGCGCCGCGCGGCGGAGCGCGAGCAGTTGCCAATTGCACCCCCGCGGTCCTTCGCCCTCGCCGACCCCGGAGCCGCCCTTTCCGTCATTAAAATGCAACGCGACCGGAGCACCCTCTCCCGGCGTCGAGAAGCTTTGTCCGCGGGTAATTAAAATTTCCGGCTACGCGCAACTGCCATTTTGCGGCACGGGCAACCCCTTAGCGTTTCTTGTTTTAGCGCCGGGGCTTGAGTTGAGCGAGAGGGAATCGGACGTGGGAAGAACGGGGAGAGGGGCGAATTGAAGGGGATGATTTAATGCGGGTAGAGTCGGACAGGACGTTGGCGTACCTAACCGGCTGACCCTCGATTGTCACACCGAGAAAACAGTTTATTTCTAGTTAATAAACGTTGCTTTGAATATGGTGAAATAAAGATTTTATTGGGCCAAGTAAATATTCGTTAACTGTTAAGATATTTATTTGGTGTAATTAAATCTTTCGTGGCAACTGTTTGAATGAAGTGAACATTTTAATGATCAATATACATATTTGTTCCAATTAAACGTTTATTTTACCGTATTTGAAATTACATCTATACATAAATATGTACACATATGTATAGTCCATATATGGTTTATATAGAAATCATATGTAATCCATATAGGTCCAAGTGTCCATATATGGACTGTTCCGTCGCATCGAACGACGGAATTCGGCGTTTTTGATTTATGGCATCCTTCATAATAATTCGCCGACTATATTTAAACGTGTCATCGGCGATTCGAATATTTCGGCGAACGAAGGTCGTTAATTCACGGTCCCGAACCTTTCTCGGAAGGTACAATCCGAGCCGGCTTAAGGAGAGGAGTGTCGGATGCAGGCGACAGACAATTAGGGAATTTAATACCTGATTTATCGAGAAAGTCCTTTCATTGCCTTTAGGTAACCTGACGTACCCTCGCGGTCGAGAACGACCATCCGGCTGGCCCGACCGTTAAGTGCGTCACTCAGGTACCGTTAATAACGGCATCCTTGCCCTGTAGGCTTTAGACTTTAGACTCGGAAATTTCCTAAGCGTCATCTTCGGCTCCGCCGACGCTCCTCCTCCCAGCCAATCAGGGGGCATCGCGTCAGCCCACGCTATCCCTTCCATTGATCTGTTTTGCGCACATATAAACTGGGACTAAACGCGCGTCCTTTAATGTATCACAAATCATCAAACGTGTCGTACGTGTCGTACTCCGCCGATCAACCTCACTCGGAATCAGTAAGTTAATCCGATTCTACGTCGTACTTGGTATCGCGGAACGTGGATAGTACATTCAGGTGTCAGTCCTTTATCTGAACACGACTCAGTTACATTCGCTCCCTTTGTCAATAGGCCATTGCGTGCCAGCCGACGGATTGAAGTTCTGAGTTCGTACCGCGTTAATTCAGCGCATTCAATAGTAAAATCATTATAAACCAACCTTTCTGTATCTTGCTACTCTAATATACGGTTATTAAATTTAGTGAGTGCAATGTATAGTTATTGAACTAGCCGATCGGTTTGAATCTCCCCTTTCGGTCGTTCGGTTAAAATATCTAATAGCCGCGTCACGTATAGTGTCCTCGGGATTTACGACCCCGAGGAGATCCGATTAAATCATCGCGCGGCGACCGAACAAAACATGGTCCTTCGAGCCGGATGTTAACTACGGAATCAAATGAGTTCATAAATAATAATACCGAGTTTATAAATCTGAGTGTCGCGACCACGCGGTAAAACTGACTGTTCGCGGATTCACCAGTGATTCGTTCGGGCAGTATTTGTTTCCAGTGACTGTTCGCGATACATCAGTGGCTTGTTCGGCACCAAAGTTCGTGCCGCTACATTTCTTTCGGCACCACAGTTCGTGCCACGTCACGCGTAACTTCTTTCGGCACCACAGTTCGTGTCGCGTCACACGTCATTTCTTTCGGTATCAAAGTTCGTGCCGCGTAATTTCTTTCGACACGAAGGTTCGTGCCGCGTCGTTTCGTTCGGCATCAAAGTCCGTGCCGCGTCACTTCTTTCGGCACCAAAGTTCGTGCCACGTCGTTTCTTTCGGCACTAAAGTTCGCGCCGCGTCATTTCTTTCGGCACCAAGGTTCGTGCTGCGCCATTTCAGTGTCTAGTTCAAGTGACTATCAAGCGTGCAGCAACATGGACTCCATGGCAGTTCGAGATCTCATCGATAAGCAAGAGAGGCTTTTCCGTTGGATCTCTCACTCCATAGAGAATCTCCAGAAACTCGGGCCCTCGAATATCACCATCTGTACCATCGAGTCCCGACTAAAGGCATTAGAAGATTACAGGAACAAGTTCCACGATAATGACGCAGAACTCTCAACAATCAGGAACCACGCTACAACCAGCCAGCGAGCGGAACTGGATAAGCTGCCATACTTCGCCGACGACTTAATCACGAACTGTGAAGAACAATACCTCTTAGCCCATGCGAATATGGGCGATCGACTCGCCTCCCTATGTCCTCCTTCCAACCCGACGGAAGACAATAACGGAAGCTTACGCAGATCATCGACACCAGCATCAGTGAGTCATTATCAGATTTCTAACGTCAAGTTGCCGAAAATCGATCTCCCAAAATTCGATGGGAAATACGAAAACTGGCTGGCGTTCCAAGATGCCTTCACGTCGATGATCGATCAACATCAAGGATTGTCCAATGTACAAAAATTGCAATATCTCCGATCGTCACTCACCGGTGAGGCAGCTCAGAATATTCATTCTTTCGAAACGACCGAAGATAATTATGCCGAAGCCTGGAACTTGCTAAAGACAACGTACAATAATAAGAGAGTTATTATTAGGCGTCACGTCGATCTCTTAAACGAAGTTCCGATGCTCACTAAGGAATCTGCCACGGGGTTACGGCAATTGGTCAATAACGCTCAGCAACACGTGCGCGCGCTTAAATCCTTAGGAGAACCGGTGCAACACTGGGATACTCTGCTCGTTCGTCTTCTTGAGACCAAGCTCGACAAGGTTACTTTGCGAGAGTGGGAGAGGACATTGACCGACACATCAATGCCTAGTTACGAACAACTACTGACCTTCTTGCGAAAGGCCGCTCTCTCCGCGGACTCCGGACTCTCCCCGGCACATTTCGACTCTTCATCAACGTCAAGAGCAACCTACACACTGAAGCCAAAGGGACCAGCAAGGAATGCAGCGACATTCATCACTTCTACTGAAGAAGAGGAGGGATGTCCAATCTGTAAAACTAGGCATGCAATCAACTATTGCAGCCAATTCCTCGCGCTGTCCATCTCCGATAGGATTCAACGAACCAGGGACCTCTCCTTGTGTCTTAACTGTTTACGTTCAGGTCATCCTACAGCCTCCTGTTCGGGGCGCCGTTGCCACAAATGCAAAAAACGGCATCATACTTTGTTACACCTGAATATGGAACCAGCAGCCACGGCTCCACCGACAACCGCAACTTCACTAGCAGAAGCATCAACCGACGGACCACCTCAACAATCAGCATGACTATCGCTGGGCGAATCTGGAGCACCGACTGTCAGAGCCTTGACTTCCATTGTTCGCACAGGAGATTTGCTGTTGACGGCTGTTATCAAGGTCCGCGACAAGAGAGGCCAACGCTTAGAATGCAGGACGCTACTAGACACTTGTTCAACCGCCAACTTTATGACCGAGCGTTTAGCCAGGTCTTTGCAACTGCCGATGGAAAGATACGAGACAACAGTCGGAATGCTGGGCAAGGCGCAAGTCAAGGCCCACTTTCTGGTCAATGCCACAATAGAATCCCGGATCACTGGTTACACCAGGTCTCTAACATTCTTGACGGTACCAAGCATTGGAGGATTACAACCACTCGAGCCCATCGATAGAAGTCGGCTCCAGATACCTCACAATGTGAGGCTAGCCGATCCGAATTTCCACCGACCAGCCGAAGTAGATATGCTAATAAGCTCTGGACCTACACTATCGACGCTAAGCATTGGACAAATCAACCTTGGAAATTCCCAGCAGCCCGATCTCATGCTCCAAAAAACTCAACTGGGATGGGTCATTGGAGGGAGTCTAGTGCTCGGAACTCCTAAGTCGAAGACGCAAGTAGCCTTCTTTGCCGCCAAACCAGAGTTCGAAATCAGCAAATTTTGGGAACTCGAGGAAATTCCCGCTATTCGTCACTTGTCCGCCGAGGAGCAAGCGTGCGAAGATCATTTCGTCAGGAATCTGAAGAGGGACTCCACCGGCAGGTACATTGTGGCACTTCCATTTAATGAGCGACAACTTCAGTTAGGAGAATCCAGATCACATGCCCTAAGCCGCTTCCACAGTTTGGAGAGGAAACTTCGTCGAGACTCACGACTGAAGGAGCAGTACGAGGCCGTGATGAAGGAATATCAAGACTTAGGCCACATGACCGAGATTGAAGAAGACAGTCCAACTAGCCAAGGATTCTACTTACCACACCATGCGGTTATAAAGGAAACTAGCCTGACCACTAAATTACGGGTCGTATTCGATGGATCCTCCGAGTCCAGTTCAAGGGTATCACTCAACGAGGCCCTCATGGTCGGTCCCACCATCCAGGACAGCATCGTAGCCCTTTTACTTCGATTCCGCATTCATCGCTACGTGTTGACCGGCGACATAGAAAAAATGTATCGCCAGTTCTGGATACGGAAGGAGGACCGAAAATATCAGCGCATCCTATGGAGGAATCATCAAAACGAGCTGAAAACATACGAGCTCAATACCGTTACATTCGGACTTTCAGCGGCTCCATATTTAGCCATACGTTGTCTCCATCAACTAGCGGACGACGAGGCACAAAGATTCCCTACAGCCGCCAACATTCTCAAACGGGACCTCTACGTCGACGATGTTCTCACGGGATCAGATACCTACCAAGGAGCCATCGAAATCCGCGACGACCTCATCAAATTACTCCGTTGCGCAGGTCTTAACTTACGCCAATGGGTTTCTAACGAACCAAGCCTTTTGGACGGATTGTCTGAAGGAAGCGTGCATCGAAAGTTGCACACGGATGATGCAACCATCAAAACTTTGGGGGTACATTGGGATTCCCAAGTAGACGCCATCGCCTACACCGTGACAGCCGCAACGGAACACCGAAAAATCACCAAGCGAACGATTGCATCCGAGATTGCGAAGATTTTTGACCCTCTCGGATTGATTGGTCCAGTAGTCACAAAGGCAAAACTCATCATGCAGGGATTATGGCGACAGGAACTTAACTGGGATGAATCAATACCTGCCACCATCCATACTGAGTGGAACACGTTTCGGTTTCAACTGAAATTGCTCAACCATTGTACATTTGATCGAAGAGTTACCATCACCGAGCCACAGGACGTCCAACTTCACGGATTCTGCGATGCAAGTCAAAGGGCCTATGGAGCATGCCTTTACCTCCGGTCTGAAGACAAAACCGGGAATATACATATGGCGTTATTGTGCGCCAAATCTCGAGTAGCACCCTTACAAACCATTTCATTGCCTAGATTGGAATTATGCGGTGCATTGCTACTAGCAGACTTGTATGACTTCGTTAAACGAACCGTGTCTCTCAATGTCAATAATGTTGTATTTTGGACAGACTCCACCATTACCCTCCAGTGGATTAATTCGTCTCCACACAGACTACCCACCTTCGAGGCTAATCGAGTCAGCAAGATTCAAAACCAAACGCACGCGAGCTCATGGAGACACGTTCGATCAAAGGATAATCCCGCAGATCACCTCTCACGTGGTCAGTCTCCAGCCGAGTTTATTCAAGAATCCAATTGGAAGACCGGACCGTTGTGGCTCTGCAAGGGAGAATCTGAATGGCCAAAGCTCGATCTCATCCTGCCATCGGATATTCCCGGACAGCCCAAGATACATTGCCTTACGCTCAACGCAAAAGGAGATGAGTTTCTTGAACGGTATTCTTCGATCACCAAACTTCGACGCATCGTAGCATACTGCCTTCGATTCAAACCCAACAATCGATTCAGAGGACCGCTCGTCGCTGGGGAACTCGAAGAGGCAGATGATCGCATCTTACGGTGTATCCAAATCGTCACCTTTCCAGAGGAGATCAAGGCACTCAGCAGGAAAAAGGAAGTAAATAGAACCAGTCCTCTGTGGGCACTCAATCCGTTCCTTGATGATTCAGGAGTCGTCCGAGTAGGAAGTCGGTTGAAGAATGCCGAAATACCATACGCCCAAAGATATCCGAAGATCTTACCGAAGACTCATCACATTACGGATCTCCTAATTCGACACGAGCACCTGAAGAATCTACACTCCGGGGTACAAACGACACTCTACGCCTTGAGGCAAAATTACTGGCTTATTGATGGTCGAAACCAAGTTCGACGGATTGTCCGACAGTGCGTGCGGTGTGTTCGAGCACATCCACCTCAGGTGGATTACATCATGGGTAATTTGCCAACAGCACGAGTGACCGCAGCAAGACCCTTCAGTAACGTCGGTGTCGACTACTGTGGACCGTTCTTCATAAAGGAGAAAAAATACCGCAACCAAAGGAGGATAAAAATATACGTAGCGGTCTTTGTATGCCTTGCCGTCAAGGCAGTGCATTTCGAAGTGGTCAGCGACCTCACGACGGACGGATTCCTGGCAGCTCTCAAACGTTTCGTTGCGCGAAGAGGATGTCCCCAACACATCTACTCAGACAACGGGACAAACTTTGTGGGCGCCAACAATCAATTGTCGGAACTACACGACGTATTTCAAGGAGGACCACAACGACTAGTCATCCACCAGAATCTTGCTGAACAAGGCATCACGTGGCATTTTAGTCCACCACAGGCTCCTCATTTTGGCGGACTCTGGGAAGCAGGCGTAAAGGCATTCAAACACCATATGAAGAGGGTCGTCGGAAATGAATTGTTCACGTTCGAACAATTCAATACCTTTGCAATCCAAGTCGAAGGGATCCTCAACTCTCGACCTATAACTCCTATCTCCATTGATCCTAATGACGTGATCGCCCTCACTCCTGGTCACTTTATTATTGGAGATTCTTTAAGGAATGTTCCAGAGGCCGACATCAGTGCTACACCATCTAACAGAATATCTACGTGGCAGCACATACAAAGGATGAAGGAACACTTTTGGAAAAGATGGCATAAGGAGTACGTGAGTGAGCTCACCAACCGACATAAGTGGAGGAGTGGGACTCACGATATAAAGGAAGGAACGGTCGTCATAATCCGAGACGACCACTCGCCGCCAACCCAATGGACTCTTGGACGCATCGTCAAGACTTACCCAGGGCAAGATGGTATCATCAGGACGGTGCAAGTGAAGACGGCGACCGGCGTCTTCGACAGGAGCGTAAAGAAGCTCGCACCTCTCCTTGACGAGTCGAAGGCAACCACGAACAACTAGTTGAATGGTGTCACATAATATAAGTTACATTAGTTCTAAGATATATAAGTATTATAGCTCAATATTTGAGAGTATTATCTGTTCAACTTCAATGCGTGTATATAAGCATATTATTAGTTTAGTTCCTCTCTCCGTTCGCAACGGGGGGAGGATGTTCCGTCGCATCGAACGACGGAATTCGGCGTTTTTGATTTATGGCATCCTTCATAATAATTCGCCGACTATATTTAAACGTGTCATCGGCGATTCGAATATTTCGGCGAACGAAGGTCGTTAATTCACGGTCCCGAACCTTTCTCGGAAGGTACAATCCGAGCCGGCTTAAGGAGAGGAGTGTCGGATGCAGGCGACAGACAATTAGGGAATTTAATACCTGATTTATCGAGAAAGTCCTTTCATTGCCTTTAGGTAACCTGACGTACCCTCGCGGTCGAGAACGACCATCCGGCTGGCCCGACCGTTAAGTGCGTCACTCAGGTACCGTTAATAACGGCATCCTTGCCCTGTAGGCTTTAGACTTTAGACTCGGAAATTTCCTAAGCGTCATCTTCGGCTCCGCCGACGCTCCTCCTCCCAGCCAATCAGGGGGCATCGCGTCAGCCCACGCTATCCCTTCCATTGATCTGTTTTGCGCACATATAAACTGGGACTAAACGCGCGTCCTTTAATGTATCACAAATCATCAAACGTGTCGTACGTGTCGTACTCCGCCGATCAACCTCACTCGGAATCAGTAAGTTAATCCGATTCTACGTCGTACTTGGTATCGCGGAACGTGGATAGTACATTCAGGTGTCAGTCCTTTATCTGAACACGACTCAGTTACATTCGCTCCCTTTGTCAATAGGCCATTGCGTGCCAGCCGACGGATTGAAGTTCTGAGTTCGTACCGCGTTAATTCAGCGCATTCAATAGTAAAATCATTATAAACCAACCTTTCTGTATCTTGCTACTCTAATATACGGTTATTAAATTTAGTGAGTGCAATGTATAGTTATTGAACTAGCCGATCGGTTTGAATCTCCCCTTTCGGTCGTTCGGTTAAAATATCTAATAGCCGCGTCACGTATAGTGTCCTCGGGATTTACGACCCCGAGGAGATCCGATTAAATCATCGCGCGGCGACCGAACAAAACATGGACTACATTTTGTATATAGTCCAGTGGATATTTGCTTATATATGGATTAAAATGTATACAGATTTTTGAATGTTTGTATAATCCACACGGAAAAAGATAAATTGTATAATAACAATTACAAAGTTTCTGGTAAAATGCGAGAACAAGGCCAATTTATTGTAACGATAACTACAATTTCAGTAAAAATTACAGCAAACGCTTGCAACTTCTACAAGTTTTAATATAATTTTTACTAAAATTATAGTTATCGTAACAATAAATTGGCCTTCTCCCGCATTATACCACAACTTTTTTTCATGCATATATAGCCTATATGCGGTTACCATACAAATCATACATAATCCATACATATATCTATGACCAGATCCACATATTAATTATATACAAAATATGTAGAACCTTTCCGCGTGGAATTTGCTGGACAGGTACATTCGATTTCTTTTATTTGCATCAAATATAATACGTACGTATTTTAAGTATATTACGATTATACTAGATTTATCTCGCAATATTCATTCGTTAAAAATTTCCACCTCATTGCATCAAACTTTAGACAGATCGCGTGATATTACACGGTCTGTGCATAACATTTACATCCAACTTGAATATTGCAGGCACTTGTATGCACTCATTATATATGTACATTATAGACCCACTATCTTGATGCGGGTAAGTTGAAACCTCGTGAAATATTGCAGGAACTCGAATGAGGAGAAACGAGCGGTTATACGCCAACGAAACGTGTACTTTCGTTTCGTGCCAGGAGTGACAGCGAGACTCCCCTGTATTTTCTCCCATTTTCTGCATCGGAGACTTGCAAGAAAATGGGATATTCAAAGCGTTTCACGAATAGAAATAGCTACTCCCTATTTGCCTTCGATCCAACAATTTTAATTCCTGTTGGTATAACTATAATAATAGTAATAATCTAATAATAAAAGCCTGTATCCAGTACCAACGTGGTACGAGTAATTCGATGAAATCTGTTTTAAAACCCAACTGAAAATAACAAATGACAAAACAAGATGGAAGAAAATAAGGGTCTCCACATAATTGAAAGAAAGAGTAAACATCAGAATAAAAGAATAAGAATTATTCCGTAGATAGAAGGGAACTGGCGCGACGAGAGAATAGTTAATAAGGAACGAAATCGAATTCATGAAGACGATAAGCAAACTAGATCCCGTCCGACAGAAATGACGGAATATCTGTTTACCGTACTGCTCCACGTCTATACATATACAGGTTCGTCGGCGGTAAACACACAAACCGGCTCACACAGCGCGTCACCATATCGAACTACCGTAACCATCGACTGCGACGGAAATTCAACGTTCCCGCTGTTCAAACAAGATTTGAACTCGCCAGTTATCGACATCGGAAAAGTTCGCCTCGCGGCCGTAAAAGCGGCTTATGGGAATTCGTGGAAATCTGCCAGGATGCGAGGTCCCCGTATAGTCGGTAGCCGAGAATAAGTAGATAAATTATACGTTTGAGTTTCGACAGCTCGTCCCTGTATCTACGGGAACCCGGAAGACGTCGCGCGAGTCGATCCCGCCTGTTCTGCCGACGTTGGCAACAAATTGCAATAATTGGACGAGGGTAGAGTCTCGAACTTTGTCGGTGCCAGACACCGACACCCTTCGTTTACAATGAACTGAAGGGATCCGGCAGTCGAAGCGCGAATGCAGCTCTATATATACATATCTGTAATCGACTCCCCTTTAAATGGAAGTTTCCCCGAGTAAATAATTGATTTGTCCGAAAATACGATTTTAAGCGAATCGAAGGTTCGTTAACGCTGTACTATTCGCGTGGAATATTATATACCCGAAACCTGAAAACAAAATCGTGAAATTGATCGTCAATTATCAAACACGAATTATCATACAATATTCCGAGAATAAGATAAAGATAAGAGCTAGGCGGGTGCGAGATAAGAGATCTTGGACACAGGAAAACGAGTATGCCAAAGTCAAAGCAAACTGTAGCAAGGCTGTTGGATGTGATAAGCCGCAGTGCAAGAAAATAATTGTTTAGGCAAATGGATACTTTATTTTATATTTTAGATTATACCTATATCATTACACTCTATATTATTTAAGTATTTTACTTTATACTACACTGTACCAGCTTTAGTGTAAGAGCCTTGAAAAAGACTGAACACTCAATAAATACTACTACTACTACTACTACTACTACTATTATACGATATTGATTGTATTTTCGGAGAATTCTAACAAAAAAATGTATATGAAAGAAACTAAATTATTCATAATCTAAATAGAATGCTGATAGAATTAATAGAAATTAAATAATTTGAAATCTCCTTTTCTTGAATTTTAATCGTATAATGATTAATAAATCTCGAGGAATAAGAATATTACCAACAAACGTATTCAAAAATGTAAAAATACGCATATCCAGAGTACCTGATGTCAATGTGATATTTATGAAGAACACGACTTTCAACAATCATCGTTCTCACGTGATGACTAGTACGATATCGTAATTACACTTGTTATACACGCGACATTTTTAACTCCTTAATAAAAAAAATTGTTAGCCGCAATTGTAGAACTAAAAAATGTATTAAAAGATGTGCAATTATATTCAGAGTATCTCATGTCAATATGACATTTAACACTAAACATACCGGTACTTTACACCTACCTATTCTTACCATGAGGGGTCATTTGACCCCTTATGAAATAAATGTTTATTTTCAGAAAGAAATTCCTAATTTATTAAAGGAAATAATTTGCAACATAATTTATGATTTCTAATAAAATAATCAAACACATATTTTTATTTCTGTAAGCAAAATAATCAATTAATTCCTTCTTTTACAGATAGTTGGTTTCTCCTTCGCACATTTCCCGCAGACAAATCTTTTACACATTATACAAGTTTGAATTGTATTATTGCCTGTGCACAATCTTACTTGACATTTCTTCCATGATTGCGAATTATTGTTGGAACTGCTTGGTATTCCTTCTGGTTGGTTTTCTTTTTCTTCTTCGTAAAATTTGTGGTGTTACAGTAAAACAGAAGGCCAATTGAATATAACAAAAATTGTCACAATGTAATGGAAACTGTCATGTCACTCCTTGTCGAACTTGATTTATTATACGCTCTGATCTTTGCTCTTTGACTCAATATACGACTGCATTTCTATTTCGTTTAGCTATAGAGAACTAGCAGTATACTGGGAGGGAGCAGTGCTTGTTTCTCCGATAAGAGTCTTGTTTATTTGTGCGTTATGTCCTATGGACCAGATCCGGCCGTCCAAGTGCTCGCGCCGAAACCAAACACATATATGAGGTTTAGATAAATAGAACCTTCATTTCAGAAGCATATTTGAGTTTAGAACTAAGGAGAACTGCCGACAAATACGTAAACTTCGTATGGGGTCAAATGACCCCTCGTGGTACGTAAGGTAGGTAAAGAATTTTTCGCTATAAAAAATAAGCTACGAGAAAAAGGGAGAGCGAGAAATTGAATAATCAGATGATATAAGAATTTACAGAAAATCAAATGAACGAAAGAAATAACAATGAATGTACGATTTTAAAGTAAATTTTGAAAGGGGTCATTTGACCCCGCTTGGTACGTTTAGTGTTAAAAAGTACAGGACTTTCGACGATCATCGTTCTCGCGTGATTACAAATACGATATCATAATTGCAAGTTTTATATACGCGACATTTTTAAGCCCTTTAAGAAACTTTTGACCGGAATTGTACCCGCGACACACCCCGCATTCGAAAGCGTTTCCTCAATAATTCTTCCCCGACGAGAAAAGAACGCTCGCGTGAACGAACCAATGTTCTCCCCGTTCCCCGCGAGGGATTCGCAACAGCTTTCAATAATTAAACGAGAATCGACTGGGAACTTCGCAGGGGAACGTTGCCGAGCGGAGCCTTCGATTCTTCGCGGCTAAACGCGATACAATCGTTGCAGCGATAACTCGATCCGGATAATCTTGTTTCACCCGCGGTAATGAATTCGATCGATTTGCTTTAACGTGTCTCGGTGCGACTTTATCGCGTTCATTTCGCGATACGGGGTAGATACAATGCGGAAGGCCGATGCGCGGCTAAATTGACAGGGTTTGCATTTACTCTACGTTCGAGTGACCTTTCCCGCCCCCCGCGCAGCGCGTCATCGATGGATTACAGTACACGTGTGGGTGTATAATTGCTGCGGATACGGAATAGGAAGGGCAGAGTTGGAAACTCCATTGCGATGAGCGAGCCTTCAATTTACCTTCAATTTGCCAGGTTAGTAACGTATCCTACAATCCTCACAGCACGGAGCGCCAATTCGGAAATTGGACGTATTATAGGTATATCGGTTATAAGTTTAAACGTGAAGTTATATATGTTATACAATACGACATACGATACCTACAGACTATTCTTTCGGTGTAAATCGTAGATGAAAGACATTTATAGAATGCTTCACACTCTATGTACACAATTTAAGAAAAATTTCCGTTAAATTTAATACAAACGTACCTATAGAAAGCTTTTATCCAATACGTGATTATGAAAATTAATATACTCCGTTATGAAATTTGTAAGGGAAATTTTACAAGAAAATATACCTACTGATTTTCATAATTATGAAGTACATTAATTTTCATAATCATGCGTTGGGAAAAAGCTTTGTACATTTAGCGTCAATGATTCTAATCGACCTGCTTTGGTGAAAGAAAAATTTCTGTTACGTTTAACAGAAATGTATGTAAAAGTTTTATTTAATGCGTGATTATGAAAATTTATAAACTCCGTTATGAAATTTATAAGGGAAATTTCATAAGGAAATATACTAATCTTCATAATTATGAAATATATTCATTTTCATAATTACGTACTGATAATTCGTAGATACTGAGATAATAAAGATATTGATGTGAACAGTATACGGTGAGTTAATAAAATGATATTTGAGGATTTGTTTAGGAATTGGGTCATGATTAGGAATTCACCTTCTTGTCGAAAAGATCATCAAATGCGATTAAGAAAACACCACGAGTCCGCAACGTGTTATTATAAATTCAAAACTTCCGTGTATGTGTACGTATGACTACAATTTCAAACGGAATGAGAAGAATTTCCTAAACGTCAACCCTATTTCCCATCGTCAACCTTCCCAACTAATAAAAAAGCCTATCGTCGAAGAGACCATCAAATACGATTAAGAAATCACCACGACGAACCCACGGCGTGTAACTCGATAGTTAATAAAGAAGAGAGAACAATACGCGTCCTCCTTTCAGACCATTTCATATCGTCCGACGAGAATAACCCTCCCATAAATCGCCACTAAATCTTCAATCCACCCGACCGACGCGACGCACATACCAATACGGACGCATAGAACTCCCAGATATCGCGAGCCCGAATCCGATATACGATACGAGTCGTTTCGCATCTGGAATGGACTCGATCGACCGGCATCGTCGCGGGAATCTACGTCGAATGAGCGATTTTAGCTGCGATTTTACCGGAACGATCGGCGGCGAGCAGAATGAACCGGGCGCGCGACCCGTGGACGAGCGGTGATAGGGACCGAAAGGGCCGCATAAAATGCGACTACCGCCACTGTGTACCGCGGTTAGCGAGCCCCTCCGACGAGTACAGCCGAGCGGGGACGATGCGAAACGACGCGCGGCTCGGCTCCGTCGTCGCGAGGGACCGCGGGGCGCAGGGGAATGAAAATAAAGCCAGCGCGCCGCGCGGCGTAAGAGATAAGAGTGGGAAGTAACTATTCGCTTTAACGTTTCATTGAAACCTTTTAGTGGCCGCGATAATGGTACATCGCGGTATTGCGGTATCGCGAGTGGCACGCTGTATACAGTCGCGCAATGCTGGAAGGACAACGCGGTGGAAAGCGCCACGCGCATCGGAAACGTAGTAGGCGCGCTCGATGGAGCGAGGAACGAGCGCGCGCTCGATGCCGTTATACGGCGGAGCGCCGGGCATTTCTTATGGGTACATCCATTATCATTGCGCCGCGGAGTAAAGTGAGAAAACGAGGGCGCGAGCGACGAATGAGAAGAGGTTGGGAGGGGGGCGGGGGGGAATCTACGCCAGTGTGTTTATGTAGGTACCTATCCTCTACCTACGACTATACTCCTTTTATCCATTATCACCCCTTCGCTCTCTTTCGTCCCGTTGCTTTCGCTTCTTCTCGTTCGCCGTGGCGCTGTAGCAAAGCTCGGGCCCAGTTTGCCTCGCCGGAGAAATGGGAAGGGGCATTCCGTGAAAACGCGTAGTGGAAATTCCAGAACTCGTTCTTGGAATTCTCTCCACTGTGGATATTAGCTTCCTCTTTTCCCTGCTACGGTATACTTAGCGGCAAAGAGGACTGTGCAACGAAGTCGGCTGCAGTTCTGCTGTCAGTTTGATGCTTTACGAGTCGGACTCTAAGTAGAACGGAATAGATAATATGTTGGATATTCTAAAATCCATCAATTGGGAATTCTACACAGTGCGAGGTATTAATTTCTTCCCATTCTCGCATGAATAATTCTCGAAGCATATAATGAAGACACTAAAACTCCGTGCTTATCTACGAGCTACGTATACCGGACGGAAAAGTTCTATATATTTTGTATGTACGTAATTCATATGTGTATTTGGTCATATATGGATTATGTATGATTTCTATATTAACCAGATACGAACTATATACAACCTATACAAATATTCAAGAATTTATGCATAGGCCTTAATATATAAATCATATATAATCCATATACGACCAAATCCATATAATGGACTGTATAAAAAATATATAAAACTTTTCCGTCTGGATAAGGGTTATACTTAGAGATATTCGGTAACTGGAAAGAGGAATTGGGATCAAGACTCCTTGATATTCTCGAAAAAATATCTTTAACGATAAGTGTATCGCCCCTATGAAAGCATTCCTTTCGACGCACGTATGACGTATGTATACAGTCCCGTTTATCGAATCGTATGATGGAAGGGAAACATTCTCGAGGGCTTCGGAAGCACGATACTGCCAACGACAATTTCCTGAAAGACCCGAGGAGAAATAAAGCGACGAGCTCGACGATAACTCGACGTAAACTTTTCCAGAGCGGGGAATCCGACTACGATGCGATTTTTGAGGAGGAGCGCGAGTCGACTGTTTTGGCTAGGGGTTCGACGCGTTTACGAGGTTGACGATGAGTGATCACATTTGAAGAAGATGAAAGCAGAGCTGAATGCTCTGACCGAATGACAAGTATTGAGATGTAGAAAATGAAATAACGTATTGGGGATATCGGGGGTTTAAAAAGTTACCTATACGAATGTCGGTAGAATTTATCAGAATTATCTTTAATAAACGTCCTAAACGAAAATGGATTACGTTTCCGACTCCCAAAGCGCGACACAATCACAAAAGTCATCCTAATGTTTTTTAATTCATTAATACAATGTCTCATTTTTTAATGGCTTAAAGTTGTAATCAAGACATGATAGATTTTATGACGACGATCATACATAATTGA
Organism: Xiphydria camelus; assembly: GCA_963678675.1. NCBI lineage: Eukaryota > Metazoa > Arthropoda > Insecta > Hymenoptera > Xiphydriidae > Xiphydria > Xiphydria camelus. The sequence goes on from OY783193.1 coordinate 36,157,274, forward strand.
TATGTACATACACACGTGTGTCATATACCTATTACACCATCCGATTTCAAACTGACTCATCGGGACGAAAACTTTCATCGCCATTATCTCGTTATCTATGAGCTTTTGTCTTACATTGACATAAGACTTTATTGTGAATAAAGTTAAAATATTTCAGAAAGTATTACATCAATATGGGCCAAAAGTTTATAGATAGCAAGATAATAGCGATTCAAGTTTTCATCATGGCGAGTATGCATCTAAATTATTCATAAGATACAATATCTAGACGCGGTTTAGGTCTAATAAATAAATCGATATATGTATACGTAAATCTCCGAAATAGAATCAAACGCACTAAAATCGCAGATCCGACGATACAGATCGACCGCTTTACGAGCTGTCAACCCAACTGACCCCCGAGAAAACGACGCCCGACCCTTAAAAAAGCCCGATAATTACAAATTCCCCGCGACCCCCACCCCTCAAAAGATGCTACGTTAAAAGCGAGCTCTCTCCGCGTCTCTGTCTTCGATAACGAACGATTCCAGGTGAACCCGGAAGGGATGCTGGCGAGCCGTCACGAGGGTGCAGGTACCGGGAAGAAAAGGGGTTACCAGTTTGACGCGGGTGGAGGAAAACCGTCATCAATAGGGGATACGTATAGCCGCTGCTGGTGTCGTCGGGGTCGCGCGATTAAAGCGGCGTACTTTGCGCCGAAACAATAAGGGCGAAACCGGGAAACGAGGCGCGGGGGGCGGGAGACGACCCCAAGACCCCTCGCGGCTGGAAGGACCTCAGTTTCCGTTTACTCGCCGGCGAAGGAAGGGAGAGAACCCTCGTAAACCTTCGCTAATAGGAACTCTATTAAGCTGCTCTCGCCCACCCACCCCGTCGCTCTGCCTCATATCTCGTCTTGTCGACGCTGTCTCGCCCCGCGGTGTACACGGTACCCCGCAAATGTCGGCGGGTTGACTTTGATATAGAAGGCGGGGAGGCTCTCGCATCGCTCGTCCGCGTCCCCGATCTTGCGCAACATTCGGGGAGACCCCCCCCCCTCCCCTCACCCCTAATACCGGGACGGAGTCGTCCGCGAGTTGTTTTGCATTTCCGACATACATATGTACACAAATGTGTCATTTCGAAGACTCTACACTGAGACCAAAACTTGTTTGACTGAAACAAACGTGTTTTTGGATAGTGATGAAGATGCGCATTTATTCGATTGAAATGAATATCGATTTGGTCCAAATAATATTCTAATAAATGAATAATATTATACTTATATAAGTACGTCCAATTTTGATATTCATTCTAATCGAATAAATATGCTCTTAGGACTATTCAAAAACCTGGTACATTTTGATGTAACAAATTTGTTTCTCAGTGTAGACGTAGCACGCCCACCGATATTAATACGGTGATAAACAAAATTGTCTTAAATCTTATATAATTATATATAAAGTTTTTATTCAAAACGTTGATTACGGAAATTAATATACTCCGTTATGAAATTTGTAAAGATCGACGATTTCATGAGAAAATATATTAATTTTCATAATTACACTGTATTGAGAAAAAACTGAATATAAAAGTATATTAAAAATACAAATTTGTTCCTAATACTCGTTCCGATTGAAATAAAAAGTCCAGAAAATTTTGAGCTGCTTCTCGAACTTCAAGTCTAGCGATGGAAGGTTTATTAACCACGTGAAGAATACAAAAATAACAAAGTAATAGACAACCTAAAGCCTTTACTCTTTAAAGAAATTATTTCTTCACGTATGTACAATAGGAATAAAAATCTGCTGGAAAATTTATTTGCAATAATGAAGAAGTTACTGACATTCCAGTCATATTATGTATTATAAATGAAATAAAAAAGCCGATATAAAATTCCTTCAATCAAGAATTGACGTTTACTCGACTTAATCCATTTCTAATATCAATGAATCAATTTTTCAACGACTTCTATTCATACGATATTATTCTATCGAATGCACATAGCGATATAGGGGGTTTAATCCGCCGCGGACTGACGAGGAAAGGCTTAAAATCTCCTCGGGAGTCCTCAGCGAGATGTCTCGCGCGTCCTACACGTAAATGCGAGGATTTTCGACTGGATCCAGCCGTCGGAATTTACGTATATCTTCCGGTATACTTGCAAGGGATCGATGCACCCCTATCGTGCGCCAGAATCCGTCTTGAGGGTCACTTACGGGCGTTAATTAATCCCGTTTCCGTGTAGGGAATGTTTGTAACGACAACGGAGGGACGCGACGAGTATATACCGACGCGGGGAAGGTTCTAATTAGCGAGGCCATCCCGCAATGGTAATTAGACTACATGGACGGGAGCAAGGCTCTCCTACCCCCGCCTAGCCGACGTTTCACCTTCCCATGCGCTGCGCTTGCGCCCTCTTAATCTCTCTCTCTCTCTCTCGGACTGACTTGAGCGCGATGAAGGGGGGGGGAGCAGTCTCGCCACATCCACCTCGAAGGAGATAGCCGCGTCACAACGATGGAACTAACTCGATTGGCCTCTCGAAGCGTCGCTCAATTAATAGATATATGCGAGAACCACAAGCAACTGAGATCGAATTGACGATTTCGAGAAAAATCGAAGTGCCGATCGAGGAACTATTTTTTTTTAACTTACTGAAAATATTTGATTTCGTTTCGCTGGATGTAATTTCTTTTTCGGGAGAATTCTTCAGTGAGAACAATTTGTTAACCCGAGTCGAAATTTTGGATCTACTTTTTTTAGGCTTGTAATAGGTCCATTTTCCATTTTATTGGAACTCTCTATGCTGAGACTAAAATAGTTCGTTAGTATCCAGGTAGAAAAGTTCTATATGGATTATAGTTCATATTATATGGATTTGCTTCTATATGGAATATATATGACTTCTATATAAACCATATATGGACTATATATATGGATTACATAAAGATTGGAAATATTCAAATAATCCATATTCAGTCCATATATGGTTTATATAAAAATCATATATAATCCATATAGTACTAAATCCATATATGAACTATATGCAAACTAAATATGTAGAACTTTTCCGCTTGAGTAGAACATTTCACCAAATTTAGGTTCAAAATAAGAGCTTACGAGCTGAGTAAACCAATGGTAGACCGAATAAATTATTAAAAGCACCAAAAAGCAGGGGTAAAATTTCGAATCGGGAAACCTCACATTTACATGCATATGTGAAAACTTGTTATATGTATATTCCAATTTGTGTTATTAAAATAACAGTGTAAGTTGAACTATTTCATAGTTAATTAGAAAAATTCTTTAATCGAAGCAAAGAGCTCCAGTCCACCTGCAATGTCCTTTCTTACACGTACAGAGAGAGACGTGGAAAGCATCAGTTCACCCCAAATAAATTTCCCTTTCACGAGAAACGAATTCCGATTCACCGGGCGAACAAAAGTTTTCCACGGGGTTCGCATCCGAATAAATTACGCTACCAGGCGCACCGTCACACCGAAACGTCGCGCGCAATTCTCCCGCCCTGAACCTCTCCCACCATCGCACGCAACCCCGTCCGATCCTCGAATAAAAAAGAAGTTAACCAAGAACCCCGCGGGGGAGGATATGGCCGAGGTACATCCACATCGCGCGCGTTAACTCGGTTATATCGCGGAAACTACCCTCTTCCCCCCCTACGAACGACGTTTACACAGGTCTACGTTTGCCGCGCGTTCCACCCTTTAACGTCGGACGAGGTCGGCGATGCAGGTGGTGCGGTAAAGCAATCACGTCCGCGTTCCACGGTGGTCGGATAAACCGAACTCCTCTGGCCGCCCATTTTCTCCCTTTCGACCCCTCTCTCGCGGTGGCTGTTGCACACCCCACGAGCGACGCCGGCGCGGACTCCGTTTCGCGAGCAAAAGTACCAAATGCTGACAGAGTGTTGCGGGAGGGGGTGGGGGGGGGGGGGGGGGCTATTGGCTACGTGCCCGGAGTCTTAATTCGTTTCTCCTCTTCGCGAGATTGAGAGGAAGAAAGAGGAATAGAAGGGAGGGGAAGGGAGGGGAAGAGAGAGATGTACGGGGAGAGAATAGGCGTAAGAGAGAGACGCCGAGAGGGAGTTTCCAGCGCCACGCGTCTTTTACCCCATATAGATTCACTTAAGGGAGGCCCGTCTTTGGAAGAAAAGCGGAGTACGCCGTGAGAGGGGGTGGAGGAGCGATTCTTCGAGGTTGCTTTCAACCAGTTTCGATGCCCCGAGATTTTCCGTTAAAGACGTCGATCGGGAGAACGAGCGAAGCTCGCATGAAAATGACCCGAAACATTCTCGTTCGCTGGCGGAAGGGCGTATCGATGATCGCCTTTCATCGGGGAGGCGACATTTGCTTCAACCGCGATTATCTCTTTATCGATGAACTTTTGATTAATCGAGTCGATGACATCGATATCTTTGTTGGAGATTATAATTTTTATGATTACGCCATTATAGTCCTCTCGTAAAAAAGTATTCATACTTTTAAATTCAATTTGTAGTCCGTAAAAATATTTATTGTCACCCGAAAAAATAATTATCCGCAGAGTTATAAGCGCATTTCTCTCCGCCGCATTGCGATGTCATCGATGCGCAAGAGAGACACGCTTATGCTAAGCAATGAGTGCAAGAGAAATAGACCTGCAAAACACACACGATGACGCGGCTGCATTTCTAAATATCGTTTTCCATCTCAAATGAGGCCGAAAACGAAAAATGAAACAATACATGGGGTAAGTAATTCTGTCTAAATTTGTCGAATCTGCCATAAAATAAAATTATTAGAGTAAAGCGGGCTAGTAGAACAGTGGAGCTGAACACATGGCACCGATGACGCAGTAGTGGCCGAAAAGGAAAAATGAAAGAAATACGGGGTAAATAATTCTGTTTACATTTTTTGAATCTGAAATAAAAAGATCACTGAGGAAACCGAATTCAACCACATATTTGTACATGCATATACCGACAATAATATTGTTCCCTATGGAAGAAAGTTTAAGTTGCATATGATTACTTTACGCCTTCATTCCCAGCTTTACTCATCGTCAGTACGAAAAAAAAAAGAGAAAATCGAATCAGTGTGTTTCCTATTCTACAACTATATCGAAGGAACGTAACAGCTATAACCGAAAAGTCCCGCAGCCCACATCCAACTGGATCGCTAATCCGCGTAAATAAATCGTTCCCGATAAAAAGAAGGCTCGTTTCAGGGGGAGAAAACGAGGCGGAGGAGGGCCGATCGACGGCGAGCTTCGCACCTTCTTTCGCCACTTCCCCCGTCGTCTCCCGCCACCCCCGTCCAACGAAGCTTCTTTTTTCATCCGGCGCGATTATTCTCTCCGCAAATTTCTCGACTGTCGCGTCTCTCCCGTCGGCCCTACGAATTAGAGAGTGAGAACAAAGTTATAACGATGATTACGCGGTCGTCGCTCGCCCGACTCGACGCTCGTGGGAGGACGCGGTGGGGGAGGGTTGCGGAAGACTAAACATTCATTTGCCCGGCTCATAACTCCTAATTAAAACACCTGTAATAACCCTCGCGGTTTCCTTGGGTCCCCTCGTATTCTCTCTCGACACCCCTTCACCCCTTCACCCTGCCTTCCAGTCGCGCGACACCTTATTCGCGGAGAAATAACCAGGGGAACGAGAGTACTTCGCGCCGGAACTTCTTCTCCTCGTTTTCCATTCGGAATGAAAGCACTTCTTTTCGACTCTCGGGGCCGACGCAAATTTGCGGGAGAATGATTGCAAGAACAACTCCAAGATCGCAGTACTTACGCGTTACAATGTACTCGTTTCTTTATTAATCGAGGATTTTGTAGGCGCGGCATACTTTCAATTAACTCTTAATGTGACGTGACATTGGGGGGAAATTTTCGAAATGAAGTCGAATGTTTTCACTCGTTTAACTCATATGATTAAAGGTTACAATCTACATAATATGTATGTATACATACACGTATATGTGGTAAAAATAAATTTGTAATCTCTCTGAGTGTATGCATGTTTCTTCCATTGTAACTGTTAAATCCCTAACCTGGTTTCAATTAAATTCGGAACACGTATGTATAGAGGGACCTTTAACTCAAGGAACAGGCTATTTAAAAAAAGTGAAAGTGTAGAAGTATCTGATTTGAATTTGACTTTCATGCGATAGAAGTCCCAAGCAGAAGCTACAATAGTAGGTACACTGTAAAAGAGAATCTGTATTTTTAATATACTTTTACATAAAGATTTTTCCAATACCTACGCAATTACGAAAATTAATCCTACTCCATAATTATGAAAACTAACATATTTCCTTATGAAGTTGCCCTTATAAATTTCATAAAGGAGTATATTAATATTCATAATCACGTATATTGGGGATAAAAGCTTTATACATAATTGTATTAAATTTAATACAATTTTTTTACAGTGTATGTACGTATATCGAATTGCAATGGGAGGAATATCGCGCCTTCAGTGACTTCGAGCAATAAAACAATTCCCCGAATTGATACATTAACTATCCTCTCCTCTCCTGTCTATTAGGCTAGCCGAACGTAAAAGAAAAGTGGGCGAGGACGCTCGTGAACAAAAAAAAAAGTGTCACGTAAATTTGTAATTCCGAGTGGGCCCGCGGCTTCGCGTCTAACTTCGTTAGGGGTTGCGTAGAGGGCTGACCGAGACACACGTGCTCGGGTTACCTGCCGACCGCTCGATTCTTAACCCGCGGCCAATTTCGAAACGTGAGAGTTTCACTGGATGAACCGTTGGACGACTTTGCGTGGCCCTATGCATTTATACGAGGACGATTAAGTTGTCAGGGTTGATTTTGAGAGGGGGAAGTTGGAAGCGAAAAGTTTCCCTGTACATGCGACGTATTTATTTCCTCGTAAAAGACACCCCCTGGGCTAACAGTTCCTTGCCCTCGGCTTTCGGTTCATTTTGCTCGGTACGATTAACTAAACCGACGAAGAATAAAGAGGATAGAGCCAGCGCTGCGGCTTGTGTATCTGCGGCACGCGCGATTAATTGTTTTATTGTGTGCATACTTCAGATCCGGAGAACTGCTGCGGAATGCGAAGTAGTAGGAAGGTATTTACTGAAGGCAGTATTCGGCAAATACTCCGCGTTATGTCAGATTGCATACTTGACTCGACGGTGGCGGTAAACTATCTCAATTTATTTCAGTCTGTGTTAATTAATGCGTGAATGGAAATGGTCAATATTTATCATTTGAAATTCTATTATGTGCGAATAGAATGGAGCAGCTCTCGCTGGATGTACCGCACAATGTAGAGAATGTTTGATGTTTCACTAAATAAATTTATCACATAAGTAGTAGGTATCTTCTATGGCTTCGCTAATGTGAGTTGATTTATTATTCTAATTGATTTTATATCTCGAATAATTTTAATGTTCTTTTGCTCGAGTGATTAAATCCTTTTAATGAAATGTACAACTTCCTGATAGAGAATTTGACATAATGATGAAAATCTGAAAACAAATCCATTAGATTTTCAGTGCTGCTTTCTTATTCGAATATTATTATATGTATATGCCGACAACTTTACAAGTTACTCGTTTAAGGGGATTGGCTAGTGGAACAATCCCCTTAAGCGAGCAATCCGTTATACCATCGCATATATTCCGGCACTATATACCGAAGAACGCAGCTTCTGATGAAATTATATGGTGATCACGCGCGGTATCTCCTATAGGAACGTTCCAACTCTAAGTCCAAATAGAGAAACGAAGATAAACAGCGACTGGCGAGACGGATCGTTAGAAGCTAATTTCGAAATTATGCGAGAACGAGAGCGAGAGAGGAAGAAAGAGAGAGAGAGAGAGGGGGGAGAAGAAGAAGGGGAGAGAAAATTATATAGGGAGAGGATGGATAGGAGAGAGAGAGAGAGAGAGAGAGAGAGAGAGAGAGAGAGAGAAGCGAATGACAGAAAACGTGAATATATTATAATTAACCCCTTCTCACAGACCTGGTGTACACGAGAATGTACATTGGATTTTCGCTATTTTATTAAAAAATGTTACGCAAAAATGCAACTTTGTACTGTTTGCACAAAAATATAAGAAAATTTAAAAAATAAACATTGCAAAAATATGTTAAAATATAATAATACCCCAAAGGTTAAAACATCATTAACAATTTTGTTTACTCTGCGAAAAAAAATCAGGTCTGAAGGGGTTAATGAAGTTGATACGCATTTAATGAATTTTGAAATATTTGAACGCAATTTTCTTCGGCTCAATTTCGTCATAGCAACCGAGGAAACAAATTTTCCCAGTTCCATTTTATGATCTTAAAAAAGGCTCAAAAAGCAACACTCCAGAAAACCATTTTACACTTTCAATTAAGTTTACATTTGCGCGTGAAGGGAAAATCGATGCAAAAACTCAAATAACACACCGCAGGGAAAATCATAAAAATACCATAACTGGATTTTATTTATCTTCGAAACAGAAGCCCAATACGGCCGGGATTTTTATCGACTGTAAAATAAAATAAGCCACCCTCAGTACTGTACGAGGGCTGCGCGTTTTCTTAAATGCACTCGCCTAATAAGGGTTCCCTGTAAGTGGAAAGACGTTAAAAGGGTAGCGGAGAAATACCGAAGGGAAGAATGATGCGGGCAGGGTGGTTGAAGGGGACGAAAGAGGTCTCGAATATTCCTGATCCAAAAGGTAAAGAAAGGTTGAATGAGCAAGGCTACAGGGAGGAGCCCGACGATGTACGTTAGCCAAGGTAACGTGGTCATCGGAAACGTCCAGGGCCCCTCGCAACACGACCCCTTTTCCGTATAATTCGCCCTCTCGTAGCGTGAGCCGAAAAAGAAAGAGATTACATACGCGTTACACGAAAAGATTCACCCCAATTTCCGTCGGACGAGACTCGCTCGGTTACGCCCCCCTCGTTCGACTCCGTTGAAATGTATTTAAGGAGGTCCATCTATAGTAGAGCTAACAGAGCGATTTTGATTAAATTCGATAAATCGATAGATATGAGTGCTAAAACCCTCTGGTTAAATTTTTGTGACGATTCACTGCCTGTATAATTAATATAAAATAAAAATGTAGTTAAGGAATCATTAGAAAAATTTTACTAAAGGGTCGCAACTCTTATATCCATCGATTCAGAAATTAAAAAATGAATATGTTGCTTCTCATAAGATTCTATATGAAATGGGCATTAATTTATTTAGGTATATTGTACGTTTTATCCAAATTAGTGAATCATTACAAAAATTTGACCGAAAGGTCAAACTTACTGAATTTGGTCAAAATCGTTCTGTTAATTCTATTATCGAGAGAACCTCCTTAATGGGAAGCAGTAAAGGGAGTTGGATTATTTTGTCTAAGAGGTAGTTTCTCAATCGATTACCGAGGCGTTGTTAAACTTTGGAAAGGCGTTTCCTTACGACAAATGTTTACACGCAAATTCCGTCGCGTTAAAAATACAAGAGCAGCGTCCCGACTCGGGTACACTGAATTTTAGACATCGCAGCGTTTACAAAGTGATGTTTTGGGAAAGTTACTGGCGTACCTCGAGCCAAAAGTTAAGACCTATATTGAACTTTGAAACGAAGGGAAATAACTGGTTGCGAGGCTACCCTCTATGGTTACGTGATCTAATATACTGGATTAAATATAGTTTATAATTCACCGGAGAAAATATTTTAAAAAAGGTCAGTATGCAGAGAAGTAATCATATTGCAATGCATGTACAATTAAACGTTGCGTTTCCAATAACATGATAACCAGCTTAATTTAATATAAACAATATAAAAAGACCCACATATACTGAAGTTTGAAACGAAGGAAAATAATTGTTTGCAAAACTACCTTCTATGGTTACGTGATCTAATACTGGGTTAAATATAGGTTGCAATTTACCGAAGAAAATATTTTTTAAAAATACCATTGTGCAGAGAAGTAATACTGCAATGCATGTATAATTAAGCAAGGGATTCTCAATAACGTGATTTCCTGCTTAATTTAGATTAAAAATATAATAATAATTCCTGATTAATTCAGGTTAATGTACTTTGTCTCCAAAGCCAAATATTAAATATTTCTATACATTTAAATTGTATTCCTCTATACATTCGTCGTAATCAACTAATTATTCCTCTCTTATGGCAACACAGTTAATCATTTTATAAATGAATCTATTTGTCCGCTTTTCCCCCTCAGCATACACCCTTTAGAAAGAAAATAATCGTTTTACCTAATACGTTAAAGCAAATTACTACATATTCTTTTTATAAAAAAAATTAAAGGTAACTAAAATTGTAATAAATTAAAAGAAGGTTCAGACTTCAAGTCAATTTTACTTTTTAGAGGACCATTTTGTCCCTCTCTCCCCCTTACTTATCTCAGATAGCTGTAAATGTAAAGAAGTATCTAGATCCTGTCGGAAAAATATCCCCACCCCCACTCCACCCAATACAAAGTCATACCACGTCTAAGAGGACCTGAATACTGATTAATCCACCCTTTATACTCTACTATTTCATTATCAAATTATACGGAAGTCGATAAATAACCGATCTAGGCTACTTTGTGGCAGATCTCCTCTCACTCAAATGAATGTCATACAATGTTTCTGCGAATTATCGTGAGCGACGCACTTCTAAAAGTGCTGGGCGCAACATTTTCACCGCGTGAATAGTTTAGTCGTAGAACATCAAAATCTATACGAACATCGCTGATTGTGAGCATTTCTCAATTTCTCGATTGATAATTGAATTACGATTTCGTCGAACGAATCGTCATATGTATTCGTCTCACATCGATTTTTATCTTAGACTATCATGAAATCTCGAATAAAGCATCATCGAATATTCCAGAATTTCTTCACTCACCAATGCATACATCTGCGTTTTGTCGAGTTGTCACTTCCATCGTTATGAATCCCAATCATCCCGCGTAGATTTATCACGCAAATAATCTCGAAATTAGACGGCAAAGCGGCGCAATACCCCTTCGACACATTATCGCCGGACAAGCGGACAACTTTTGCACTCTGTATTATACCGCGTAACGATCGTTCACGAAAGACAATCAGTATTTTACTTACGAAGTATTCCGTATCTAGTAAAGTACACTTTGTTAATAACTGACGACACGACAATAATTCCCGCTTTTAGCAAATTATCGATACCTCGTGACGATCAACCGTTCAATACTTCGAAAATCCAGTTAGACCACGAACCTAAAAAATATCTAGATCCGCGCGCGTGACGCGAAACCAAAGCAGTGGGAGAAATGTGATGAAGAAGGATGGCGGCGCGGGCGGTCCAATCACGTTTAACTGCTATTCTCAGGTTAGTGAAAACAGAATGTGTATGTTGTTTGATGTTTGAACGGGTGGTTTGAATTCCGTTTAAGAGTTAAAATCGGATTGTGGAGCGACTTTAACTAAATTTATATAGTCGGGGTTAAATTTGGATTAAACCGAGATTATCACGCAGCGAGTTAGGTACAAAAGAAGAAACGTGCGTAATTTGTTAACTGTCTTTTATCACACGTTCAAAGTGGACAAGTTCGACGACGAAGACTGTGAAGCAGAGAAGCTCTTACGTATTCACAAGAGTCAGTTAATCGATGACTACGTTTCCATCAGGCAAAGTACTGTATTTTTGCTAAATGTACATTTAAAAAACGTATTTATCGGACGTAAAGGTAGGTACATATAAATCCATGGTGACGCTCAACTTTTATTTTCAGCGTCAAATAAGTCACATCACCAAGATTTTTCGTAAATAAGCAGTTATATTTTACGCGCGTTTCATTATTTGAAAGATGCAAATTATCAAAAATTAATTTCGCAAAATATGGACTGTTCGTTTACGAATAACTTTGATCACGTGACCTATTCGACGCTGAAAATAACCGCCGAGCATCACTATGAAGTTGTACTACCTTGAATGCAATCCGAGTGCAGTATTCAAAGCCACAAGTCTGTTTCCATCACGACATTTACAAGTACCAACATTTCTAAATACAGCTAAATACAGCATTTAGCCGTACGATGGAAACATAATCAATATTCTCGTCCATATTCGCATATCCTCCAATTACAAAACAGATCCCGGACAAGCACCGTACGTAGCGCGCGATTCCTTGCGAGAATAAGCCAATCTTAGTCCATCTCATAGTTTCGTATCACTTCCCTTCCGAAACAGCTGACACTTCCGGAACCCGGTGCGCTCGAATCGAAACTGACACCGTTCAGAGCCAAAGCGCATCCTCTGTGCAACGTAGCGATTGAATTTTCTCGCAAGAATACAGTGTTTACAAAGTATTGTTAGATTCGCATCAGCCGACGACGCGACGGCGCGTCAGTGTATTTGGCAACAAAAGTCATCGGCCGTTCGACCATTCGCAAACGCGGTCATTAGTATTGCTTTCAAAGCATGAGCACATCATTGTAGAAACTTCGCTTCGATGTCTTATAGAATTCGAATGTACATAGTTTCTGTGCGAATGGTTGTGCGCTTCGCGGCGGGAGTATTACGCGGTGTCGTTACGGAATTTGAGGTTATACCTGTGAAAGCCGCTATCGGCGGACAAGACTCGCGTGTAAAAGTGTAGCTGGACGTTTCCACGGCCGAAATCATCGATGACACCAGCGGTGGTTACGGACGGTGGAACTGTAATCGTAAGTAAAATATATTTCCAAGTGTGTTGATTGACTCTGCTGGCTAAGAATGTATTTATTGCATTTGCATTGCACTGGCGAGATTGCATTTTCATATGTGAGAATATTTCTTTGATCCAGGTCTATTTTATTGAGAAATAGGCGAAAATATTCGTCTTTTTTTAAAAGTAATTTCTTAAGTAATGCATAGAATCATTCGGAAGGGCTCTTTTTCTCTTTCCTCAAGAATCATAAAGTTGGTTTTGATAATTAATATATTCATTAGTTTATCAATCTTCTCTCAGAGAAGCAATTATCAATTGAAATGTCGCGTGAGGATACTTTTAGCAAAAAAAGAAGATTTATGAGATTTTTATGAATATGGTTAATACGAAAATATACCTACTTTGTGGTAATGTCTGAACCATTAATTATCGAATAACAGACTTTGCTCCTGCATTTACTCTAAACTGAATATCAAAAGCTACAGGAATATAGTCTAGCCTTTATGTCAATGATTGAATATTCTAATAATTTTTGGTTGAATATTTTTAAAAATAGTAAGATTTTCATGTTGATTTCCCATAATTTTTTACCATATAAATGCAATTATGCTTAGAGCATAAAGTATAAAAGGAATCTTGTGTGAAAATATTTTAAGAAATATTGAAGCAAAATGGATACCCACAGGTACCTGATGATTGGCGTGAGGATTAGAGTTTGCCATAAGAGGAACGGATGAAATGCACGCTAAACTTATCTTTGATTTTCATGCTGTAAACAATGGTTTTGATACAGACGTCAAATTCGTTCTGTGTCACTTCACTTTTCTTTGCAATATATTCTTCTATATTGAGCAGCTTTGCAATTATTCTGTGTATTTAATGATGTATGCCAATCATCTGAAATGAACGTTTGGTTCTAACAATAAGTAACAACCCGCCCGCGAATTCTTATAAAACAAATTGTACGCAAGATCTTATAGGATTCTTTCATAAGTTCCTATGAAAAAATGACCCGGATATTCTTATAGGATGATCTTGATAATCCTATACATCTGGCACGGGTTTTTACTGAAAGACTGTAAGAAGAATTTAAGGATCTTATGAGAGTTATGTGTGATCTTGTAAGAATATCTGGGGATCCTATATGATCTCTTTGGGATTTCTAGGGAATCATGATAGAAGAAGAAGGATCTAGAGAAGATTTATTTACATTCCACACGTGTTAATGTATAATTTCATCTAACATATAGTTTTTCTGTGATTCGTATAAGAACCTTTATGTCATATTTTCTTTCTGATTCACAGAAAATCCCTCTTAAAAGACTTACGAATCAAATTGATCCCATATAAGTTTCCTGCAGAGCACTTACATTAATATAAAGCAATTTATATGATGCTTGCCATATTATTATATTATATCAGAATAAATCATAATATTATTATGAAAATCTTATAAAATCACGTCTATCTTTTATAAAAACATACAAAATCCATATAGAATCTTGCACTGAACATTATAAGAATTTGGCAACAGAAAATTTCACAGAAAGAAGTCAATAACCAGATTTTCAATAAAAAAAGGAATACCGCGATAAGAATATACATTAGTACGCGTTGAAAAAAGAAAATCGAAGTTACCTCGGGCATTGAACGTCCCGGATAATCGTAAATCACTAGAATCGCGTGAAATGGCCCGAGCACAGTCCCATTCTACAAGTACAGAAAGGGAAATACAGAAAGATTAGTACTGCGCGGAGCGTTGCGATTACGTCATTTCGGGGGCTGCACCCTGCGCCCCGATAAATTGGGATAACCCGGGAATTCTCGTAAATTTTCCAACGATAATTTCGACCGACAGGGGCTATCGACTTTCGACAATCGCTCTTGTAAGCGGATGTCGTAAATTTGTAAGGGCGAATCCGCGCGTGAAATATACGTGCTAATATATGTACATGTCCTACCGCGATAAAATTCGCTTGTAATAATTCGTTATTCTAATTGCTGCTTCTTTTGTCCATTTATCACTGAAATAATGCGTCGTGTACTTACCCCTGCCTTCCATGGCAATTTTATCAGTCGATATACCTGTTTAAAATTCAAGAAATTTAAAAAAATCGTAACAGCAACGAAGTTGAAACATTATAATTTATTATAACATTGACGATGCAGTAAAATGCAATCAAACTTTGATAAAAAATAAAAGAGATTACCTTTAATTATTGAAAACATTTCTTTTTAGCTTTTGAATCAGATATTAGGACGTGTTGTACATTGAAAAATAACTTTTCTGGATATATATTTTAGCTAAAGCATTTCTTTTTCATATACTAATAGGTACTCTGGAACGTATTACCTTTTTGACCAAGGTAGGTAAATTTGCTCTACTTCTATAGCATTTATAATTCAAGCGTAAACTGAGAAAAATAATCAGGTTAAAATGACAAAATGCACCTAGTTAAATGCGTTCGATTATTCTAACCAAAATACTGGTCAATTGAACCAAATATTTAGTGATAAATGAGTTGCTACAGCGTTAATGCATATCTCGATTGTAGATATTTAAGTGACGGAATACAATATCGCATGATTCTTTTGTAACTTACAAATAAATAACAGACTTGCAGGCTTAACGAGTATGGGAATTTTTGTAATTTTGCTGTTTGCATGCGAGGTGCATTGCTGCACTGGGATGCGATATCCTTCTTATCTTTTCTTTTTGAATCCGGCGTGATCCACAGCAATTATGTTGTCTGAAATTTGAAGTATTTTCTGTATAGTAGAACTCCCATAATTATTCAATAGTTAAGTTTGATGCGGGTAACTGAGATAAAAAAGTCTGTAAAAAGATCCACCAGTTGGCTTACAACCTTCAGGAATCTTCCCAGTGCAAAGTTGCATTCGGTAAAAGGTAAAGGTTTTACCACTCCGATCGACTTTCACCACAGTTATCTCGTTACCTATCGATTTTAGGACTAAGTTGGTATAATACTTTTTTGAAGATCACATATCAGTCTGTAAAAAAGTATTGCACCAATATTGACCAAAAGTTCGCAGGTTACGAGAAAATCGTGATCGAAGCTGAACGGAATCCATAATATCGTTCTATACTATACTTCGAGCCTTTCGAATGCATGAATGAAGGCAGAAAATTTGCCGGTTGCGAATGTGTCAAATTTCATTGAGGGTACGCCGCATGTACTACTGGTCCCCTCTTCTCGCGCGCCCCCCCCATCGTAGCGCGCGCCAGTCGAGTCTTGCTCGGCCCAGCCACGGGAGAGGTAGCGTTCCTTCACTTCTCCCCGACTGCTCGAGTACGATGGTTACGTCGCACGCGTGTCATTTTTCGTACGTAGCGTGCGTTGCGAACGATATTTCCATGATATATTGTGGCGTGATACGCCTGTAATCGTACTCGTGAAATACTGGACCCATGAAGAAGCGGACAAAGTCAAAATTGACGTCGGTAGACGCCTTTGAACGCTACCCGTTGTCCGGTCATCGACGCTCGCCTCGAGTAAGCTTCTTTCTAAATTGTTCTTACTTTGTATCAATGCGAGCGCGTCCTCTCCTATTTGGTTTCTCCAAATTGCGCGTCATTTCTGTTCGCGATGCGAAGAAACATTCTAGTACGAGGCAAACTCATTCGACCATGCAAATCTTCGGTGTATGATAGAATTCTTTCGAGGACTGATTTAGCCGTATTACCTACATATATCGCCTGGGATTTCATTTGCTTCGCGTGGCGGGGGCGACGAAACGTTCGAACGATCGAGAATTAATCGAGAATTAACTTCTAGCCTTGCATTTTCTCGAATCGTATTGCATTCATAGTGAGTAGGTGACGAGCTGCAGTGCATGAGCGCGTTCGCGCGTTTCTCGACAAGCTACATAACAGTTGCGCCTCGGGCGGCCATCTTTCTTTACCTACACGCAACAGCATAAGTCGATGCGTGCTTTCTTAGGGCCTTTGCACACGACGTTTTTTGAACTATCTGACGACGCGCATTGAACGCGATTACGACGCTCAGTGAACGCAAGGCAGTCGGCAGGCTGTGATCTTTGCACACGATCCTTGACGCGCAGAGGACGCGCTAATCAAAAACGCGCGTTTAGAAAACGTCGTGTGCAAAGACTCTAAGGGCCTTTGCACACGACATTTTTTGAACTAGCTGACGACGCGCGTTTTTGATGAGCGCGTCCTCTGCGCGTCAAGGATCGTGTGCAAAGATCACAGCCTGTGCCGACTGCCTTGCGTTCACTGAGCGTCGTAATCGCGTTCAATGCGCGTCGTCAGATAGTTCAAAAAACGTCGTGTGCAAAGGCCCTTAGATGCAATTCGGTCGCGTTGATACATATTCCCGCATCTAATCGTACGAGTGCGAGTGAGAAAGCGAATCCCGAATCGGATCTCTCACTCGTACTCGCACGATCGACTTCGGCAATCTTATAGATTTCGGCAAATTCGACTAGGTTTACCCTATACGAATCCACACAACTACTTGTGTTATTATTTAACACTAGATTTACGGATGGTTTCAACGTTCTAAAATGGTTATTTTGACGGATAATTATCTCGATAACTACGAAATGTTAGTCTATACTACTATACCTATCTTGTACAACAAAATCTAATCTACAAAAATCTATTTCATCAATTTAGTCTAAAATCTCATAGGTTATTAGATAATCGAAATTGAATGGCACTCTGAACAAGTCACCCGTCCAATTGACGGGGTTTCGTAAATCTAGTGTTAATCAGTGCTTTTTTACTATAAATATATTCGCGTGTCGTTCATTATCTGTATATTGGTTTGCATATCAAAAATCATAACTTTAGCTTCCTATTCTACTCTACTTCTTGTTACTGTCAACTCAATGAAAAATTAATTGAACTTATACTTGATAATGAATAACTGTGGTCCTAACGGTGGGATCTCAAATTCTTAAAGGCCGAAATTCATTTCTATTGATCTATTAATTTATGTAACATACCTGAAATCTTGTCTATTTCTTCCAATTTTAATCTACTTTGCTACTATCTTGGTATAACTAATCAGACTCATATTTGAGGAGCAGACTTCCAAAACGCGTTTTGTCCATTCGCAGTTTGTCAACGTGAACAGCGAACAGCGGGGAGAGTTATAGGACAAACTCTGCGAATGGGCAAAACGCGTTTTGGAAGTCTGCTCCTCATTTGACGACAAGGAAATGTAGAATCTTCATAATGTAATTTCAAATTTTTCGAGACCTAAAGTCTTCCCAATGTTTTGGCGATAGACTTCTTTTGTCGGAAGGTACCTACCATCATGATTCTTGCACCCTTTGGAAAGAGAGAAGAGAACTTAATGTTGTTGCTATATATATATATATTACGACAAATAATTCATTATAATATTATTGTATATTACATATATTTATTTTAGTCTCAGTATTATATATGAGCACCTTAATGAATTAAGTTAACGCTTGATATTTTTTCTGGTGTAATATCGGGTTATGATGAATAATATATTTAGGTACATTTATGGCTGTCGCTTGACTTTAATTGAGTAATCGTTGTACGATGCAATAAATTGTTGCCACAAGTCCTCACTCAATAATGATTATCTTTATTGTCCTTTGTGAGGCTATTATGTAACAGAGAGACTATGACTGCTAAATATCGAAGTTGTGAGTGGGTAAGTCACACAATCATTTAACTACGACATTTAAGGGTATACTGCGTTAAGAAATAATTGAAAGTGAGGGAGATATAATCATAAAAATGGATCAAAACGAATTAAACCGTGTGGAGATCGGGTTTTTACGGAGTATAATTATTATTAAACAGAGAACTTAATTTATTCTATTGGGTAAATTGGAAATCAATGTATTTTAGATATTTTAATGGAATTGAATTTTTATATTGTCGATGGAAATTTTGTCTCCTTTGATAACTTGTTTTAATTTCACTGTTCAGTGGAAATATTTAGATGTGCGAACACGTCACTTCACAAGGACGTTCGCTACTCGCGAGTCAAATTTCGCTTGTCATTTATTCTCAATAATAGAAATTAGTGCATAATAATACCGTACATGCCTTATATTGGATTTCTTTTCAGTTAAACGTGATTTTATCAGCAATTCCACATTTCTATTACTCTCAATGTTTTAACCTCTGTTTCCTTCAGCAGATATTGTTCAACGATATCGGAAATATTCAGAGATGGCCCTCAAAGATTCTCGAAAAGGATGGTTGGATATAAAATATTGGGCTGAAGCAGATGACTTCGAAGAAGAGGCCGCCGTAAGTCCCGCCGGTCTCCTAGAGTAGGCTTATTTCACGTTAAATCGGTAGTCCGTTTCGTACAGATTGTAATTAATAAATTCGAGCATTTGGTTAGCCGATTTTCGTGGAATAGGCCTATGTGGAGGGATCTCCGGGGGCAGTGCAAGAAGATGTCAGTAAGCCGCCATCGCCTCGACGAAGGGAATCACGCAGAGGGGTTCGTATATATTTGAGTCCCTCCGGTTTTCGATCATGTCGCAGGACGATTGGTCCGAACCGACACCGAAAACTGGTTGTAATTTTCATTCCTTTCGACAACTGTGCACGGTGACCACGAGTCGAAGCCTTCGCCGGTTTCGGCTCGTGACTTTCTCGCTATGCTTTCAATAATTTCAGGCATAGCCTCTCATCGTTTCCTTCGCGATATTCGGTAGAAATCTTTCTGGGTCTTGGGTAATTAGTTTTGAAGTCGGATGACCCTCCGACTTCGCTGGCAAAAATTTTTCTCACCGTTCAGATTATTAGAGACACTCGTAGAATTGAATTTTATCATGGAGCGATGAGAGTTTGCGCGACAGGTCGTTCTCGTGGTCGAAGTAAATATCCCATGCGAGTTTGCGAAGTTTTTAGTATTTTTGCTTCTACTTGGAGAACGCCTCAGGGTTTTCAATATTAAATCGGATATTTTGATTTGAAGAATTGCTTACAATTAAAATATATTGTTGAATATTTTTGCATTATTGTGTTCTGCTGTTTGAAATTAGATTCTCGTGATGAGCATTCCTCTCTTCTTATTTCAATATTCCAACATTTTTATACAAAACATACATATATGTACTACAATTCAGTAGTGTCCTTAGCTCGTTTAGATGAATAAACTGCTAATCATATCCATGAAACATTTTTCCAGCTTTCGCAAACAGTAAGTATACATTACTCAGGTGTGTTTTATTATGGCGGGTAGATCAAGCTCCGGTGACGGATGCGTCCCGGGACGTTATCCCTAGTGTAGGCCCTTGCACCGGGGTGGAACGAGTGGAATTCGTGGAATGGTTGTGTTGGAGAGAATGTGTTGCATCTTTTTATATATAGCCGAGGGAGGTAGGCTAGTCTTTCGGAGCGAATGTGTGACTAGTTTTAAGTAGGCAGGGCCGGGCGGGAGTTCCTTCGCGGAATAACGCGCGAAAGCTCTCCCGGATCCGGGATGAGAATGCAAGCGCCCGCGGTTCTAGACCCGGACGCACGCGAAAATGAAGTATTTAAGTCGTGAAAGTGTTTTTAGAAGTGCGCGAAGTGAACGCGAAGGCTCGAGTTAATTGGCTCGAACATTTCTGAGATGCGATTCTCACAATCGCAGATCGTCGCTCGAGCTTATTTACTTGGCAAGGAAATCCCTGATAATGTCCGTTCTTCATCTTCACGAATCTTTAGATTCGTGTAGATCAAAAGCGGACCGAGGAGATTTCAAAATGAAGTAAGAAATGTGGCAGTGAATAAAGGGCTCGAAGATTCGATCAAATGTGCACAGACGTTTACGGACTGCGATTCAGCGAATCGTAGGTCGTCGTTTGGGCTAGTTACTTATTTAGCTCGCGAAAAAGTCTCGTAAAGAGTCCGTACTTCGATCTCGATATGTCTCTGCGGACTCATGGAGATCCAAGGGCGGACTGAACCGATTCGAAGCGTCGTACGGGTGAACAGAAATTTCCATCTCGTTTTGTTCAAGGTTCTTCTTGAAACGGAATCGGTGAAAGTCACTGATTCTTGGTTATAAGATTGAGCAATCGCTCATATTTATAATTAAGAATCTGTGACTTTCCATCAACTCGGACTTACAGAGTTTAGTCGATTCGATCGAACGATATGGAAAGATGATTTTGTTCATCCCCTGGCGAGGCTTTCGTCGAATGCAGGGAATCTTCGAGCCTACGTATTGTCGGGAGCTTTGCTCGAAGAGGCGATTTGCCGAAGAGGATGATTTACTTATTTGTCGTATTGTCACCGTGCACGTTGTCATTCGTATATTATTTTATGTCAATATTTTGTATCCAGGGATCTCACGTTCGAGTTTTTGAATATTCCATATCATACATATATGACCTAATTTTAACGCTTTCCTACCCAGATAGATAAATTTGCGTAAATTGTACAGCAACTTTAAGTAGTAGATATTATTAGCTCATCATATGCATCAAGGTAGTGTGCTCTATGAGTCATCAAAATGCTAAACATTTATTTAATATACCTTACATTTTTCGTAGATATGTTGCTACAATAAGTATTGCGATTAATTTAAATCGTATTGGGATGTACATTTAACAATGTTCTGAAGAGCAATTTTTGTTAAACGTTCATACAAGTCTATCTGGGTAGTTTCTTGGTTTTTTATTCGATTGAATTTTTTGCATTTATGTAATTTGAAGTTTTATGTGAACATAAATGATATACAATACGTGAGATCCTTTGTTTGAATTAAGAAATACGTGGCATTTTATTTTCATTCGAAATATTAAAATTTATATTTCATATAAATGTGTGAAATTGTTTATATGCCTAAAATTGCATTTGAGAATGGAACAATTGATTTCTGTCAACACATTTTCTGTTCCTTTCTGACCATCAATATCATCATAATACGTCGCGCCGAATAGATAAGAGGCTGAGATGGAGTGTGGATACAATCTGTCAATACTTACATTGTCAGCAAATTGCATAATTATAATTTTCAGCGAAATAAGTATTGACCATGTTGAGTGTGAATTAGTATACTTATTGCGCCTACTAGCGTGTATTAGTTCTGGCGTTTATCGACGATTAAGTATTGACAAAATTGGGCCATATTCTGTCTCAAGTTTTTAGCTGTTTGCATTTGAAAAATCTAAAAAAGTCCGTCTTTGTAGATGGCTGCGTATTTCTACATAAAATCGAACGAGTCGTTAATGAACGTTTTCTCGGCAATGCTGGTTCATCGAGAAACATCGTTCATGGCTTGATATATCTTTACTTTTGAGGCAGCTCCTTATTTTCAGCGAAATGAATTGGGGATAACTGAATGAGTAAATCAAGGATGTCGGACTTGTATTGGATTGGTCAAGGATGATAATATTTGTGACAATCTTAATGGATGTCAATCTCTCAATGAATGGCAATATCTGAATGGATGACAATGTCTCTATGAATGACAGTGCGATGATAACGATCTTGAATTCCGAAGTGAATCTAGGATTTATGTATCGTAGGTACGTATAAGTATTCTTTTTTCCTCTGTAATATTATCAGCAACATGTTTTTGTAAGTAGGCGTATGTGCTCATTGATTAATCAATTTTATTTGCTTTATTTAACCAAATATTTACTGCTCCATATAATATTTCAGTATTACTCTTTTTTCATTCAACACTATTTCATCCGTATCCAACTTATATAATTCATATAATAATTTTACTTAATTACAATATTCAAAGCGTTTAATGTTTTTATGATGCCAATATTTTTTAAACCAACATTATGTTATTATCTAAATTAAATCAAATTACTGATTTTTACTTATTAGGTGTACAACTTTGCTCTCGCTGATTTTTACATTAAACTGGTATAGGAAAACGGTGGATGCAAAATTGTACACCTAATGCAATGTATGCACAGACTTTCCATTACGTTTTGTTCAAAATTATGCTATAAATATAAGAGCCTAATTTAAATTGTTTTTATTTTTTATTTGTTTTAGTTTTATCACCTTGAAATTTAATTGATAAAGGCAAGCGATTATATATTCGTTACTGCACATGCATTACATTTCCATGATACATTATTAATTAACTATTTTTTCTGTAATATTCGTTTTTGCCGCACGCCTACTTTCAATTTATATTTGTATGTGTTTATATTTATATGAAATGCTGTGTGTGAATACCCTCAATTGAAATGAATTATTATATACCTAATAACATTTAATGAATGACATTATTACCAAAATGAGGTTTTATCATTGTTTTGTCATTTCCGAAAGGCCTTTGATGTCATTTTGCAAAAAAAAACAGACGTCATTTAGTGAGTGGCATCATTTTGACTAAAGTGTGTTGCCTGTTTATACCGATCTTCACTTTTAGTGGTTGGTAATCGAAAATTCATTCTAATCAAATATATGTGCTCTCAGGACGATTCAAAAATTCATTTATTTCGATCAAGTAATTTTTTTTCTCAATGTAGGAATTTCGTTGACGCGTGTAAATATCTATAGCCTAGTACAGTGTTAGACTGCGTGCAACAGAGAGGCTCTTATACACTCGCCACATTTTCTCACTCGCACTCGCACGATTTCTATGGCCTACATTCCCGTGTCCACCCCGTATACATATATACCGTATATCCCACGCAGAACCGGCCACTCGCCGGGACATTGAAATTTGATTCCCCGATCTGATTTCCCGATAGCTGTCAATTCGGGAGATCGAAGCGTCTAACCTCGAAATCGTGAATTTGTGAACGTTACCAACGTGACTGCCAAAAAAAATTTGAAAAGAACGACGTTGCCACGATTTTCTCCCTAAGATGATTTATTTTGTTTGACACTTTTAGAAGTTTTAAAATAATAAACAATTAATTATATCTCCGAAAATTATTTAATAATACTATGCTAACAAATCACAGTTATTTTTATTGCAAAGATGCAAAATTTTGTTACTTAACATTTTTCAGCGGACAGTCGGCGGATGGTACAGTCCGAGCATTTTGTAAAATTCATTTTTCGTTGAAAATTTCGATTCAAGCCATATTTGCAGTGGACAAATTATTTCATTTGTAAATTACGACACATATTCATTGTTTGACTCATATTACACCATTTTTAGTATATAAAAATACTAAAAAAAAAAACAATTTCCAAAAACACTATTTTGGACTAACTTTTGTTCAAACAGTACCTCCGGTTCTTCCTTACCATATTGAGCCTCACGTGCCCACCGGTGAGCATTCCCAATTTTGATCGTTACTTATTATTATAATATTTTTTCAACTATATTTTTAGGGGTTGGGGGGGTATATACTGCGGGTATTTAATTGTTTCCTTTAGTTTCCTGCTGTGACCCACCGGTGGGTCACGTAGTCCCAAAATGTGAAACGAAAATGCCCACCGGTGGGCATGTGGGGGGCTCAACGTGTTAAGATACATTTTTTCCCGTGGGGGTTACGATCATCCACATCTCTACGTGCGGACGCACCCCGCGAGCCGATGCATTAGCAGATCTCCCGACAGCGATAGATTACAATACGAGGGTCGTGCCGCCGCGTCTCCCGGCGTGATTTAACGCACACCGGAGCATCGAAACGGTCGCGGTTTATCGATAATAACGCGGAATTTATTCCTCGCGCATAATACCGCAGACGCGCGCCGGTTGGACAAAAGGAAAAGCGCGCGGAACGCCGAAGCGTGATAGGTATGACAGGGGGGTGGTATACAGTCGGTCGGCGTTATTCCGCGCCGTTCCGCTTCGATAATAAATTCATTAACGCAACGTCGCGGTGCGCGACTCTCGCGGATGCACCTGCGGGTATTAACGCGCTGTTTATTAATCGCGCAACCCCCCGCAGCGCGCCAGCGAGCGCCGCGCCGGGTAGGATTCTCCGCATTATCTCGAGCCTTTCTCGAATATTATCAACGCGGAAGGGGGAAAAATAATTAATACCGGTGAAAAGCGACGTGGTACGTGTCTGCGTTGACTCTACTCCTCCGCCTCGGGCGAATTACTTTAAAAAGCCTTTATCCGAGGAACGACGACGAGAGGGCGGGTGACGCTGCGGCGTGTATACACGAGCCACTCTTTATGTTCCGCGGTATTAAAAGGACTGCCGCAGCACCAGACCGCCTTATCGGGCGGGCGGTAAGTGCAACTGTGTATGCGGCACGTTCTTCTTGCTTTAATTACATCGGTACAGTCGACGAGAGGGTGTGCGTTTATTTTTGTGGCTCTGAGGTGGGGAAAAACATGTAGGTATCTGGGAGTTGTGAGTACCTACTAGACAATTTATCAATATTTTATTACGGGGGAAATATATGATCAAATAAGTTGACTGAATTTCGTATCGTATTCGCGCATCTTCTCTTAAAAAATATTCATATTTTTAAATTCATTTAGTAATCTGTATACATAGCTTTAACATCACACGAGAAAGCAAATGTCCAAAGGGATAATTATTCGCAGAATTATAAGCGCATTTCTTTCTACAACGTTGTGGCGTCATCGAAATGCAAGAGGGAGACGCACTTATGTCAAGAAACGGGGGTGAGAAAGATAGGATTACAGCACGTACGCAGTTGTATTTCTGCAAATAAGGCCGAAAATGAAAAATGAAAAACTACGGGGTAAATAAGTTTATCGAAATTTTTCGAATCTGACAATAAAACAAAATTGGGAAAAAATCGAATTAAATTTCACTAGATTCAATCTCATTTTGTGCTTTTATTTACTTATGTTTCAGTTGAAACATTGATTTAGAGCCTGGTAGAAAATATTAACAGCTTTTCTAGCCGCTAGCCTATACTTATATCCCTACAAATATAATATGGTACCTACCACATATCAAAGTGTCACATTCATAAACACATTAACTCTCAATTAATCCCTATAAAAGCGAGAGGTAGGAAGGGGTGAGATTATGAAAAGAGGGTTCAACCCGTCTTCGCTTAACTTCCTATTCCCGCGATAACTCAAAATTTAATAACGAATTATATCAACTATCGCCGTTTCGAAGCGTGTCGACCCCCTCAACAATTAAACTACCCCCTTTCTGCAATTCCCAATTAAGTAATTGCATCCTCATTGATTCCATTACTCCGCTCTCTTCAGTTCCAACACCCACCCGCGCCTGCAGGGTCGTTATGGAAAACCTCTCGCCCGCCGTCGCGAGGCCGAGGGACCCACCCCCCTCCGAGCGCCCTTTGAGCTCGCGAGGCGATTGTCTCGACCGCGATGAAAAGTCGCTGTTTAAATCGTCGGGCCGAGA
Organism: Xiphydria camelus; assembly: GCA_963678675.1. Classification (NCBI taxonomy): domain Eukaryota; kingdom Metazoa; phylum Arthropoda; class Insecta; order Hymenoptera; family Xiphydriidae; genus Xiphydria; species Xiphydria camelus. The sequence continues at coordinate 36,183,189 of OY783193.1, forward strand.
TTACGCGATCGAGGCAGGAGCGCGGCTGATCGCCGCCCCCCGATAGAGACGGGAGAATTAGCGCCGGGTATTAGCATTGTTCTCGACGAATTACCATATTCATCGTTTGCCCCGGCACGAAACGCCGCGTATAGTACCGTGCCTACGTATTTTAGTAATAAGCGAGCTCTCGCGGTGATCGCGCCACGCCCACGCCGCGTCACGCCACTCGAAGCGTCCGAACGCCAAACGGGCATGCATCGCTACAGCTTGGCCTACTCTCCAAATCTGAATCTGCAGCCAAGACGACTGACAACCAGCGAACAGTAGCTGATAATCAGCTAAGGTCATACCGCAGCAATTTTTCATGACTACACTGCATTGAGAAAAAAAAAGATTAAAATTTATTCTGTTAGAAGGATAATCTGAGTACGAAAGGTAAAACAGATAAAAAGTTATCCTTCCAGGGTATACAATTTAACCTTCCTTAGAATAATTTTCGATCCACTTTACCTTTCGTACTCAGATTATCCTTCTAACAGAATAATTTTTAATCTTTTTTTTTTCTCAGTGTGAGAACAAAATGTACTTGATCGAAATAAACGTGCCTTTGGATAGTCCCGAGAGCGTATTCATTCGATTTAAATGAATATCGATTTGATTCAAATAACATCTAATTAATTCAATAATCTAATATTTGCGTCCAACCGATATTTATTTAAATCGAGTAAATACGCTCTTGAGACTATACAAAGGCACGTTTATTTCGATCAAGTAAATTTTGTTTCAGTGTAGTTCATTGTCAGCTACTATGATGTAGGGTGATTTTGAACATTTAGAATATAACATACAGCTTATACATTTTTCCATGCGAAGATCCAGAGAAAAGCCTTCAACACAATCCCGTACAACCATATATCGCTCATGGGCTGCAATAGTGGCATAACTCAAAATTGGAATTTTCCCAAAAGACGACTTTAAAAATTGAATTATCATATTATACGAGCGTTGACCATTTGCTGCCAGATTATGATAATTATCATGAAAATTCTATGATAATTATCATAATCTGGCAACAAATGGTCAACGCTCGTATAATATGATAATTCAACTTTTAAAGTCATCTCTTGGGAAAATCCCAATTTTGAGTTATGAAACTGTTGCAGCCCATGAGCCATATCACCTCGAATCGCGAGTACTAAGGCCCAACGGAGCACATATCGAACAATTGTCTCGCTCTACCTCGCAAATCCAAACGAACGCTTTTCGACGGCGACTCTCCCGGATGACGTTTTGCCTCGATAAAAATATATACGAAGGAGTGTATCGTGTTACGCAGCAACGACATTGCAGGCCTGCCTTTTCAAGCTTCCGCCCGTAAACTTCCGTCGATAGAGAAGCGGAAAAAAAAGTAGTCGACAACCGGAGTACTTACGCGTACTCCGGTTCCGACGGATATGTACCTACTCGTATACAGTCCGCCCGAGGTACTTCTCGCGCAGCTATATACGACGCGGATGTAAAGAGGGGACGTCGTGGTGGCGGTTGTTCTCGGGGAAACTCGAAAAGTCTCCGAGAATTTTTTAAGCGTGAATACCTAAGTACCTTTTCTCTCTAGTGGAGAGACTGAGAGAGAGAGAGGGGGGGAGTTCATTCTTTCTTTCTTTCTGACCACACACTAAAGGGTCCATGCAGTGGCACTCGCGTGCGGCTCACTTTTTGCGCGAGCTTTTCGAGCCCATACATACCTACTCCCCCGTACGACGCCCAGTAGTCGCGTCATCGCACACTCGCATGTCTCCACAATGCCCCGCGCGCAATGGGAATTCTTTTATTGGAATATATTTCCGCGGATCGTTGCTGGCGACGGACTATTCGGTTTCGGCGTAGCGGAGAATTTTTCTTACATGTAGTATACGTATAACGTGAGAGGTAATTCGACGGAAGATTCGTTCCGTCTGTGAGAGGGAGGTGGGGATGTAGAAAAAGATATGAAAATATTTTCATCCGTGAGGTATTTTTCAAATTTATATCGAACGTACAATAGGGTTTAATTCACCTATTCCGAATCGGGCACCTTATTTAAAGTGCAGAAGTAGAAATATTATGTTCAGACAGAAAAGTTCTAAAAATGACTTGTAAATTTGCTATACATTTTCTATATAAAAGTATTATAAAATTGCAAGTCAAGCGCAATAATGTGAATCGCTATGAATTATTTGTAATTTTCAGAAAGAGTTTTGAATTTTACAATTTTTGCTGGAAAGATGTTTCAACTTTGGTACATTTAGAGTAGTTTCGTGCTGAATTCACATCAAATCTGTTGTTAATTTAATTGTTTCAATTGCGCATAGTAATTTTATTGGATAAATTTGTGTGATGAAAATTTCAGTAAATGAACCCTGAGTGCTGCTACTCTGTAATGATACTCCTTGTGCAACGCGCCTTACAGACATGCAGATACGTCACTTTCTTTCATGTGTCATGAAAAGTTCTATATGGATTATACCTGCATAGTCCATATATGGATTTGGTCCTATATGGATTATGTATGGATTATACAAAAGTTTAAAAAATGCAAATAATTCATATATAGTCCATATATGGACCATATACCTACAAACCTTATAGAAATTTTTCACCTGGGAATCGTTTAATTTTTTTATATAATCCCTATAAATATAGTCTATATAGTTTATATAGAAATTATATAAAGTCCACATATGTAGGATCAAATCCATATATGGACTATATATTGTATAATCCATGTAGAACTTTTCCGATACGGCGCGTCAGCACTAAAGTCGTTCGTAATAAGTATTGCATCCAACCGTATCTCTGCATCCCCCATCAGCCGCCACATCTGATACAGCACACCCCAAACATTCACTCTCACGCCAAACAAAAGTTATCCAGACATTCTTTTTTTCTCCAAATCCCACCAACACGTCACGAGCATTCAAAGCCTCGACGCGTCCGCGGTACAATAACATTGCGCTACGGTCCATTGTTATATTTGACTAGGGGGTACGAGCGGCTAGTAGAAATTTCAGAAACGAGCTGTCGGAACGAGGACTCCCGAGGCTATGTGGGAAAGATAGCAAACCCCTCTCGCGTAGGTATCCCTTTACCCATCACTCGCGCTGCGCAAATATACATAGGTACCCATTGTACCTCACGTGCATTTTCGAGACGGTCGAAATCATCGCTCCCATATCGCGCCGCGCGCACTTGTGTGTGTGTCTGGTTATACGATATTCGTACAATCTCTCGATGCGTATAAATACTGAAAAAGAAGGCAGGGGAGCGGCCGAATCGACGCAAGGGTGAAACGGGAGCCGTGGTGGGGCTCCGAAATAAACAATTTGTCGGATTATCCCGGGGGCGATTTATCGGGCAATTTGGCCTGTAAAAAAATCCAAATAATCAGTCATCGCGCAATTTATTCGACCGACGGCGATAAATCTCCGAATCTGACAGGATTACGCTCTTATAAATTACCGGCGCGCGGCGTCGGTGTTGCTCACGGCGGCGGTGGTGGTGGTGGCGGTGCGGCGGCGGTGGGGAGCAAAGAAAACAAAAAAAATTTATTATTTTCCGGCGGATTACGCGTCCCATAATGCGAGTTATTACGGCGGATAATTACTGCGGCCCAAAGTATGAAAAGAGAGCAAAGGGGCGGGACGGACCACCGCGCCCCGCAGCAATTTGATGCTCGGTTGAAGCGTGCAATCAAGCCGCCGCGCGCGGTATTACCTACGCGAATGTAAGGTTTACTTCGGGTAAACTTTCGGGGGATCGAGCGAGCGTGGATAATTGCGGAAACATTTGACTTTTCCTCGGTGAGAATAGTCGTCGACTATACCTACTCGTCGGTATAAAGTCGAGCCTAGACGGAAGTTCATTATATGGTTTGTATATAGTCCATATATATTATGGATTTGGTCCTATATGGATTATATATAATTTCTATGTGATATATGTACCTATATATATTTGGATTATATTGGAATCTATCTAAATTTTAGTATAATCCATATACACTGTGAAAAGTTTTTGTTGTAAACTTCATGTTATTTTTGTGAAATTTTTATCATACAAGTTTATCCATTAAAATTACTATGCGCAATTGAAACAATTAAATTAACAACAGATTTGATTTGAACGCAGCACGAAACTACTGTAAATGTAGCAAAATTGAAACATCTTTCCAGCAAAAACTGTAAAATTCAAAACCCTTTCTGAAAATTAGAAATAATTCATAGTGATTCACATTATTGCGCTTGACTTGCAATTTTATAATACTTTTATATAGAAAATGTATAGCAAATTTACAAATCCTTTAACAGTGTAGGACCAAATTCATATATGAACACTATATGTATATAATCCATGTAGAACTTTTCCGCTTGGGAGGATACGTCGAATCGTTTTGCTCCGTTCTACACCAAGAAAATAGTTTATTGATAGTTAATAAATATAATTTAAAATATGGCGAAATAAATATTTCGTTAGGACAATAATATATGTTAATTATTAAAATCTTTATTTCATTCAAATGGTTGCTCTGAGAATCAGATTGTGCCCAATAAATATCGTAATAGTTAACGAATATTTACTTGGCCCAATAAAATGTTTATTTCGCCATATTCAATTATTAACTACAAATAAACTATTTTCTCGGTGTATATTCTCCAGACAGGTGAAGTGATATACTGTAGGTACATACACGGAAAAAAAGAACTGTAGAAATTGCAGTTTGACTAGCATTAAACTGCAATTCCGCCCAGGAAGCTGTAGAGAATTACACAGCAATTATATATAGTAGAGGTAAATAGTTTTTCCTGGGAAACCGGTAGAAATTCCTGTGCGAATAGATATTACCTCTAATTAAACTAGTATTTGGTAAAGTTGTACCTAAATGATAAATGGAAATGTATCCTCTGCACAAATTCTTGGAAATTAGTTCGAATCTTAACGCTATTGGATGAAGCAGTAAAAATTGCTGGTTTCTTTTTTGCCCGTACATATGTATGTGGATATGGGCGTGTATTCGCAGTGAGATATTTGTTTGTCCTTGTAGTACCTGAATGCAAAAATGATCGAATTTATATCGGGGGGGGGGGGGGGGGGGGCAGTTAATTTATTTCAGTAAATATTATCTCATTAATTGTATTAAATAAATATCGTAATATAATAATTAACGAATATTTGTTTGGCACAACGAAACATTTATTTTGCCATATTCAAACATAGATATATTTATTAACTACGAATCAACCGTTTTCCTCATGTAGCTCCGTCACATTGGTGTTCATTAAAATCTATTTGTACTTATTTCATGGAAAAGAAAAGTAATCGTAGCATTTACAACGTTTTTCTTATATTGATTTCGCGGGACGGGGCTAATTTATTTATTGTTACTACAATTGTACATCTATCGTAATAATAAAACTAATTTATTATCCAATACATGTGCTTCTCGAATCTTCCCTCGTAATTACAACAGCATCACATAAAATTATACGTCGCATTGACTTTATTCGAGTTAATCTCTTTATGCCCCGATGCTGTAGATATTCTCAGAATCGATCGTAATTAAAAACGATTTAACGATTTTCATGCGATATAATATTGTACTTAACGATATCCGGACGACCCCGATGAATTCCAAATGTCCTGTCGGAAGTTGAATGTCTGTGAGCCAAATACGTATTAGAGTAATAATGAAATATAACCGCTTATCTCAGATCGATTCTCCAATTAAACTCTCATCGATATTCGCAAAACGCCAGTGATGATAATTATTAAACGTCCTCCGCGCTGCACGGCACGGAACTTTCTGGTATATCACCGTCGTCATATACATCCTAATAGACACATGCCGCGCTGTAGCCGCAGCCAAACTCGAAAGTCCCTGATATTCATCATCGACGCGCTTCGCATCCCCACCTACTTCATCTATGCACTCGGTTAGTTACGAACGACGTTAATTAGCCAAGTACCCGCTCACCCTGAACCTGCCTCAACAGACAATTCGGATCGTGCCGCGTCACTACCCCTGGTCTAGGTTCTGCCTTGTATGTGTGCCTACGAGGAAAACCCCAGCAGCTGGTATATCTTAAGGTGCTGTATACACCTAGACGGCCTGAAAAATGTATTACTTTCAATAATTTGTTTTTCATATATTTCATTTATTTAACACTTATTTATAAAATGTTATTACAAATACACACTTTTAACAAAATGTATAAAAAAGAAAACCTTAAAAATATTCTGTTGTTTACAAGTTATTGGCCATTGAATCCGGCAAGGTATATTATGAAAGTAACCGGTGATTTTGAGAAATATTTACAATTAACAATTTTACAACAGTTTTTAAATTACAAGTGTGATTTTTCAAGTAATTTCGTCCTGGTTTTATGATTGCCAAGAAAAATGTATTAATTTAAAAAATGTTTGACGAGTGACAGGGACGAAATAAAATCTTTACAAAGCGATTGAGACAATTTACGTTAAAATCGGTTCAGTAGTTTTTGAAATACAGTTGACACCGCATTTGAAAAAGTAGTGAGAAAACAGCGTTTGAAGTTTCAGGTAGACCGGACCTGGAAACGCTAAGTCGGGTATATAAACACTTGTAACTCGGTCAATTGCGAATTTTGCGAATTTTTTATTCAAAATTTTTTCAATGTGTAGTGTTGGTTTTCTACTATTAAATAAACATATTTTTGAAAAATCGATTTTTTGGACCAAACTAGGTGTATGTAGCACCTTAACCCCTCACTGCATGGTGTGCCATATATGGCACATGAAATATTTTGACATAGTTTGCGCCATCTATTGAACTATAGCCTAAATTGAACCACAAATATCTGTCCATTTACATTTATTTTACATGAAATCTGCATTATCTAAAAAATGAAACTTCATTTCTGGAAAATAAGTAGTTTGACAGCCAATCCCAATTGAAAATAAATATTAATTTTTGCAAAAAATAGTCTTTTCTTCTATAACAGTTCAAAATTAATCGACAGAGTTTTTCTTTTGAAAATATAAAAAATCACGCAGTAAGGGATTAATTTGCTATTGAAATTCTACTCTCGCGAGAAGCAAAGGGGAATTTTAATCGAAACTCTCTACAGTAACGACTAACTACGGTAAGTCACGAGAAGGCTGTATTCTGAACATAGTAAAACGTTGATAAGTCGAATTAAAAAACTAAATACGAAAGACACCAGTAAACAGTAGAACGAAAGAGAAGAGAAATGCATGAAAGTGCAAGAAAATGAAGAAAGTTCAGCGAAGCGACGAACGCACGCGTTGCAGCAATATCCTTCCCCGCGCGGAACAATCGCAAGAAAACAACCACCCTCTGAAGCGAGGGAGAATGGAAAAGGGATGAATGTTTATTTAACGCTATACGATGTCCGAGATCCTCCAATAAAGGAGAGAAAGAAAGAGAGCGGAAAAGACCTCTAGGTTTTCCTCGTTTCGCCCATCCCCCCCCCCCCCCCCCCCCCCGTTCCCCGCCGACACCAACCTTTGAAAATTTTCTCCGCGTCACGTCCGCGGCGGACAAATAGGGGCAGCGGCGGAAAGTTGTTGAATAGTTTAGTGCGTTTTCGCTCTCCGGGAATTGGCGCGGAAACTTCTTGGAGTCCCGCGAGGACGAGCGTCGTCAACACGTAGAATCGCGGCTGCCCACGCCCGGGGATCTTCCCACGGTTTTCACCGCGCTCCCCGTTCGCGGTCTGATAAATGACGGAAGATACGGGAAACGCGGTGAAATATCCGGACGACGATCCGCCATTTCCCACAAAAGCCTGCGTTTCGATCTTCAGGCGCTCTTCGTTGTCGCGGCGCGTTTGTATATGACTTGTACACTGAGAGAAAAAAATGGTTTTTATTGTTACATTTAATTTATTATTAATAAATTTAATTACATTTATTAAATCCGCGTTTACAAATAGGGGAATGCAGAATTAGCTGCTCCGACTGATAAAGGACCCCGCACAATCCTTATGGGAACTGGCTCCCGATGGATTTGGCTGGGCTTCAAAAGTTATCATTGCCGCAATAACGGGAAATGGACAGTTTTTGGGTTTTGAGACCTTAAAAAGTTCATATTTTTTGCTTTCCGTCATACGATCTATTGAGTCGAAACAATCATATAAAATCAGGGGGGTTATCTGTGAATTTAGCTAAAAATCACGTATTTTGTAGTTGGTGAGCTACCGATTCAGGTGTCTCCCAGTCAGACAAAAAATAAGCTGTTCTGGGGGGGGGGGGAGACTCTAAAGTTGCCGCTTTTTACTCGACACCAAACGCACTTTTTCAGCCAATTCAAGCACGCATTCAAGATCATGTGCGATCTTGCGTGCACGTGTTTGCCTCTATATACTTATGCGCGAGTGTATGCGTGCGTGTGCATAGATTTTTATTTTTTAATGTTTGATTTTTCTCATTTTTTCTAATTTTTTTTTTCGTGTATCAGCATTGTTTTAGCGCACAAATCTTATGGAAACTGGTTCTGTACTGAAATCTTCCTCGACCAGCCTATCCGATGTATTTTTTGACGCTGATTCCGAAAAACGCTGTTACAGAGTATATTGATCAAATCTCAAAGGGGGATCGAGATATCGATGATCTCTCGTGAAAAGAATTATTTTTTTGGTACATATGATCGCTGATATCTTATATTTCCTTTACGATATCGACCTAATTGGATATTTTACTAACTGTATTCCTGTAGTGCTTTTTTAAAAAGTATATTTTTATCTACAATAAAGTCTTATATCGATATAAGTGAAAAGTTCATAAATAATGAGATAATAGTGATTCGAGTTTCTCTCCTAGTGACTGAGTCTAGCCTCATATGGTATACGTTCCATCGGACCCCAAAGGATTATATTTTCCTCACACATAGGTGCGCGATCCGGGTCATGCAAACTCGGCAGCGTCGAACGGCATCAATCGCCGCACAGAGCACGAAAGAGGCGAGTAGGTGTCGATCGCCGTGCACCACCCAGGGATAACTACAAATATTTACACGACGCTTTTTCTCCCGTCCCCTTTTTGTTCCTCGCGATGCTGTATACGTATTACGCACGGAAATATGTAATAGATAGCGGCGCAGTCGATAAGCTTGCGGTGGTTGACAAAAAAAATTAACTAACGGAACGGCGAGAGACGTGCCGTGTGCCCCTCGGGCTGATTTATGATTCCCCCTTCCAGTAATTAATTAGCGGACGAACTAGGCCGACGCGAATACGATTTTTCATCGAACCTGCCTTTAACAACGAATGATGTTAACATTCGGAATCTCTGCTTCGTATGGAAATGGCTACTTACCCTTAAATTTTCACTCCCGTGGTTTCCCTTTGAAGGAACAATGACCAGAAATTATGCGTGAGTTCCGAGTCCCGGGGAAGAACCGTGAAAACTGCATAAATTTCACTTTTCAGTTGAGAATTTTTAAGTAAAAGCTATATATAATTCATTTTTCATTCTGCGAGCCTACAAGTTGTTCGATATTAGATTATTATACTAAATATTAATGAAAAGTAATTAATTTTTTTGTGGAATTGTCTCATGTCTCGTTTTCTATTTAATCAAATCGATACACGGATTTTCCCATAATTAATATCTTACAGCTTTCTTATTAAATTTCATTTTTCTAACATATTTTGATAGTTATAGTCAAAAACTGCTGAGAATTTTCAAGCAGACAAACCGAGAGTTATTTCGAAATTTCTGTCTCACATTTAAGTAGCCACCCCGAGACAGTAATAATTAAGTAATATTTAATTGATTTTTGGGGCGCAACGAAATTTCTATTTCGCCGTATTATTCAAAGAAACATTTGCCAAATACAAATAAACGGCAGTATTCTCGGTGCGCAAAAAAAAAATAATTTATTACAGGTACACGCATGGCAAGGAAATCGACCGGAAAATGAAGTCTACGACACCCGCGGGAATCTCTCGGTGCGTCGGACGCGGTCGAATTAACGCGCGGTAAATCAATTTTACGACATTTCCCAGCGCGAGTAACAAACCGACGGAAAAATTATTTACCCCCGATATATATTCATTTTCTACCACTGCACATCTCTAGCGTCGCGCGACTCTGTGCACCTACGCGACGCAATCTCGTTTACGCCAAAGTATTCTCGGGTTCCATTCGTTCCGCGTAGAACATTGTGCGCGTCCACATATGCAGCGCGCGTGTCCGCGTGTGTCTGTATACTTTGGCGGAAACGCGCGTTTTCCCGTGCGGTACGAACTGAATTTTCCAGCGGAAAGACAGTCGCTCCCGAAGGATTTGCAAACTCGATGCAACTTATAATTGAAGCTTTGCCGGGGTATAAACGTGGGGCCTCAGCGATTCGAGGTTAAGGGTGGTTTGCCGGGGCAGGAGGGGGAAGGGGATGGATGAGAAAGGCCTGTGCGCATGCGGTGGAGTCTGTAGGTGTACTGCGAAAACTTGGCGTGTTTCGTCTCAGCTGTACGCGTGCGAATGTGTGTGTGTGTGTGTGTGTGTGTGTGTGTGTGTGTGTGTGCGCGCGCGCGCTTCGAGTGTGCTTAAGGATATTACAGTGACTCGGGGGTGGAGTTTCCGCGATATAGCGTTGTTTGTATTATGACAGTTAAGTCTGCAGGCAAACATATACTACATACATTCGTACGTACATACGTACATAAGTAGGTACATGTGCGAGCACGAGGGAAACTTGAGGCAATTTTGAGCATGTCGAGATAAAAGTGCCCGGTGATCTGGTACCTTTATAGAATCCTGTGAAATCAATTAGGGTCCGATGTCAAGGTTTAGGTGGAATCGGTTCGGATTGATCGATTGCGACGCGACGTATGTGACAATTAGACGGATAATTCTCGGGGTAATCATTCCTACACCGTTTTTGTAATTTGCCCAAAATCTAGTGTCAATCTATATTTTTAAATGGTCGGTTGCATTTCTTTTGAGGTCATATGTGTAGGTATTTGGAGTGGTCAGTAAAGGACCTGTACAAGATGATAAAAGAGGATAAAAGGGAAAGCGCTTCGCACTTCGCCTCGTAGAATTTGGAGAGCATGGATTATTAAGTCTCTAAGATAGATTCTCTATTCTAAACGTGTCCTTCGGATGGTTTAATCTCTAAAAGTAAAAAAATTGGATTTTTATCAAAAATTTGAAAAAAAAAAAACCCTGTCATCCGTAACTTCTGAACGGCTGGTGCGATTTCGACAATTTTTACATCAGAATGTTTCCTTTCCCGTCCTTTACGAGTTCGCTAAATTTCGATGAAATCGAAACACGCGCGATCGAACGATGTCAAAAAAGAAACGGTAAAATTAGAAAACTTCTTTTGCAAAAACTTTGCCGAAAATCAACCGATATTTTTATCCATAAGTCGTTTTAATCGTAGTTTCGAGCTACGTTCAACGAGCTGATAAATATTTGAATTGCATGATCTGCTCAAAAGAGTTATCGCGGAACGTAAAATTTCACTTTTTATCGATTACTTCAAAACCGCTGAACCGCGATAGGGTTCAATCGCAATACTGAACAATACTGGACCACCCCACATATTACTTATTGTTAGTAAAGTTCGATACGGAAATGTAACACTCGATTACTTACTAGGATTTCATACGAGAATCTGATCGAATTTCTCGAGGATTCTTGTTAACCCCTTTGTGCCTGAATTTTCATTTTTCCCCAACAAAATTTTTTTCTCAAGACACTTACTTTTAATGACCGGATATTAAACATTTTTGAGTGTTTTTTGAAAATTTTTTTTTTTCGAAATTTCTAATATGTCATTTATTCTGAGAGATAGGCAACAAACAATACATCATAAGGAAGAGTATGCAGAATGCCAACAGGTGCCAGCACTATCAGAGCTCATTCAAGATAAATTCATGTCAATTTCCGTAACATATCAAATATGATATATCAGGCATAAAGGGGTTAAATTCATACACTCTCTCTCTCTCTCTCTGAGAACAACTCTTATAAGCTCATTTTAACGTAGCCTCCGAAAGTTAGCCCTTATTTTGCAGCAGACATACCCCTACTTGTTCTATTGGCAAACATTTCCGCACGGGAATCCGATGCGTCACGAATGGCGCCACGCGTCGGTCCTCTCGTTTCGTCACTGTCGGAATGCCAATCTCGCGGATCACGGCCGAGAGAGTATATACCTATACGTCTGCCTTTTTCATGTGTTATTCACCGGCCCCGCTTCACCTGGAAAGCGCCGACGTCAATCGTGTGCAACACGGGAAAGAGAAACGGAACATCGCGCGATTTTGTCGCGTCACCGTGTCAAAGAGGGTTGCCGTGAAATGGTTCATTTTTAATGCGCGACTCAACGTCACTCGTTCGCGGAGTTTACGGCGCTCACCGTACGGAGAAAGCGCGCGCGTTTGCTTATCCGCGCCGCAAGCCGCGTTCGCGTCGCATACCTGCACACATGCACACTGCGCTCGTTTCTCACGGTGAATCCGATGGTAACGTCCATTTCCGAGATCCGTCCGTTCCTCCGCGTCGCGCTTGAAGCCGCGTTTGACGTTGGCGAAAGCGCCTGCGGCGACGTCACGGGAACACATCCTGGATGATGGTGAAAAGCGAAGTGTCCTGCAACGGAGGCTTCCCCTTTTTTAACAACGCGTCGCGTCTGCCGATCGCTGAGAAAAATGTTGACGTCGATCCTTGTATAATATTTTTTTCTTCGTCGAAACGTGTGTTAGGTATTTTATTCATTTTTTGTCTTCTTTTCCGAGGACGAAAGTCTCGTCTGTATTATTCAATTTTAAAAAAAGAACTTGGAGGGATCTAGGTATGTTATTCATTTCTTTTTGTAAAAAATATTAGACGTAACTATGTTATTCTGATTTCTTTTTTTCTTTGTGTGTGTGTAAGAAGTATCCATATTTCTCTTGTGGTCCGCAAAAATTCATCGAAACGTAGAATTGAAATTGCGAGTGCTGAGAAAATTGGCGTATCGTTCCTGTGTATTTGCGAGGGAGTGGCGCGATACGTTCGTGTAATAAAGGGCGTTGCATTAACCCTTTAAGTTTTATGTATTAAAAAAGTTATTTTTTCCCGAAATATTATCGATATCTCGGTCTTCCTTTGAGATTTCATCAATATAATAGCGATTTTCTGGACCAGCGACAAAAAAATACATCGGATAAGGTAGTCGAGACTCCAATTCCGAAGATTTTCATTTTTGCGAAAAATTGAAAAAATGTAAAGGTTCCCTTCACTTATGTAAACATCGCCCTAGCTCGAGCATAACCCCTCGATTAAAATAAATCAACGTCACTTGCCCCAAAACCAGATTCGCGCGACGTAAACTTTAATCCCCCGTCACCCTTCCAACGCACACTCCGTGCGGAGAAAATTTTTTTCCATCGCGGATAATCCTGTCATCTCGACGACTACCCGATCCACATCGACGTCGAACGTCGTCACTTCGGTATGGCCAGACGTACGCAGGTCGAGGGCGCGCGAGCAGGAGTTATTTCTACGCGCGAGTAAATCGGTCCAGTATTTCACACACATGGCTAAATTTTTCCGCGCTTTCGGCCGCACTGTCGAAATCGTACGTTGAAGACTGCGTCTCGTCGGGTTCCTCCGCGTGTTTCTCGCTTCGCCACCCTGCGCCTATACGACGGAGACCGCGCGTAACGGCGAAAATATAGGTCGGATTAAATTGAGCCGCGACAAAAAGGAAGGTAGGTGCCTTTGGCCAATTTTTCCAGCCAACCGGGCAGACGAACTTCCGTCGCGAAAAAGCTCGACTATTCGAACGTATTGTTCTTCCTTTCTCTTCGCTTCCGCGTTAAGCGTCATATGTAGATATCTATAAATATTTATAAATATATCTACTTATGTACAAATATACATGTAGGATATGTATGCATACCTATACACGAGTATATCAAATCGTATGCTCCATTTCTTTAGCTTTGAATGTAAAATCTATCCACTGGATAAAACTCTGTGAAAAAAGAAACGTTATTGACGGAAGTGATATTACACCCGATAAAAGATTTCTCGAATGCGAATTTAGCTGAAAATTTATTCACGGTGAATGAGAGGTTGTTTACAACGAACCAAAGAAAGTGTTGAGCAAGCAAATGTTCTACTATAATTCGCAAAATATTTGTTTAGTTTAAACTGGCTTTTATTCGATACCAATAAATGTCCGTTTATGATTAATAGATTTTCTATTAAATTTTTATACTCGAGTAAAATTGTCTCAGCGCAAACAAACTTCTCTCTTGATGTATAAATAAGAAATTGCATAAAATGAGCTTCGATGCAATTGAAGGTTCTGCATGATACACCGAGAAAAATAATTGCTAGGGTGCCAAAAAATGTTTTCTTTTTTCAAAAACATGATACAATTCCAGAATCGAGGAATTTCCATGACTTTCTTCGAGCAAGAAAATATGTTATAAGCTCAAGTAATTGTTTTTCTTGCACGGAAAGAATTTCTTGTTCCAACGAAGGTACTTTTAAATCAAGTACTCATTCTTCGACTAACGATAAGAATCTGTGTTATTAAAAACTTTTAAGATCATATGCTTGTGATTCAGGACAAATTTCTTTGACACTCTAGCAATTATTTCTCTGAGTGTATATTAGAGGGGCTGATTGAATTCATTATTATTAGTGTGGCGACCCATCACGCTTCGACGGCCTACCGCCAGATGGCGCCGACCCTCTCGGCCATCGACTCCGCGGCCCATGGCTCTCGGCTTCTCGTTAGTGGCCCAGCAACGGGCAAGTTACTATAAAGACCATAACTGCCCGTCTCTCACGGAGGACCACAGAGCGTCTAAAGCAGGAGTCGCGGCCTCGCCTTACTGACGAGTCCACGGGCCGACTCCAGGACGAAACGCTCCTCCACGAGTTGGCGAACTCACTTTTTTTTTTTCGGCTTTACTATCACCGAACGTTCATTACGTTTTAACGCTAACGCCGCACTTATTCATAATGTAGTGCTACAGTTAGTATCTAAATAACTGTTCGGTCCCAGAGCGGAGGAAAGCTTCCGCACTCACGGTGAAATGGAACGGCGGGGGAGGGGATTTAGGTACCGGAAACGTGCCTATTGAGAACGCGATGGCTGGTATTATTATTCGCTATTAAATGCATTTTCGCGTCTCGCATCGCGACTCGCACTCCGTCATTAGTACAAAATCACGTTCACACTCCTTGCATCGCGATATTGCGCGTCGAAGTTCGCTTTGTGTACCACTCGAATGTGCTTGCACGCGCTTATACACACTTGCCGTATATGTACATGTATTCAAAGGCGTTTCCATATTCGGTTGAACATTTTGCCATTCGAACAAAAGACTCGCTCGGCTGCACATGCTACACTGCAGAGTTCATCTTTCGTGGTGATAATAATCGGTTTGGACAGCTTTTTCGCTGTTAAAGTTTATAGAGCAACTAGTTTCTGATATCGACAAATTCTTCTAGAACTCTTGGGGCGATTAGAAGAAATAGGATATTTTATTTTCATTATTGTATTTCTGAGGGGTTTACGTAATTGAAGTTCCGCAATATAACATATATACTTTTAGAAGTATTGCGTTGCCTTGCAAGTGTATGGAAAGATCGATGGTTGCAATGGTTTCTGCATCTACATATAGTAAGAAATATAGAATAGTTCTGCAGTTGAACAGCTGTAAGAATAACGATAGAATATAGAACAAGAGAGGTTTGTCATTTTATTTTAGCGTCAACTTATCGACATAAGCACGAACAGATAACGTACTTTACTACCACGTCTGACCAAATTATCCTATACTACTGCCAGCATCTAACCAATGTTGGTACTTACAAAGAGTCTCCTTATTACTGCCATGTAAGTTTGTGAATCGTTTCACGAGAAGTTTGTATCACTTTTCATTTGCAATTCGACACAATTTAATCAGTAATTTGACGAACTATAATTGATTTTTCTTTTCGAGTTCTTAAAATAAGCCTTTCGACTATTTAACAAAAAAATGAGTGAATCATTGATATGGACGACCTATTCGACTGAACTTTCATTTCTATTAATTCAAAAACACGTAAATTCGCGAAGACAATTTCTAATGAGTGTCCAACTCATATCATTCTATTTAGTCGAATATTTGTGCCAAACAAATTTAATAAAAGAATATAAAATACAGAATCGTAACTTTTTCGAGATATATTCCGTCCTACTTTTACAGAAACACACCCGGAACCACGACTTCGTAATAATTCGACGTTCCGACGGAAGTGTACATTCCTGAATCGCGTATACCGGGAGAATTTCGAAGTATCCGCGTTGCAGCTGCATACCTCCACATCCTTTCGAAACGTCGGCACGTAATCTCGTATACCGAATATGAAATGCCATCACGGTTTCCGCTCGACTCGATCTCTCGCAAAATTCCTTCCCTCGCGTCTGCCTTAAAATCCCCGGATATCGAATTTCGCTTGGAAACGAAGGAGGGAGAGGGAAGGGGAGGTCAACTTCGTTTAACGCTACGGCCAATTGGTACGATCTTTAAATGTGGATCTTTTGCAAATTGTGCGATGCTGAATATTCTACCTGAAGAATACCAATGAACTCTGTTCCTTAAATGCCATCATCTCAAGCGTTGCAATATCTACCTTCAGAAGAGGTGCATCGAAAATGCAACTAAATTGCATATGAACTTTTAAGGGCATCGAGGCAAGCATTTTTTTAACCAGGAATTTAGGGCACTTTTTGGGAAGGCAACACCAAGAATTGTATACGCAAGAGTAAGTTCTATACACGACAATACGGTATTTAACCTAATTTCTTACCTGAAATTTGTTCTCCAAATACTTTCAGGAATATCCATTCCTATATTTTGAAATACCTTATTTTTTCAATATATTGGTAATGAATTCTAGTAAAAAAAATGAACTGCAACAAATCTGAATACCAAATTAGACACATGTACTAAACATATTATTTGCATATACAGTCGCTTTATCCGGAGACTCAAAGAGATTCGAAACGATATATACCTACTTATAAGTAACGATGGTACCTACTGCATTGATCATTAAAAAAATGGACTCCGTGTCTATCACTTTCCTCTATACTTATTCTTCCAACCCCCACCACCGCCACCTGCCGTTAATTCAAGTCGTTTGGCACACAAACTTTCAAGATCTAAATTAAGATACGAATCGAAAGGGATTGAAACCAAGACTGAAAGCTTTAACGTCACGTTAAAGAAGAACGCCGCATCCCGAAAAAGTCCTCCGCGAACCGGGGTAGGTACCCTCTCGCGCGAACGCTCGTCACGCGGCGAAGCGGGAGATCAAGGCGAGAGGAGCGGAAGAAAGCCTTCCGGTGGCAGCTGCGTAATGAAAATGTGATTAAACGTTGTTACGGGGACGGATGCACAGATCGCCGTTCCCACAATCCATCACGGCAAAATGGCACCTTGTGTAGTGGGTACATTGCCCCCTCCCCACCCCCTTTCAACCTACCACTTTCTCTCGTCACAGGCCCAACCCCCGGTGCATCAACTCGCGCGATCGAGTATCTACCTACCTGTCTATCTACACTCGCCGAGCAGAAGTAAACCAACGGCAGCGGCTGTCGAGATAGCTCGACGGCACTCTCGACCGCAGCGGTAAGAACTCTCGAACGTCTCGCGCCACGCGTCGATCGAGGTAATAAATGATGAACGAGCGAGTAATTTATGAGCCGAGAGTGAATTAGAGTACCTACGATCGAAGAGGTTTACGTCGCGATAGCTCCATCGCCCCTCACCCGATGTCCCTCTTCTCCCGCTGCGCCGCGGAATCGCTTAAAAGGATGCGAAATTGCGCGGCGAGAACGTGTGTCGCGCCCTAAGGAGGCGGTGTGAGGGAGAGTTGGATCGGGTGTGTACAGGGTGTTCACCTCCGGGCTCGGAGAGCGGGTGGAGTATACTTCGAATTTGCTGCATACGTGAACCAATGGCCCAGGCGGAAGAATTCGATGTATAATATTTTCTGTATAATCCATATGTGGTTTTGGTCCATTATATGGATTACTAGCTTTCCGCGTGGATCTCGAAATAATCTCACGTTCTCTTTTACCCCCTTAAGGGATAAATTTCCAAAAACCCTGAAATGCGTCTTTCTTCATTTCTAATCGAAAAGCCAAATAACAATTTTCATGGATCAAACTTTAAATATCATGGATTTTCATACATACATCCCCTATTTCAGCCCCTTGAGGGATACATTTCCAAAAAACCTGAAACACGTCTTCCTTAAGCCCTTCAAACCTGATCTTTTTCAAATGGAGAAATAAATTATTTCTTGTTATTTTTGACCTATTTGGGTACTACTAATAAACACAAAATTAACCAAAAAAATTATGTATGTACAGTTAAAATCTATGTCCACTATAATGGACACAAGGCCTGAAGGGGTTAATTTCTAATCGAAAAACCAAATAACAATTTTCATGGATCAAACTTCAAAAATGACGGATTTTCATAGAAACTTGCATCCCCTATTTTACCACCTCAGAGGAAGAATTTCGTAAAATCCTTTCTTAGTGGGTGCTTACATCATAAAAGAAATCTATTGCCCAAATTTCGCATATGGATTATATTCGAAATATATAGAACTTTTCCACCTGGGAGACGCTCTGTCAGCTTCCCTTGCTGTCACCACAGCCATCAATTAATTAACAGGAAAGCCATCCGAGCCGCTATTGGTTCACGTATGCGGTAAATTCGAAATATGTTTCACCCACTCTCAGAGCCTGAGAGTGAACACCCTGTATAGCTGCGTCCGTGCGCACGTATACATATCGGTGTACGCGATAGGGGTGGTTATACGATGCGCTACTGCGAACCATGTTCGCCGATTCGACGAACAAAGCGAGTTCGTAAGTAAATTAAAAAGTTTCCCGATTACGTGCTGATAAAACTTCGAAATTGTGCCACGCGGCTGCAGGGGATGAAGGAGGGCAAGGAGAGAGGGGCGAGAGCTTAGGGTCGTTGTATGGTGAGCGGGGAAGACGATGGCACGCGACCCACCGCACACCACGTCGATTTGCCACGCGAAACCTCCCCTATCGTCGCCATCCCTTTTCCACGCTCTTCTTAGTTAATTCCTTCGGTCGTCTCGCGCGACTCTTTTTCTCTTTTCTCGTACCTCGACAATCAACTTCGCTCTTTCTTTGAAATTAGGATAGGTTGGGGGGCGCGATTGCGCGAGCGTTACACGAGACAATTTGTATTCCGCCGTTCGCGGCGGTGACTCGGAACTGCGCTAGTTTTTTTTTTTTTTTTTGGTTGCGTAATGAACGCTCGGGAGGGGAAAGTTTCGCGTAAATAGTTTCCGCGTTCCGTGTAGAGGGAATCGCGGCATAAATCTTCGCGCGCGTCATTTGTTTGAAGGGATCTGTATCTACAGGTCTTAAGAAACACGTTTATAGAGAAGAACGAGATTGTTATATACTATTAATTATTAGAGAAGTATCAATTCACATTGGAGTCTCTCTTAATCCTACTCGTATATTTACTGTCGTACTTACTTTAAGCGGCAGTATCTAGTAAACTGTACAACGGATCAATAATCTCGTTCGAGATTATCGAATTAATAAAACCGTCCGATCGACCCTCCGACCGAGAGTATCTATACAGGAATTGGAACGCCTTTGCGTTCAATAGTCAATAGTCAATACGAGATTTTGGCATTTCGTGCTTTCGCCACTGGTCTGCTGGCGTCGCCACCGTCCGGCCTTCATACTCACGTACACCCCCCTCCCCTTCCCCTCCCCTCCCCCGACTTCCTTTTGTGGCGACGACCCGTGACCAGTCGGTATTTGTACAAAGCCCAGCCGACGGTAAATTTCAAGGTCCCTGTAACTGTGCGGTTCTGCTCGGATCGGGACATCATGTACGTGTGTACGAAGGCTCGCACAGTGAAACGCGCTGTCCGTACAAGGCTTTAAAGTAGTACGCGGTCACTCTCCAAAGTGATCGTTGAGTGTCCGTAAAAAAAGTCATCAAAAAACTATGATTTATAATTGAAAATTCTCTTTGTGAATTATAAAATGTATGACCATAAGAATTAGTCGATTATTTTGATTATTTTTCACTTATTATTCAAATAATGTGCCTCCTTTGACTAGCGTCTTTTTATGTGTGGCAACGCATATTATCAATGGGCTCGTGGCCCAGTAGAGAAAACCACGATACACTCAAACGTTTGAGTGTGTCGTGGGGAAAACGAGATCTGAAATGCACGCTTGAACCCACTCCACTGACGCGATGCTGCCGCATCTACTCGACGCGCTATTTCCGAACACCGAGAAGCAGAAATTAGTTATAACTAAAGTATCAAACGGTCAATAATTTTCATCAATGGGTGTAAATTTTTGTTTTTTTTTTCCCCGTTTTTTGGTATATTTTTTTTGATGTGTAAACATCTTTAGGCTCGCTTGGGAGTGATTTCATGGAAGTGGTGGGGGAAATGTTAACGACATTAGTGTGTGTCCGTGTATTAACAACTGGTGTATATGCAGGACAATTACACTTTGCGTTGAAATTACCAAACGATTGACATAATAGTCTGTTCATTTGGTTACAACAACCTCGCAATTACAACCGCCTCATGTCGTGCTGCATTCTTATGTTCCTCCTCACATTTCTTTTTATCCATAGTTTCTCATGTATTCTGCCCTACTCTTCTTTTCAATTCCTGTACATTATTAATCACTATTTCATTTCACCAGTTCAAACTACAAATTACTACATAAATGATTGTCGTGTACAAATGAAATATGAATACACAACAACTATACATTTCACCCTGTAGAATCTTTTCACACACTTCGATTTTTGGTTTTCATATTTTCCTTTCACCGATTATACCCACATCACTTCCATGCTACATTTTCGTAAACAAACATCGCGGCATTCCAAAATAAAAATTTCATTCCCATTCTTCCCAACTTGCGTCGAAAATTTCCCCTCACAAACTCAAGGTACTTTACGCGGAATTCATATAGGAATCTCGCGAAAAATGCTAGTGGAGGTACGATAAGTGGGAAAAAACTAAAAACGAGTTAAGTCATTTTAACTTGCAATAGATGTATAAATATCTAGCAGAACAATGTTGCATGGAAGCGATGTGGGTGTATTCGGTTACAGACAATTATTTAAAAAATGATCGTCTTTTTGTTCTAATAACTTTATTTAACCGAATATACCTACATCACTTCCACGCAACATTATTCTGCCAGATGTTAACACATCAATTTGATATCTCTTCCTTCCAACCATGTAAAATAGTATGTGATTGCAAGGAAGAGATATCTAAATAATGGAATTATGTATTATTATGTATTATAATTTATTATGTATGGAATTATGTACTATTTCTCTCATTAACGCAACATACCTTGACAACACACTTGCTTTCATTAATTTGGCAGTAATGATTTCATTACTTTTTCATCATAATTTTTTCATTATCTTTGGTGATTTGTAAGTTGTTACATGATTACTTTGGAAAGGGAGCTATTTTATTAATTCGTGCTATATCATACATCGTCGATGTTTTGAAGGGGGAGGGGGGGGGGGGGGTGAGTATTTAATCGTTTATGTACATACTCGTATCTTTTTTGTCTCTCATCTCAATGTATTTGAGGACAGTTTCGTAACTTACCAGCTTATCATCATATCAATTTTCCTCATTGCTATGAATATTTGTCTGTTTGGTCACGAAATATTTGGCACCTAATGAATCAAAAATTATGAGTTTAACCTTATATCAATTTTCCTTATTGATATTAATATTTTCCTGTTTATTCGAGTAATATTGGGCACCCATGCATTATATCAATTTTCCTTATTGACATTAATATTCTCCTGTTTGGTAGCGAAACATTTGGTACCCAATGAATTAAAAGTTATGGGCTTATCATTAGTCACGCAGAAACACCGGCAGCTGGTACCGCCACGTGTTGCACTTTGACAAGTTCATGACGCTCAAGGATGAGTCCCAAATATTTATCAACATCTGTTTAGCCAGAGATCTATTAAATGTTGAAAAATTATATTAATGATATTAACGATATAAAATAATTGAGGATTAATTTCAAGTATCGGCGAACTAAGTTTTTATAGATATATTTACCTTCCTTTATTTCTCACTGTCGTTTTAAATATATACAGTATCTATATCAAATTAAAACTCGCATTAAAATATAAAATAGTTTCAAGTAAATACCTAAAAGCTTGTTCGTCTGTTTTAGAATTCTCTCTGACGATATAATAACTTCCAGTTTTCCCAATTTAAAAGAAAATCTTTTTTCCAGCTTTAAATTTAAAATAAAAAGATTCAAGATGATTATTAGGTACACTATAACTGCGATTGCTTTGAACTAATTTATTCTAAGATATCGCGGATTTTAATTTAAATTCCTAGCTTTTCTGCTCACATTAGGTACTACCCTGTCCACTTTTCGGTCATTGTCGATGTGTCATTCATATTCTATCACCATAATTAGAATTTATTTTTGCTTCGTAACAAAAATATGACGTATGAAAATCATGTGCTCCAAGCAGAAAAAGACGTCGCAAATGTGTGATAAAATTGCACTGCAATTTTTAAAACTACATTAATGTATATAGCGACGAAATAAGGCAGAAAGTATAGTTTCGCTGTTGCACATATCTCCATAGGCGTTGAAGCGATAAATAAAAATCATACTCAAATTATAGTTGTAACTAAAGCCTTTATAACTGCTACATGTGTCCAAGAAATAATTCATTTGCAGGCCATAAGTATCTGTATTTTCGTATGTGTTCGGACCTTGCAAGCGGAACGCAATTGTATATGTTTATCAAATGGGTAGCATCCAAATGTATACGAAAATGCATACCTATATAAGAAAACGTACTGGATAGTAGACAAGATTTGTTGCTTTCCTGAATAATAATGGTTCTTATACCTTAGTTAGTATGTGTTGTCATCTCAACTCATCACCCTTCCAATACCCTGCAATAATTATTCCTATACCTTGGTTAGTAGAGTGCTGTCATCTCAAATCATCAGCTTAATACACCTCAAATCGTCGCACTCTTAATACCATATGACAATTATTATTACACCTCGGTTAATAAGCGCTACTGTATCAGCTCGTATTCTCTACAAATCGGCTGCCACATTCCAAAACGCAGTATCCAATATTTTTTTCAGAAACGAGATTACGTGAGGCAAAAATCTCATTTCTAAAAAAAATGTTGGATACTGTGTTTTGGAATGTGACAGCCGAAATGGTATGGCAACTGCTAAACCAAGTAGTACACGCTCTCATCTGGTATGCAGTTGACTTTAATTTGTATAGCTGTTATTATTATACATAGAACACTGAATTTTATTTGATATATGTAGGAATGCTTTTTATATTTTGCACAAAAGAGTCTCACTTGCTATGCCACATGTGACTAGTTACGCTTTTTTTTTAAGTAAATATTATCACAACATTTTCTCCGTGCAGTGTGTTCATCCCGTTACCCCATACCCACTCCGCGGCTATTACCAACAATTTACCCTACCACCATTGGCGTGCGACCTCGATCAGATGCCCGAAATCCCTTTGCCTCGTTCCGTGAACAAAAAAAAGTAGCCACAATTCTTAAAAACTCTCTCGATTGTTGTGATGCCGGCACCGGGAATGATATAGTCTCGCGCGACGAATCTGAGGTCGTCCGCGACAAGCGTTAATTTGCGAAGAGTGGGAACGCGATTTTCAGCGACGAATTCTAAAGGCGCGCCCACGGAAGAACGCGAATCTCCTCGTGGATTCCGCGTAAAACGACGTCGTGGAGCGGGGAAGAAGGAGAGGAAGAAAAAAACCGTGGAGTGATCGAGCGTGAAGTCTCTGGGCGGAGAGAAGCAAGCCATTGTTCATTATTTACGACCTAATAAAATATCGAGACCGACTTCCTGGCCCCACCGATTTTTACCGCCACGGCCAAGTTTCCGCGAGGATTTACCGCTGAACTCCTCTTCGAGGGAGGTAAGGTGCTTTAATATTGACCGAGTAGACCGGCGAGTGGAGCTTTATACTCGTACTTGGTGAAGCGTTCGAGTGCACCTGTGTTTCACAGAGAATTTGACACTCGCTTCGCTCGGCGATTAAAGCTCGCCATGGGTAACTCCCGGACGGAAAAGCTCTATATGGTTTGTACATAGTCTATATACGTTTTATCTGGATTATATATGATTTCTATATAAACCATGTATAGACTATATATGAGGGGGTCAGAAGCCAAGGGGTCCAAGTAGAAATACAAGTTTTCCGAGATGCTCCACATTAAAGTATTCTTGTTCTTTAAAAATACCTGCAATTTTCCTTTGCATCAAGTGTATAAGGTGTATGAATAGTTCATACAGCTTATATATTTGAGGCAAAGAAATTGCAGGTATTTTTAAAGAACAAGAATACTTTAATGTGGAGCATCTCGGAAAACTTGTATTTCTACTTGGACCCCTTGGCTTCTGACCCCCTCATATATTGAATCTATAGAATTGGCCTAAATGTGAAAAATGTATCTAAATCTTTCTGAAAATTAAAAAAGTACGTATATGATAAAAAATTCTGTTTTTCCCCATTCTCGACCACCCATTTCCTAAGGTTAGTTTTAAATCGTAAGGGGGTGCCACTTCTTATAAGTATAAAATATAAAAAATGCGCTGATATTCTTATCTTCAAAGCTGGTCGAAAATAGGGTGCGGTCGGCTAACCGGCGAAGTCACCCTACATTACGTATGGAATATTTGATTTTTTTTAATGTTTGTATTATCTACACATATCTAGTGCATATATGACTCATATAGAGATCATATATAATTCATATAAGACCAAATCCATATATGAACTATATATAATTCATATAGAACTTTTTCACTACCGGAAACTCCCAGGCGGAAAAGTTCTATATGGTTCGCATATAGTCTAGTTATACATAGATTTTGTCATATATGGATTACATATGATGATTTCTATATAAACTTTATACGGACTGTATGTGGATTGTTCGAATTTATTGAATTTTTGTATGATCCACATACAGAGTGAGTGTCCTAAAAGGGAAGATCGCTGTGTGGTCTACAGTGACTGATAACGGGCAATTTTATTGTTTTCCCATTGCTTTCTCTTCACGGTGAATGTAACGCCTGCACTGCCCTGTTAAATGCAACTGTCGTATCTGCAAAATTAAAAAATGTGAGTTAAATACGTCTTCACAATCCTTATGGCTTATTTTATCATCGTGTTAAGTTCCCGAAGCGCAACTGCTATTCGTTAGACCTCATATAAACAATGTTAGCATTGTCGATGATAAAATAAAGCCATAAGGATTGTGAATACGTGTTTAACTCGAACTTTTTAATTTTGCGGATACGACATTTGGAATGAACAGGGCAGTGCAGTATATTTACAAAATTGACAAAACGATCCGAACTATCTTCCGAGATCCGATATCGAATCTTCCCCCTTTTCCGCCGCACGCGTCACAAGTAGGTACGTAGCCCCCGAGTAAAACGGGTCAAGGGTCCGCGCACTCGATCCTTCTTAGATTTAGCGGACCACTGATCCCGAGATGACGCTCGAGTGAGCGAGAGGGCAAACGCGAAGGGCGGTGAAAAAAAAAATGATTCTATTAAATGTATCTGCTTCGTCGCCCGGTTAAAACGGTTCTCGGGGCACGGTCGAACGTCGAGAGGGTCGAAGGAGGGTTGCGTGGGCGAGCTTGAACCTCCTCCCCTTCCATCTTCCGTTATTCGTTTCATGCGTATAGAGCGCGAGAGCCTAACGATTATTACATCGCCGGTACGTTGCGGAAAAGCCGTCGTAAATATTTGACGTCGTTGTTATAACGCGAAGAAAAATGCCCCGTCCGACGCATCAACCACGTCTCCGCTCTCTCGTATACTTGCAGCGCGAGCCGATAATATTGCGAACGGCCGGTTATGGCGAGCGTCACGAAAAGAAGCGATTAAATCGAAGAGATCTCACGTGCGCTTAACCGCCGCCGGCCTATTCGCAGGCGCAGGTCACGTCGCCTCGGTACACGCGAAATTTCTGCGGGTGAATGCGGGGATGGTGAGCCTCGGAGCGTCGAGTTGGCCCCTGGTTATCACGGCGAGCAACCGCGGTCAGGGGCCACGAGAATGGTAACGTTTTATTTCACGCCGTTTCTTCCCGCTGCAGTGGAAACGTTACACGCTCCGTAAAATCTGTTTTACTCGGGGAGGGAGAAAGCTCCGGGAAGCGGAGACGCTCCGCTATTTCCTAGGCGAGATTCGCCGGAGTGAATTAGCTATATGTAGGAGCTCCGAAAGTAGGTACCGAATGCTATATGATAATTATTTCGAGCAACTTTGGCGAATCCTGGCTACGTAATCCGGTTCGGGCATAAAACGTCTTCTCTTTCTCCTCCATTCTCGTTTTATTTCTAGTTGTCTGTCTTCTTCTTTCTCTCTGTTTCTCTTTTTTTTCGCTCTCTCTCTCTCGGGAAGAAGCTCCAAAGCTCTATCCGGCTGAATGAAAGGATTATCGGATGAGATATGAATGACGCCGAGCACGAGAAATCGTCGCATTCGCGAGATTGCTCTCGTTAAGATGAATTTTCGAAGCGGCCGAAAGTCTGTAAAATTGATATTTCATGGAATAACACGAGGTACCTGCAGGCAATGGGGCTATGGTTAAAATGTAGTCAGTAGCTCATAATTTTTTAAATGCTTATTACTACGAATGGATAGACATCTCTGTACAGCTTTAGAGCAATCCATTATACACACGTAATTAACCACCGACAAAACGTGCAAGTTCCAGCAAAGCTTTGTTTTCGGCACCAGAACCACATCGCATCACACCACAACCAAACGGGTTATCAAACTGAATTATCCTCTTGGTTTATTCCTAAAGGATAACCACATGACACATGACTTATATGCTTACTTTGGCGATTGCAAGTTTTAGCTTCAAGTTCTGGTACCGTATTCACTAATACTGGAAAACTTTTTTCGTCTTTCCCAAGCCACTGAGTGCATAACACGTTTTAATTTCACGCTTCAAACTCCGTGTTGTCAGGAAAAGTTTGCTGTTATCAATAGAAGTTTTACCACGCTTCCAGATAGTTGAAACTAGTTTTATAAGCTGAAATATCGCAAATGGCCGACCTAGACGACATTCCCCTATGTATGTGTGTATAAAATATCAATTAGAATATAAGAATTTTTATCGTTTTTAAAATAAAATTTAATATTCTGCCTGCATTTCTATTTCTTTACTTTGCGATAAAAAAATAGTTAAGTCTGGTGAATATTTCCAAACCAATATTGTTAAACTGATCCGAATGAAAACTGCATTACTACAAATAATTTCCATGTAACTTGAACGATAAACCATTTGGAGCACACGAACATTATTTGCTACGCAGTACTTGTACTTCTTCTGGTGAACAATTTTTCCGCAAGATGTAGTTTGTTAGATCGAAAGGATGGATTTTGTTAGATTTGTTCTTTTTAAACAGGAAATAAATGTCGACCTTTTTACCGTTTCACATGCCATTTATTATAACCTAACTATACTTCTTACAGAGATTTATAGGAACTATATGGACAGCAACATTGTATTAATAATTGTAAATGTGTAAATATATGGAGTAAATGTACTCCTATTCGCAGCTGGGTAATATTATAACATTAGTTTGTTTACTGTTCCATTGTGAGGTATAATATGAATAGCAGGAAACGAAATTTTTGTTGTGCTTTGTATACAACTAACGCATTGAATCATTAATTGTAGTTATAATTGCACGTAACTGCAGTTACAGTGTGTGTTCGTCGATCTTCTTAGCCTCCGAATCGGTCGTGCCACAATTTTCCAAAGGTGGTCCTATAATCGAACAGTACGATAAATGAACATAAATAAGTGAGGAGGGTTCATGCAAAAGCAGACGTGTCCATTTATGAAAACATCTGGAAAAACTGTGTTTTTGTTCTTATATGTTTTGTACTGATCGGACTTGGTAGGTTTAAATAAGAAATAATATAAGATTTGTCTTTCTTTGCGGGAATCTAGATAAGGCCAGCCCCCTAGAAACCATATAAGAGAGTACAAATCTGGATAAAAGTAGATTGGGATTAAAAATGGACATGTCTGCTTTTGCATGAACATTCCTCAAGTGCGAAGCTGCAAAACTACTGCAAAGGAAAAAACTATTGGCGCTGTTACTCACTTGCGACATTGACATACAGATCCAACGCATCTACCGCCAGCTTTTCCCAAGGATAGACAGTTAGCAGCGCAGGCAGAGTTTGCTACTTCTATTCCTTTCACATTGAGAGATAAAAGATCGCAAGTTACTCTACGATGTCTATCGGCGCGTTGAGGTTCAACTTCATCATTTTCTGTAATTTAGAACAAAACTGTTAATTATATGCCTATTCATATAATACATATGTAAGGGACGTTTTTCAGTTCGGGGTAGTTTTTCAAAAAGCCCTTGCGAAAGTTTTTTGCATATTGAAATGTTTGGGTTCCAATATTTACAATCCTTCAAACCTTTCATACGCAAAGTCAAAATTTCAGTATAGGATTCCCTGAAATTAAGATGACAAATTTGCAGTTATTAAGAATTTTTCATTTTCTTTTTAAAGAAATTTCTTATCAAAACTGTTAGACTTTCGCGACCATTGGCATTGTAATTATGAATTATAAGTATTACGACTTTTAATTTCCTGGTAGTAACCGCGTTCATATTTATTCACTTGCCAACGTTTCATAAACATTATAGTTATTTTCATCACGGCGGATGACCTGATACTGTGATGTTTTTATATATTTCTTCAAAATTCCATTTTTCTATTTACGTACAAAAATTATTTCCAATATTTCCTTGTACGTTACACATTTTCTATTATTCCTGTAAAATACGTCGAATAAATTCGTAAAATTTTGCAGGCATAACGACTGTAAAATTTTCAAGAAGGTATTTCATATACATGTTACGTTTTAAGTGTAAAGTTTATAGATAACGAAATAATGTGTGTGACTACTTCGAAGTACAAGAATTATGTTATATTTTACTGCAATAATATTAATAATATAGACATTTGAAATTGAGGTATTGATGGACAACGTAAAATAAAAATGCTCGCGCATTTTTTAAATACAAACCGTCAACTGGTGCAGCGACCGCTACAGCTATGACGATCGCTAGGAGTAAACCGAATACGTAATACTTCATCCTTACGCGTCTTCCTTCGAAACAGTTGGACCGAATTTACGGAGAAATGTAGTTTATTAACTGACTGCACCCGCTGTTGCGTTAGCATGAACTGAAATCTCATCGTCAGCTCCACTTTATATACCTCTTTCTGCTTCCTCTTATCTTCTGGCAAGTGCAGATGTGTAAATAAAACGGTAGATCCCCGCGTTTAAAGTGAATGGAATTCCCCCGCATAGGGTCTGATTATTCACGTCTCAAGTTGCGCCTACAGTCAACTGCAATATTATGAGTTATATAATACATGTATCGATAGTGAATGTACACAAGCTCGACCTGGCTTGACTCTCAGATTTTTTATTAGGCTATTATGAATCTTTTTTTTGTTCTTTCTTCCTACTGCCAGAGATAAAAGAGATAATTAGTTTCCTATTTTAGATAGGATATAAATATAAATTTATATATACATATATATATATACCTATACATATTAATATAAACAGTTTTATATTTAGATAGGATATAAACATATACAAATAGAGGAGTGGGCCCCGAGCTGGGCTTGCCACGGGCCTGAGGATGGCGCTCGAGTCGTAGGCGGAGGAGGCAGCGGCGAGGGAGTCAATAGATCGCATGGCTAGGCGCGTGTGCGTGGATCGTGATCAGAGCGTTTTTGCGTTCGTGAAGTCTGTCCGTCATTTTTACATTCTCTCGGGAGCGATCCCTACATACATATACCTGTAAATAAGTAATAACTACTATCGTATACCGGGTGTTCTCAAGCCTCTAACCCAGAGGAAAACTGTATGTTCATTACAAAATTACGGACATTATGCAATTGATTTTATTGAAATCCGTTAAGAATTTACCGAGAAATTAATTATTAAAAAGTAATTAATATTTTGAATTTATTCGGCATTGATGACGTCATATCAAGGCTCATGAAGATAATGTTTATAATAACGATAGCAATTATTGCGATTATCTTCATGAGCCTTGATATAACGTTATTAATGCCGAATAAATTCAAAATATGAATTACTTTTTAATAATTTAGGTATCCAATTATGCACGGACATGAAATTATATGATTGACTGTACGCGGAAAAAAATTTGCATTAAATATTTCTATGTTGATACAGTAACGAGCATACTAATATTATAATCAAGGAAAAATTCACGAGGGATGTAGTGATTATTATCGTAGGAGTATAATAAATTTTGCTTCATTATATTATTTTTTATTACAATAACACGGTGCCCAGCGATCCGGGAATTCTGGAAAACCTGAAATTGTTAGGGAATTATGTGGGTTAGGGAAAAGTCACGGAAAATAAAGAATTTTCTGTAATTTTTCAAATATATTCAAATCTCACAAATAGCTTGACTTCCAGTCTGTTAAAATTTTTAAGAATTTATATACCTAGTAGCCTAAAAGAAGTGTTTCATATGTATATTGTAATCGTATGTATCTAAGCTCTTTCTTATTCTAAAGAAAGCCATTAAGTAATATGATTTGACAACATTAAATTATCTTAATGTTTATTTCTCAGCTATCATAACCCATTCTATACATATTAGTTAATTTGTTCATTCGACAAAAAATGATTGATGTTTAACAATTTACAAGGATCTATAACCATAGCTATCAGGTTTTATCTATTTCAGACTGGAAAACCTGGAAAAAAAAAGTCAGGGAATTTCTCCACTGCAGCTATACTTCAGCATAGTAATTTCTAAAGTCAATTTCTCTCTGTGTATGTTTAACACGTGCTTATTCTGCGCTGTGTTACACATGCATAGATATATGCAGTGTCTGAAAAGATTTATTCTGAAATAGAATAAAACGAAGGCTCGTGCATTCGATCTGCCTCTCTCTCTCTCTCTCTCTCTCTCTCTCTCTCTCTCTCTCTCTCTCTCTCTCTCTCTCTCTCTCTCTCTCTTTCTCTCTATCTCTCTCTCTCTCTGTTGCGGGAGCTCCTGAAAACTTGGAAAGAAAGTTTCCTCGAGGGTGCGAGGAAAGGAAGGTTTACGATCGGCGCTCGGATTTACGTGGACCAGAAAATTCTGAGATAAGAGCGAAACGATTCGGCGTTTCGAGAACCAATGAAGCACGATGCTCGCCCTAAAACCCGAGAGAAACAAATACTTTTCTTCCCCTCGAGTCACACCCTTCGATCGCCGGATCGAGAGTCGATCTCCTCGTTGCCCACCGCTGCATAAAACGGCAAAATATCCGAAATCACAGTTGGGACGTCTTTCTTTCGAGGGGAGTTCGATCTAGTATAAAACAGACTATTTTCTTTCGACGTTGCTTCGCACCGTAACGCAATTTTGGAGTAAAACGCCATACACGAACGTGCACAATTCTTGTACGTCCACCGCAAGAGCGAGTGGCTGAGGATACGGAATTTCTTTCTCACATTGTAACTGAACATTTTTTTGTGCACCGAAAAAAGAATTTTCTACAAAGTACTCGATAAATAGAATGTAAGAGTGAGTAGGTACCCATCTTTCATTGCAAGAACTACAATTCAACCTAGCACTCTTATATTGTTGCATGTAATACATTAGTGGTATTGGCTGTGGAGCATATTGAATGTTGCTATGTTGATGAGTATCTCTAGCAATGTACGACGATACTCTGTGCTATTGTTGCTCCTGAGGATAACTTTTACTATGTAAAATATCACTTTGCACGAAATTCTTTTTTTCGAGCGTACAACTTATATCGGCAATACTAACTTATATGATCAATCACACAAACCGTCGTATGTATACTCAGTAAGTGTAATAAATGCTCGTTATATCTACATAATAAGCAAATTTCTCTACTTTATAGTTACTAGAGATTGCTTCATGCACAAGTTAAAGTATGTCTCATTCCGCTACGTATACAATTTGAGTAAAATACAGGGCTTCTAACGTATACTCAACATAAGTATTTTTTTATACTAATATATGTATATTTTCACACCCCTCTTTTTTGCACGTTACACTCATATCGTACGAATAATGGCGTCTATTGGAGTGCAGCCCCCACAGCCGCGGCACGGCGTGTACGAGGTGCACTTCCATCCAGAGTGTGAGAACACGTCGTCAATTCCGTCTCAAACGGTGCCGTCGGCGTCGGCTTCGCTCCACTCGAGTGCCAATTCTAGTCAGACACGACTACACGGTTCGCAGATCCCGCGAGTCGATGGCTATAGAGGCACAGAGGCGTCGCGTGGACGTTTTCGAAGATGCTGCATTATTCGAGGAATGTCAAACGAATTTATGAAACCGCATTTGAAGATACGTTCTACCTATCTAATTTTAATCGATCTTCTTAAAGGAGAAAAGTATATCTGAATCACATATTTCAGAAACCCCGTAAGTGACATTTTTGGGAAAATTGAGGTTTTAACTGGAACTTCTATTTGAAATGGTGCTCCATCCATTTTATGCAGAAGCCCAGCAATTTCTAGGCATCTTATCGTATTTTCGAGGTATGTTATGATGACGTGTAGTGCAGAAACTCCGTAAACGTATACCTCTTAATGTTAAAAAAATGAGAGATATTGAGAAGTTCAAACCGTATTTGCCAGACAGTAACCATGTCCAGTACTTTTACAATAAAATCTTTGAATGGCCAGTGGTGAATAAAGATGACCCAGAAGATATTCTTGACTAATAGGGCATATAACAATTGTTTACATTGTACTTGCACATTACACGAATAAAAATGTTAAATCAGCTAATTTTACTTAATATTTACTAGGAAATTTAATGCAATTTACCATGTAATTCAGAAACCCCGTAATTACAGCATAAATATCTGTTTATAACATTAGCAATAACTTTTTTTTTTTCTAACAATTAATACAAATCGATGAAAGAATATTTTTCCAAAATTAACACATGTTTAGAATTGCAATAAAAATAAAAAATTGGCTATTTACTAGTTTTTCGTCTTTCCTGAAAAGTAAGGTTCTGTGTACTTACGGGGTTTCTGAAATATGTGATTCATCTACTGTCTATTATAATGGCTTGATTTTGGACGCGATAAAAATGCAACTCTAATCGATCGCATTGCTCATAACCCCGGGTATTTCCGAAAACTCCCCAAAAGTACGAATTCACGTACAATAATAATTATACAGCTCGACTAGCCGCCCCGAAAATAAACGATCGCCCGACTGCCCAACCTTGAATTCGCCCTCATACTCACCCCGAACGGCAACAACAGTACCAACCCCCAAATAGCACCGCGCACATGCATATATCCGAGCTTTCGAAAACCATCGCTACGAACACCCCCGTAAGCCCAACGTCACGAACGCGGGATTATATGCGACACCGGGTATCGCACTCGAACGGGAAACGGACGCGGCGAGGAAATGAAAATCCCAGCGGAGAGCGCATCCCCCTTTAAGACCGTCAAACTTCGTCGATCGCCACCGACAACGTACCCCATTGCAGCGCCCGAGTATTATCGGCAAATTCCCCTAGACACCCTCGTGGAGCTCTCGAGAGCGAGCTTGGCAGTTGACAGAGCGCGCGACGAAACTGTGCCCCCTCCCCCCCCCCTCCCATTCCCCTCTCGCTCGGTCGCTCTTTCAAAAGAGAAGGGAGAAAAGACATCGGGCTCTGCGGAAGCGGCGAGGCGTCCGCAATTACCTCCGTCCCGCGACTGCCTTCATCCTCGACGCGGCGGGCGGTCCGCTCGATCGAGCGGATCGTCGCGCGCGCTCTAAAACCTCGTGTTGTTCAAATTCAAATCGACACGCGAGCTCCAACCCTTCGGACACCCTCGGCATCTCGGTATCGCACGGAACGCGAATTCGAGCTCTTCGCCTCACTCCTTCCCGCGCTCCTTCCCCTTCTCTCATTCTCTCCCATCTCCAGCTGGATCCTCCGTAGAACGTAGAGCGTAGGTACAGAGAGCGCGGAAAGACAGAGGGGAAATCTATTTCGAAGGAAGACATAGCTGCCGGCTCTTCTCTTCCGCCGGGCGGACAAAGGGGGTCTTTCTACGTCGCGCGAGTCGTTTCGACGGTCCTCCCCCCCCCCCTTCCAGCACGCTTTCAGTTCCGTCCCCTCAAACTGCTCGTCTGCACTCACCGACGCTTCTGCTTAAATAGCTGCTGCGTTCGTGGAGAATACCGAGCGACGCTCGAGAGATGAAAAGAGGAGCAGGAGGAGGTGGGGGACGAAGAAGTTTCGAGGGAAATCAATTTGCTTTTTATTCGCGCCTCGGGGTTACGCGTCGACGCCGTGCGACGAGCGTTCTCGACGTCGACTCTCGAGACGGCCCGTAATCGATAGGCTTTGGTCGACGCGCGGCGGTGTTTAGGATCAGTCTCGCCTGGAAGAGTAAACCCGGCGGATCCCGTTCATCTTGAGCCTCTCTCTAGAGAGAGAGAGAGAGGGAGAAGGCGCGTCTATATCCCTTCATTCGACGCTCGCTCTTCCGATTTTCGCTCCTCGTCGTCGTCGTCGTTGGCGTCTCGTTGCCGAGC
The DNA here is from genome assembly GCA_963678675.1 of Xiphydria camelus. Lineage (NCBI taxonomy): Eukaryota > Metazoa > Arthropoda > Insecta > Hymenoptera > Xiphydriidae > Xiphydria > Xiphydria camelus. The sequence continues at coordinate 36,217,960 of OY783193.1, forward strand.
TTTTCGATACTCTGCTGTCTTTCGGGTCGTCACTTCTGTGCCGCTTTTTAGGTGGATATTCGGGCGGAGAAGAGCTTCTTTATCTTGGACTCTCGTGATACGTTATATTGGTTCTTGTACGAAGAATGATGTTCGTTAAAAATTAGCGGTAAAATTACGTAAGCATTGGACATGATGTCGAGGATCAAATTTTTACTGCAGACCACGGTATCATTCACTTATCCCTCGCTGTGTTGCAGTCATTCCTTTTCCTGAAGAAACAGTCAATTCAACCCTGAATCATATCATGAGGATACTGCGAAAAATGGCCAAGTCAAAAATCAACTTGGTCACTTTTTACTGTATTACCATCAGTTCTATGGACTTGGTCATATATTCGCAGTGTCAAAATAAACTGAAAATATTTAAGTTTATTTTTTGACACTGCGGATATATGACCAAGTCCATAGGACTGATGGTAATACAGTAAAAAGTGACCAAGTTGATTTTTGACTTGGTCACTTTTCGCAGTATACCCACGACATGTCAAAATTTGGTCGTTGACGTCATGTCCCATGGTTACGTGAATTTCGTGGTAATTTTCAATTAAAATTTCGCTCCGCGTGGGAGAAACATTTATTATTGGCTCTGAGATAATGTCGTATGAGAGCACTTAATCCTCGTGTCGATCACCGAGTATTTGGCTGTTTTTTTCACTCAAATATATACGTATTTTTCAAAATTATTAAGCTTTTACATCGGGTTTCTGTTATATGCTTCGTGCTCTGAATATATCCGCGTGTACTAATTTTTATGGGGGCCAAACAGGGTCCCGAGTTTTTAGCCCTGCCAATTGTCGGGGCCCGTTAGAATACGCTAGCCAGGCCCCATGGTCGCGTGTCGCAGCGACACGCCTTATCTCGAGTGCTAGATAGTTCATCCAGTGTTGTTGGCAATGGTGGTACGTAAACCTTATCTTTAATGCAGAACGCATTACGACTGCTGTTAAAAGTATCGATCGACACACATTGCAACGTGAATGAACTGAACTGGGCTATATCGTTTGGACGTATGTATGTCATGTGACGCGAGGAGTCCACATCGAACATTTGTAATGATATGCTCAAGAACTTGAATATTTTCCCTTTCTATTGACATGTCTAGCTACTATTACATCTTTAGTACTTTCTGAACTATATATATTTTTAAAACCCGATGACTCTTTTGTAGTAACTCTGTATGAAGATTTTTATTTTGAAATAATCTCACCTGCACATTAATAAGCCACGATTTCTTATCTTTGGAATCGGTGACCACCGCAATCCTTCATATCAGACAATGTGACGTTTCCACAACAGAAGTGTACATCTTTCATATTTAAGGCACGTATTTACGTTTGACAAGACTTTTCAGTACATTCGTAAAGTTCAAGACAAATACTCTTACGAGTCTAAATTTATACGAAGAATCTTCCGCCGCGCTGCTCGTCCGACGCTTCGCCCGCGCGACGAGCCCTCGTGTAATGCCTGCAACTCCGCGACCAAAACTCACCGGCGGCGCGCGATACACGCGGGCTTTCTTGCGCGCGCCCGGCTCTCAGAAACAATGGCGCGAACGAAGAGCTAAGTCGTCGCTTCGCCGGGATAATATTTGCCGTGTCTTCCGCACAATGGACGTCTTAATTCGTCTCGCAGATACCGGCTCTCGAGTATTAACTCGCGAATTGTTCGCGATAAATACGCCCCATAACTTATCGGATCAAAGAGCGAGGATTCCGCGGGTCGAGAGCTCCGATGAAGCCGCGCGGTGACATACCTTCGCCCTCGCCGCGGCACCCGGTATACCGGGACCAGAGTGGTTAGACTTGGAAAACCGCACCAAAGAAAAAATTATTTTGAAGTTTTAATAAGACTAGTTTTTGCTGAAAATTCCTTGCCATCATGACGAAAATATAACATGCAGTATTATATTATCTGTGACAGCGAAAGATTTGTCAAGTAATAGTACACGAAAAAAAAAAAAAGAAATAAAAAGTAACATTTACAAAGTTCGTGATAAAATACGAGACGAGACCAATTTATTGTTACGATAACTCTAATTTTAGTAAAAATTGCAGCAAACGTTTGCAACTTCTACAGGTTTTACTATAATTTTTACTAAAATTGTAGTTATCATAACAAAAAATTGGTCTTGTCCCGAAATTTATCACAAACTTTTTTCCGCGTGCAAATATTTGCTGAGATAGCAAATATTTTTATCGAAAAAAATTTCATTGTGATTTTACAGTGAAATTTTTTATCATCGAATATAAACTTGCTGCCACAGATAATATGTATTTCCGTCATGACGGCAAAAAGTTCCCAGCAAAACCTAATTTTGCTAAGACTACAAAATCATTTTGTTTTTCATACGATCAATAAAGAGAGAAGATCATTCCTCGAAACTTCACTATTGATACACTTCGCGAGGAACACCATTAGAAGTTGTTAAAAGCTCCCAGCACATTTGTAGATTAAATTTACAAAACTAATATTGTGAAATTCAAAAACGATTGGGAGTTTACGGTACGTATTGTCATTTCACGATGTCTTATTGCGATTCTACACCGTTCATCGTGACTTTCCCAAAAAAAAAGTAGCAACTTTACTACACTTTTGTATTTGTTAAGAATTTCCAACACAATCTGTGAATTCGAAACAGACATTTTTTGCGGTGTAATTTGCACTGTTGCATCAGATATCTCCATCGACTAGATTTAGGATCTCTACCATCCACGTAACCTTCTTAGCGTATAAACCTCTTTGCAACGTCGCCTCCTTGTGTCATCCATAGTTTTGTCGATTTGATTGCACAAAACTCCTAATCTGAACGAAAACTACCAGGAATACGTACAACTCTAGCCGACAGAGTCAGGTGAGAAATCAGGGAAAGGCCAGGGAGAGAATAGTCGGAAAATTCTATAATCAAGTTTCTACTGCAGCCACCCGCCGAGGACGTCGCGCGTCCCAGTCGAATACATACATATATCCGACTCCGCGCGGAATTAATTTCCCTTAACCGGAGCGAGACGCAGTCGGAAGATCCTCCGGATACCCGGTGGATTAATAAACGCTCTTCGCGCCGGCACGTGGCCTTAAAAACGATTCATTTCGGGGCGAGATTGAAACGTTAAACGTCGGACGTTCGTTAGGGCGCGACGCGTGAGCGCCGGGGGAGGGACGAAGAGGGATGTAAAGTTTTACGAGGCCTGACCGGCCGATCTCCGCCGCTTTTCGCTCCCGTGACGAGCGCCGTGCGCCTCTTTTTTTTCCTTTTATTGTCAACCGTAAAAGCCCAACGAACGGAAAACAAGATCGCGCCCCCCCCCCCCCCCCCCCCGGAGGATGACGGATATTTGGACGGCGGAGAGACGAAAAACGACCGTTCGATTAAACGGACGGGGCCGCGTAACGTAAACGAACGTCGCTGCCCTCGTAAAGGCGGGACGAGAAATGAAGGGTTGTGGGCGCGTTGCGCGTGCAGGGAAGTCGCTTCGCGGACGTCCGATTCTTTCGACCGGCGAATATAAGGAGGTTTCACGGCGAGAGGCAAGAGAGCGGGTCGAGCGACGACGAATGTCCAATAACGTCGAATGGATTTTACGAGAATATGACGTTTCGACGTCGTGAATTTTCTTTGGGGAGCGATAGGGGTATTATTTGCAGCGAAGGGAGGATTCCGTTAAAATATTGCACACGATGGTAGTACGGTATTTGACAAGAAAACATTCATATTTCTATATTCAATTTTTTGAATCTGTACATCGGTATATTTAATGTCAGACGAAAAAGAAAATGTCTGAAAAGATAATCATTCCCAGAGTTATGAGTACGTTTTTCTCTACTGACATGAGTTATGACACCCTCGAAGATCCATTGGAGACGCACTTATGCCAAGCAACGGATGCGAGAAATAAATTTTCTGAGCGATGACGTATGCTGCATTTCAAAATATCATATTGCGGCTTAAATGAGGCTGAAAATGACAAATAAATAATACATTTTGTCATCATTTCGTCCAATTTTTTCGAATTATCATTTTTAAAATCAGTCAACTATCGTATTGAATGGTGAAAATGATATAAAAATTCTGTTCTCACATAATTATTGTCAAATTGCCAAACTTTGCTAATGCGAAGAATATTTGAATCGATATTCTTTAAATGTGGGATTTTTCACATATATATGTCACGCGTGTTTTTAAGCGTAAAATTTGGAATATACACAGAAAATGTATGGTTGTATTAGAATAGCGGCAATATAACACGCGTACATAGCTTTGCAGTGTATAATGTCAATCATTATTTATCGTTCATTATTTTAGAAAATTAACCTTTATGAGATTGGACTATATAGAATGTCTTCTGTAAGTAACCAATAACAGAATCACGGTAGCATCCCTCGCACTTCTATCGAAATTTATTATCGATCCATCATTCCTTCAAAAAATTGACAAATTTGCTTGACAAATTTTGTACGAAAAAATCACTCATACCTACGTTCGTTTCAGTGCTGAAATCCGTGTGCCTCGTATTTATACGTTAGTTACGGTAGAGCTTTTCTCTTCCTCCCCTTCCTCACTTATGGTAAAATTCTATAATGCCACGCTAGCCGCCCTTGCGCGAAACGCCTGGTAAATCCCTCCTCGATTCCCCCGTATTAAACTCCGAGAGTGAAGCGTACTCGTCTGCGCTCTTCGGCACGAGGGAGAGGGAGGGATTATCATCGAGGCCACGGCCGAAGTTATTCGTACTCACGATGCTGCTACGTGCAATCCTGCCGTGATCCGATGAGTATCGACTTTTCTCTCGTGAGAGAAAAAACATGCACATCGACTCACCGATGTAAAATGTTCGCCGGGTGGAATTATTGCATAATCGTGACCAGTCGAATTAATTGCGGAGGGTGCGGAATTATTAGGTAAATGAAAGGACATTTTTTTGTACTCCATCGTCTCTTAAATATTAATACTGGAATTGCGCTTACACGATTACGACGATCTAAAACGATCCTTTTGACGGATAATTATTTTGTTGTCTGTGAATTTTTTTATAGATCGAAATGTAATTTATAAAAAAGCATTCCATCAATTTAGGCGAAAACACAATGGGTTACGAGATAATCAGAATTGAATAGCACAGCAGATAAGTCAGCAGTTTAATTTTCCGGCGTACATACAGACACTGTTAAAAATATTCATCTTACAAGTCAGGACAACATTCCTAGAATTTCAAAATTAAGAAACAATCGAAATTATTGAAAAATTGTTACTTGAAATTAAAATAAATGTATGTCCTTTAAAATTATAAGAGTTTGAATTCTTGTAATTGAAGTATTATATTATACATTCGTGTGTATTGTCGTGTTTGAAAATGAAGGAATTTTTTAACCCTGTACGGTAATTTTAATATTAACGACACGACAACGTTATGCTTCTAAAAAAGATCTTTCTTTACTCACAATATCTTATAGAAATGTTCTTATATCTGATAAAAAAGCCTGACTTTTCCCTTTCCAAGCTTTTTGTAACTTGCTAAAATTGAGCGCACCGAAAAAGGGAGGTGAAAAATTACAACTATTCATTCGCTTTCAAAAACTACTCCACCAAAAACGTTTTGATGGCATCAAAATGGACGTCTGCACCCTCCGACGATCCCAATAATAACTCAAAAGAAAAAGCAGGAAGAGATAGGGTCACTGTCAAAGCCTCTCCTTCACCCCTTGCCCCAGAATACAACCGCGTTTCGACAACCCGAACTTTATCGCAAAGAGGGTGGACCGCGCGGACATCCCTCGTAGAGAATTCCTCGCGGCCATTTTCTATTATTCCATCCAATAATTGTCCACTTCGTTAAAAACACCCTCGTCTTCATCCGCCGTCACCGAGCATCCCTTCCCGCGACAACAAAGAAAAACAAAGGCGCGTCGGGGAGGAAAATAACCGCAGGGATGTAGTCGACCGGGAAGTGCCAGAAATCTGGGGCAAAAGTGGGATAGATACCCCAGTTTTTATACTTACGCGAATCAACATTTTAGACCTACTATTTTGGGTTTACAGGAGGTCGATTTTTTATTGCATCGATATCTTATGCTGCGCCTAAAATGGTCCGTTAGTGAATATTTCATAAATTTTAGGTTTAAAAGAGGGGCTATAGGCCGAGCAGACAAATAGCAGGCCGAATGGAGTATTAAAAGCATCAAAAAGTAGGAATAAAATTTCGACTCGCGGGTAACTTTAAACGCGATTATCTCAAAACGCAGTGGAAATGTACAAAAAATGTAGAGTAATTTGTTCATGGTAAAAATATAGAGAAATATTTTTCATTTATACCTTTTTTCGATATCTCCAATTGCTTTCGAGATATAATCGATTTTAAACTCGCTCTTCAACCTTTTATCCTATCGGTCCTTCCAGCATTCCGACGACTGAGATTTAATCAAATCCCGGGCGCGTGATAAGGATAAATCTGTTCGTTGTTCTTCCGCTCGCGTCGCGACGCCGTTTACTGAGAATTTACCGATAATCGGCGAAAGCGTATAAAAAGTAGAAATTCCTCGGGGGGGATCAGACCGTTACTGTGGTATACGCGATCCTCTTCAAAGGACGTCGAGAATCGCCGATTGTCCTCCCTTCGAAAGGGTTGACGGATTAGTAAGTTAAAAAAAAGAACAGTATCTCTCACATTGACAGCAATACGCTTTTCCGTGTCCTTTCTCGTTCTTCCTTTTCTCTCGCAGCGTCCCGCGACGCAGGACTTTTAGCGTCCTGCTCAAGAGACGCGGAAAGCATGCGTACCGCCCAACTCTCGAAACGTGTTTGCGCAAGATGATGCCAAAACGGTCCCTCTGTTATCTTCCATTATAAAGTTGAAATTTACGATTTTTCACGGTGCGTCACAGTGGAAGGAACGATATTGCGTGGCACGCGAGAGCGATACTTCACGTTTATGCGTTAATATGCAACAGATGCGGGACCTAAAAACTTTTGCCCGACTTTTGCTGTCCGAGTGGGTAAGTTATATCAGGGGTAAGTAAGGGAGAAAAGAGAGAGCGATCCACGTGCGCTCGTTCTTCTCTGTCGCGCGTGTGTATCTTTATATGCGCGTATGGCCGCGTAGAAATACCTTAAAACGATTTACGAAAGTCTCGGTACCTACATTGAGAAAAATGATGCTTCAAAATATAGTAACCAATCCTAGAAAGTATGGGGAAAAAAACTCCAGGTAAGAAATCTAGCGATACTGCAGTTATGAATGCCATATATAAGATTGACTTCTGTCAGACGTAAATTAAAATCCTAAACTGTACATATAAGTCCTAAATTCAAATCCTATACAGTCCTATACAGTACATACAAATCCTATGCAATATAGTATTTAACCAAATACATAACAATCTCATCACTAAGTGTCCTAGCTGATATTTGTCCTTCATACTTTCTGAGATTGATTGCTATGTTTTTAATTATCTTTTTTGTCAATATATGCTGGAGATAATAGGATTGACTGATAATGCAATTGGAACAAAATGCGTGGGTTTGATTTTCGTATGGAAATAGGATTTTCTTCGTGTTCGAGCATGGGTTCCAGTTGTAAGTCAATTTAATCGATTATTTTCATTGAGAAACGATCTAAATATTATTTGTTTACGAATCACATTCATTGGTGGACTGAAACTCCATAGCAATTTGTGCAATGTAATTGCACATTAAGAGCAACCAGAGCGGTGTGACATAATAGAAACTGCTGCATTTTAGAAGCAATTCGTGCAGCGTAGGTACGTGCTAGGGACAGTAGTAACACTCGCAATAGAGACAGCCGGACTTGAAACAGACCCTCTTCCGACGTTGCATGTTACTGACGTATGAAGGCATACATTTTATCATTAAAGGAGGAATTGGAAAGATTATCGGCGAGACTTTACAACTGTTCGATCCTAAGAAATCAATTAAAGGATAAACGGGGAGTAATAGAAAATCAGGATCAAAATACCATGCACGCGAATTGTTCCGTAGCTTTTACTGGCTTTTATAAAAACCAGAGAGAGAGGGGCCATATTTTTCTAACAATTTAGCAAGAGCATGTTTATTTGACTCGAATAGATGACGATTATGTAAATATTATTGATTGAATTGAATAATATTCTTATCTAATTTATATTCATTCGAATCAAGTACTCGTAAATATACTCTTACGACTGTACAGCAGCATACTTGTTTGATCTAACAAGTTTTTTCTCAACGCATCATCTTGTACATATACGAGCATGTAAAGAATACAGGGACATAGGACTAACGATAAAAAAAGAGCAAAGTGAGCAAAAATATAAATTGAAACAAATAGATCAAGCAACTGTAAATATATACAAGAAAGGAAAAGAGAAGTAAGAGACCAACTGCTTTTTCAGAAATAGAAATTCCATTGAAACGGTTAAACTTGATTCAAACGAAGATCGCGTTAAGGTTGCCAAAACGAGCTGGCTTGCCGAAGGTATATATATACGCGAGCAACGCGGCGAGGCGCGGTGTGTGTACACATATATACAGGGTGTTCATTTTAAAACTTACCACCCACGTTATCTGCGTAAAGAGACATATTTCTGAAAATCGCCGAGACACGTCAACAAAATTATTGAGGGGGAACATTTTTTATAAAAATTCGACGCCCCCCCCCCCCCTTAACCACCTGACTCCGGGGGCGGTAACCCCAATATTCTTAAATGGAACAGGGGGTCGAGTGATACCTCATTTTAAAGGGCTTTTAATTGTGTACATTTTGACGTCCTACTTTTCAAATTTGACGTTAAAATGAGGTATCACTCGACCCCCTGTTCCATTTAAGAATATTGGGGTTACCGCCCCCGGAGTCAGGTGGTTGAGGGGTGGGGGGGGGCGTCGAATTTTTATAAAAAATGTTCCCCCTCAATAATTTTGTTGACGTGTCTCGGCGATTTTCAGAAATATGTCTCTTTACGCAGATAACGTGGGTGGTAAGTTTTAAAATGAACACCCTGTATACACGTCAGTTCATTTACATCGCCGCTCGGGAACGGCGCGCGTCTTGCGGGTAATATCGTATGTACACGCACTTATGTATTCATTTGAAGCCGCTCTAGAGCCCTCTTTGGTATTCAGCCGATAAAAGCAGCTTACACGGATCTTCGCGTTCCGTTTCATGAATTTTTTTACCCCGCCTTGCAGCGCGCGCCTATATATACCACTGGCGTATATGACTACGGCTCGTAAAATGGACGCGCGAGCGACATGCCGTTTAATAATAATAATGACGATAACATCCACCCGCCGTCGCGCGGCAATCGCCTTAGGTATGAGACTTTACGCGTTCTTTATGCCTCGTAAAGGGGAAAATTCGATAACTCGGGGAAAAAGCGAGAAAGGGGATAGAGCCTACAGAATTGATCGCGGTCCTTTGTGCTTCGCGTGTCATCCCCCTTTCAGGCACTTTGTTAAAACGCCGCGCAGAATTTGAAATGGCAGCCACATTCACGTGCACCTATATATGCGTATATAACGGAAAGAAAAATACGGTTGAGCGCTATTTATAATTTCATCGATAACTTAACAGGCGAATCGTACGTTGTCTCAATTTTATTTTCTCCCTTTTTCTTTTTTTTTTCCATTTCTTATTAGAAGAATAACAAATTCTATTGTAAGTAGACTGAAAATAATAATTCTTTCGTTTTTAAATAATCATCTCTTTGCCTGATGCGCGTTAAATAATTCATTTAAATTCAATGAGGAACTTATTATATGAAGAGTGAGTCTCCTAACATTAGAACTTGAAATAGCTTTTTAATTTTAAGATAGATTAGGCAAAATTCATACTATCCTATATTTGTATGAATAAATAGTTATTTATTTAAATGAGATGAACATGCAGTAAAAATGAAGAATTAGTATCTTTGCTCGATCTTTTTCATATGGTTGCCGTGAACATTCAATTAACTAGAGTAGGTATAGTTATAATTTTGTATTAGGTCGCCATAAAAATTTTGTTATATCTGAAGACCAATTTTTATAGTTCAAGTGTAATAAAACTTTTGTGGCAACCTGATGATATATTTAACTAGGTTACATGTTTTTATTAGTTATTGCTATTAGTATCGTGCAAGACAATTTTTTATCGCCTATCTTAATGCTCCATGTAATTAAAGTAAATTATAGAATTAATATTAGCAGTCAATAAAATCCAGTTTGACGATTATAAAATGTATTGTCCCACTCGGTATAAGAATTCACACACTGAAACATTCGAAAATCCGTGGAGCGCGCTTTCATTCAAAGGCAGAGATTATTTCGTATCGATGGTTCGGTAACTTTTTTCTCTCCGTAACTTTCTTCCATGTGATATATGTCCGCGTCTGACCCTCCAACAGTTCCTCTTTCCCTCTCCTGCTCTGCGAATCCCCGACAGATCTTTATATATCCATATCCTCCTCTCCTGTCCAAAACTCCACTCGTTATCGGTATCTTCGGGGCGTTCCAATTTAAATATCTCGAGAATACGACTTTAATGGAACGTATAGGAATTGCGTGTGGTCATAAGTATATGTATAGTAGATACATTAGGAAGATAGTCTATTAATAGTGAATAAAAATAATTTCAAATACGGGGAAATAAAAATTTTGTTACAGGGATAAAATAAATCGTAACGTTTACAAAGTTGTTGGTAAATTTCGGGACAAGGCCAACTTATTGTTACGATAACTACAATTTTAATAAAAATTGCAGTAAAATTTATATAAAATTTATAACTATAATAACAGTTGCCGCGTGAGCCTAAAATTTTTGATTATAGTAAAACTTGTAGAAGTTGCAAGCGTTGCTGTAAATTTTACTAAAATTATAGTTATCGTAACAATAAATCAGCCTTGTCCCGAAATTTACCACAAACTTTGTATTTTTTTCCGTGTAGAAGTAAGTATACGTTAATTATTATAGTGTTTCTTTTTCATTCAAATGATTGTCTCAGGGGATTTGATTATGTCAAATAAATATCGTAATAGTTAACGAATATTTACTTGATCCAATAAAATATTTCTTTCGCCATGTTTAAACAAACGTTTATTAACTACAAGTAAACTGTTTTCTCGATATAGATACTTGTATAGTACCTATACACAAGTGATGCATTTTTCGATGCATTTCAAAATAAGGATGATACTAAAAATTATAAATAGTTATTTCATTCATCTCAATGTGAAGGAAAATTGCGCGAAACACTTATCCCTAATTTTCAATTACATTAAATTAAAACGTATTATCAATAGTTTATCAACGTCACCGTAATGATCAGTATGTGAAAGATATTTGAAATTTCTTCCATTCCATTACGGCTTTTTCGTTATGAATATTAATCACGTTTGTTCGGTAAAGTTTTACAATATATCTTCGCAACTTTTACAAACCCGAATCATCATTCCGCGCCCCCATCAATTAGCATCAAATTCCCCCGCGTTGCTGCGACTATACGCACCAAAAACAGGCCGCTTTTTTAAAGCCCCGTTTACGCGGAATTAGGATCGATTTTTTTTCTAATTTCAAACACATCGTCGGCGACCCTTAATAAAGTTTTATGAGGACGATCCGCCCCGTAGGCTCGGGCTACGGGTTCGTCCGTGAAAGATTTAAGGGACTGCCGCGCGCGCGAATCGGATATTAAAATTTTACAGACTCGTTCACTCATCCTCCCATTGCATGCGCTGGTTGCATGGCGCCGGCATGAACGCGGAAGTAAAGAGGGGGGAAAAGCAAAAAACAAAAAAGCAAAAACAAGACGGAGTTACGGTAGGGCGACACGTATATGCATAGTGGAGAACGAATCTCTTTGACGAATGCCGCGTCGATCGCGTGGCGCCAAGTTAAATTAGAACTGTGTGCGCTAACTAGACGAACTCTGGTATTTAAATGCACGCTAATGGAATGCACTGTATCGAATTCACGACCGCAAGTCGCTATCGTCGCGCGGTCACGTAACACTAAATATACGTTCGCTAATAGATTTACGCGTGGGCACGTGCGCGGAGCGGGGGAGGTGGTACGAGCCGTCACGATAGGGGTAAAATGTTATGCGAGCTGTGAGACGCGTGAGAAAACAAGCGTATCCGTATTACAGCATCTCTAAATGCGAAAGATTGCAGTAGAAATTAAGAAAAAGTCAATCTAAAGGCAAAAGAACGTGTACAATTTTTTTCTTTTGAAACGAGAGAAATACGCGAGAAAAGTGTAAAGATGGTGAAATAAAGAAATTGGTCGATGCGCCATTTTAGGGCTAATTTTTGTTAAATCACGAAAGGTAAAGGTAGAAGAGCGTATCGATAAATACCTAAATCCAATTCCAACTGCGATATTAAGAATTAGGCCTATTAATAATTAATGCAGCGAAATGAACCTCGATTGTACAATATAAAAGCAAAATATGATTTGTTTTTTTTTTGTCATTTGAATACCGATATAATGATTTGGTCTTTTCGCAGAGGTAGCTGCGTTCCAACCCGGACTGTCGAAGGTACTGCAACGGTGTTAGGGTAAGTCAGTTCTTTATGTCCATTTAAATCACTCGTTTATTCAGTTGCATCGTTGCCGATGAACGATGCGACGCTTCTCCGAGAAGCAAATATTTCGCGATGCACTTTTCTTTGATGCACGCGTCTGCCGTGATATTTTCACGGGAAATAATATCGTAGAAAAGCCGAGATATACCTACGCTTTATTGAAACAATTGAATCTGACGAGCCGATTAATATTATACATATCACAAGAGGCTAGATCTAACACACCAAGAAAGAAACTTCGGTTACTATTACTTATCTCATTGTCTATGAGCTTTTGGCTCACATTTATATAACACTTTTTTGAAGACTATATTTTTATCTATAACAAAGTCTTAGTCCATGTGGATCAAAAAGTTCATAAATAATAAGATAATAGTGACTGAAGTTTCTTTCCCGGCGAGTAAGTTTAGCTGCATATAGTATATGCAGATATAATGAAGTCCAACATAATTCAACAATAATGATTGTTATAAAATTATTTATGCGTCCATTTGTTCATATTACCAATTCAGTTTTCTCATAAAAAATATTTATTTTTCAAAAAATCAGTTTTTAATCTGTATATAGGTACATATTTAATATCACGCGAAAAAGAAAATACACTCGAAAGGATAATTATTCGTCGAGTTATATAAACGCATTTCCCTGCGACATTGTGACGTCATCAAAATGTAAAAGAGATGCACTTATGCCAAGCAACGAGCGCGAGAAACATAAGCTTACAACACGATGACGTAGCTGCATTTCAAAATCTCATTTTCCAGCTCAAATAAGATCGAAAATGAAAAATGAAAAATACGAAGCAAATAATCTTCTCTCAATTTTTCGAATCTGTAATTTAACAAGTTTGTGAGAAAACTGAATTCATCAAATAACGACCATTAATTCACCAAAAATTGTATATGCGTTTTTTTTTCCTTTTTACCAATTAGCAACTTGGTACTCTTCCGACAAGTGAAAGAGTCCCTCGACAGGCTTTTTTTTTTCCAATGCCCGCATCTGCTGAAAAACTGTAACGAAAGGCAAATTTCGGGAAACTCGATATATATACGATCTATATATACACTTCGCACCAATTGAAACGAACTACTCGACGCGTACCCACGTAATACGCCCAACGACATAATCGTGCTCAACACGGTTCATCGGTGATTATCGTTGCTACCCTGCAGTTATTACCATTACAATCGCTCGCTGCTTCCTAGTGGCGCCGCGTTCTCGTAACGATGCGCGACCGGCACGCAATCGGGACTGTGAATGGAGCTCTGATGCGGGTGGAGTGCACCACCAAGACGCGCTGGAGCAGTGCGAGCACTCCCGGGGAAAAGGAGCGGGCGGGGCGCGCGGAAAATATAAAAATGTTACCTCGTTATCAGATACTTTATTATCGTCGTTATTGCGCTCGTGGAAACTCTATTACCGCCGGTTCCAGCGCGTGTCGGTTGTATTATCCCGCGACGGTCGCAATCCAGTCGTGGCGAAATTCAAAACGAAGGGGATTCGCGCGGCGCTGTTTCGCGATGAAATTTTCTCGGGGCGGTTATTTTTCGCTTTTCTCTCGTTACGCGCCGAGACTGCTTAACTTTCGTCGCGTACGTACGAGCCTGGTGAAATGTTTTATTTTTATGTTAATGTTGACCGTACTGTTGCCTCGGACTACCATTGCGCGATGTTACATAATTGAGGGTGAACTTAGCATTATATAGGTTGGTCGTCTCGAGAGGGAATTTAGTTAGAGATCCTCTATATAGGGTTCTCTCTATTTCTCTCTCTTAACAAAAATGTGTTATTACAATTACTTAGATTGATTAAGCTTAGGCTTGCTATCCAAAATTACGCGTTTTCCGTTCGTTCTTTGAATTTGTACTTCCATTTTCTTTATTTTCGTAACTGTGATCCATAGATATTAATGCCCTGATCGAATAAATTGCCCAGGAGGGAAGGTTTTATGTGTTTCGTATGTGGTTCATATGTGGATTTGGTCATATGTGAATTATATTGATATTATTTCTGTATTAATCATATGAAGACTATATTTGGATTTTTTAATGTTAGTATATTCATATATTGGAAATCATATGTAGAACTTTTCCGCTCAATTGACCCCCCTCCCCCTCTCTTTTTATAGGGCTTTGTTAGTCTTTCGAAAAATCAGATCGACATGCATTGACGAAGCCTCATATGAGAACAGGAAATTATTCTAATTAAAATCAAAGCGGCAATGCTAATAATAAACTAATTGTAGTTTGGAAAAATCTTCATCAAGTTAAAAGCAGTTTTGAAATAATAAAAACGTGATTCTATTGGAAATCCTCGTCAATAATAAATTAATTTTAACTCATCGCAACTGGCTTTCGGCAGAGTCTCAAAACATTTACTTTCAGGAATTAACCCCTTCAGACCTGGCGTACACGAGAATGTACATTGGATTTAAGCTATTTTATTTAAAAATGTTACGCGAAAACACAACTTTGTACTGTTTGCACATAAATATAAGAAAATTAAAAAAATAAAGATTGCAAAAATATGTTAAAATATAATAATACCCCAAAGGCTAAAACATCATTAACAATATTGTTTACTCCGCGAAAAAAACATCAGGTCTGAAGGGGTTAAAAGTTCGACTCGTCATTTGAAAACGAGTTTCGCACTCACAAGTGCAACTGGTAGGCCAGCCTAACAAAAAATGTCAAACTTCAGAAGTTCCAATGAGCTCTGGATAAGAATAAAGATAAGAATAGCTCAATTTATAGTCGACCTATACCCGAAAATTTTCTACTCGGTATTTTAGACAAAAATACAATATTTTGTTCGCCCCGAGAAAAGAATTTATTCGATTATATACAATTTTTCTTCTACCGAATCTACAAAGTTCACACTTATAGGTCAGTTCGCCGCGCAAACAACATTTAGACAGTCTGAGAATAATTTATACAGGTACAAAAGGGTAGCGGGTCCGTTCCAAATATAACAACCCCTCCGCGACGGGCGACAGGAACTTTAACACGAAAACGCTTCGTATGAGAGTACTTCCCCTTTCCTCTCGCGCGACTCATCCTCACTTCCTGTCATATTTACAAGCAGTACGACGTAAGTACACACGTGACGATATCCGCGCGAAATTCCATCCCCGCGTGCGAGGGCGAATCGTTAGTCAATATATGCGCCCCCGAGCGACAATTTTCCGGTTTTCCTCGTCGCGGTCCCGAAGGCCCACCCTCTCGCGCGCCCCTTTGATGTCACCGCATCGCAGTACGACGTCACCCCCGGCGTTACGCGCGTCTAACTCGTCGGCGCCGAGGCGACGAAAGTCGTCGCTCCTTGAAGCGCTTAGAACCCTTCCGCGTGGCTACATCTCGCCACCGTCGACTAACAAGATACCGCGTCGTAATCGCGTAGGTGCTGATCCTTCCGGTGAAATTCACGCGAGAGCTGCTGGAAATGAGATTTCGCCCGCGGCTATACCTTCGCGTCGCTCCTGTGCTCGGTTTCCTCCCTCGTTTTCTCGGAACAGTCTCCTTTCTTTCCTTTTCTCTGATTGGCGAGATCAGAGAATTCTCTCGTGGAGAAGAAAGCTGTGGCTGCATTTCGGGCAGCCTGGCTTATTAGGTACGGATAAAACAGATATTAGTTATACAGTGAAAATTATTTTACGCGTTGTATTTGTAATAATCACGGTCGCGGTAAATATTACTGTATCGTGGGTTACGTGCACCATTCAAGAATAAACACACTCTGCCCCTTAGAAGTACTCATATATTACTGTAAAATATTATTAGACTGAGAAAAATGATGTTTCACAATGTAGCAATAAATACCAGAAAGTATGGAGAAAAAACTCCAGGTAAAGAAGTCTAGTGACAGTGGAGTTATGAATTCAGTTAAATACTGTACTGTGTGTAAAATATATTTTTGTCAAACGTAAATTTAAATTGTATACAGTTTTACACATACATATGAGTTCTATATAATACAGTATTTAACCGAATTCACAACTATCCCGCCACTGCGTTTCTTACCGGAAGATTTCCCCCCATACTTTTTGGGATTGATTACTTAATTTTAAAAGATTCCTTTTCTCTCAGTGTACGCTGGAGATAACGGAATTGATTGATAATAAAATTGGAACGCTGCATGGATTTGGTTTTCGCATGGAATAAATAGGGTTTTCTTCGTGTTCGATCTTGGGTTCCAGTTATAAATCAGTTTTTTGTTTAATTAATTATTTTAATTGAGAAACAATCTAGATAATATTTTTTTGTTAATCACGTTCATCGTTGGACTGAAACTCCATCGCAATTTGTACAATATAATTGCACATTAAGAGCAATCAGAGCGGTGTAGCATAGGTAATAGAAACTGCTGCGTTTTAGATAATGTACGTGCTATGGGCAGTAGTAACACTCGCAATAGAAACAGCCGGACTTGAAACAGACCCTCTTCCGACGTGGCATGTTACTGACGTTTAAAGGTATATATTTTATCACTAAAGGAGGAATTGGAAAGATTATCGGCGAGGCTTTAGAACTATCACAGATCCTAAGAAATCAATTAAAGGATAAACGGGGAGTAGTAGAAAATCAGGATCAAAATACCATGCACTCGAGTTGGTCTGTAGCTTTTACTGGAATTTATAAAAACCAGGGGCCATATTTTTTCTGATAATTAAACAAATAATCAATTTATCAATTACAAAACAAAAAGTTTATGATTTATTAATCTATTACACTTATATAATAAAAAGAATGCCGTGAAAACCTTAGCTGATCGAAAACTGGGTCCGTGACGGTGCGCCTGTCGATATGCAACCTGCTAACTAACGAGTAGATTATGCAACAGGTTGCATAATCCCACAATTTCAATTAAACTCCAATAACGCAGCTATCGAACTGCTTTGCCACGCCGGCACAGAGGAATATGATTCGGAGGAATATTCACAAATAACCAGAAATCGAATAAAAACAAAACCTGAGCAATACTCTCCAATCAGAGACCGGCTGCAGCTCGAATCGAATCTCTCTTCTCGCAATCACAACGCGAATAAAATGCGGAGACCCGCAAACCGCGCATCGAAGCTACGAAATCAATTTCCTTCGAATCGCCGTACAGAAGCCGCAAGCTCGGCCGAGAAAGAAAGCTCGTACAGCGCTCCCGCCTCCCATGAGCCTCCTACAGCCTCGCGAAAGCTCGCACCCCCACACACATACTCCGCATCCCCCCCATCGTTCTCACACTCCCCTCTCGAAAATCCGGCATCGGCCGAACGACGCGCGCGCGCGCGCCCCGCAACCGAGCTTTCTCGACGCTGCAAGCCCCGATGAACTTCGCCGATGGTGCCACCTACCCTGTTCGAACTTTCTCGTGAACCCGCTTCTCACTCGGCGTCCGACGCTTTTTCGACGCGAGAAAGCTCGACGCCCAGCGTCGTCGCGACGTCACTTCCCCTCCCCCGCGTCGCGGAAGCTCGCGGTGACGCATGGATCCATTTGCAAATGGCTTTTCCTGGGCGCGCGCGCGCAACGCCGAGAGAAAACTCTCCGATGCATATTTAATGAGGGTACTCGACCGACGGGCGTTGTACTCGCCTACATTACATTCGTCGCTCTGGAAAATTAACGTGCCATTCCCAAAGCCACACGCCGCCTCGTCCGACTGCCGTGCCGCGCGCGGTAAAGTGTGGGGGGGGGGGAGGAGGAGTGCCTGTTATTTTCCATCGCGTCACTCGCGCGATCGCGAAAACGTGCCCCTCGTCGGCGGGGAGGAAAGGAGCGTGATTGTGTCGGAGAGGGACGAGGCGGAAGCGGGAGAGAGAAAGAATGCGCTTCAGCGGAAGATGGATGGGCGCGAGATCGAGAAGAATAAACGGGGAATCGATTGTTATAACGAAGCTGAGGCGAATCGCGCGGCACTTTGTCACTATTCCGGCACACCTCGTTCAATTAGACGCTTTTCCTTCTACGTCACGGTCGGAGAGGAGCCGCAAGCTCCCTTTCAATCGGATTTCAGTAACGATGACTGGTGGCCGTTGGATGCGATTAAATTGGATTTATTAAGCCGTACAAGGTGATACACGGCGCTTTGTGCGCAGCGGTAGAGAGCTTCGTGGTTGCCTACCGTCAGGCGCAACTGGAGGCGGTAATGCTGCGCCTGTGGAAGGCTGTCACGAAATTCGTTTACTTCCAAGTTCGAAGTACGTCACATTCCGGGTGTGCAGCTTTCCTTTTTGGTTCGCGCGTAAAACAGCAGATGGTGAATTCTTAACCCCTTACTGCATAATTTTTCTATTTCTTGTAAACAAATATATGACGAAACCATTTTTCTAAATAACGTAAAAAAAACATTCAAAAAATCTATGGATTTTGTTTAATTTTTGGTAAAAACTGAAAAAAAAATGTGTGCCATACATGGCACAATGTGAAAAATAGTATGTATTATAAAATAAAAAAGGCTAAGTATATATATGCATATATTACGACAAATTTATTCTGTATAGCATTTATAAAAACAGCTTCTATCTTTATTCAAGCAAAGAAAAACGTTGCATTTTTCACATTTAATACACATAAAAGATAGGTATTTAAAGGTTATTTACAGAAGATAATGAGTGAAAAGGCGTTTGTGCCATATGTGCCCCATGATGCGGTAAGGGGTTAAGTCAATATTATTGCGATTGGCAGTATCAACCCTTATACGGTCTTTGGGTGATATTTCGCCCATTTTCAATTTCGAACAGTTCTTTCTTGTCCAATTTACAAACCACGTGAAACAACATTTCTTATTGAAATAATGAAGTACTCGTAGTTGGATTAGTTTTGTCTATAAGAAGATGTTTTCTTGAGTTGAGAGGAAAAACATTCTCACCTCAAGAGGAAGACTTTTGATACGGAAACTGCATATCTGTCTAATTATGTCCAGCTGACAATTTGCTTACAGCAAGTGGGATTAGGTATGGAGAGGATTTTAGTCTTCCTACGAGCAGAATTCTATCAGGGTCGTGAATTGAGCAGAATTTCATCCAGTCGCAGGTGGATTCCACTTACGGCAATTGTTTTTTTTTTTGAGTGTGTAGATAAAGAAAAAAATATCTAGAAACAAAAAGCATCCAGCATGATGAAAGAGCGAGATTTGAAGAAAGCGGAGATACTCGTAAATCCGACGGACGAAGCTGCAGCAAATCGAGCGACACGCGCGGAGCGGAGCATTCCACGCGTTCGTCGCTTCTCGTCTCGTTCAATTAGACCTATTCTTCACCTTTTCGCTCCTCGGGAAAAGCGTAGGAGAGATGCAGCATCCATCACCCGGTCACTTCTTGCAGATAACCTCGAGCGCGTCTCGTTCCAACCCCGGCTTAATCAGTCGCGCGACCGTCCGCCCGAGAAAAAAAAAAGAAATTAATCGAAAGGCTAATCGCCTCTTCTTCGTCGTCCGCCTCGTTATCCCGGATTTTTCCTCCCTCTCTGTAAAATCGACGACGCGGAGCCGGGAATTCCGCGCCGCGTCGCTGATGTAGCCGTGATAAGAAGGCGGACTCTCGTTGTTACGCAGCACAAGCGCGTCGCGTTCGCGCTTCGATGAATCGGCGCGCAACGGCGGCCGAATAAAGAACGTATCATCACAGTCGTTACAGTTGGGAGAGGAAAATTATGTCGCCGATCAAAATTAAATTGACGCGCCTTGCGCGTGGGTGGGACACTCCGCGATTATACCGATTGCTCTGAACGTTCGTCCTCGCGTAGGTGATACAGGGTAGTTTACTTCCAATTTTCTTTTTTGTAGCCGACGAAGATATAAAGTTCGCCCACTCTCTGAGAAAAGGTCCACCTGCGATTCGGTGCGGCAAATTGATTTGCCGTGGGTATACCGGGAATATATTCATGTGAAATATATCGCCTATACACAAGAAAAGTGACACAATTCAAAATTGATGTTTTTACATGAGAAGCCTTTAAAGTTTTTGCAAAACTATACTGTTTGATCTGTAAAATATCTGGGTTTTTTGGTTATAAAACGTAACATATAGCTTTAAGTTGCATTAAAACACAAGTTTTTGTATCTAAATTTAGAAAAGTGAATTTTTTGAGTTGTGTCACTTTTTTTTGTGTATAGGCGATATGTATAGGAAGGCGTACAAGGTATCTGGACAAGAAAATGCTCCAAATAGAGCAGAATGTTTTATTGTATTTATAGTAAATACACGAAGAAAAATAACTTGGTTAAAATGAAAAAATGCATTTGGTTAAACGATTTTAGTTATTCTAACCAAATATTTAGTAATTCTAATTACACGTCTAGTTATTCTAACCAGAAAATGGTCATGAAAAATGTAGACTTTCGCGGCTATTGACATTCTATCTGAAGATCATCAGCCCCGATGAAGCAAACTGCAATGTTTGCAAAACGTCGGTAAATTAGTAATTTTGGACACGGCTATCACCTGGAAACCAAGAGTATTAATACTCATAACTAGAAAATTGTCAGTCAAACCAAACAGACGGAGGATCCATATTTCACCAAACGGTTTGGTTATGGTCTGCAGGATTTTGGTTTGATTGACCAGGTTTGATTGACTTATACAAAGAAAAATATTTCGTTGAACAACAAACAAACTAACTATGAATTACCGATAATACTAAATTCCAAATTACTGGTTGGATGCATTTCGAATTGAATTGAATTTATAATCACGAAAGCCCACATTAGATGTTTTCAGCTTATCATTTACGAATAATTTGAACTCTTAACTAACAACATTTTTAATTTAACTTCAACTAAAATTATATTTCCATCAATTCGGATGTCGATTATAAATTAATTCAAGAATTTGTTCGCCGTTAAAATAATCTAGTGATCGCATGAATTCACGAAACAACGAAGATGATACGGATACGTGAGAACCCTGGATACTTCGAGAGAGCTTGTATTTGTGTTGTTCCCACTCGAGCAATCGCGAGATACCTTCCTTTCTCGTCGAATAAAAACAGCAAAATACAGCCACGATTGTTTACCACGTATACCGATAGCTATAGTCCGTTTCGATCGGTGATTCGGAAAGTACGGAGAATCTCTCCCTCCCCCCGCCCCTCCCCAGTAGAAATAACGTTCCCGCTCGCGACTCACCCTTCCCTCGATGATTTACTAAATCACCCGAGCGATCGCCTTGATGGGCTATTCTTCCACGCGGAGAATCCGCAATTCACGCGAGACCAGCGGCAGTTACCACCTACTTTGCCTTTGTTGTCCCCGCGATTTTTCAAGCTCCCATAACGTTGCCGTTACCCCCTCGTTCGCGCCCAACGAACCCTCCGTGATCGATCGAACATTTTACCGAGCCTCGCGCGCGGCCGAGGACTATCAAAAGGAGACGTTTTCGCAGTGCCTTCCTTTTTCTATAACGCGGGTAAATCGAGCGGCGATATCTCGCTTCGTTTGATCGATTATCGGCGGATTTTATATTTCGGCAGTCGACGACGCTCGAGAATCCGGGAGCCGAGTCAGTCCGGGGAGACGAGCTCTGGGTTTTGTGTGTGATGTCTGGGTGACTTTAGTGACCTTTTAGTGACTGGTGGAATTGTAGTGAAATTTTTAGTGACCTCTTAGTGACTGGTGAAATTTTTAATGACTTTTATGACATTTTAAGTGACCTTTTAGCGACTTTGTTTACATTTTAGTGACTTTTCACCAAAGTCACTAAGAGGTCACTAAAAATGTCACCAGTCACTAAAAGGTCACTAAAAATGTCACCAAAATCACTAAAAGCGCACTAAAAATGTCACCAAAATCACTAAAAATGCCCCTTCCTAGCCACGTGACCTACGTCACCGAACATAGACTATGTAGACAAGAAAGGTCAAATGATAACGTTAAACAAAAATGCAGCCTGGTTGATGAAAACTCGTATTTCAGACCTTCGTTTACTGGACCACTCGGGGTATGTTGCATCAGTGCATATGGATTATATACAAAATATAAATAGGTGTAGAACTTTACGCCTGGGCTACTACGATGAATAATTATCTACTTTTTGCTAGATCAACCCTACAATTATTTCTTCTACAATTTTGAGTAAACTTGATTATATTCAATTGAAAATTACAATGACTAAATCACGAAATTAAACTTTAAAAAATATAGTCATCTTCTTTTTAGGCATATCAAATCGCCCCATATTTATTGCGCCATGTCAACTCATTTTAATGATTATCAATGTAATAATATCAATGCTGCATGGGCAATAATAAAATTATTTTTTCGGCAATATCAATTGATCACTTCCACTTTAATTTCAATATCAGGTACTTCATTCTTAACACCGAGACGACGGTCATTCTTTCCCCATAAGTACCGACATAAATGACAAAACCATTTGTATTTCCTGTGAACGGAGAAACCGGCTATCTTTATTGTCGCGCACGGGACAACCGCGACACGAAGGTAGACGCGGCCCGATACGTAACGCGCAGTTACGTCAGTAGTTCCCCATCGGCGCTGGCTTACGGAAATCTTTTACTACCTGAGATAACGCAACGGTTTTACTACTTTTAAGTTCGCTAAAGCGCTTATATGGGCGATTAAAAAACTTGAACTAGGTCCCACGGCGGAAGTTGCAGGCAGGTAGATATATCTATGTATATACGCGCGGCGCTCAAACCGCGATTAATCGGTATATCCGCTTCAGCTGTAAAGTTTTGATAGGACGGCTAAGACTGCAGCACCTGTTATAGCGTTTACAAAGTACGTCAGCATTTCTCAATGAACGTCGCTAGATAACACTCCATTAACAAATTGGCAGAGAAGAGTGTATTCGATTGGAATAAAAATTTCTCCAGTAGAAATTCTTGGGCGTTATTTTTAGGCCCTTGACAGGACCCTACTTAATTTTGTAGAGGGTTTCCTCTATAGTTAATATTTGTATTGTACCTGATAAATAAAGTAGCGATTTATTTATTTCGAATGAAAATATAGAACTTCATCTGATATTTTTATTTTTACCGTGAAAAGCAATATCCATATTTATTTATATCAAATCAATATTCGTGTCGAAAGAAAATATTTATCATCACGATACTACACTTTAAAAATAAATTTGTATTTTTAATATACTCTTATATAAAGCTTTTTCTGATACATGATTATGAAAATTAATATATTTCTTTATGAAATTGCCTTCATAAATTTCATAACGCAGAGTATATTCATTTTCATAATCACCTATGCCTTAGATTTTTCGCAAAAATCGAAATCTCAGGAATCACATTCTGGATCACCCTATCTTATGTATTTTTTTACACTGATTCCGAAAAGCACGGTTATTTGGTCGAAATCTCAAAGGAAATATGAAATAACGCTGATTTTGTGTATAAAGAAATTTTTTTTCCGCAAGAAATCATCGATATCTCTGTGTTCCGTTGAGATTTCCTCAATAAATCTATCATTTTCGTAATCAGCGCGAAAAAATACATAAGATAGGATGGTCGAGAATTCGATTCCAGAGATTTCGATTTTTGCGAAAAAATCAAAATTGTCAATTGCGTGTCAATCATGTATTGAATGAAAGATTTTTATATAATTATATTAAATTTCATACAAATTTTTTTCACAGTAGTGTATATCTATAAGAACTTTATTTGAATTAAATTAATTCTTTTCTGGCGATCAATCTGATGGAACTCGGATCAAGGGTCATTGTGAATGCGTTAGATGGTTCTTCAAATTTTACTTCAACTCATCGGCATCGATCCTAAGTACTCAATTCTAATTAATCTTTGAAATTCATAATTCGTCGTCGTTATAATTAACTAAAATGCAGTATAAATCACGCCGAGAGTACACCGAGAGAAATAATTACCAGTGTCAAAAAATATGTCTTGAATCAAGAACGTACGGTCTTACAAATTCTTAAGAATACAGATTCTTGTGATCGAAGAATATATATTTCTAATTCAAGGATACCTTCGTTGGAACGAGAAATTCTTTCTGCGCCAAAGAAGCAATTATTCGCGTTTGTTAATTATTTGTTGTACAAGGAAAACCACGGCTCGATCCTGGAATTATATCATGATTTTGATCGAAGAAAACATTTTTTTTTGGCATCAGCTATTATTTATCTCGGTGTAGATTTTTCTCTTTCCTCGACCCTCTTCATCTGCTCCATCAACGACCTTTTATTCACCCTACAACGAATTACAGCCTCTCCTCGCCGCACAAGGTGATACGCTTTGTACTTCGCGGTAAAACGGCTTCGTGGTTGTCTTCCATAAGGCGCGGCATTACCGACTCCCAGCTGCGCCCGATGAAAGACAACCACGGCACCCATTCATCGCGAAGTATAAAGTGTATCACCTCGTATACGTACGTCTTCAAATCTACGCAGGAGCTGTCCAATTCGCGTGAGCTGCAGACATCCAAAATAATCACCGGCACTTTGGAACGGACACCGGTAATATCCCCGTAGCGGCCATCGCGAATCGCGCCAAGTGCCATTAATAAACGTAATGCGTAACAATTCAAGTAAAAGCACAACTGAGATCGCTGGTCCACGCGCCCTATCCGAGCGGGCGAAGCGCAGATGCGACCTCTTTTAATTTACACGCGGAAGCTTTTACATTATCGGCTTTGTAAATTGCGAGCAAACGACGGCGGCGGCGGTGTGTGACAAGTAATTAAGTACGGCGGATACCGCGCTTAACGGGGGAGCAAGGTCTTGGCCTCTGCGTCTTTCTCGCCGCGCTGGGTGAAAGAAATGGTGTCTTTGTCGCGCTTCGAATAATGCGGGGTACGTGAAGTGACTGAAGAAATAAGCAAAAACCTTGGAGAGGATCATCGTGGAATAGAGTTACATACTTTGGTGCATTTTTATTGTCGTAATCCGATTAAGTTATTTTAAAAGGGAGAATTAAATTCTGCAAGAGATATCAGATGGTTATTGATAGTGATAGATGCACTTTTGAGAGAGGGTTGCATTTAAAATTGCATTCATAATCAAAGCTTAATTAAGTAATTTCATCTTGAAGTCACGAGAAGCAAACTGAGTATTTCGCTGTTTGGAGAAATGATTGATCGAGGCAAATAAATATTTAGGCGATCAAATAATTATTCATGGTGTGTTAACGAATAGTAAATTAAGTCTTTAGTTGCCGTTCAGTTAATTATTTATGAAGGTAATTATAATTAAATATATATTCACAGTTCGTCACCTTTGACCTCAAGACTTAGTTAACATAATCAATTCTATAATTTTAACTAAGTATTTAGTTACTTCTATAAAAAATATACATGCTAAAAAATTGAAATTCATGGAAACCCGAATAAGCTCCTATTTATAAGGCCCAATTTACACTGTCCAAGATTTTTATCGTAAATGCACAAAGAGTATTGCGAGCTTTCAACCAGCAAAATAGTTTTGGTTATAACCATATATTTATTGAGAAGATTCGATGTAAAAATTGAGGGGTGAATGGGGGGGGGGGCAGACATTTTTCCTGCAAAGATACACGGGTGCTGCGACGTTGAACGAACATGCCGCGAGACACTGCCGTGTCTCTTGATTCCCATTGGACGAGGAAAGACTGTATCCTACCGTAAAAAACGTGCCGCGCGTAGTGGCAAAGACAAAGGAAACGTACCCAACAGTCGAGCAGCTCCCGCGCATCGTCGCTCCAGCCACTTGGGACGTTTGGACGAGAGAAGGAAACAGCGTCGCGCTCCCCTTCTATAAATATGTACACGCGCGTATAAACAAGCGAGTGTGTGCGCTCGCGTCAGAAATACGTACATATATTCACGAGGGTGTACGTAATGCGCCAGGCAGGGGCGATAGAAGTCCTGCCGGCATTTGCCGGTACTGCGTTATTATATGAATATCTCTTGGGAAATCCTGACGGCTGGACAAACAGAGCCGACAGGACAGAGAAAGAGAGAGGGAGAGAGGGGGGTGGGAGGGAAGGAGGGAGAGAATGAATTTCCAGCCGAATCCGACCGGAGACCCGGTCGCCGTGGCGATAATTAATACCATCCCCCGAGTGCACTGCAAACGGCGAACATTTTGGTCCTCTTCCTCGCGAGCGGGACGAACTCCGGTCTATTCCAGAGGATGTACTCTTGGAAATCACTCCCGTAGGTATTCTGCGAGCGATGCTCGCGCGCTCACATACTCTCTTGCGCGTGTTTATACAGAGTACAATCCGTTCGATGAACCGTGTCGACCGGGTTGCCCGTTTCGTCGAGGAAGACTGGAGTTGATACGCCCTGAAGAGTTTTTGGACACATTTATTCATTAAAATTACTATGTATACAATTCGGTTTTCTCACAAATTCTTTTTACTGCAGATTTGGAAAATGTTAACAATACCACGTATTCCTTCATTTTTCATTTCCGGCCTCATTTGAGCTAGAAAATGACATTTAGAAATGCAGCTACGTCGCCGTATAAGCCTATTTCTCTCACACTCGTTGCTTGGCATAAGTGCGTCTCTCTAGCATTTTTTTTTCGGACATTTTCCCTTTTGTATGACATTAAATATGTAGGTGTGCGAATTACGAATTGAATTTAAAAATATGACAATATTTTTATGAGAATACCGAATTAAATTTACTACACATTTGATTGCAATTTGATATGTACTTAATTTTAATTGACCAAGAATGAGTCATTTTTCCAACACAAATTTGTAGAATTTAAAATTTGATTTTAAGGTTGCAAATAATTCATAGGCATTTACATTAACGCGTACCTTATTTGTCATTTTGTAATACTTTAATGTATCAAATGTGTAGTAAATTTACACTTTTTTAACAGTGCGTCTCACTTCAATGTCGATATAAGGATGAGACAAATTGTCGCACGCATTTTTGGGGAAGATTTTTTCGTCGTTGGAAATTATTCCTCTCGCATGTTTAATTAGTATCATATTACACACTTCGCTGCGACAAAAAGTTCGATCACTTCACTCGACGCGACCAATTTATATGTCCGAATTTGCGCTGCACCAATACAAATTAGCGTACGTCGAAGTGTCATCCTCCCCCGGGATGTCGTCGTTTCCGTCCGACGAGGATCGCCCGCGGAGAGATAAAGAAAACGCCCTGAGCGCCGCTAAATAATCGGGTGAATTAAAGTGATAAAAAAGGTATTCCCGCTGATGGGGCGCCAAACCTGTGACGCGGGGGATATTGTAAAGGAAATTAATGATCCGCGCGCGAGGCTCTTTCGCGCTTCGGGCCTCATCGCCGCGTAATAACCCGCGTTGCCCGGAATACACGCGGTCCGGGGGTTGATATTGCGTTATGACGCGACAGGTCGAGGGTACAAAAGAGTGTTTCGCGCCGAATTCATTCGGAAGCCCCCCATTGAGCCTCCATATTGTCCCTCGAAGCCCCGAGAAGGTAAGACGCGTGTCTCGCTATATTGGCAATATCATGAATCCTTATCAACTATCTTCTTCTCTCTCCTTCCGCGACGCCGCCGCCGCCGCAACGGGGAAGGATCTTTGCTTTGATAAAATGTGTACGTATAGTGGCGGTGATGAGGGGCGGGCCACTGAGGACTTCTTTTTTTTATCAGTCTTATGAAACCTCTTTTCCATCCTTTCGACGCGTTATACGCTTCGAACCGGCGCTCTGCTTTCGCGACGGTCATCGTCGGGACGCCTCGCGCTTGAGAAGTACCTACTGCAGAATCGCTCGCTAAGTTTTAAACCCACGCATCGCATTGGCATGCATTCTTCTTGTTCTTAGAGTAAGTAGATTTTTAGATTTTCAGAATTTATTAAAAATTCGAACGAATTGATCTGTTACATCCACTTTATTCTGATTTTGGCGTTATTCTTTGTGATTCAGACTTTCATAAAAGAGTACCTAAGACTATTTTTAGTTAGGAAAATGGGGTGAAACGGGGGCCCCTGATGATCAGTGATTACCATCCCAAATAGACTCACGTGATCGTTGACGTTCATGCAAAAAACCATGATAATCGATTATTCTAAAATTTACGTCTCTTTTGCCGCATGAATTTGAAAAATAATTATTTTTCAATATATTATATTATTCAATTTTCATTATAATTTGATTCAAATTAATCGCTGTGTTTATTGTGATGACGTATTTATGAAAAACTGTGCTTACATCGAATACACGTTTAGTGTTTTATTTATAGGTATTATTTTCCACTCCAAATGGACTGATGTGATCGTCACGAAATTCATGCAAACTACAATAATAGATTGTTTTAAAGTTTATGTTTATTTTGCCGCATGGATTTCAAAGATGACTATTCTTCGATAAATTATTAAACTTGTATTGTAATTTGATTCGAATTAATCGCTATATTTATTGTTACAACGTATTTATGAAAATTTGAGCTTACATCGACTACAGGTTTGATATTATATTTGTACCTATAGATATTATTTTGCATTCCGAGTAGACTCAAATGATCGTCACGACATTCATGCAAACTACAATGATCAATTGTTCTAAAGATTACATTTATTTTGCCGCTTGAATTTAAAAACAACTATTCTTAAATAAATTGTTAAATTTATATTACAATTCGGTTTAAATTAGTCGCTTCATTTATACTGTGATAACGTATTTTTGAAAAATTATACTTTACATCGAAACATGTTCAACATTATATTTGTACAATTTACTGCCCAGCCAGAGAAAAGTCCTATATATTTTATACATAATCCGTATGTGAATTAAGTTATATATCGATCACATGTATGATTTCTATATTAACCATATACAAACTATATATGGATTATACAAACATTCAGAAATCTATATACATACAGTCCTTACATGATTAATATAAAAGACACATATAATCAATTTATGACCAAATCCATGTAAGGACTACATACAAAATATATAGAACTTTTCCGCCTGGGTGACTAAAGTTGCTGTACAATTCAGTCTATCTGGGGTGCCAGAGATCAAGGGCCAACTCGGCTATCCGATTTCCACCCCTATATACCACAAGTCCATACGTTTTTCTCCCACAAAAAGAAACGCCCGCAGAGCTACGATACGAAAAACAAGATTTATCACATCCCGCCCCCGCCGAGAAGCACGACGACCGCGCGTCACCTCGTAAACTATTAACGCTCGATCCACGCGAGGAGCGAGAAGGGACCCACCCCCATTCGTATATCGCACCCGGGCATATTACATGACCTCCAGGAGCTTTCCACCGGAACTGCCGGAATATTACGTAAAAGCAGTGACTGATTACCTTAAGGGCGGCCGTGTGTTATCTCGCGCTACAATTTGTCTACCTTGGTGCGAAATGGGGCTCTTACCCCTACCACACCCCGCACTCCACCGTGGCATCGCGCACGCCTCTCCTACTCTTACGTTATCGCCGCGCGTTCTCGAGAGCAAAACGTAGAACAAGATTACGCGTAATGCGAGAAACACGCGCGTTGCGTCGACTTGATAATATTTCTCGCGAGAGGACAACCCCCGTGCGCGATATAAGCGAGAAAGATACATTTAGAGGGGAGGTGGGCGCGCGAAATTCTGCAATCGAATTACACTTGGAAAAATATAATTGCTAGTGTCGAAAAAATTTTCTTGAATGAAGAACGTTATGATCTTGAACATTTTTTAAAATGCAGATTCTCTTAGTCGAAGAATATGTATTCTTGATCCAAGGATACTTTCGTTGGGATGAGAAATTCTTCCTGCGCGAAACACTGAGAGGACAAAAAATAAAGTTCACTATTTTTTTTTTTACTATTTCGATGGGGTTGCCAGGGGTCATAACCCAGATTAATAGTAAACTTTAATAGTGATGTTAATTATTATATCCTGGTAGGAATTACGATATTTGAAAACTATTTCACAATAGTAAAATTTACTATTTTGAGTTTGATGATTTCATATGGTAATATTTATCACTTATTTATAGTAACTATTCTCAATGGTACATCCAACTACTTAACAGTAGTTACGGCTACTGAATAATATATAGTATGTGTGTGTGAAGTATGTAAGTATATAAAAAATGATTCCTATCGCTGCCACCTTTTCTATCCAGCAAGATTGTTAATAACACCCTCATCCTTTCTCTCAATCTACATATCCTCTAAATTCATTGTAAAAATAACTTATTTCAGTAGCAGATTTTAACTAAAAGTGGTTTTTGAACTACTTCAAAAATCAGTAAACTAATTTACTATTAACATTGATTCTCATTACTATAATTACCGTAGGTACTAATCTCAATAGTACATACAACTATTTCACAGTAGTTTTGGTTACTAATTATATATTAAGTTACAATCAATAATCTCGGTCGAGATTATCGAATTAATAAAACCGTCCGACCGACCCTCCGACCGAGAGTATCTATACAGGAATTGTGGAACGCCTTTGCGTTCAATAGTCAACAGTCAATACGAGATTTTGGCATTTCGTGCTTTCGCCACTGGTCTGCTGGAGTCGCCACCGTCCGGCCTTCATACTCACGTACACTTCCCTTTGTGGCGACGACCCGTGACCAGCCGGTATTTGTACAAAGCCCAGCCGACGGTAAATTTCAAGGTCCCTGTAACTGTGCGGTTCTGCTCGGGTCGGGACATCATGTACGTGTGTACGAAGGCTCGCACAGTGAAACGCACTGTCCGTACAAGGCTTTAAAGTAGTACGGTCACTCTCCAAAGTGATCGTTGAGTGTCCGTAAAAAAAGTCATCAAAAAACTATGATTTATAATTGAAAATTCTCTTTGTGAATTATAAAATTTATGACCATAAGAATTAGTCGATTATTTTGATTATTTTTCACTTATTATTCAAATA
Source organism: Xiphydria camelus (assembly GCA_963678675.1). Classification (NCBI taxonomy): domain Eukaryota; kingdom Metazoa; phylum Arthropoda; class Insecta; order Hymenoptera; family Xiphydriidae; genus Xiphydria; species Xiphydria camelus. Next base: position 36,249,352 of record OY783193.1, read on the forward strand.
ATGTGCCTCCTTTGACTAGCGTCTTTTTATGGGTGGCAACGCATATTATCAATGGGCCCGTGGCCCAGTAGAGAAAACCACGATACACTCAAACGTTTGAGTGTGTCGCGGGGAAAACGAGATCTGAAATGCACGCTTGTGAACCCACTCCACTGACGCGATGCTGCCGCATCTACTCGACGCGCTATTTCCGAACACCGAGAAGCAGAAATTAGTTATAACTAAAGTATCAAACGGTCAATAATTTTCATCAATGGGTGTAAATTTTTGTTTTTTTTTCCCCGTTTTTTGGTATATTTTTTATATTTTAATCTTTGATTTCACATACAAACCCAAAGAGAAATGTGTCTTGCCCATAAGACTGTGGGTTATTTTCTACTCGGTAATTAATTTTTATCAGACATACTAAACGGTCAATCTACCCCAAATTGCACCAGGAGGTTTCTATTGATATTAGCTTGCATATATTAATTATTTCATATTTAAATCTTGGAAATCGATTCATGACCATACTACTTTAAAGAACGCTCCGTACTGCTTCGTACACCAATACAGTGAGCGTGTAGTAGGTATGTTCGTTCATCTCGGCGTAAAGCGAGCAGCGAGAACCCGTGTATCTTTATGTCTGCCCCCTCCACCCCTCAATTTTTGCAAGCTGTTTTTGTTCACATTGCTACACTGAGAAAAATAATTAGGTTAAAATGATTAAACGGCTCTAGTATAAAAAAAACAATTACTCGAGCCTATCAAACGTCTTCTTGCACGAAGATAATCATGGCTTAATCCTGGAATTATATCACATTTCTATTTAAAAAAAAATACTCTTTCGCCACCAGTAATTATTTCTCTCAGTGCACAAGGAAAATATAGGGAGGCGGTGAAATGCCGATAAGGACGCGTCGAACTCCTGCGACGGGGTTTCGCATAACCCGCGTATATACACGCGGCAGGATTAGGTTACTTAGAAAGTAAACGTGTCAATTTTGTCACTTCGAAACAATCCTGAGCGTCCCTCCGCGCGCGTACCCTCTTACGAGGGATTAATTCGGGTAGGAGCGATCCGCGGAGTCGACTTTCCCCTTTCGCCGTCGATATAGCGCGCGACGACACGGCGGGGGTGCCTCCCTCGTCAAGAGGGGCTAGATTTGTCGAGGGGTGGACGGGGGTTGAGTTCGGCTGTGTCGAAGCATCTCAACCGAGGATTTGAATGGCAAACACGCCACTCCGAGGTTTCCAGCGAGCGAGCGAGCGTTGCGAGTGCGGAGGAGTTAAGGGATGTAACCGGGCTCCGCGGGAATCCAGGGGCGATGTTTGTTGACTCGTTAGCCAATGACGTTCTGCATTCGACATTCCTTTTGCGACGTTGCGCGCGGCTCCCCGAGAGAACGAGAGTCGCGTCTGCATCAGCAATGGTCGCGCACGCGAGTCGAATGTGTTCGGCGATGTCGAACGGGGTTAAGAAATTCGAGGGAGGGAGGGAGACGTCGCCAGAGCGGATGCGGCGGTGAAACCGCAGGAGTCGCATGCGTACAGCGGTGAATGCGTCGCACTTAATAGTGCTAGTAGTAAGGGATCCCTCATAGGAAAAAAAAATGATTACCAATCCTCTGAAACTATGTGAGAGTAGCTTCATTTTGCCGAGTCTGCCAACTTTTTTATCGTCGAAAAATCTGGTTGCGAAAAATCTGGAGTTTCGAGATATTAATAAATAATTATGTAAAATTCATGAATTTTGTTTATTGACGACCGATAAGTTGATTCTATGCTCGAAGTAAGATGAATATTTATGAAATCAAACGGTAACATTTTGTCCGACAAGTTTTCTGCCGGGCATGCCCAGTCCGACACTCTGAACATGTGAAATTGATAAAATTTGTTAACTAATTGCCAACGAGCTCATTTTTTCGCTAAAGATAGATAATTATTTATAAAATTTGATGGTAACATTGTCCGACAAGTTTTCTGCCGGGTATTTCCAGTCCGACAATATTCATAATTTTGACATGTTTGTTAATTAATATCTCGAAACCCCGGCGGAAACCAGACTTTTCGCAGATGAAAAAGCTGGCAGACTCGGCAAAATGAAGTTACTCGCAAAGTTTCAGACGAGTGGTAATAATTTTTTTTTTCTTATGAGGGATTCCTTGCTAGAGTCGCTTCGCGCGATGAAAGTGTCGCTCGTTCGTATGTAGCTCGAGAACGATGATTAGTGGGAATTCCGAGAAATGTTGAAGGTGATCGGTGTGATTTAAAAATAGTTGAAGTACACTTGCTCTGTGAATGACATGTCGTATTAGTCTAAATTAGTAAAGAAATTTTATTCACTGTTATCTCATTGTTTACGAACTTTTGGTCTACATCGACATAAGACTTTCTCGTAGACAAAAATGTAATCTTCGAAAAAGTATTATACAGACGTGAGCTAAAAGCTCATAGACAGTGAGATAATAGTGATTGAAGTTTATTTTCTCTCGCGAGTAAATTTAGACTCATATATTGGGTTGACCGGAAAATTCGTGCGGATTCTTATGTAAAATCGAAACGTATTTAAAGAAGCTGTACTTAATTTGATTAATTAACGATGTTTATCTCTAATAAATGTTAGTTGGAATGTCACCTTTCAGAATGTATATGATAAAATAATATGTTTGACAGAAATCAGGGTGAAGAAATATAGAGTAAATATTATATATTTAGCGGAAAATCCGCACGAACTTTCCAGTCGACCTAATAGTACATATCATACACACTTTAATTGAAATAACCAAATAACACATAAAAGCTTATATTCTCGAAAGCTTTTAAGCCACGTCGAATTAGATCGCACCAATTTGCATGAAAACGCATCCCCCGAGAGGCGAAAGACGATGCACTTTTACCGCCGCGTCGAATACTCGTACCGCGCTTTTGCCGAACCGTTTATTTATTTTTGCCGGACGAATTTTTCTCGGCATCATTTTTTGCGGCTTCCCAAATAGTCGTCTGTATCATTTTTTTTTGTCTAACTTTTAATTAAACCCCACTCCTTTCCGCGATTCGCTCGCTCGCGTGACTTTCAATTCCGACGGCGAGTTCCGTCCCGCGACGATTGCAGGGTATTGAAGTTTAATTGCCATTTCCACGGCGGCGCATTATTCCACGGTCGCGCAGCGATGTGCGTTGCGCGACGGAATATGAAGCAATAAAAATTCATAGGGGTATTTCATGCCCCGCCGTTTAGATATATGACAAATGGGAGGTATGGGATTTCGCAAAATGATACAGGACAGGCAACGCGTGCCGCCGATACATCCCCGCGCATATAAATCCGCAGCGATTCGTGTTTCAATCTGTTATTAACATTTTTATGGGCTCGCTTTCGCTTGGCCGCCTGCGCGAAAAAGCACGCCGGATCGTCGAGGTTTCGTATTTGGAACCCAAAGAACGTGGAAGTATTTCCAACGGCTTGAATTGAAAAAGGACGATGCTCGCATATTTGCACACTTCGCGTCGTATAGGTGCACTGAGAAAAAAAACACTAGGTCAATTTAACCAAAATCCTGGAGACCATGATCAAACTGTTTCGCGAAATACGGATCCTCTGCATATCATGCTTGATTAAACTAACCAGTGGTGTTTCTGGTTAAAATAACTTGACATGTAATTAGAATAACTTGATATTTTATTCAACTTGCTAGTATTTTTGTTAGAATAATTAAACTCTCTTAAACAGATGCACCTTGTCATTTTAACCAAGCTATTTTTTCTCAGTGTACCATAGACTTAACTATTTCAATCAGATAATTGAACCTTTCCGCGAGAAAATATACTTGATGTAAGATGGAATATTTTCAGAGTTTAGCGAGACATTATTATTTATTACTCGTTTTAACATGTTAACAAAACATTGTGACTGATCTCATTTGTAAAAAAGCAATATGCACGTACATGTATCTACATATCAGTCTACCTTATCTATGGAATATTGCAATTGAGGGGGTCAGAAGCCAAGGGGTCCAAGTAGAAATACAAGTTTTCCGAGATGCTCCACATTAAAGTATTCTTGTTCTTTAAAAATACCTGTAATTCCTTTGCCTCAAGTGTATAAGGTGTATGAATAGTTCATACAGCTTATACACTTGAGGCAAAGGAATTACAGGTATTTTTAAAGAACAAGAATACTTTAATGTGGAGCATCTCGGAAAACTTGTATTTCTACTTGGACCCCTTGGCTTCTGACCTCCTCAATTATAGGTTTGTCGTTCAACGACGCCATATAATTATGCATCCATATCACATTAATTGACATATTCGTATTCAGTAAACACATCTCGCAGTTCCTGTACAAACTATACAGACATATAGATGACCGTGAGTAGTTTATTCGGTATTCTATAGAGCACAGCTCCGTCGCCTATTGCTCTATTGGCAATATATTTATAATGCGGATAGCATTTGATGGTGTAGGTACGCGCATCTGTAGACGTGCGTGCCCGGACGGAGCGTGTGTAGGCGCTTTCGCACCCTCGCAAACGTCTCCTTTATACCGTACTGTGAAATGAATCCCGTACAGCCGAGATCCTGCTGTAATTTCTTTCGCTCCCCACGGCACCGAGGGTACAAATGAAACAAAGAAAATGACGTGGAAGGTAACCCCCTCCCCTCACCCCCTCGCTTTCTATCGTTCGTTGTACGCGAACAAGAATTACAGAGTCTTCTCCGCACTTCGGTAATTGTACAATTCCTTCGGGTATTGAAGGGACCACCCGTATTGAAATTGATTTAAGTTAATGATCCTGTCCTTTTGTTGGTGAAACCGCTACATTCCACATACACTATTACATGCAGAGTCCATCTGGATAATGAATATCAGACGGTAGTAGTGAGAATTTAGATCTATTCTAATTTTCAATAAAAAATTATTACACCCCGATGAAGTGAAAGTGATAGTGTTTCCGGTAAAGGAGACCGTCAAATTATCACACGTGGTCTCCGTTTTTCACGGTAAACTATTGTACTCCAGTAATTAATGATTTGTATTTACATTCTGGGGAGTGCTAGGGATTTTTTGTGGAGTTACGTTTTAGTGAGAAGAACGTTTGTTAACAAAAGACCATTTATTAATGAAGACAGGAAAAACTATAGTTCGCCATATAGTCCAACTAGGATCTCATTGGGACTTACCTTTACTTAAAGAAATTGATAGAAAGAAAATTAATTAGTTTGATTCATTTGAATTTTGATAGCTCTATACATTCTGTATAAATTTTTTTCTTCAGTTTCTATACACCAAAGAATAGTTTATTTGTAGTCAATGTATGTTTGCTTGAATATGGCGAAATTAATATAATATTTCATTAGATCAAGTAAATATTCGTTAACTTTTACGATATTTATATCACCGTGATTAAAATTCCATTTATTACCTGTTGATAAACTGTTTTTTTGATTGTAGGTCTTACTAGACTATGCTCCCCCATAATCTTTATAGGTTTAAATTTACATTTTCAAACAATAAAAACTTCATCATCTATCAACTATTGTATATTTCCACTTATCACCTGATATATTATATTTATTGTATTTATTCCTGGAGATACTTTGGTTATTTAAGTATTCCGTCCAATAATTTAATTTCGATAAATTTGTATGACGACTCATTACTCTGCAGGAGTAATGTCAGGACTAATACTGTTTGAGGCGGGGAAGAAAAAAAATGTATCTACGAATTAAGGGCGCGCATAAGGTGCGCGCGAAAGATACGTCAAGAAATCTTCTTTAAATCCGGCAATCCGCGGCGCCGGGGGGGGGGGACTCCGGATTTCGAGCGGATATAAAAGGTGGCCCTTCTAAACAGCACTATATATGCGGACCCCGCGGTATCACGGCTGTATGATTTCAGGTATCGGCTTTCTGGCTATTCCAAATAGCGCCGGAATAAATATAAATTCGGCGTTTCCGCGCGCATAAATTCTTTTAGAAATCGCGGAAAATCCGTCCCTCCCTTATCCCGCTGCGCGGCGATTCGCGAATGAGCTTGACGCACGTGGCGGGGAAAAAATGTGGGCCCGCGGGAAATGCTTTCCGCCGATAATAGTAAAACACGGTCCGCGCGCGACGTGACGAAGGGGTAGTGGCGGGGGGCGACCCTCCTTTCGACCAATCAATCCTTACGGTTATGAATAATACGCACGGGTGCCGCGATAAATCTCGATGTCCGTTTCGGTGGGATTGCTACGTTGATCTATATTGATCGGTGGATTATTCGCGTTTCGACCTTTTTTTGTGGCTGAAAAAAACTCCTGCAGAGCAGCTCCTGGATCAATTAGATTGCTTTCGTTAAAAATTGATACGCAGACCGATCGACAGGTAGAGTTACTGCTTCCGGAAGAGCTTTCGAGAAATCGTGATAACAAAGAAATGTGAACCGCTGTCGACTATCGTAACGCGTAGTTCGGACGGAAAGGCGAGCGAATCGCTGTCGGTCGAACGCGCGAGCATCCCACTCTGAGTTGAGAGAGTGCTTTCTTTTAGCTCGAATCTCCCGTCGTCTAAGAAATAATCGTGGCTTGCCGATGAACGCATATCGCGAGATATCAAATGTAGCCCGAGCTCACGAGTTCTTTTATCTTTCAAGACGTCGCTTCTCAAATGGTTTTTCTTTTCGTTTGAATTTCTTTGAAATATTGCAATACCGTTAAGTGTGCACGCCCAGGGAAAAGATCTAGTTGAATACGAACCTATAATAGAAAAATTTATTTGAGATGATTGAGAATTTATTCACATCGAACACAAAGGCCTATTTGAATTTGATAGATGCTCTGCTAGGTTCGTACTCGAGTAAAGAGATGTGCAAAACATTTATCAAATTCAAATAGACTTTTGTTCGATGTGAATAAACTCCTATTTATCTCATATGAATTTTTCTATTAGGTTCGTATTCAATTAGACCTTTTCCCTTAGTGTATGATGAGGGATAAAATGATATCATCAGTCTAATCAATATTGTAGTAAAAACGTCGTAGACGAAGGTTTTTCCGTAAATTACCTTTTTCAAAAAGTTCATCTTTGTCAGGCGTGTTGCACGATAATAATTGATAATTTTCTGAATTTTTCTCTGCCTGTCTGTCTGTGTGTTGCCTTTGCCGTAACTCTTCAATCCTTTATTTGATTGGAATGAAATTTGGGATACTTATATAAGACTCTTTTTGACTAAAAGAATCCAATTTTCACGTAAGCAAATCCACGGGTAAAAATTAGGATCTAAATATTGCATAAAAACTTGAAAAGTACAGTCGATTGCAAACCTGAAAAAAATAATTAATAAATGTTTATTTGAATATAGCAAAAAAATTCGTTGGGTCAAACAATTAACATATACTTTCCGTTGTCTTAATGAAATATTGAACTTCCATTTATTAACTATAAATAAACTATTTTCTCAATGAATTATTTTATCGATATCAACCATATAATTGTAGAATCGTTACATAGCTTTGTGCGATACCTATTTTCATCGCTACAAATCGACGATTATTTAGCCCCTATGACGCAGCGCGCAATCCTCCTTTTCACTCTAACGACTTCCCTATTTTCCCAACTCGCATTTCGCGCTGTACACATGTACCTATGTGTACGCGGTACCCGAGGAATTAGCCCCCACCTACACACCTAATCATCACTCGCAAAGCCGTTTCAAACCTCCGGAGGAATCGCGAAAAGCGGGTCATTTGTTATCCTCCGAGAAAATTAGGGACGCCGGCTCAAAGCGAGATCGGAGTCGTTAATGCAGCGGGCGCATTAGCAGTAAATCACGAGTCCTGTTTTCTCAAACTAACTGGATAATTTCAAGCTCCCGGGGGGAGGGGGGGGGGATTAATTTAATTTTTCGTCGGCGTTATACGTCCGCGCGCGAACGCGGGACGGTATATCGCGAACTTCATGAACTCGGATCCTCCGCGGATAAATGCAAATGCTCTACTCGGTTGCACGCCGCACGCGCGCGCAGCGGGACACGCCTCTATACCACACGTAGGGTGCACCGTGGTAATTAAGAGGAGAAAGCCCCGTTACGGGAGTGCACGGCGTGACGACGACGACGACGATGGGGCGATACGACACAGCCGCGACCTCTCGTCGAGAGTGTCGGATCGATGCGATGAATAGCGGATGAAGGATACTAACCGCGTCACCGGTTTTCGATCACTTTTCTATTTCTGTACCTCAGAGCCAAACTATGTTAAGTCCATTTTTGCCGAAAATGGGTTTTACGTGTTAAGTTGTGCTAAACATTCCATAAAGTCGACATGAATAACCTTGGGTTTTAAATTTCAACTTCTTGCAATTTCAGTGAGCGCAACAAAACCGGAAACAATATTTTAAACTCAATTATCTCGAAACTACCTTTTTGGACTTAACATAGTTTGGCTCTGAGAGATACAGATTTGCACCCTTATGTTAAGAGAGTTTATAGTAAAAATATTTCATACAAAGAAAAAATTAAATTAAACAACTACCTATGCCGAAATCTGTTGTCCATATTTAGAACGTTTTAGGAACACTTATTTCAGTAGAAATAAATGCTGCGGTAGTAACGTATTCGGCTTGACGGCACGTCTGCCATAGTCTTACCGCAATCTGTTGGAAGTGACGCTACTAAAACCGGCTCCGTCTCCGCCGTTTTTCCGAAATTCGAGGCTTTATTGTAAAAAAAAAACTGGTTACGCATTTATGATTCAAAGTATCGCTCTGGCCACTATTTTCTCCCATCTTTCGGACAGCGTACGAATCCCGCGTTGAAAAAACTGGTCTTCCTTTGAAGCGATCCACGAATAGAAAACGGCGGAAGGGGAAAGTTGTGTAGATCTAATAATTTCATTTCGTCCGCTGCCATACACACAGTTGTGCCTTTGGCTTTGATCGGTCACGCTCGGTCAAACGTGTCCCGCGCAGCGGACTTCGCGAACTCCGATCCGCCGATAAAATAATACAAATCGACGATCCAATTGGACGCGCATCGCTGCAGCCGCGATATATCGCGCTTTGCCGCATAACGAATAATGTGTGAAATTACCGTCGGAAATGCGCCGCGTCGTATCGTGTTCGAGTGTTCGACGAACCGGGGAATGAAAACTTCCACGTTTCCGAATAATGATTTCACGTAGGAACGAGGCCAATGACGCTCCGTGTTGGTTATTGCACGGTGTGCAATATGATGGCTTTTTGGAAATCTTGAACTCTACCTCTATATCGTTTCTTTTTTTTTTTCGTGACTTTCTTCTATTTTTTCTATTTTTTTTACTATCCTACACGTTTGTAAAAATAAAATTGCATCCCTCGTATTATGAGTTATGGAGTCTAAATGAGAAACTATAGAATTTATTTATTTTTCATAGAATTGACAAAGGACTACGATATGGTAAACTGAAAAAAAAAAAACATTTTTTTTTTTTCAAATAAATATGGTAATTGAATATTTCTATAAAGTAAAAAAATAATAACATATTTATTTCATTCGAATATGTAGCAATTAGGTTAAAACATTATTCAGTTCAATGAATAATATTATATTCATATAATTTTAATCGATATTCATTCAGATGAAAATTAAATATATGTCATTACACTCTATTAGGAATATTCGATTATCATATTTTCTTCTCATTATTCTATGTTATACAATCCAGTCAATACGAAATATGACTTCGTATAGATCGCATGAAGAATAAATTAATCCTACACCCCGTCTGCCAACATCTTAACACGAATGATTTTATTTTAATTATAGATGCACAAAAAAGTAAAAAATATGTGCTTCCGAAGAAAACGATATAGAGTTAGAATTCAAAATTCGATGTTTAAGATTTTCGAACATCGATTAAATTGAAACATAATTCAATTCAATCATTAATATTTATATAAATCTAATCGATAATCCTTTGATTCGAGTAAATATTCGGTTACCTATCATATTTATTTGAAATCCATTTTCTTCTCAGTAGTACATTCGAGCGTTCGCGTTGCGTTAAATCAAAATTACCCATACGAGCACGACATTCAAATTTTACCCAAAAACATCCTTCTTCAAATACAAATAAATCGATGAAATACTCGTACAAAATTAGCACTCACCGTATGTAACAGTGAATAAAGCACCGCGCATTTATTTGGATTCGCGCACACACTACGTCTCGTTCCCGTCAACATTGGCAATAATCACGGAACATCATCATCTCAATTTCAACGAAACCACGATCGGTCCGATTTTAACACAAAGGTAGATATAATAATCGGATCGGAGGGTCGAGAAATACATATACGTACGATCCGACCTCCGCGCCATCCCCACGAATTTGTGGCCCCTGTTTTTTGCCGCGGCGAACGCCACTTCCGGTCCATAAATATCCCCGCCGCGGGGTATCCCGATGCACGGGTCATTAAGCATCCCCCGCTCGAAAACGCGAAGGCGCGCTACCAAATAAAAATACACACGTGGGCATACGCGGCACCGTACAGGTATACCACATCTATGCGCGCGAATCGGCGCGAGGGTGGTGATGAAATAGGTATAAACGTGAAAAAAAAAAATGCGGGCGGGGGACGAAGGCTTATCAATATCCGGTGAGCTCGGCGAACGTGGAGTCCATGTCATCGCAAATGTATTTATACTTCTCCTTTTCCCGAAACAAATTGTCTGAAATAACAGAGAAGCCGATTGGTTAGTCCGCCGGATGTATGTATGGGTATCCGTTTTTATCGGTGTGTCAATCGCGAGGAGACAGGGGGGTGGAACGGGTGGCTACGGCGAGGAACGGACTCGATGCGAGATTGAATTTGCTCCGGATAAAAAGAGCGCCGTGTGCTACCTTACCTTCCCTGATATCCATCTCCTTCAAAAACGCTTTAACCGCCGTCTCGGCGGCGATCGCTCGTTTCTCAGCCTCCTTCAGTTTCACTTTAAGTCCCTTCAGCTGCTTTTTGAACTCCTCCACCCTTTGATTCGCCTGTTACGGGGAAGCTTACCTTTCAGACTCGAAATCTTTTCTTTGTACTCGTCACGGGATACGCGGGGTGAGTTTGGGGAGGAAGTTTCGTCAACCCAGTGATAGGTGATAATACACGGTGCGATGGTCGTTTTCGATGTGGATATACGAGTTCGCGGGATCGTCGATCCGATTCCGAGCGATTACGAGTGAGATCGTCGCTTATTCGTGATTCGACTGTTGATGGAGTCGATTGTCTCGAGCTACACGAGGAGTAGTTGAGTGTGTCAAATACAGATTATCTCCTTATGTACCGAGAAGATAATTTATTTGTAATTAATAAATGTTTGTTCGAATATGGCGAAATAAACATTTTATTGAACGAAATAAATATTTATTAGCTATTGCAATATTTATTTGACACGATTTGATTCTCTGAGGCAGCCGTTTGAATGAAATAAACATTTTAATAATTAACGTAATTTTATTGTCCTAACGAAATATTTATTTCGCCGTATTTGATGTTACATTTATTAACTATTAATAAACTGTTTTCTCGGTGTGTGTCGACTTTTAGCCACGTAATTGTTTCTTGGCGAATTTTCGCTTGATTATGTCAGTTTTGATTACACTAACGGGTACGCTCCCTCGCTGCCGTTTCAACGAAGTATCGTAATTGCAAAATAAATTTCTCTTCGAGTGAAATTAATGAAGTACTTTCTTAAAGTTTACATTTTGGTCTATAAAAAAGCTACATCGATAATTCATATAGGTAACGAGATAAATCGCGATCGAAATAAAGCCGGTATTAATTTTCGTACTTTCCAGTTCCAGAGAGAGAGAATAGAGAAATAAAATCTATATAAGATGTATTATATTTTGTATCTATAAGCAGTAATTTTGACAGTAGATATGTTATAATCCTTCCCAAGAATTTATTAATTCATCGTTCGCCGCATTAGAGCGAGCCAGTGACCCGTAGAACGAGTCAATGGCTGGCAGTGTCGAGCGCGACTATTACTACTTCTCCCGCCTTTCACTAATGGCTCACAATGACGCTCACTTCAATAGCGATTATCTCGTTACTTATGCACTTTTCAATGAATTTAGTGGAATACTTTTTTAAAGATAACATTTCGATCTACAAAAAAGTCCTGTACCAAATAGCTTAAAAGTCCACGGATGACAAGATAACGACTATCAATTACGACAGCTCTATAACCGGTCAGAATCGAACCAACGTAAACTAAAATTTTGTCGTTTACATCTCATTACGTAGTAATCACAATTCCTTCCGTATTATCACCCCGCGTTATCTCGATAAGCAGAGCCCTATATCCGCGTAAAGGACTAACCAACCTTCTCCTCGGACACCTCCAGCGACTTCAGAATGTTTCCGACGATGAAGAGTTCGTCCTCCCGCTCGACGATCTTTCTGCAAGGCACGTTTTAATGACACCATCGAGTATATAGAGGTACTTCGGTCACCGCGACGGCGGATCACAATCGACCCTCGTCATTTCCGCTCACGTTCGCGTCCTTCGCCTCCTTCGACCGACAATATAGCCCGTGGTCGAGGGTTTGGGATAAACACTCGAGGATAAAGTCGCGCGATGATATATATAATGCAAAAAACAGTAGAAGAAGAAAAATAAGGAGAGGAGCAAGTTGCACGTACGCCTCGCTCGACTTCACCCTCTCTTCGGCGGTTTCGAGCTCGTCCTCGACGAAAGCCAATTTTCTGGAGATCTCATCCGACTTGGCATCGGCGTCTTCGGCAATGACTCTGGCTTCCTTCAGTTGGGTGGTTAATTGGTCCATCCGCTCCTCGTCCAATTTGCTCCTGTTCTCCAAAACCTTACAGATCCTGGACAATTCAACCGCACGTGTCATTTTTATCTCTCTTTTCGGTTAATTCGCTTTTCATCTTTTCACCTCTTCATTCTATTCTGGGTTCTCTTCGAGGTAAATATATTTTTTCATCAGCGATATCAACACTAGATTCACAGACGGTTTCGACGTTCTAAAATGGTCATTTTGGCGGACAATTATCTCGATAACTACGAAATTTTAGTCTATGCTACTATACCTATCTTGTACAGCGAAATCTAATCTACAAAAAAGTATTTCACCAATTTCGTCTAAAACCTTATAGGTTACTAGATAATCGAAATTGAATGGCACTTTGAATAAGTCACCCGTCAAATTGACGGGTTTCCGTAAATCTAGTGTTAACCAATCCAGATTGAATATGAGTCCAATGTAAAATATAACTATAATAAATATCGAATTTCGACTATTGCTGAACAATGAGCAAAAATGTTACATTACTCATTTGCTGAGACAGTAACATAATTCGAAATGAGGAATTATTCGGTTAACGAGTTTAAAGATTTCGAATTATTATAATTTTATAAAAACATATCATCTCGCAGAATAGTACTAACAATTTTTTAGTTATATATTTATTGCAATAAATGAGCGATGCTCATTCTTTTTAAAGATTGGATAATACTCGTCTCCTAAAAAATTGTCAATTTTGAGTTATGTCATTATTGCAGCAAGTGAGCGATACCTACTCTAAAAAAAGACGTACATTAATACTCGTAGTGATTAGAAACCGGTCAAACGAATCAATTGCACGTGCGGATCACCAAACATACCGTTTTGCATCATCGGCAGTCTCGGTAGCTTGCGACAGTTTCGACTGAGCGATCAGTCGACGCTCCTCCGTTTTCTCCAAGTTCTGCATGCACTGCTGCATCTTTCTGTTGAGCACAGCCAACTCGGATTGGGCCTATTGATGAAGATCACGTTAGATTCGGTGCAAGTGCATGCCGCGATTATTCTTTTCGCTGATAAATTCTCGTTATGGAGAAAAGTTTACATGCATTTTGTGTGCTTTGCTAAAACTAGATATGTGTAAGACTACAAGGCATTCTATAAGTATTATGAATTACACAGCAGTACGGTAGTGTAATCCGTTCACCAGTAACGAAAACCTGACATTAAATACCTGATTGTCCAATTCAACCGCGAATATCTCTTCACCTATAAACTTTTCGCAAAATTGTATGTAATACTTTTTTGAAGATTATACTTTGACCTACAAAAAAGTCCCATACCAAAATAGGTCAAAAGTTTCCAGATAACGAAATCATCGAAATTTAACATATAAACATATCCAATTTTGCAATAGATATCTGCTTGCCGTCACCCCTTAACACTACCATACCTACATTCTACATTCAGCAAAACCCAAATTTCCAAATTCACTCATCTCCGCGCTATAAATACGCGATCCAGCATCTCTCCCCACTGACCGCGGTAAACGCCCTCTCGGTCCGCTCCAATTCCACGTTGGACTTCTCCAGCTGTATCTTGCTCGTCTCGTAATCGTGCTCCATTTGCGTCAGCTTCTTCGCGAGATCTCGCACCTCGTCCCGCAGCCTCTCCTCGCGTTTGTTAGCCTCCTTCGCTCGAAGGTCGCAAATGTCCGCCTTGTCCATCGCCAAGTCCTTCTCCACCTTGAGCGTCTGCAGCCTCTTCTTTATCGCGTTCATCGCTGCAGCCTGTACCGTCCGTCGCCGTGCGTATCGAGGATTGCTGACCTCTCTCGTCGCGCGGCACTTTCCCGCGACGATGGATGAGGGACTCGAAGAATTGCGGAGCTCCGAAAATCTGTGCGAGCGTAATTTCTCGAGTCCCACGGCGGAACGATTGGCTTCCCTCGGTCTCGCTGATCCCCGAAGCTCGCCGCGGGTTACTGCACCCGATGACCGGCGAGAACAATACTTTATAGACTCGGAAAAGATGCAAAAGGAACGAGTCGTCCAGTTCCTTAGATAGACTCAAATGAATTCTTAGACTTCCACGAACGCCTCGCGTCGCGTTGGTGCAGCGCGCATCGTCGGGGACCGTTGGATCGAGGTTTCTTCGATAATTAAGTATGAGACTCATGTGTGGAATTTCGTCAATTGACGGTGATATCGTTCGGGCGTGATATATATAACTTTTCTATACCTAATTTAGGTATATTGATGAATCCAGGGGATATACTATTTATAGATGCAGCGGGGTAGCGATCGTTAGCTCGTGTAATTATCGATGGCGATTCTTTAAAAATCCTTGGATGGAGGATAATCCATTTTCCTGACATCTCATACTTTCAATTTCGGTTTTTCGACTCGAATTCAATTCTTGAAAATTATTTCACTTCAATGAGATATCATGATATCGTTTTTAAGAGGTTCTCTTTTGCTTTCCCTTTACTCACGATCATCCCTGATCTTTTTTACTCTCTAAATGGTATAAAACTTTTTTGTAGACGGAAATTTAATCTTTTAAAAAGTATTGCATCTATTTCGTCGATAAATTCATGGATAACGAGATAATCGAAGTTAAATTGTATCATTACAACTGTACTCCACACTGACAAATGATACTACACGGAAAGACTGGTATCAATAAATTTTACTGTATTTACAGTGAAAGAGAGTTTACACACGAGGGTTATCGGATGTTTTTATAGTGCTGCGCAGTAATATTTCTTTTGAAAACATTAAATCGTGATGGTTTACATTACAATTTACTAGTTTCTAACGAAAAATTATTTTTCGGCACAGTAGAAACATTCGAAAACCCTTATGTGTACCTCTTTTACTGTATTTACAGTAAAAGAGGTACACATAAGGGTTGTGCTAAAAACCAATTTTTCCCTTTAAAACCAATAATTTGTAATGTAAACTATCACGATTTAATGTTTCCAAAAAAATTACTGTAAAAAAACCGAAAACTCTCATGTACACCTCTTTCACTGTAAATACAATAAAATTTACTGGTACACTGAGAACAAAATTTGCTTGATCGAAATAAACGTACCTTTGGATAGTCCTAAGAGCACATTTATTCGATTCAAATGAATATCGATTTAATCCAAATAATATTCAATTAAATCAATAATATTTATATTCGTCCAATCGATATTCACTCTAATCGAATAATGTGCTCTTAGGACTATTCAAAAATACGTTTATTTCGATCAAGTAAATTTTTTTTTCAGTGTATCAGTCTTTCTGCATGTATCAACTGCCGTGTACTTTTTTCGATAAGGCGGCAAACATATCACAAACCATAATTTACTATTATAGCTATTAGCTTTGGCTGCTAATTTAAACAGCATCACCGACACCGAGAAAAAATTACTCATATTGTGAAGTGTACGCTTCTCCAATGAGTACCCAGTATATTCACATTTATTCGATTCAAACGAATGTTGATTCGATTGAAATCTTACCTTACCAATTTGAATCAATCCAATTTTCATTTGACACGAATAAATATCTCATCAATATTACCATCAAGTAATCGTCCTGAAAGCATTTAAATCACTTCTTTGCCACACGATAGGTCATCGTATTACACCTTACAATTCAAAGCCCATCGATCTTCCAACGTTCACACTAAAGGGGATCAGGTTTCATTTATGTAACTGAACGGGGAAGTACCAAGCGTACCTACCGAGAAAACAGTTTATTAAGAATTGATAAATTTAATTTTAAACGCCGTAAAGTAAATACTTCGTTAGAACAAGAAAATATATATTAATCATTAAAATGTTTATTTCATTCGAATGGTTGCCTCTGAGGATCTAATTGTGTCAAATAAATATCGTGATATTTAATTAATATTTATTTGATTTGATAAGATGCTTATTTCTCCATATTCAAACAAACATTTATCAGATGTAAATAAATTGCTCTCTCGGTACGTGATAATACAGTCGCGCTCCTCTTCCGTGATCCCATTTATTGAAAATTCAATGTTACATACACCGTACACAACAGAAAAATAATGTCTAAGCGTCAAAGACTCGTCGGGTATTCGGAGGGGACGTCGTCGATGCATCTGAAAGAATAAAGTCGGATTGACACATTGCCGGTCGCGGTTGCTCGACTGTCATTGGCGTCGGTTGTATTAAGCGAGGCGTCATGCGAAGCGGTGTATTACGGCACGCGTTCCTTGTCGGTGAGTTAAAGCCGCGGTTATTTCTGTAGCGCAAAACCAGCGGTTAAGGCGTTCCGCGACGTATAGCCAAGAGAGGAGAGCGGTCCATCCGAGCGGCGGACCGAAATAAAGCACGTCGGTCGAAATAGCGAATTCAGAAGCGCATCGTGGTAAAAAATCAAGCGATCTTATCGGTTCGTCGAGAGATTAGTATCCCGTCATTTCGGAGAACGTGATGTCGAGATCGTCGCAGATGGCTTTGTACTTCTCCTTCTCCTCCCGCAATTCATCTGAAACGAGAGGAAAACTGATCTGTCGGTGACGAAATTTGCTACCAATTGGGCTAATCCTGCGTCGAATTTAAAAATTAGTTCGTCAATTTCGTCACTTTCTTTGGTAAACGATTTTCGATTATCGTTTTTGAAAGTTAATGTTTCCATTTGGAACACCTTCTAATTTACAACAATTCATTTGTTATAGAATGTGCTACGGAAAACTAACTAACCGAAAACTCCCAGAAGAACATTTTTTTAAATAGGAACTTAGTGGAAACATTTATTCGCAATGAATAATGAATTGATTTACAAAAATTAAACAGAAGTTTAAAGTTAATAGTAAACGTTCTACGATGTACTCACGCATTTAATTCATTCAAATAAATCTTTGTCCGATATGAAAAAATGTCTATTTATAACCAATAAACCTTTTAGTAGATTTCTATTCAAATAAACTTTTTTCTGAGTATATAAATACACAAGTTGATAACGCCTTCGGTACGGATTAGTCGCATTATTTATAGGACATTATTAATGTAGTGATAATTTAATTACAGCGTCGCTCATAAATGCATCATGTAACACTCCGCCCTACTGCAATTGTGGAATTGTAGATATGTTTCATACCTATCATTTCCTATTTACTTATAAATTCAGAAATAAAGCGTTGCACCGAGTGCATCTATTCGGAAGCGCTGGCAATTATATGTGTATGAGAATGATTCTCTGGCAAGATGGATGAACTGTTTGAAACTATATTTGAAAATGTTAGCGTTTTCGAAACGGGAACGTCGAACCAGCGAAATACGGGATGTTAATTTAACTACCGTCTCGCGAGACGTGAGTCAATAGCCGGTCGTTGAGGTGTACTAAATGAGCTCTCCTACTTTTTTCTCTCGTGGGACTCCCATCTCTTCGTGAGTAGCATATCGACAAATGTTTCGTCGACCATCATATTCTCCGTGAAGAAATCGCAGTCTGAACACCGAGAAAACAGTTTATTAATAGTTCATAAATGTGATTTCAAATACGGCGAAATAAATATTTCGTTAGGACAAGAAAATATATTACATATCAATGATTAGAATGTTTATTTCATTCGAACGCAATTATTAATGAATATTTACTTGGTCCGATAAAATGTTTATTTCGCCATATTCAAACAAACATTTATTAACCGCAAATAAACTGATTTCTCGACGAAGCTGCGGAAATGAAGAGAGACTCATTCGGCACTCCCCGAAGATTAATATTATAGTAGCTATTATAGAGTAGATCATCCCAACCAAAGATCAGCAAAATAGCCAAACCAGTTTCTTCGGTATATCGATCCGTATCGATCTGTCGATACGAGGCTACGCGTACTTCGCCCAGCAATCTTTCAAGTCCCGAGCGAAATTACCTTCTTTGAAGTCAACGTCCTTCAGCAACTGCTTCACAGTCCTCTCGGCGGTGATGGCGCGCTTCTCGGCCGCCTTCAGTTTCACCTTCAGTCCCTTCAGTTGCACCTTGAACTCCTCCACTCGTTGGTTCGCCTGAAATTCGTCTAAATTTAATACCGCGAGATCGTCGACGCGTAAAAACCTCAGAGTTATACCTTCTCTTCGGACACCTCGAGCGACTTGACGATGTTCTGCACGATGAACAGCTCGTCCTCTCGTTCCACGATTTTCCTGCGCGATAGAAAAAAAATCGACGTGAACCCCACCACATCGAAGCCCCGAAGACAGGGTCGTTTATACTGACGCTTCGCTGGTCTTCACCCTCTCCTCGGCCGCCTCCAGTTCCTCCTCGACGAACTGGAGCTTCCTCGCGATCTCGTCGGACTTCTGATCGGCGTCCTCGGCGATCAGTCTCGCGTCCTTCAGCTCCGCCATCAGCTTCTCCATACGGTACTCGTCCAGCCGGCTCCTGTCTTCCAGCACTTTGCACATTCTGCGCACAGTCGGAACGGGCGAGCAACGCATGAGTACATCTGATACATACCGCGAGATCCGTGGATCCGATTAAACGGCACTGATTAAATTCTGGAACCTTGCGGCGTCGTCGGCAAGCTCGGAAGCGTGCACCAGCTTCACCTGGGCCGTGAGGCGCAGGTCCTCCTTCTTGTGGAGGTTGGCCTCGATCTCCTGCACCCTCCTGGTCAGCGTGGTTCTCTCTTGCTCCGCCTGACGGTTGAAATATTTTTTTTAGATTATATTGCAAGCGAGAATTTAGATCGGATGAGAATTCGCGCGACTTACCTTCGACCAGGACTTCTCGCACTGCTCCAGATCCTTGGTAGATCGTTCCAAACTGGTGCTCGAGACCTCGTAGTCGCGCTCCAGCTGCGCCAGCTTCTTGGCCAGATCGCGCACCTCGTCGTGAAGCTTGTCGGCTCTCATATTCTCCTGCTTCGCTTTGGTTTCGTTGACTTCGACCTTCTCGCTGGCCAAGTCCATCTCCATCTTCAGCGCCGCAATCTTCTTCTTAATCGCCTCCATGGTGGCAAGCTACTGGTCCTCCTTTTCTTTCTGGTTCAATGAGAAACTCCGGATCAGTTTAATCGGTGGTGTTTTAATATCGAGAATTTTATATCGGTCATATATTTTACTGTGAATATTAGACATTTTCGTTAAGGGATGATCTACGAATCGCTGTTTCTTAGTTAATCAACTAGAAAGTTAGCGTCTACTTTAACAGCTATTATCTCGGAATCCGTAAACTTTCTGACGAAATTAGTATCATACTTTTTCGAAGATCATAATTCGATGTACAAAAAAGATCTATTCTAATATGGGTCAAAAGTTCACAGGTAGTGAGATAATCATGGCTAGAGCTGACGCTCACTCTTCGAGATTCTTTTCTCGAACTAAACTGCAACTGCAATTATATGCACTCTCTCGACTCACTTTACACGAGGGTTTAAAATTAAGAAGTCAAAGGGAATGATCTAATCGCAATGTCGAATTGTTCTTGCAATTTTCAACAGTTCTTATCGATAGGCAATCGAACAAATATAATGATCAATGCGGTTAAATCCTCTTCTGTGCAAAGTTACCGTCTTCGGCACATCGACGAACTGGAAAAAAAAACCCTAAAAGAGACTTTGGTTGATGCAATTCGATCGCGAACATCGAAAGCTTTGACAGCCATTGGCTGGAACGATGAGGGGCAACGTTACCAGAGCAACAAAAGCAACTCGGAGGGTGCATACACTCACTTTTGGTAGAAACGACGATCCCCGAGGAGAATGCACAACCGGATGCCTTCCGAAGCTAAGCTAAAATAAAACTAAACGGTGGTGCAGGCCTCCGCGAACACTTCGATCCAATCTAAATCTATAATTGCTTTACGGTTTGGCCGTCGTCCCGATTTTCGCTTGGCTCTTTACTGGTCAACCCCCGTCACTGCACTGACTGGCCGAAATGCGATCTCCACCTCCCCACGCTAATTTTAGCTAAAAGAATCTTGTTCCTGTTTTGTAGCGATGTAGCCGGCATCATTGTAAACAGCAGCCGCGAGGTCGATCGATCGTAATTTCGCCGTGCGATCTCCTTTTCTAGATCCGGCGGGGAGGAAAGCGCAGGCGGCATATTTGCGCAAGGGTGAAGCTGTTGATGGAAATATTTATATCGATCGCGTAGAGGTATAAGTGGGGATGCAATGCTTGCGATGGCGTAGGGTTGAGTCGCTTTTATCTCCTCACCCGTGAGTTTGAGTTCGAGATTGGTGTACCTAATACTTTTTTGAAAATCACATCTTAATCAAGAAAAAAGTTCTAAAGAATATGTATAGGTATAAGCAGAAAGTTCATAGGAAAAGAGATTAATGACGATTGAAGCTAATACTTCTGGAAAACTCGGCTTCGAGTACATTTTTCCTAAGAATAGCAATTATCTAATTATTTACAAACTAACCACTTCTTTTCAAGACTACTTTTTGATATACTTTTTGGTATGAAACGCCGTCACTACGTATAAATTATTAAGTCAGAGACTATGCATTGTTCCGTGCAGCTCTCTTAGGTCGTCATTCCTACTCGAGTGCAACAAATTCCATTGAAGGAAAACTAAATTATACGTGTTATACTTCAGTGCACCTAAATCGATGTAATTTAAAGAAAACTCGTGTAGCGTAAGAAGAAATTGGACCAACACGATATTTATTTTTTCATAGTCATTTTATATTATCGTATAATTTTCAGATACGTCAAGCACAATCACATTTCATTGATATCGAAGATATGGTACTCCTGAGACTAGTGATACATATATTATGTTGCAAATATATATATTGACAATATACAATCTTTCACTGCCCCATACGCGTATTTATATATCTATAAATATAGTATACCTATATTTTTATATGTACGCTGTTACAAATTTCTAGAACCCGTCGATAGTCCTGCTATTTATTACTACGCAAATAGAAATACATTGTACTACGCGTATGCGTGTTATCAGGTGTCCTGGAATACCTATATACCGTGGTAAAATGAGTTGCGCGCACGTGATGACCTACTGTATGCCGTACCTTCAGCGGTAGGTACTCCAGAACACCTGAAATATTAGTATACATTCAGCTTCTGAAAGAAAACAAAAATACGGAATACAATTGAACTGCCACTTTTACCAAATCATTTTATTAACAGAAAGTACAGCAACGTTGTCGTACAAACGAAATGGTATATACTGCCTGGCTAATTTATATGCAAAGTATAATAATACAAAACAAATAATAAAAGATATCGAAAGAAATATGGTGATTTGAAAAGAAAACTTAGAGGTACCATGCATTTTGCATCCATGAGAAGGCTAATAAAAAATAGTTAATTTTTACCTAAAAACAGATATAAATCTTTAACGCAATTCTCTACTAAGCATCTTCTTCATTACCTATCATTTTATCTTCCTACAATTTTAGTTAGTACAGATTTTTTTACTCTCTTCCATTCACTCGCTCCATAACTTCATGCGCGACAAAGTCAGCTTACCAATAATTTCCCTGAAGTCATTGGGAATCTGAAAAACGCAGTCCTGCGATAAATTTCGTAAAACGATGTACCTAGTCACGAAAAATCGAAAATGCTCGTAACTGTATTCCGTCGAACATGGACCTCCGACATTGGATGCAGAGACTAACGCCAGGCCGTTGATTTTACTATTCTTCTCCATTTTTTGTATAAACTAACATCGTAGGGTTCATTGCGCACGAATCTACGATTACCGCGAAATTACATTCTCTTACCCAACGAATTGTCGGAATTTCCATGTTTGCCGGCGAAGAACGTTATCGAGCTTACATTACGATCGCGTAAGCTGTTTCATGTTATTTCGTATGATCAATAACTCGTCTAACATTGACGTTCCACGCGATAAGACACCTAATTTTTCCACCTACTCAAATATTCCGAAAATTTCAGGCCTAACGATACATAATGGAATAAATATCAATAATACATATAACGTTATCGCGCAATATGCAATTCTCGCTTACCACGGATACGTGCATATATGTCAAAAAAAAAAGGTAGAAATATCTGAGCGCGAAGCCAGATAAAACTACAAATACAAGAATGAAACAGCCCGTGAAACGTAGCGATAGAAATCACAGCAAAGCGCAACCCCCTAAATTCGTGGGTACGCGAATAACGAGATAAATCAAAATAACGGACTTTTCGCGCAACACTACGCACGCTAAATAATTACCTACAGTAAAAATGTCTTCTCTACGCCGTTAATAAATAATGAGCAAACCGTGTTTATGGCACGCAGTGAAGGCATTAACAGTAACAATTTTAAGTACAAAACACACTTTTACAACGGGCAATTGTCAGGAGTGAGCTTGAAGGCAAAATTTGTGCGTTATTTGCGTGGGCGTGTATGCATCATGCGTAAGGTGACATCGAAAAGCTTGAACACTTCCTTGGCACTTGTGACCTTACAATGTTATGCACCAAAACGTATCGAACCTTATTGGCGTTGGAACATGGTTAGCGGGAAACAAAGTTATGCAAGACCACTCGAAACGGCAGTCCTTAACGTTGGCGCTCGTTGCGTAAGAAGATACAAACGTGTGTGTATAAATGCGCGTTAAGTACAACGGTAATTAAGTCGATCGCATCTTTAAAAATTACGATCAGTATAATGCGATACAACAGCGAATCGGGTAGATTCGCAAGCATAACCACTCGAAAGACAAGACACTTACTTGACTGTGCAACAAGCGATAATGAGAACAACGACAATTGTGCTTTCGCGAATAAATGCGTATAGTGAAAAGCGCACAAGTAATAGCACATCTTGGAGCTCCAGAAAAACAAAGGAAAAAACTCCATCGATGCGCAAAGTTCTATTAAAACCCACGATATAATATGTACATCAAGATTTATAAGAAAAGAAAAAACTAACGAATAGAATCAAAAAAACAATATTCGCAAATGGTAACCGGCCCACTGTCCTTTTTAATGTTAATCTATCATAAATACTCCTGATATATTATCGCAAATATCTCTATCCGACGTATTACAATGCAGTATAGAAGTGATATCAAGATTCTCCTTCCGCATCATTCACCCTAAATGACTCAAATTCATGGTTATCCTCTTGTGCTCTCCTTCCCTTAATACGCGTCAGTCGATAAACAGTATAAGTAATTGGGCGGAGACGGTGACATTTTGGCAAATTCGTAGACAGATCGTTGAATGAGAATTAAAATTGTATCTCCGAGAAACTGGACCGCGTCACTCGAGTTATCGGTAGGCGCAGCACCGTCATCTCGACAGATTGGATCCGGTTTCGGAATCGATTGACATCGACAGTATGTGGGTCGGTGTGTGAGAGAGCAAGAGACGCACGACGTCTTCGCGATCAAGAGCTCGAAGCTGGCGCACCAGAAATCCAATGGTGTAATGCGCATCCGCGCAGTTTAACAATCTGTTGAGAAAAAGAGTGTCAACTGTACTGTAATCGAAACGTTTCTACAAGAATTTCCGAGGATTATTCGTCAATCGCTC
Source organism: Xiphydria camelus (assembly GCA_963678675.1). NCBI lineage: Eukaryota > Metazoa > Arthropoda > Insecta > Hymenoptera > Xiphydriidae > Xiphydria > Xiphydria camelus. The sequence goes on from OY783193.1 coordinate 36,273,594, forward strand.
GTGAAGTATTCAATGCTTATTCGCTGACAAACTTTTCATCAACGAGAATTGAATAGGGGAGAGCGAGGGAATTGTGCGCGTTTTGGTTTTGGTCATTTCTTCGATAGAAGGATACGTCATCGAGTCGAAATGTTTGAACAAAAGATAATTCTTTTTATATAACTGTAAGTTATATCGATTTGCAGCACTGCTAATAACAGAAGTCAGAAAGAGCGAAATCCTCTGTTTTTATGTAATTCTGGAGATCTAAGAAATGAGGCGGTAAATCTGTAATTTTAATTCGTTTATTAAACTCTCTGCACGTGTTACTAAGGTATGTTATTTTGCACGTCTTTTGAACTATTATTCATGTCTTTCCGATAAAAAGTCCATAAGTAATTGTCTTTCATATCTTGTGCACATGCATGACTATTTCTGTTTTTACATATTCTCGAATTATATTGTTAAATCAGACGTATCTACTTGAAGAAGGCAGACTAATGAAGCTGGGAATTACCTATATCTTTAATTTTCTTGCTTGAGAAAGCAATCTTCCTAATTTAGTTATTAATTTTCAATAAAATAAACATTCGCTGAGAATACATTGCCTCGTTTCCATATTAATATTTCATAGAATATTTATTTCATTCAGTTATTTCCTATATTTTTTATTCTGCGTACAATTCGACGTCTCCTAAAAGAAATCACATAACTCAGAAGACACGTATCTCGACGTGAGTAACGTATGTTTCAACTGTTCTATTATAAATGAGATACGTGTTTTTTTAAATGCAACTCCCTGTTACGTGATTTCTTTTAAAACACGCCGAATTACCCGACACGCGAGAGACTTTTCGCTTTCGCATCTTTTGTTTTCCTTTTTGCAAAATACAACATCAACTAATGGGAAATTATTCAACATAAAAATGCGTAATGATGAAAGAATATTTGGAGCTTCTATTCCCATGCTTATATTGACCCAACTCCAAAAATCACTCCGCGAAAATGTATTTTCCTTAAGTGCACACAATTCGCCTACTCTACTCCTCAAACGATCGATAATTGATTTCCCATTGAATATATCCACTTAACTCCTTCTCTGAACTGACCTCAATGTGGGACTGCTGACAGTGCTGTCTAACTGCGCGACGCGATCGCCCAATCCAAGTCTCACTGCGAGCAAGCACCAGTCCCGCCCGTGAGGATCTGGCGGGTCCAGCATCTGCGCCAGTCTCCGTTGTACTCCAGCTTTGATGTGCTTAACCGGCAGTCGCGGTCCGGGGATGATATTGTCGGTCAACGGCAGACCACAACCCACTATGTCCCAAATGCTCTCTAGTCGGCCGTTGAAAGGATTCTTAAACCGAGCTTCCTCGAAGTTCTTTTCCATTAACGCTGAGAGAAACGTTTCCGGCTCCCAGGAGTGTATTACCTGCGCGTAAAAATCAACCGCGTTCCTTGAGTAAGCTCTTCCAATGCCACATTTTAAAGCCGCTACGCGTTTGAAGGAAAAACGCACCTCGTCGTAATCTCGCAGTTGACTGGGACTGAGCCAGTGTCTCTCGATCAGCATGCCAGGTGCCACGATCTCCGTACTCATGTCCACAGCGTCGAGAATAACACCGAGTAGCGCGGAGCACTGAGCGCTCGTACCACGCGGTCCGCGAACCCTGATCTCTATGTAACCCTGATCCTCCTCCTCGAGAGTCACGATGCTCTCGCAAGGCCCCGCGCATAACTTCGACCCGCGCCACCATTGGTACAAGTCCGATTCTCGGGGGTCCCAGGTTTGCGTGATCTTCCTCAGCTGTGCCTGGTGACAATCGAACGGGCGTATGTCGGATTTTTGAACGAATCTCCGCGCGTGATATACGGCGAAATCCGCGCGTATCTCTACCTGCAAATGCGGGAAGAGCGGCGAAAGGTGGTACAGGGATGCCTCGCTCAAGGAGAGACGGAGTCCAGCGTGAGGCGCGATCGTTGTCGAGGAAGTCGTCCACGGTTGCCACAGACCCGGAAGACGCTCCACGAGATTCAAGCAGGGAATCTCGAATTCCACTTCGTCGTCCTCTACTTCGCACTGAACAAAAGCAAACCCGCGAGTGGCGACGCGCGTTTACCGCGAAGGACGAAACGACGAACCCGTAAATCGGCTTACCGGAACGCAAAGATCGATAGCCTGTAACGCTTGCAACGCTTGACTGGCGGGACATGGACATCTGGCTTGAAAATCCTCCAAGGTGTACACGCCGGTGGTCCGACCACCCAGACGTCCCCTCTGCTCCGGGCTCAATTGCCAACCGACCACGTCTCGCCAAAACCATTCGGGACTCAGTACCACCAGATCCCCGGGCAAAAGTATGCATTCCCCCAAAGCCTGTATCGACAAAGACCCGCGGAAAGTACCGAACGCATTCCTCGCGCGATCGCTCTTCTCATCTCGCCGTCGAGAGCAAAATTACTTACCTGCAACTGCTGACCGAGATGTCTGCAGTGGTCCAGCGAAACGAGAGGATTAATCTTCCTGACTTCCGTCAGGAGTTCTTCCAAACTGAGCATCACCGGAGGCTCCTCCATAGCCTGGACGTGAGCTCTCCATGCCTCGGCTAAACCAGTCCACGCTAGAGCGCCCTGTAAGAAAGCGAAACGAAACTCGAGGCAACCCTCGACGGTACGGAAAGAATTCGATGCAACACCGATATGATATCAGTCACACACAGTGGACAAACTCAAACTCTCACTGCTCCTAATACACTTGACAAGAATGCGCGTACGAGTACGGGACAATGCACAAAGCTCTTACTAAAACATCGTCTATTACACTGAAAACATTGCTCACGAGAGAAATAAAAAATAGGTCGACCTGTTTGTCGAGATTCGCCAGAGGCACGTACATGGCCGCTGCGCACGACGTGTCATGTCGAAGAAAACTTTCTCCAACTTCCAGTCCATCCTACATCATGCGTTTCATGCATTAAGACTGAGATCGATAAAATTTAATGGCCGAAGCAGTGACGACCGAAATGTCTCAGTTGTCATTTGAGGATACTTGGGTTTTTTTATTCCCTCAAATGCGATGAAATCGTATTTGAATGATTCATCGAAAGCCTGAGTGCAAGAACTTTTTGATCGCATTTTCATTGACAAACACACCCAGACAAACTCAGTTGATCGATTAGAGATATTCTTGCATTTAACGTTGTAATTACATAAATGTGATGTGTTATATAACCATGAGATGTTTTGAAAGCTTTAATACATATTTAATTCGGAAAAGGTGAAATTTCTTCTGAGAAACGGATTAGTTATCACCGGAATTAGAAGCATACATTAGAATGCAGATATATATCTTATAAAGTAGAATAGAAAAAATCTTGCCATTTTTTGTTTGTAGCTCCACAGAAATTTGGCGATAAATGGTAAAAGCGTATGCATAAAAAAATACACAATTCGAGAGACGCGTCTTAGAGATCATATTATATTATCACAAAAATTGATGAGTATACTTTCACACGAGGACCATTGTTATCAATAATGCAGAAACCAAAACATGCTAGGACAACATGCATGAACTTCGAGCTGAATTTCTCGCGTAAAATATAACTAGAAGAAACGTTTAAACAGATTGAATCTATCCGGATGCGAATTAAAGTTGATAATCAGATGATTCAGATCTTGTTCGTAGTCTTATATGTGCTTGACGTAATGTTAATTAATACCACATAAATGTAACAACTCCCGTCTCTTCCAGTAATCACTAACCTAATAAAATACGTAGTTTTTCACCAAGTAACTTACCTCGAAAAACTCCGCTCGTGCAATATTCAAGTAAGATCTGAGTAGCTTAAGTCCAGGACTAGAAGGATTCGTCGCATCCAGAGCCACCATCTGCGGTTCCTCTCCCAAAATTGAACTAAACTCTTGCAGCAGAGGTAGCAGAGGCGCGAGAAGACTGCTGCCGTTGCAATGAGGAACCGGAGGTTCCGGTGCATAAGTACCGACTAAGATTACTTTAATCTCACTGCATTTGCCCGCAAAATCTAGGAACGAACGAGAATTTTAGCGTTACATTCGAGCCTCTTTCGGTTCCGCGATGAGGCGAAACTTTATTTATAGCTGCAACGATAAACCTACCGATATTATTCGGTGGAATGCGATCAAGTATAAATCGAAGCCAGAACCTCGCTTGTTGCAGCTGAACGGTGAGAGGTTCTCGTAGACTGATAGTTATAAGGTGCACTGCCGGTTGTTGAAAAGTGAGGACGTGATGGTACGACGTAAGAAACTCTTCGCGGCCGCACATCTCCCAAAAGATGCAGTCGCCGCCTTGAAGACACGAAAGTACAAGATCACTTTGACATTGCGTATTTTCGTCCATCGCGGATAAATATTCGGGGATAACACACAGAACCGCATTTATTTTCGATAGATAATTAACACGGTGCTTCATAACATCACTTCATTCGCGACTCTCCCGAAAATAACTACTAGATTAATCGTGGAATCTTGCAAGAATGTTATAAGATGATACATTGAGAGAAATAATTGCTGGTGTCCAAAAAAAAAGGTTTTCTTCAATCAAAAACATTATATATTTTTAGAATCAAGTCGCGGTTTTCTTCACGCAAAAATAATATTTATCAGGCTCGAGTAATTGTTTTTTTCGCGAAGAAAGAATTTCTCGTTCCAACGAAGATATTCTTGAATCAAGTATATGTATTCTTTGACCAAGAATTTGTATTCTTAAACATTCATAAGATCATATTATGTTCTTGATTCAAGACACATTATTTTGACACCAGCAATTATTTATCTCAGTGAATACTAAATCAATGAAAGAATCTTGCAAGATCATGCAAAGGTAATGCAAGAACCTGTAAGAATCCTATAAGAGACTTGCATCAGCGACAGTTGTTGAGTTCGGTTGTGCAAGATCATACAGGGTAATGTAAGATTCCTACAAGAGAGGCTGACACGATAACTAGTAACTCCAACTCGGTCCTTTCAAGATTATGTAGGATCCATGTAAGAAATTGTTAATCATCCTTGTTACAAGATACTTGGTAGGATCTTATAAGATTTTCCCACAAAAATGCTACATATGATATTTTCATGTGGCTTACTGCAAGACACAGTCACATCATGTGTGACTTACAGACCTTATACGAATTGTTCGCGTATGATCCTGAGTCTTTCTGTTCCAATTCTCCACGAGAATTTTTCCTAGATGATTATGCAAGTTCCTGCATACATTTTCTTGCGGGAATTTTCGGGAGGGGAGTCCATGACACTTAATTGAGGACTGATTAACGGCTAATTTCCTCACCTACGTTTCCTCGGCTCCATTCCACACCGGCTGTACCTTCGTACTCTGTATCGCTGTATTCGAAACTGAGCGAGCCATGCTTACTAGTCACGTCCAATTCGATGCTCGGTTCCCTCTGAATATACTGACCCTTCGTGACAAATCAACGTAAGCGATAATAGTACGTTTTATGCTGATCGATCGTAAAGTAATATTTATATCTACCTTCGAAGTGTAATTCTGACTTCGAGACCTCCTGAAGAATCCAAAACTAAAGATTCCAGACTTTAAAGAACGAATCAATGATGACTTTCCCGACGCGCAGTGCCCCAAGAGGCGAACGTGGAGGCGATCTATCGATCTGTGCGTTGGCATTAATTGTTTTATATAATTTCCTCGGTGTGGCGGCTGTAATTCGACGTGTGAATTTAATCGGAAGAACTTTACGCTCTCTCTCTCTCTCTCTTGTTCGCCTGACGGCAGTGAATTGTAACTTACACTTCTCAGTTTGTCTAGCAAATTCGCTATATCCTGATGACCGTACTTGATAGCAGTCACGTCAGCACGGATCCCATGATTGCTCCTGTCCACGTCGCAACCAGCAAGACACAATAATCTCACGAGATTTATGTGCCCATACCTGGCAGCCACGTGCAAAGGAGTTAATCCCTTCTTATTCGCGACATCCAACTCCGCGCCGTTATCTATTAAAAACGTAGTCATCTCTTCATCTCCTGCTTCGCAGGCTATGTGTAAAAGCGTATCTTCCTTCTGAAATTAAGTAATGGATGCAATTACGCGTTGCAATGTCGAGGGTCAGGTTTAAGTTTTATGGAAAATCCCAAAGCTTTTCATGAAAAACTCTTATGGGGGGTTTAGAGGTATTTTCAATAGACGAAGGATAGAAATATCTTACTAAATCTTTCGCATTCAGTGGAGCGCCTTGCAGCAGTAGCTGGGAGACGGCGTCTACGCAGCCACGTTTCACAGCACTGATCATGGCTCCTCCAAGCTCCTTGGACCCTTCCGACTCCTGGATAATCATTTAAAATGAGCTTAAGTCTCGATAAATCGGCTGGACAGTAACCCTTTGTCTCAACCGAGAGAAGAATGTTTAGCAGTCGCTCTACGTTTGCACTGCACCGCGTTCGACTATAATCCGAGGATGCGATCGCGCTTTGCAATTTGTTAATGCAATTTTAATTCAACTCAAATAAATTACACCCCGAAATCGTTTTAAAAAAAATATATATTACGTCAAACTCTTAAATTAAGATCGAGACAATTTCTCGAATAACGAACACAGCTGTGAGAGGCGTTTAATATTTATGAAGTTCTTTTTCACGAGTTTATTAAGAAGATTGCCCAGTTTTAATAGGATTAGAAGATTTGAAGGGAAAACGCGCAAACCCAGACGAAACATAGCAGAGAGCGACGCAAAAATACTACTGTATAGTATTGCCAATTGTCGATTAACGATGTCATTTTTGCATAAGCAAATTGGAAGATTACGAGAAAAATCATTCAATCAGTCTACCCCAGTGTTCAAAGTTCCATTTTGGAAGATGAAAGGCTTCGTCAATTAAGATTGAACACTGATTATCGCTAGAGTTGACAGGCAACAGTGTAAGAACGCGTTTAATTAGCAATTTAGTAATACGTATATTATCATAGATACTAGGCAACCTCCTTCAAAAAATGCCGGTGCTATCGATATACAGGTAATATATTGTGTCGAAAGTAATGCGTATGTACGATGTATGAAACAAATTTACAAGTAGTTCCGGCATTAACATCAAATTATGCGTGTAATTGAGAGAGGGCATAGCGCAAATTATGCGAAAATAATACAGAAATAGCGATGACACAAACAACAACATTCTTAAGAGCTAAAAATGGTATAAGTTGCCGATTTCAGGAACACACCGTCAATATCCAGGGATGCTTAAGGCACGTTTCCGCGGTCCCTCTTTCCCTGCAAGAAAGAAACGTTCGTTCCTGAGATTAATACTTACGTCGTTCGGGAGTACACGGAGAAAACGAATTAATTGGATCTACCGAAAATTACTTGCGGGGTCGCAAGTAACTATTTATTTATATCAATGAAATTTTTTATTATAATACATCGATTAAATATCTTTTCCATACAACCATGTGAAATATTACGCGATTGCAAGAAAGAAATATCAAATTAATATACGAAAAAGATTAAATTGATCTAAATAAATAATTACTTGTGCAAGTAAGTTTTAGTAGACTCAGCTAACTCTTCTTCTCTGTGTACACGAATGATTTTAATTCCGTTTGTATATCTCGAGATGGTTATTTAATTAGTTCAATTCAACAAAATCAAAATCGCATGCAGCGTCCTACTTACTTCGGATCCTTAATCAACAAGGATTGTATGAAATCCTTAGCAATAGTCGAGATTGTGCTAAAGTACTCATCATCAAACTGGTATTGGCATGCCGCGACATTCGCGTAAGTCTCCTGCTTGTCCTCTCCGAGGAACGGAGACGCTCCGCTTAGTAAGATATAAGTTAAAACTCCGACCGCCCAGAGATCGGTTCCTAAGTTCAAAGGTTCGTAATTGACTATTTCGGGCGCCACGAATTCGGGAGTGCCAAAGAGCGCGCGATGTTCGGAGCCGGGTGTTAGTCGATGAGACAAGCCTAAATCTGCATTGAAAACACCGATATTGTTATAGGAACACGCACACAACACGCAAAGTTATACAGTCAAGCGACTTTCGATCGCGAATTGACGAATTACCTATTAGCTTTATACTGGGCATCGGCGGCGGCGTGAAGAGAAGTATATTCTCTGGTTTAATGTCTAAGTGCGCCACTTGATGCGAATGCAAGTGACTGAGCGCCATTAAGACTTGCCTCACCTGAAAAGAAATCGTTGATTCGTTATTTTACGTGCATTAGCTTCTCGCGTTTAGCTTTACTTTACGTAAAGTATTAACGAGTACTTCGTATAGCGCAGATAGCCATGCTAAGCAACAGTTTGCAATGACAAGTTGCTATCAAAATGTAATATATTTGACAGTCACCTGCAGACCCTGCTAGAAATATCCGATAGAAAATGACAGAAAATTGTAGAAAAGATCCAAAAGCATCATAGAGCGAAAAGTTCTATCGTTTATTATAATTTTCACATTAAATATCATAAAAAATAATAAGATCGACAGTACAAATTTCTATGGTTTTTTCGACATATACCGTTGCCGTCAACACAACGCGGCAACCATTCAGCAAATTGAAGACGCACTTTGTTGCAAAAACGATATAAACGTGGGATCAAGTTTGACGGCAACATGAAAGCAAAATTTCGGCAAAAGGCTATTTGGGAGTATTTATTTCTATATGGAATAAAGAAATCAATATAAACACTGAAATACTACAGTATATTTGCTTGGAATATCTTCAAGTAAAAGAAAACATCGTGAGTCTAGAACGTCGTAGTTTCCGCGATCTAAAATACCATCATGAGCATTCGTCAATGCACGCAGAAATGATAAGAAAGTACACGTTTTTCTCTGATATCGTGCATATCATTGCTCTACACACCACGTGAGCAGCTTCGATTTCCCCCGAAGGTGTCCAGTGAAACAGTTCACCTCCAGAGATCAATTCCAAGAGTAAAACTACGGTAGTACCGGTGTCTATCACTTTGTGCAAAGAAACGATGTTGGGATGCCTCAGCCTTGCCAGCAAGCCCGCCTCCCGTGCTTGAAGGAAGAGTAAAATAAGGATCCATCCTTGCTTTCGATCCGTCGTAATTCTCTCTGCGGGATCTTACCGATATCAGCGGTCGCCACACCTCTGGCTACTCTGCGTTTTCTCATGATCTTTGCCGCGAAAGTAGCTCCCGTTTTCGTTTCCACGCATTTTCGAACCACGGCGAATTGACCCCTACAATTTCAAAGGGAGATTAGCATTAATTTCAGTACTGGTACTCAGCAAAACGATTCGCCGACGAGTCATTTAGGTATTTCTAATTCATGCTGGACTCACTTGCCAATTTCCTCCAATAGCTCATAATTCTTTTCGATGGGCTCATGATGAACCTCCATCAATGCATCCCATTCGGGTCCTGTGTAGCAGTAATGAGAAAAAAAAAAATTAATAACACCTCGACACGTGTCGCTCGCGTCCCAATGGATTAAATCGCGCTAATGTCATAATTCTATCATTTACAAGGTGACAATATAAACGCGACGTGTACAGATCACAGGTAAATCATTTGAAATCGCGAAAACACACGTGCCGTTCGCGAATCGACTTCGGAGCTCAGGTGACGGGGGCAGCCGAATTGCGCTCGTAGGTAAAAATATTTCACACCTGTTAATTACCGATAAGAGACATCGATGCCGCGCAAAACGTCACACGTGCCACGAACGTACGCGACGATCGAAATTATTGGGAGAGCGATACGAGTTTATCTAGTGCTATCGCGAGCGAACACCTCGACGCAAAATGTCAAACATCTGTCAACCTCGTCGGTCACCAAGGTGCGACGTTACGTGCGCGAAAGTGCGTGGGAATGAAAATTATTACCGCCTATGGAAGTCCCCGATTGACGAGAGGTGCCCGGCATCATCTCCCGTCCATTCCGAGCATATTACTCTCTTGGTTCAACTCTAATTTCCCGAAAAATGATTAAGATAACCGCGGCATTTGTCAATCTTTATCGTGCCGGCCACCCCACACACAATCAATACACACGACGCCACCTTTCCCGTAGCAGACTACACGAGTCTCCTGGCATTACCCTCCTTCTATCGGCTCTCTCCACGCGCTAGAAACACAAGACACCCACCCCCGGATGGTATCTCGTTCTGAACAATGCGCGACGAGGCTTTCGATCGGAAGTGTAACTCGAGCACCGAGCATGACTGATTCGTTTGCGGAATGCAGCGTCTGCAAATAACTGAGCGGACGTACCGGGATTTTCAGATAAGACGAAAAAGAGAGCCCGCGTTAAAATTCCCCGTACTTATGTAACGTCGATGTTTTATTGTTAATCGTTGCGATATTTAGCGCACGAGGATTTAAACCGCACGCAAGGAATGCGGGGGAATCGATTATTGCGATGTATGCAAATTGCATCGTCGGGTAGTTTGATTACGATTCAAGGCGCACTGGGAGCACGTCCACGCAAAAGCGTGAATAATAGATCGAATTGTTGTATTAGGAATTTTCTGAATTGAGATACGTCGCGCGATCCGGTTACGATCGGAGCGAGGAACGGAAAATACGTGGAAAAAATCACGGCGACTTCTTTCGCAATTTTCCGAAGTCAAACGCGACCCGACGACGTCCCGTTCGCAATTAAAAGAGAGAATTCCTCGTCTTACCTGACAGTCGACTCGCGATTTCCATTCCAGACGCCCACATAAGATCGGCATATCTTTATTAGTCACTGCGAGAAACCGGGCCGCGAGAGATAGGAGTACATTGGGTAAACATGTGGTAGAGGAAATGTAAATAACGCGCGCTAAGAAGCGCGGAACGCAACTTGGATTTGTAAATGTACTTTTTATTACGTGAAAATGCCTACAGCACGGGGGGTGAGCAACGCGCGAACGTGAACAGGTGTAACATAATTAGTAAATTGGCGCATGTGTATTGAAAAATTCGTTAAAGCTAAGCATCATTGACGTTAGAAAATACGAAAACTTGACGGAATTATTCTTTCATCGACTCCTCGGTCGGTTGACTCTGAGCGGACGGCCCGTTTTCCGCGTTCTTCTTCTTGATACCCGACACGATGTCGTCGATCCTCAGCAGCAGGATCGCCGTCTCGACCGCAGTCTTGTACGTCTGCAGCTTGACGGCGAGGGGCTCCCAGATTCCGCGGACCTTCATGTCGACCAGCTGTCCCGTTTCTCCGTCGATGCCCCAAGTGCTGCCCTCGGTCGCGTGTTTCGCGCGGAGAGCCGTCAGCGTTCGGATGGTGTTCGCCCCGCAATTTTGCGCCAACGTCCTGGGGATTATCTCGAGAGCCTGCGCGACGGCTTTGTACGGCCACTGCTCGACTCCCGCGAGACCCGCCGCCTTTTCGCTCAGCAAGCGAGACACCGCCATTTCCACGGCTCCACCGCCTGTAAAAAGTTAATACGTTGTATTTCGTAATCGTGCCTCTACCGGCCGACACTGCGAGCGAACGAAGGTTGAATCGGTAAAACGTAATTACCGGGAACGAGCTTCGGCTCCACCAGTAAGTTTCTCGCCACGTGTAGCGCATCTTGCAAATTCCTCTCGGTCTCGTTCAAAACGTCCTTGCTGGCGCCCCTCAGCACGATTGTGCAAGCCTTGGGATCCTTGCACTCGGTGACGAAGCAGAAATACTCGTCGCCCAGCTTCTTGATCTCGAAGAGTCCCGCTCCAGTTCCGATGTCCTCCTCGCGGATCTCCTCGGTGCGGTTGACGACGGTGGCACCGCAGGCCCTGGCGATTCTGTTGTTGTCGGACTTTCTCACTCTGCGTACCGCCGAGATGCCGGCCTTGACCAGGTAGTGCTGCGCGAGGTCCGAGACTCCCTTCTCGGTGAACACCACGTCGGGCTTTACCGCGATCACGTCCTCGCAGATCTTCTTGATGTGCTCCTCCTCCAGCTCCAGGATTCTCGTGAAGTCCGTGTCCTTCAGTATCTCCACGTTGGTCTGAGACTCGCCCTTCTTGTACTCCAGCGGGCAATCGAGCAGCAGGATCCGCGGATTTTTTATGACGCGCTTCATCTTCGGATGGGTGACGTCCTTGTTTATCATCACGCCCTTCAGCACGGCGCTGTCCTCGATGCTACCGCCCGGAATCTTCTCGACCTTCGCGTAGCGTTTGATGTCGATCTCGCGGCGGCCGTTCTCCTCCAGCATGACCGTGTGAACGGCGTCCAAGGCGATCTCGCAGGCCAGCTCCGACCAGCGTCCTATGAACTTAGTACCCACGCAGGACTTGACGACCTGCGCCAACTTGTTTCTGTCGGTGCGATCCAGTTCTAGGCTCAGCTTGTCGTTCAGAATTGTCACCATGTCCTCCAACGCTTGTCGATAAGCTCTTATTATAACTGTAGGATGCATCCCTTGCTCCAAGAAGGGTTCGGCGGTAGCCAAAATCTCGCCGGCTAAAACGATGACCGACGTTGTTCCGTCGCCCACTTCTTCGTCTTGAGTTCTGGCTATTTCGATCATGGACTTTCCCGCGGGATGCTGGACGGTAATTTCGCGGAGGATGGCGTTGCCGTCGTTAGTCATGACGATTCCGCCCATCGGATCCATCAGCATCTTTAACATCGCTTGTGGACCCAGACATGTTCTGATGACGTCGGCGATCGCCTAGATTTTCACACGAATAGTAAAGGTTTTGTAGTAAAAAGTGTATTTTTTTTTAAATTTGGCAATCTGAAATTGGAGCAATTTCTTAATATAAAATTAACCCTGTTAAAAAGAATCATAAGATTCTTATAGAGGACAAATACCGCATAGAACCTTACATTGTCATGTAAAAAGTATGAAAATTTATGAGGATATGTGGAGACTCTATGCGGCATTTGTCCATTTTATAATTTTTTTTTTGTTTTCAATAGAAAATCTCTTTAATAAGAATTCTTTAAATAAACGAGACACGAGTAATCATGCCACATGACCAAAAATGATTTAGGATCGATTTATCTTGGAAGTCTCCAAATAATTCTCAAGTAAAATATATGAGAATTTATGAGGATATTGAGACTATGCAGCATTTGTCTATTTTATAAGAAATTTGTTTTTTTTTTTCCATAGGAAACCTCTATTAAGAATTCCTTAAAGGAGACGCGAGTAATCATGCCACGTGACCGAAAATGATTCACGATCAATTTACTTGTGAGACGCATCTAAATAATTCTCATGTAAAATCTATGAGAATTTATGAGGATATTGAGACTATGCAGCATTTGTCCATTTTATGAGGATCTTGTGTCTTTTCCAATAGGGAAGACCTCTATAAGTTTCTTAAATAAATGAGATACAAATATTATTTAATAATGCCACGTGACTGAAAATGATTCACGAATGATTTATTTTGAAAGGATCGCCCAAATTTCGAGATGTCTACAGGGAAGTGGCACCTCGCTGTAGCGTGGGCGTGACGCGTGAAGCGAAGTCCTTAAAAGGAAATCCACGACGAGTCACTTTCAAAACTCACCTTTCCCGCTTGTATATTCTCTTTCTGAACCTTCCTGCCGGAATCTCTCTTCGTGTTTTGGCCTGCAATTATCAGAGAGCACGACATGTTGTAAATAAGAATTTTCGCCGAATCGTCAAACGCGCCAGCGGCAATTGTTCGACGTTCAACTTACTCAAAACCACGATCGGCCCTGATCCTGATCCAAACATCCTTTTGCTTGCGTTTTTATTTCAATTATACTCGAATATTAAACAAAGGAAACTTTGAGACACGAACGTGATTATTTCGGAGCAAAAGTAGTAGACATTCGGCACATTGGCACGCCAGTCATGGATCATCGACAGTTGCGTGATCCAGAGGCTCTGCCGAAAGATTATTTTCGGATTTTCCGCAGCGCCGCCACGTGGGATGGCCAGATTCGAACGGAAAGTTGCTTTCAGCCATACAGAACGCGCCTTTCTACTTCTGCCACTCGTTGTCCAATCGCAGTTCATATTCATTGAAAACGCCCTCCGACTGTTCTCCAATCAAAGTAGCGTCTCACATGGCCCACGTGCGCGGACCGCACGATCGTGACTTTATTCCATGTATGTTCGTTTCTCTGTTTTTATATATTTCATGTTCTCTAGTGTGGGCCTTTTTCGTCTGTGCTTTCTTGAATTGAAGATCTGCGGGGTCGGAACCACATTTTGTAAAATACTATTTCGTGATTGTTCGTGACATTTGCAAAGTATGATGAAAACTATGAGGCCGATTTTGAAATTGAACTCTTTACTGAGCAATACGCCCATCAAATATAATTTGTTCAATGGTAAGTATGATTATTTCGAGTCCATTATTTTCGGTGGTAATGCTGCAATGTACCGCTGATTGCAATGATAGAATTAAATTATATCGCGTTTTAGGACAAATACGATTTCTTTATTCCGACGAAAGTATCGGCATGAACAGATACTTGAAGCAGAGGGAAAAGCTTCTCAATGTTTTCGGAGACATGACCGACACGTTCCGTACCCAGGTTGCCAAAAAAGTAGAGGAGAAATCTGAGATCATGTTTACGGAAGATATGAAAACGATGTTGCACATCGTTAACAAAACTCCTGAAGATTTGTCACTCACTTTGAAAATGATGCAGAAGATTCATAACCAAGACAAGATAAGTCATGCGGAGTTTACCTTCGGCCCCGTAGCTATGCGTGCTTATCATTATTTAAACGCTCCGGACGAGGCTTTTGCCGCGTACATGGATCCTCTCCTCAACAATTTTTTTAAACAATTGTCGTCTCTTCAAATTCTGCTGGATCTCCTTTTTAAAAATGAAAGATATGAGGACATGATAAAGGCTTACGATGCTTACAGAAAGAATCCCACAGGGAATTTAAAGCATCCCAGAGAGTGTACGTCTTTAATCATGGCTGCGTGTTACAAGCAGGTAGCGATTTAATTTTATAGCAACTTTTTTTTAATGTTTCTGCTTCTATTTAAAAATATAACAGCTCCTACTATAATATGGATCAGACGTTACTTTGGTATAAAAATAATGTTTTAATTACAGAATACAAGGGAGAGTTTAAACTATGGATTAGAAATTTATCAGGAAATAACAGCGAACAAGTACACCATATCGCGAAGGTCAATAACATTATTGGCGGGTTTAGCTCTCAAGCTTGGAGACCCTTCGCTCGCTTTAAACATTATATCAAAAGTAGACGTTTCTACCTACATCACAGTGAGGTGCATCAAATTGGCAGCCTTTGCGGATTTGGATAGAACCGAATACATTATAACTCTCTTCAGAAAGTCGCTTTATAAAGATACGCAGATCAATAAGAAGGAGCGTTATTTCAGTGACGTAGTACGTATCGAGAGTGAAATCTGTACCGTTTGTAAAAGTTGAATGAATTTGATATTGGAAGTAGTTCCAGTTGTACGCTTAGACATGGACTATTCTTGCTCGCGATCATGGCAGCCAATCATTCCTTATTTGTCGATTTACAGATAAAAAAAGTAGAAGCTTCTATAGAGAGAACAGGAGCAGACGAAAATTCAGAGATTTGCCAATTGTTGAAGTCATTGAAACAAAATGATTACGTTGAAGAACAGGTATTCGTTTTCTAGTATCTGCTTCAGTTGCATTTCGAATGTGTATACCTAATTGAGTTTTTCGTCTTGCCAGACTTTAGAAGAGCAGCTTTTTCAGCCTTTGGCTATGCCCGATATGTACCAACTCAGACAAGGATTCCAGAACAGAGATCAACAAACACCTTACAATGCAAGAACACAGAGAGAGAAGACGAACAATTTTCAACTTCCAGCTTTTAACATGTAAAGCGCGTTATTTTGTTGATAGTTGATGCTTTCTCTTGTATAGGAGAAAGCCTCTGTAGAGACTGCACGGGAAGATGCGACTGTAAACTAGGTAATCATTTAAAACGAATTTTGTGTATACAAGAATAAAAATGAATACATACTAGAGTTCCATTTATTTATTGTAGTTGGAGGGGAGGGAGGAGTTACCTTGAATAATACGGAGCAACATACGTGATAAGAGAGCTTTATGCTTATTAACTATTATGCATGCCAATAAATATGCATTTTACAGTATGTTTGCAATGTATAAAAAAAAGATATATATATATATAACACAAATGTGTATATTGTCGGTCTAGATGTGATACCTCGTAACTGGAAAATCAGGGATTTTTTGTTTCTGGTATAGATGTAATGTCAGACATTGCGGATCAAATGGTGAGGACGCGTAAGTGTATGTTGGTGTAATGTCATAGACAAAAAATGAAAAACAAAAAATCCCTAATTTTTCAGTTACGAGGTATCACATCTTAGATTGACGATATACCTACAATATACCTACTTTTATTACAATCTCGTACTAGTAATATGATTTAACGAGCTTAAACCTCAATTAATGCAATGTACTTGGATAATTTGACTAACTTAGATAAGACAGAATTTCGGATAAACGAAACTCTACTCTACTAATTCTTAAAAAATTCTGTATTCCATTCGTAATGATAAAACTCCGCTTCAAGTCCCCCTGTTTACTATAAAAAATCCATTGCCGGTTATTCATAATTTCGAAATGAGACTGCAGTCACGCATGCGGTATTCGCACGTGATTTTAGTTATGCAATCGCTTCTTAATGAGTACAGTGGATATATTCACCAAGGCGTTTTCACGCGCCTCCTGATCAAGATTCATCGTGTGAAACGTACGAATACGAGTGAGAAAAAAAACTAGGTAGAGCTTCTTTTCGCGCACTTCAACTGGACAAATTCGCGAAGGACAGAGTTCCATGGCGGTAGTTTTAGCAAAGATGATATCCCTACTTATATACATTGTATATTCTTCGGTTTTAGATAGGTTGAAGATCACAGTTTGATCAAAAACGTCTTTGGTGGTGCATCGACGTATTCAGAATATAACTGATTTTGGAATTAAATGTATATTTCGGTTTAACTTCATTTAAATCCCGGAGTGAAATACGAGAGATTAAAATGCCGCAAGGCAGAAGGAAAATCCCCTTTAGCGGAAAAGCTAAAAAATTACAGATGAAGGTTAAGAAACAGCGGCAGGGTCGCGTAATGCTCGGTACGTCAATATACCGGTTTGCGGGGCGAGTTTGCCGATAAATAAATGTAGGAAATCCTGGAAACGATTTTACATCAAGTGTGTACGTTCGAATAGCTGGACATCATAGCAGAGGCGACGATGATGACAGCGAAGATGCAGAGGATGCTAGAAAGAGCATTATGAAGATAAACAAACAACCGAAAGGTAACGCGGGAAGGAACAGATATGCTCTTCAATTTTTCGAGGAGACGAAAGAGGAATTGCAAAGACGCAAGGAGGAGGCTCGGCGTGCTATCGAGCCGATCCCTTTAGAAGCTCAGGAAGTTTCCGACGATTATTATCCCCCTGAAGTGGATTTACCTAAGAGACCCCCGTGGAATATGAACATGAGCAAGGAAGAACTCGAGACGCGAGAACAAAAATATTTCACCGTAAGTATCATCAAAGTTATGATAATTAAATGCGTACGAAAAGTGCGAGTGTCCAGTGATCTGGGAATTTTGACGGACTTGGAAATATTTTATGCTGTTTGACGAATTGAGAAAACTGCCTGTAAGCTTTGTAGAGCTCTGTAAGATTTAACAAATATCAAGAGGCATATTTACTCCCTTTAGAATAAATTTGATATAAATCTTCTTCGGGAATGAATTGAAATATAACAATCTGATATAAAATTGAAAAGTGATTTAAAATGTACCGAGAAGAGAAATTAGTACTTTTTTGCCTGCAGAATTTGGAAATATTAGGGGGTCTTTTCTAATCATTTTTCACTAGACACTGGAAACTCATAATTAGACACCACGAACTAAAAATAGTTCCTATCATCCACCAGGACTCTAATAGCTTTATTCACTGGGTGCACTTAGTGAACATTTGACATTCAAATTTAATGGTAAAAAGAAGTAACAAGACAATATAGTCTTCATAATTTATTTATTTTGATAGATTATAGCAATCGTTTCATTCTTATCCTTTATGCATCCAGGGTGTATATTTTTGAGGAGAAAATCCATTTATTTCCATTATTTGTCATTTTACGAAAAAATCTTTTAAATAAAAATTATTTGGTATCGAGGGGGTATATAATGCATGTGCATAGTTTTTGATAACACGCGTCATTTACGAGATATGAAGGTCAACTCAATTTCTTTAACTGGAACTCGACATTTCCGTTCATATAAAAGTTGTAGAGCTCATTGAGATGAACAAAAAAGGTATTAGGTAAAAGATCCATTCGTTGGATCGATTGTGAGATATTGCCGCTCAAAGTCTTAGTCGCGCGCAGTGCAACTTACTCTTGTAGTTTGAGCGGAAATATCTCATGAACGATTCAATGGATGGGTATTTCACTTCACACCTTTTTTTTGTTAATCTCAACGAGCTCTAGAATTAAAAAAAAAACGAAAATATCGAGTTTCATTTTTTTAAATTGAGGTGACATTCATATCTATTAAATAACACATTTTATCAAAAACCTCTTGCATGTACGTCCTCCTTGACGCTAAACAACTTTTATTAGGAAGATTTTTTGTAAAATGACAAATAATAAAAATAAATGGGATCTTTCCTTGGTAACTTTACACCCTATATATTGTAATGAAGCAATTATATGTACAGTAAAACTCCTTTAAGATACGATCCCAGTTAAAATACGAAGACAATTAGTTTCTTTATATCAAAAAACCTGCTTCAATATACGAAGCAGTAGGGTAAACCACCCAGTTATTGGACACCTTACAGTAATTGGACAGTCTGATTTAAATAAATAAAAACAAGATTCCTAGTTTTTATTTTAATAAATATCATCAAAAACCGTACCTGGCTTATTGGTTCTTGACTGTCCAATTACTGGATTGAGTATTTACAAAAAATAAGAACACTATCCAATAACTAGGTTTTTTCGCTTTATCCCAGCTTTTTATTGTTGAAAATTATATTCTTTCCAACTTAAAATTGTAAGTTACTAGAATGTAAAGTCAATATATTTGCAATCAAAACAAGCCACCACTCATATCTAGGTAGAAAAATATTTTTTTAACACGGTCTCAAATCTTGTAAAATGATTAAGTGTCCAATATAACTGGGTGGTTTACCCTATCTATTCATTCCATTTACCACGTGTCTTTAAGAAAGCAAAGAAAGAGACAAATTTTATTTTTAAAAAATAACAAAATTACTCTTTATTTTAAAACTCTGAATTCAAATTTTCTAGAATATTCAAAAACTATTAGAAATAGCTAATGTTATAGTTAGAAATAGTGAAAACACGTTAATATACAATGTGCTCTGGCTTTTAATGCATTATTAAGCGAGAATTTATGAAATCCGAATAAGATACAAAACCCCCTCGGCCCCTTAATTCGTATATTAAACGAGTTTTACTGTATATAGAAATAGTCATATAGAAATTATATATATATGATTATTTCTATATACTATAATTAATTGACAGTAAATGATTATTATTTCGCCTATCGATTTTCGCCATCTCCTAACTTCTTACCACTATGTATTCCGATTCCTTGCAATGAAGGAAACCGAAGTTGTTATGCCCATTGCAGACGCATCCTTCTCTATGCAATCCTGTCTTATGCGCCGACACATTGAACATGAAATGCACACTCAACGCAACTGATTCGCTTTCTTCTCTTCCGTCGTGCTTCCTCCACTTTCCAGCTAAATCATATCGGACGAAAGCAAGTAGAGTGAAGCGATAAGCGGTTCAGCAAAAGAGTAGGGGAATCGCAGCCGGTGGGAAAAAAACGAATCAGTCGAACCCCGAGTGTCATGTATTCCTACCACTTACCAACCATGCCTTTAGACGCATGTTTTATTATTTCGCCAGTCCTCTCTTGGGTGGCGAAATAATAGGCGTCTTACTATGTATGTGTAGCTTTTTATATCGGTAGTTACTTTCTCGCAGCGCCCAAAAGGCGAACAATGAAATAAAACAAGTTATGCCTGGCGCTGTTGCAACCAGTGGAAAACTCTAGTAGTGATCTGGCGATATCTGTAAAGCTGGTACCACCACCCAAACGAAAATTAATTAACAAGTATATAAAGAATACATTATTTTGATATACTAAATTAAAATTTGAATCGTTGGGGGTGCCAGATTTATAGGCATAATTTGATGGAACAGTTTAAGAGCTTCTTTCTTTAGGAAGCTTTTACTAAAGTAATTCTCACTCTTTCGGGTCTACGTCGATAGTTTATTAACGAACATTGTCGGGTCTTTTAGGAATACTTAAAAAATATCGAAGTCGTAAAGGGAATCGGTTACTTCGAGTTGAATTTGGAAACATGGAGGCAGTTGTGGAGAGTATTGGAAATGTCTGACATATTGTTGATTATCGTTGATATCAGGTATCCGGTGCTCATGTTTCCTCCATATTTATATCGATACGTTACGGAAGATTTGGGGAAAAACATGATACTGGTACTGAACAAGATCGATTTGGCTCCGCCGTCCCTCGTCGTAGCTTGGCGAGAGTACTTCAGAAATCGCTATCCGAAATTGCACGTTCTCGCGTTTACGTCGTTCCCTTCGTACAATCTCCGCGGTAATACGAGCAATAAAGACGGTTTACAAAACCGACGGCAAAGGGGAAAGCTTAAAATGGCTGCGGAAGGGGCGCAGAAACTGCTCGAATGCTGTAAAGAAATCGTGGGGGGTGATGTCGATTTGAGTTCGTGGCATGATAAGATACGCGAGGAGATGGATTCGGAATACGATCTCGATGAGGTAGAAAGAAAGGATAACGTCACAGTGGAGAAAGCCGATACCAGTTATTATAAACATGAGAAATATAAGAACGGAGTATTGACCATCGGCTGCGTTGGCACACCGAACGTTGGGAAGTCTTCCCTCATGAACGCGTTGATGGGTGAGTCGCCAAACCGAATCGCTCGAGTCGTTTGATTTTTTTTTAAGGGATACTGTATATCATCAGGATACCCGGCTTTTAGGGAAAGGCAGGGCAAAGTTAGGAAAACTAGGAATGAGATCTTAGGGAGAGAAATTCGATGAAATCTTGATTTTAATCGCAACTAGAGTTCATCGTGTGCTCCGAAAACATATATCTATTTTATTCTTTTTATATACCAGGGAAATTCTAAACTTCGAAGATTTGGGCACCTTTGTATCTATCGTGTTGTATTACTAAGGCCTTAAAAATTAAGTAAAAACGGAAGTAATTTCAATACTTTTCATTTCATTTGAGAGAAAAATAAATAACGAGATAAACTGAAGGGTATTTGTGAATGCTGTAGAATTAAAATACGAAAGATGCAAAACAATTTTATTGAGATAGTCTAATTGAAAGTCTTAGTACACAGAAGCACTTTAAGTCAGTTTTAAGCTTTGATTGACTCAACGAGAGAGCAAACTTCCTCAAAAATCTACTAAAAGCGCTGGAAATACCTGAACGCGAGACTAGTTTATTTCATTTAGACAAGTAATTCTATCGTTTCAATTCATTAACGCTTCCTGAGGATGCGTTGCTGATGCACCATTATTCTCCGACCAGGCAAGAAAGTCGTCAGCGTCTCTCGAACTCCCGGACACACGAAGCATTTTCAAACGATTTTTCTCACAAAGACCGTTTGCCTCTGCGACTGTCCCGGCTTGGTATTTCCATCCACGGTTCCAAAACAGTTTCAAATCTTGATGGGTTCCTTCCCCATTGCTCAAGTCCGAGAACCATATACGACTATTAAGTTTCTGGCGGAGAGAATAGATTTGCCGCAATTATTGCGAATACAACATCAAGATAACGACGATACGTGGTCCGCAATGGATATTTGTGACGGATGGGCTGCCAAGAGGCATTACGTAACTGCGAGGGCAGCCAGAATGGATACTTACAGAGCTGCGAATTCTTTGCTTCGAATGGCGCTCCAAGGAAAAATTTGCATGTACGCTTATCCGCCTGGGTGGGCAGCTAATCGAGGTGGGAAAATTGGGTGGATTTCTTTCATTCTTCGTTTGTTATTGTATCATGACCGTGGTTATAAGAATTTAAACATTTCGCAATGTAGAACTGTGGGAGAAACACGAGGAGGTTGAAACGATAAAGTGGATTCAAGCGAAAAATCAGGCGGAAGGGGATGTCGACACAGTGATTATTTCCTCGGAGGAGGAAGACCCAGAAGATGAGCCTAATAGAGAGGAGGAGGAGGAGTCGTCGAAAGATGAAAGTAACGAAGATTCGGAGGATTTTTCGGAAAAAGAACTCGAAACGCCAACGACGATCAATAAATTCGGAGCGTTGGATACCGAGAATTGAAGGAATTTTGAATCGCTATTTTCGCATTGTATAATTTTTGCATAGGACCGAGCAAACACAGAATAATGCGGTAGTCGCATATATTTTTGATCAATTTCCTTTATGGCCCTGTTATATTTAAACGTTTCGACGTACTTTCTGGCAGAACTATTGTAAAATCTATCCACTGTTCCACTGGACTACGTCTATTGTCAAACGTGCCTGTACAAGGTACAATGTACTGGAAAAAAATGTGATACAATGAAAAACATGAGTTATTAATTAAACCATTGAACAAAAAGACCATCGATATTGCGTGCGCCTCCTAAAGGCATTTTATTTCCATTGCAAATAAAAGTCGTACAGTCGTGCGCTAATGTTGATACTACGATTCGTAAGTAAAAATGTTGCAGTATGTATAATATGTTACAACTTACGTCTCTAACTTAATTATTTGCACTTCATAACTTTTGCTCACCGTCCTCTTGAAGCCAAATTTTCATTCTGCGAGTCAAGTGGGATACCTTTGAAAGGAACTGAGATTCAATCGAAGCTCACAAACAAAACTTACTTGGTATTGAAGTCTGAGCAACTTTTGTCTATGAACTTTTATTGTCTCTCGCTTCGCTTTCAAAACAATCCTGTCGACTCGCCGTCTTACTCGTTACTATGAAACAAATATTTACACTGTTCTCTAAATCGAATCTCAGTCCATTGAAAAATAATTAATTATCTTAGAATATAACGTTAATAGAATTGGTGTAAACGTGCTAAAATAGTTTCCTCCCTCATCGAGACTGTCGAATGGAAGAATAAGTGTGAGCTATTTGCAGGCTTTATCTCGATCGAGACTTTTTTTTACTTTTGCTTTTCAATAAAGATATTTTATCTGCTAATAGTCAGTCGACAAGCGCTATTTTAATCACTGCGATTTTAAGCGTGAAGTACCTACGTTGAAATTTTTCGCGCCGAATCACGCTTGGTGATGAAATCTCATGCCGAGATGTGCCATTTCATGAAATAACGACCTAACGTCTTTTTTTATGAAAGATTAACGATGCTATAGTGTGAATACACAGATTGTCGAAACATTTCGGGCGATGATGACGGAGCTGCAAGACTTGTACGCCGAGAATCCCGGTAAGTTATTGCCACGTTGGATAATAGTGCGTGTCTTTGTAAACTTGGGGAGAAATGGAAGCTTCAGGCACCCAAAATTCGCTTGACCGAATATCCAGGAATGGCGTAGAAGAATAGTAGGATCAGAATCACCACGGCAATGACTATCAGCGCCTTCAGAATGGCCCATTTGTAATTGTGCCAAACGATGTACTTGATGGACTTCAGCGGGTTCAGGAACCACATAAAGGAGGCGTCTGGTCGACTGTAAGTACAAACGAGTTTGTAATAATAATTCGACTTTTTAAAAGAAGGTGAAAATATTATTGCTACTCACTTTGGCTTATCCAGTGGGTCGGGTTCGTTTCTCCCGTGACCGGAAGGATTCTGCTCAGCCTCTTCTTTCGTCAAGAGGTGTATCTCTGCTTCTACCTTCCCCTGAAGAGATAACATTTGCTCTGAATAAAACATTGTTCCTCTTCTTAACTTTTAAGGACTTATAGACGCGAATTTATCAATAACATTACTCGATTCGAATCGCTAAACTCACCGTCAGTTCCATATCCTCGTTTTCCTTTTTAACGTAGAATGGCCACCAGCCCTTGATGCGTTTCTGCTTGAAAATGTTTACCATCGGCACTGAGCCGTCGGTCTTCAGCATCCCTAGAGTGCAAAGCTTACTGTTCTTCGCGCCCCGCGGAAAGCGATTCAGGTCGAGTGTTATAGCTCCCAAAAAGTCGTCCGCCGAAAAGTGATCGGCGTCCCATACCTTTAAATACGATCGATAAATTATTAATAACGATTCTTTCGCTCATATGAAAATGATATTTGAAATATATGTGAAAGCAGCGATATTTTACGAGAAGCTGGACTCCCGCTTGGTAATTTTTTTCAATTAAGTCAGTAGAAAGTCATTATATATAAGTCATTATTTTTAAGATTTGATCCCTTGATTCGTCAAGAAATTTCATGATACCTCCCCATGGCTAAAACTATGCAACAATTCGTATGAAGCCTCAGTGTTGAGATTGTCATGCTGTCAGTGCCCAGATTCTGTAAATCGTTGCACGCATTTCTCGTAGTATGAGAAAAGGTTCGTTAAGGTATTTGTTCGCTAATGCCTCACAATTTCGATGTGTTTTTACAAAAATTAATTATTTCACTTACAAATCTCAATCCTATTCTTTCAATATTATTTCCTCAAAACTTTTCTAATTTTATTATAAATACCATTAGACCGTTTTTTTCCTGTCCCTTCATAATGCTCGAACGAAGAAAGATTGGCTATTTTTTGGTCATTTTTTTCAAATGAGGAGTCATTAAACCTACTACTTTTGAATATCTAACTGGATGGGAGCCCTGGAGAAGCGATTCTCGCGTCGCATACCTGCAGTTCCAGACGAGCTGGAATCTTGCATTCCGTCTCATCCCAGCTGAATAAGCTCTCCTTACGATTGATAACAATTTTTTCTTCAGCCACCAAGTAGTCAAAGGGGAATTTGAAACGCCAATTGAAGTTTCCCTCGCCGGTAAGGGACCGATAGTGAATATCCGTGCACTGACAGTCTTCCGATCCTTTCAGCCACCTTTTAAACGCAACCAATTTAATTACAGCAGTTTCTCTTTATTATTATAATCTTGTCTAATTGATCCGCGGAGAAATCACCCTTTCACGTAGATATCACTCATTTTCTCGCCAGTAAAAAAGGCGTCGTCCTCCAGGACAACGTCGTCCGTATTCCAGATGATTATCCTTAGCTCGTAACTCTTTGGTTTTCTGGGAGAGATGTCTATGGGCGATCCCGGTAGAGGCATGTCCATGGGATACATGTCCACCCACATTTCCAATTTACCCTGCTCGATTCCGGGTTTGTCGGGATTGTACAGAGGTCGCGTTTCCACGTGTTCCGGGACGAGGGTGGAACCAATGCGAGGGAAGGTGTTCCATTGGTGTAGAACTGCTACTGCTAGGTGTTCTTCCATGCCTGCCCGATGAATGTAAAAAATGAACGAAATTGTACACTTATTGTACGTTTTAATGATTTTTTTTATTTGTAAAATTCAAAATACATTGTTCATCTTCGTGCACGACATTATCGAAAGGATGCTGATGTGTTTATACGAGTAGTTCGCATGTGCCTCACTAACACTAGAACAATCGTTGTAACATTTTAAATGATCATTTTAGTGGATTATTTTGTTATCCATGAATTTTTGACCATACTGCTATACAACTATTTGTAGATCGAAAAAAGGTCTACAAATAAGCATACCACCAATTCAGACCACAAAACCCCATAATAATCGTGAGATAATCGGGATTGAATGGTGCTCTGAATAAATCACAAGTCAAATTGACTTCCGTACTGTTTTATTATTAAAGCAATATTATCTCCTTACCTGTGTGAACTTCAGGTCGGTATTTGTATAATACTTTTTTAAAGATCGAATCGAAACTTATACAAAGTTCTAATAAATAAATTGAATAATTTAAATAAGAATTATCCACTATTAATTATTTAATAGAAATGAATATAATAATTATACGAAAATTAGCGAAAATCTAATAGAGAGGAAGACAATCGCAGTAGAAGAGAATCAAGTGTATGTACGTACGCACCTTTCGAGTGGATGTAATTTTCCATTTCCTCATTGGAAAGGGAAAACGTTTTCCTGCCGATAGTGACTCTACCGTGAGAATATACCGGTCCGTCGATTTTGCCATCTTTACATAATTTTGAGAGAATCTGCGTAGGTTTCATCGCGTCTCTCCATTTGTTGTATCCGGAGCTAGAGAATAAATGAAGTATTTGAAAATATTACTCGTCACTCTCTCGGATATGATAAACTGTAACGAATGTAGACTAAATCACAGTTTAAATAGATGATTCTTCGATCGCGGGACTTACTCGTCATACTTCTTAGCGATACCGCAGGTGCCACGGTGCCTGCTATAAAACCGATTCTCCAAATCGATCTTAGTCTCGCCGATCATGTCATCAGCCCCTACCAAGTCCCAGTCTAAGATCTGCACAGTGAGCAGCGAGTCCTGAGGGAAGGTAGCTTCGATCTCGAAACATCTTAAAGAATAATTACAATCCTTTGGTAACAGCAGTAACATAAAAAATACTATATTAATTATTGAATATCTTTTTTATTGCTAATACAAAAAATACAGTGTGGTTTCCTTTTCGTTACTTTATAAAAGAGTTTTCACTGATCCCAAACATACACATAAAAAAAATAAATTGTAAAATTTACAAAGTTTGTGGTAAAATACGGGACAAGGCCAATTTATTATTACGATAAATACAATTTTAGTAAAAATTACAGCAAACACTTGCAACTTCTACAAATTTTCTATAATTTTTACCAAAATTGTAGTCACCATAACAAGAAATTGGCCTTGTCCCGAAATTTACCACAAATTTGTGTTCCGTTGCATAATTAAAAAAGTTCTTACCTTCCAAACACCGGATTCAGCTGCTTCGATATGTAATTATCCTTGTCGCTGATCCTCTTGCCTCCTAATTGCAACACGACGTAAGGATCGGCCTTACCATTCAAGTCGCAGGGGTGCAGGTCGTTGGCCTTCACTATGTACACCCTCACGAGAACGTGAATCGGTTCGTTGGACGGCAGACCTTGAAAGAACCCGTACTGCGGATCGAAACCCATGACCGTGTGATCGACCAGGTCTTTGGGAAGCGGCCACTTGTAGACCTTCAAGGCGCCCTTGAAGCTACCGACGATCCTGGACTCGTCTTCGGGTTCGTCGCCGGTCTTCTTGCCCCGATAGAGTTCGAAAGTGTGAAGCCACTCTTTGAAATGCTCGAATTCCGGCTGAGCCTCCAGCTCGTTCGGATAGATCTTCAGCAGTGCGGTTTTGCTAAATTTCTTCGGCGGCAACTGCTTCGGACTCAGCTTCGCCACGAATTTCGCCGCGGTTCCGGGTGACCTCAGGCCAAAGAGCTTCTTCGAGGAGTGAACGCCGGGACTTTTTTCGCCGGCAGTCGTCGCGTGCGTTTGATTGAAACCTTCCTCGAGGTAGATGGGCAGAGTACCGTTCTGCTGATTGTGAAAAAGACTCTTCTCCTTTCGCATCTCCTTGTTCTGCTCTATCATCGCTTCCACGGAGGCGAAGTACTTCGTCCACCAATCCTGGCAGCCCTCCTCGTCGTCCAGTGATCCTAGGTCGCCTGTAGAATTGAGAAGAGTAAAATTTCGTAGTCAGTGAAGTCGATGGAATGAAACTTGCAATTATTTCATCGACTTTACGAGGAAGTATCATTTCGACATATCAGGATGAGATGTATTCACTTCAATTGCAGTTTTATTTTTCTAAATAAGGAATAATACGATTATTTTTCTCATAAGCGGAGCAATATTTCGTCCCCCATGCATTCCTACCGATGCTTCCATCGTTGCCTAAACTTTGCTTCCGTCGTATATTCTGCTCCGTCTTATCCTTCTTCGTCGGCCACCCCGTTTGCTCGAAACCCAACATGATAATGGTGTCGCCATGATTCGACTCTAGATCGGTTAGTGAATCCGGCAAGGAAGTCTGTTGCTGGTATTTTGTCTTAGTACTTTCGATCGCTGAAAGAGTTCGTTAGTTGAAGGAGAATAGATGTAAACGAATCAACAAATTTTCGTTAATTGAGGGGGTCAGAAGCCAAGGGGTCCAAGTAGAAATACAAGTTTTCCGAGATGCTCCACATTAAAGTATTCTTGTTCTTTAAAAATACCTGCAATTTCTTTGCCTCAAATATATAAGCTGTATGAACTATTCATACACCTTATACACTTGAGGCAAAGGAAAATTGCAGGTATTTTTAAAGAACAAGAATACTTTAATGTGGAGCATCTCGGAAAACTTGTATTTCTACTTGGACCCTTTGGCTTCTGACCCCCTCAATTATACATAGTTTTCCAAGGAATTCGTCCTACAATTCTCCATCCTACGTACATTGTAGCTGACAGAGGCTCTTCTTCCTCTCTTCAATGTCCCTAGCCCTCTTCGTCTGTGGACAGTACATGTACTTGTGGATTGAATTTATCATGTGAGTGCCCACGAGGGTGTACCTCCCAAAACTCCTGCAATCCACGGCTCTGATCGTCAACGGTGGTCGATACAGTTCCTGCTCGGGTAGTTCGACCTCCATAAACTTGATGGGAGTGTTGAAGTTGGGATTCTTCTTCGCGTTCGATATCACGGAGGAGTACAGAATGTGTCCGGCGCACTCGACGTCCACCCTGGGCTTGTCCACGGTTAACAGGTGGATTCTCTTCAAGTCCCTCAGGCCCCAGAAAAGCACTTCGATCCTGTCGAAATGAAAATGCAGGGATTCATCTTGTTCAACTTACGACGAAGAGTCGATAAATCACTCCAAAATGTTGTGCAAATACTTCATCTCACATAGTCGAGCTCTGTATCTTTTCCTTGCAACAATAACCAAATTATATTCGCTAAGTAAGCATTTAGTAAACTTTAATCAGTATTTTCGATGGAAATGAATATTTCCTTTTTATCATTTAGCTCATTTCATTATACCTATATGTTGCTTTTAAATGAATTTTACAGCGAAGCGCATTAATAAATACTACGGACAATACTTCCGATAGGAGAAAATATTTCTTCCTACTCGTTTAGTCCATTTTCTAGCCATTCAATCGCATCAATTCGATTAAGCTAAGATCTACGCACCTGTACTTCGCGAGGGTTGGTCTTATTCCCGTGGGAACGGGCAGAATGGGTCCTTGATCCTGGCTCACCCCGCTGGGCACTTGATACTCCTCGTCCTTCGGATCGGGCAGGGTGGGAAATCCAAAGTCCTTGGAACCGTAAGCGAGTGGATGCTCGAGAAGCTCGAAAGCTGCCAGAAGCTCGCCGGCCCTGCCCGCACCTCTGGTCACCTCGTACCACTCCAAAGAGGGTGGGAACTGCGGGCGCATATAGGGTTCCAAGGCCAGCTTCACGTGGGGGCGGGCAATCGCTCGGCCGATGTATTCCGATTTACCCTGAAAAGTTGAACCTTCGATAGGGTCGTTTATTGGGACTATTCTTCAGTGATTGCAGTAATTACATACATAGGTACTCGGTACGAGTGCATTACTTCTCAAATATACAGGAAGTGCATTGGTAAGTATCAGTCTGTTTGTCTGAAATCGTGTGCTTATATGCGTACGTGAAGAAATAATACTGATACGTGATGCCACGGTGTCTTAAATATTTTAATTTAATATCTGACGAAAGCACAGTCGGGGACAAAATTGAATGGATACTTCGTTTTATAATTATGTGCAGTTCCTTCAAATTAATCTTCCATAAATTCACGTTTCATTAAAGACCACGTGATATATCAATAGATATCATAACATTATGTACAGTAGAATTAGTTACATTTCCGACAGGTAATCTAAAATGAGATATGCCATCAATGTGTGTATAATGTATTCATTCAATTCTATCCCCAATTATAAATGCAGAGTTGTTACATTTCTAATAACGTATTCTTCTACAATGATTTTCTCTCTATCTATGAAGTTTAAGTCGATATTGGTATAATACTTTATTAAAGATCGCATCAAGCTCTACAAAAAAGTTCTATAGCAACATTAGTGAAAAGTTAACAGGGGGGAAGATAATCACGATTAAAGTAAACCTTTCTGTCAGCCACATAAACCTGCTCAATCACATAAACATTTTTTAAATTCTTAATTAAAATGATGAAGAATATTTCAACGTATGTGTGATGCTTGAAGTTATAGGTGAGCAATTATATTTAACATAAAAGTGCGCGTGATGCTTAATGACGGGGTTTCGTGCGTGTCTCTCATTATACATATAGTACATTTCATCTATGTACAGTAAAGCAATAGTTGACCTGGAGTAAAGGTGCACCGTGTGAAGTGTTATACTAGTAAATGTTACGTGGTGTATACAAACTGTTAAAGCAGATAGCCCTCATGCAGTGTTATTGTCCATAGTTAGACTACGACTCTGAAAAAAATTAGAAAATCGTAAGAAGATTAGATGCGGAGACCGATAAACTCGAATAAATCGGTTTGTCGATCGGCGCGTTGAATTCTCTTTCGTTAAAAACTTGAGGAGAGTGACAGCTGCCCGGGAATCGGCGAGAAGTCGAAGTCTTACCACTTTGTCTTGGTCGAAGAGTTCAATGACGATGGACGGCGGGTCCTTCTTGATCTCTTCGTCTGTACCGTACACCAAAATGTCGTCGAAGAGCAGCAATTCGTCCCAAGTGGGACTCAAGGTCTCGTCTATCACTTGAGTGGATTTGCAAAACTCCCCGCAGATCACCCTGGCGAAAGGATCCGACAGACCCGAGGCGTCGCTTCCGATCAACGATCTGGCTTGGTACATATGAGCTCTTAATTGGAATTTCTGTTGGAAATAGAAATGGAATGAGATCTTAAAGTTTATTAAATTTTATGACGTCGAATAAATTGTAATATTCGGAATATTAGCATTTTTAAAGCAGGAGTAGTTCGAATTATTAAAATTTTTCATTTTTCAATTAAAGATCGATTGGTGAATTTATTAATTATTTGACATAAAGTAATAGAAGAAATAACTGACGTAACTAAAATTAAAATTAATGAAGCTCAATTGATAAAATTTTATTTTATTTGTCTAGTTTTTCAAGTTATACATTCTCATTCGCTATAAAAAAGAATTTGTTCTACAAAGATGACTCAAGGAGTAAGATTCACTAGACGAGTCCTCGCACTCACGTGCTTCTCGACGTAGTGGATAACGGAAGGTGGTAGGGCGCGTGGCCTGTCCACGTTTCTGATCTCGTGGCTGATCTCGTAACCCTTGGGCAGTTCCTGAATGAAGTACTTCTTGTGCTTCAATATACCGAGCCACATGTAGATCTGCAATTTCGTCTGGATCGCCCAACCGGAAGGGCCGAATCTTTTCTTGCCCGGAAGCTATGTGAAGACATATATGAAGTGGTAGCTGAAGGATTATGGCCCGACGAATGCGATGTCTCTCACCTTGAGAAAAATGGTTTGCACCTTTCCGCAGTATTTCCCGCATTCCTCGTCGACGATGGAGTATATCAAGTCCCGTCCAGGTATCCTGTGATAAGCCACTCGCCTTCCGGAACTGATAACCCAGATGAACACATCCGGCAGGGAATCTTGAGGCTGTAAAAAGTCGACGAATTCTATTCGAAGAGCATTACAAGAATTCGGAAGAAGAAATCTTCAAATGTGGCGCATAAAATTAGTAACTATACGTTCATTTGATCGATTAATACTTCAAATGGAAATAACATATGGTGGCCACTCAATTGGAAAACCGGAAAATGTCTGGGAATTTGATCGATGAGGAAAAAGTCAGGGAATTTTTGATAAATCCAGAGTTTCAGAAATTTTTTTCTTCAATTATTTTATGTTAAATTTGTATAATAGTACATTATTCCATCACATTAACCTAATACTGAGCAGCAATAAGCTATCGGAATATAAAGTCAGGGAATTTTGCGAGCGGAATTGAGTGGCCCCCTGAATAAAAACGATGCTGTTAATGAAAAGGTGACGAAGTAGAACATATAAATTTAAAGCCCACTTTAAAAATTGTCCTTCGAAGACTACGAAAGATCGGAAACTGATGAAAAAGCTTACGTCTTCCACGAGGAATTTCAACTTCTGCAGATAACTCTGGGCAGTCTTGAGCCTCTCCTTGAAACTGCTCCTGGTGACGACGGCCTTGAGATTTCTGGCCATCGCGCCGATGTTCTCCACCTCCCGCTGGCACAGCTTCATCCGCTCCTTGTCGAGCTTCGTCTTGCCGACCCCCGGCCCGGTGGTGCTGGACTTGCTGATGCTGACGTAGCGATTGCAATTGCTGCTGAACTCCTCGAGCGCCGTCTTGAGGAACTTCTCGCCGTTGGGGTCTTCCACGTGCGACTGCACCTCGCACAGGCCCTCCTCCTGGACAATTTTTATCGTACGAGCCATTCAAAGTTGCCTCTTTCACATACAGAATTCACGCGAAGGCTTCCCAGGCGACATGTTCTAGTCAAAATAATGTTACTCACTAAACGACGTCATTTTTGTTTAAAATGAGATCAAGCGTCTTTCAGAAGTGGAAAAATAATGATAAGAACCTCATTATTTTGTCACTTACAAAAAGGATGTCTTTTAGTGAGTGACATTATTATGACTAAAACATGTTGCATGGATTAGTCTGGCTCACCAGCTTGTCGGCGATCTTGCCGATGATATTGCTGTTGTACATCCGCCGTCTGTAGTCCGGCCAGATGCTCCTGACGTGAAGGCACGGCTTATCGTCCCAGTAGGGTAGGAAGTAATAGATTCTGTCATGCGTCATCGGCTTACTCGGTGGCGTAGTGCTTTGCCAGGAACCGGTCATAACTTCCTGAAGTTCTTCCTCCTCGCCGCTTCCCTGCCCTGTTGAAGTGAACTCGCAAACCTGCAAAGGTAGAAGAAGAAGATGAATTTTTTATGCTCCAGAATTAAGGGTTCTCTGAAAATCAATTTTACATTGAGAGAAATAATTGCTGGTACCAAAGAAATGTTTCCTTCGATCAAAAACATGATATCATTCTAGGATCAAGCCATGGCTTTCTTCATACAAGAAAATATTTGACAGGCTCGAGTTTAGTTTTTTTCGCGCAGAAACAATTTCTTGTTGCTAAAAAGATACTCTGGAATCAAGAATCTATTCTTCGACCAAAATTTTCAAGATCACAGGATTATTTCTCTCAGTATACGTAGATGAATGCAGGAGAAATATGAAACATTGCGATCGATCATAAGATATGAGATAAGAGACTTCTTTACTGAAGAACTCTGCTATCGAACAGAGAGAAATAGAATTAATTGGATTTACTAAAAATGTGACTTGCGGTGTCGCAAGTAATTATTTATTTACATCAATTAGATCTTTTTTCATATTAATTAGATATTTTTTCCTTGCAATCACATACTATTCCACATAACTGTAAGGGACAAATATGCAATTGATGTATTAAGAGATGTCATTAACATAAATAAATAATTACTTGCGACCTCGCAAGTAATTTTCAGTAGATCCAACTAATTCTTTTTCTCTGTGAAGGCATTTATATATTGTATATCCATGCATTCACCTTGGAACTCTCATTGTGTCCATCCAAGGCATTTCCAGCATTGCCTATCGATATCTCAAAGTACATCGGCTTGTCACCGAGCTTCTTATCAATCATCGTAGCGTCCATTATGGTGGCAAAGAGGAAGAACTCCTCGTTCCTCGCATAGGCTGTCTCGTTGATCGGCACCGTTGGCTCCACTTCCACGTCGGCTGGCGTCATGTCGACGTTATCACTGATTTCCGTTCGGATTGCTACCAGTAATCTAATCAAGAGAACGTGCGAGTCGCGCGTACGTGAGAAAAAGGAACGGGGCTATAGCCGAGAGAGAATATCTAATTGGTCGAAAATACCAATTACTCAACAATCCAATCGAGTTAACATTTATTTTACTTCGACGAATATTTGTCAAAATGAAATGACTGAGTTTTACCAAGCTTTAATTATGCGAATATTTATTTCGATCGAGTAAATTTCCAATTAAGACTTTCTTTCTCGGTTTAGAGTAACACAAGGATTCCAACGAATCGCGAAATTCTCTTCTTCTGGCACCTTGCTCTGTACGAGATCCCTTCACCCAATCCAGTATTGAGAGTCGAGTGTTCGTCTATCAGACTGTAATCCCTTATGCTGCCGTATAGGTGGATAAAGGCGGGACCGAATGTGGGTAGAAATCCCTTTTCGCCGTCGTTGCTGATCTGTTTCAGATCGACGAAGTGGGTGCCTATCACGGTGGCGTGAACGGGGTCGTTGTCGCATAGTTGAATCTTTATCCGTTGACACAGGGGCGGGAACATTTCTGTAAACACGATTTGCTCGTTCCAAATCGGCGCGTAGCTGTGTCTCTTCACGGAGGTCTTTCCCTGTGAACGAGAAGACGATTTTCGCATTTTCAAAAATGTACGATATCGCTATGGTCGAATTACATCACGATTCCAAGCTTGAAGAAATTATTTATTACTGAGTGAAATTGGCAAAATATTTATTTCTAACGAGTTTGAGTTCATTGACGTGAAATGTTAAATTAAATCGAAGTAAATAAACATTCTCCATTTTTCCATGACGTTCCATGAAACTAGAAGTTGTTGATCCTATAATTAATCGTTCTATCTAAAGGAGTTTATTGCGATGATGGAAACAATGGAAGAAAAAAGAAAGGAAAGGTAGCAAAAAGGGTGGTTCGCTCCCTCGCGTATTTTAGCTTCCTTCCCCAGTGATTCGCATTAAATTGATTTTCCAGCAGATTCGCGTGCGAATAAATAATTTCCCTAATTGTGTGTGTGTAAGTCTCTGAAAGATGTCGAAATCCAATACGTTGCCTTCAATGGCGATTATCTTATTCCCTATGAGCTTTTTGGCTAAACTGGTCTTGTACTTTTTTGAAGATCATGCTTTCATCTACAAATAAGTATTATATCAATATAACTAAAAAGTTGACAGGTAACGAGATAAATAAGATCGAAGATAATACTTCTTGGATTGCACTATATCTGTGTTAAGATTCGAAGGCAGCCATGTACTTACGCTCAATCCGGCGAAGGATACTTGAACGTAGGGATCCACCAGGTCCTTGACCTCCCCCGTGAAGGCCTTCTTCACATTCGCCATGATACTGCTGTTCATCTTCGGCAAACCGTCCGCCCTGTAGACCTTGACGATGAATTTGGCTCTCTGCCTCTCGATAGGAACGCCATCCGGCAGCAAAAGGTTACCCTCTATGTCGTCTTCGTCCTTCTCGCTCTTGGGAGGTATTTTCACGGAGTCACCCTTGCCGATGACGCTGACGTCGCATTTTAAATAGCCCTTTGGACCGCCTGCCACGTCGTCGGGATCCGTTAGAAGGGCCCATTTGTGGTAGAATTGATGATCTGCGGTGGAAGGTCATTGGCCGTTATTGGGGAACGTCATCCATCGACTTTAATGGAAAGCAATTAGAAAAAGAAACGTTTGCTGCTCGATGATTTTTAAGGTATATGGATATATCGCTTTGTACCTACTGATTGCAATAGCGGTGCAAATTGAAGTTGAGTTTGATTCTTGATTACTAATTAATTACCGGCGACGGATGTCAAGAATCACCTCGATTTTCAAGTGTGCAGCTATTGTAGTTGGTGGGTTGTTTGTACACTGAGAAAACAGTTTATTTATAGTTAATATACGTATACTTGATTGTGACGAAAGAAATGTTTCTTTGGGTCAAGGAAATATTCGTTAGCCATTAATAATTAATGTATATTTATTTGGTCCAATGAAATATTTCGTTATAATCAAGTTATAATAATATTATATACATTATATACAAAATATTTTATATACATTTATTAACTTACAAATAAACTCTTTTCTCAGTGCATGGTGGGGCGAGAAAAGTTTATTTGAGAGCCACGTGCCTTGAATCCTTTTTATTGACAATACAAGATGTATTTTTAAGATGCCCGTCTTTTCATTAAACTATTGTCATTTTTAATCAATCGTAAAATTCCAAAAGTCTTACGTATAGTGTATAATTAGTTTATGAAACGGACACTGAGAGGAAGACATACTTGATTCAAATAAATATTCCATTCATTAAAGGCCGTCCATGAACCACTTAACGGCATGACCGAGGGTCGGATTAAATGTCACATTGCGTTATATAGAGTAGAAGGATACCCTCCTAGGAGCAGCCCTGCAGTAGAAATACATAATGAAGGGCAGCCAGCATAATAGAGATGCCTACTCTCACGGGAAAAACGCTGCAGTAGAAATCCCCGATGAAAGGCAGCCCTTGCAGTAGAGATATTCGCCGTAGGGCAGCCACATCAGTAAAAATGTTTACTGACGAATGGTAGAATTTCTATAGGTACAAAGCCATGTCTGCATACACAATAATTATAAGTACATATCGCTTATACATGAGCACATAAAATACGTACTTCTCAAAATTAAAGTATATACGCTAATACGGCTTTACTCTGCGTTGAAATTAATATTTCTTGACTTCTCGAGTTAAATTAATTTATTTAATGAAAAATCAATACTTTTTTGATTTTGATAGAACATATATCTTTGTTTGAATGATAGACATATTTTTGTTCTCAATCTAAAAGCAATTCAAATATGCAAAGGCGATTGAGTTTAATCAAAGTAGAATCCAAAGACACGTGGCTCTCGGTCGCATATAAACTTACAATTAGCAAATTTCATGCACGGCGTAAGAATTAGGGTAGCGAGTGTGCGGTGTGCGAATAAGGGAATATATCCAGCATGCCAGACATCTTCTCTCGCGTTTGCGTGGGCAGTGATGTAAATGCGTGATTATATACAGAGGTGCAATGATTGCTTTTACGAGATGGAACAACGTGACGGTCGAGGTATTTGCCAATCATCATCGCGCGCTCGTACAAGGCATCGCTATGCATTTCTTTCTCTCTCTCTCTCTTTCCCTCTCTCGTACAATATTGAATAAACGACGGGCAATAAATAGTCTCGTCGTTTGATGTAAATTCCTCAAACGCGCGCGCACGGCTCGAATGGATAGTTTTAGACGGGAGCAATTTCTCGATTGATGGAGGGAGATTTGAGGTTCTCTTGAAATCCTCGTTGATTTTCCAACTAATTATACGGAATATTTGCATGGACCTGTCGTGTAAATGTCATCTATGGTTTGTTGAGTTTGATCGAATTGAGCTTCCGGAATTAACATAAATTTATAATCGGGGCAAATGGTGCAACTGGGGTAAAACGAGGGGATTTACTTTCACGACACTTTATCCTGTCAGAAACAAAATAATAATCCATATTTGTACTATTCCTTTTGTATAGTTTTCGCGCAATATAAAAAATAAACAAATAATCGCTAGGGGAAATAGATTTATTTTCTTTCATCTATTATAATTTAATACCTAAATTGTGCCCAGCAGAGGAATTTATTTGCATTGAGCTAAAATTCAACGTTTATATAGATATAAATGTTTTTTGTAATTTAAATGTGCACGCACGAATAAATAATATTTTTCTGCATGTGCTCGGGTTCCCGGGGGCAATTTCGGGGATCGATATTCATTCCGCCCGTTGCTCGTTTAATCGAGAATCGGGCGTTCTGTATATTTTTTTTATGGCACTGAGAAAATAACTAGTTAAACGAAACAAACTCGTTTAGTTGATTGATATTTTGTTGATTCAACTGTAGCACATCGATTGAAGCACTCGCGAAAACAGTATTTTATCGAATCAGTTAATATTGTTTTACTTCAAATGGATTTTATTCTGACTCTGCATATATCGCACATATATAAGTGATTGTATGTGTGTGTACATATTTGCACTTGTCACCATCGAAAAACGATTCCTCTTTTATGGAGTTCCTTCTGAATTCTCTCTCCCTCTTCCATATCGCTATATAGAAAAAATACTGCAGCTGTCTTTCAGATATTTTCTTATTGTAGTAATTTTTAGAACAACAATATTTATTATAAATATAATATATAATGTTAGTTAATATAATCGTAATTATTTCTTGTTCTATTGTATTAATTTTTGCAACAACTATGGGGCTATTATAAATATAATATATAATATCATTTAATGCAGTGTCGTAATTATTTTATCTATAATGAGGCAGTTATCGAAAATATGACGAGTTTTTTTTCCATGTGCGTTCTTCATACCAAGCGTCACTCATTCCATGGAATTTCATTTCGAGCATTTCCCCCTGTATATATATCCTGTTTAAAGGATATGCACGAGAAACTAAAAGGACAACCAACGGGGTGAATTAATAATAATAAGTGCTGCACTAGGTTGAGACTGGATCTCTAAACATACGCGCGTCTACATCGGAAAAGCATGAGCTTGCCGCGAATAACCGGCGAGAATTGAATAGAAACTTCACCCCTAACGCGCCACGTTTATCAGAGGGATAAATCGCGATTGCGCTGTTTTCAAAGAAAATGCGCTCGGGAAAGGGCTGCGTCCCGTGGTTTTATTTACGTTTTCCCCTGTGCAAATATTTTATCTCGCCAGAAATACCTATACATGCTTACACGGCCGACTTTTTCTCGTCGTTATACCTACACAGTTGGATATTTTGTGTTTATAAATCGGTTCTTCTATTCTTGTATATTAAAATCGATTCTTCGTGTTAGTTTAACAATTTTCGCTTTAAAATTAACACAAAGAATGTTAAGATTAACAAAACGTATGGTCGACCGACATAAAGAGTCAGTTTATTTTAACATAGAAAAATGTGTGGACCGATCTTAACGTAACATTTTAAATCCTGTATCCGACATTAAAGGGAGAAGTTCTTTGGTGTCACAGAAACTTGTTTGACATGAGGAGAGATGAGATCGAAGACGTTGTCGCAAAGCTCCTGTCTCTCTTTCCATTCGAGTCGCTTTTTCTAATTCAAAACAGAAATGCCATCTATTCTGACGACTTTAGAGAGACGGTAAAATGACGATTTCGCGGTTTTTAATTAATTGAAAGTATTAATTATACGACGTGTCTATATCTTGATGTATATACGTATTTGCATTTCTCGGTAGATTTTTTTTTTATAACTGTACGAATTCGAAATTTTGCTAGGTACGTCAAATCATTAGCGAACCATTAAGAGTAACACATCTTTTTTTCCAAGCTCCTGCGTTACTACTTTATCGTTTTAGTGGAATTTTAAGCTTCCTCGAAAAAAGAAAGAAAACTCAAAATGTGTGTGTCGTAATTTTGTAAATCGGGGCACGGAAATGTGGCGAATGAAACAGCCATGATCGTGCGGATGAAAAATGATTGGGCGCGTTAGAAAATTTCGGCGATCGGTTTTTTTTTTATTAGGATCCTGCGAACGAGCTTTAACGGCGAATCTGTACCTGGTTGCGCCCAGACGGTGGCAACGTCTAACTTAAAGCTGCCCAGTGTTAGATTAGCGCGCAAGAGATTCCGCGACTGCTGCACCTGTGTAGCGGAATACAAGGATTGTCGATTTTTAATTCACGCTTTCTTACACTTTTTTTTAATTTCCGAATTTAATTCCGCATTTTACCAAAAAGCAACCGAATTATCAAACTTTTCGCTGGAGTTGGTATCATACTTTTTTGAAGATTAAATTTCGAGCAATAAGAAAGTTCTGTACTTGTGTTTGTGTAAGTCAAAAGTTCACGAGTAAGGATATAATCCTCGATTAAAGTGAACTCATTTATTCTGAGATAGGTATATTGTTCCAATAGGTGTACTGAGAAAAGGAATGATCATAAGAATATTTATTCACCGATGAATGTTTTTTATATTCGAATGCAGTTTATGCGATCCGAATAAATTTATATAGAGCACTTAATTTCCATTAAATTTGAATTCAACAAATATTTGTCTTCGTAAACTGAATTTCATTTATACGACATGAATTATTGATAGTAGATATACGTTGGCCATTTGAATCGAAGAATTTCTTTCAATAAACTTGCATAAATCTATTATGCATTCAGATGCGTGGGTTCGAGACGGCTCGTCGTATATTTTGTCGTCCTCGTTTTAGATATGGGATCCAACATATCCCTCGTCTTCAGGAGGGATGTGTTGGGTCTCTAGATTTTCCTCTTTTTATTTCTCCCTCTCTCTCTCTCTCTCTCTCTCTCTCTCTTCCATCCCCAAGTCGAAATTTTAATATTAAGTTTAAATCTTCATGGTTTGCAGATACTAGCTTGAGGCTAAGTTTGGCGAAAGCAGATAAATCGGCTACTTGTACATTGAGAGAAATAATTGCTGGTACCAAAAAATGTTTTTTTTTCTTCATCAGAAATATGATATAATCTTAGGATCAAACCGTACTTTTCTTCCTGCAAGAAAATATTTGATAAGCACGAGTAATTGTTTCTTTTCGCGCAGATAGAATTTGTTATTCCTACGACGGTATTCGTGAATCAAGAATATATATTATTCTTCGATCAAGAATCTATATTTTTTAATATGTAAGATCATATGTTCTTGATTCAATAAATATTTTTTAACACCAGCGATTATATCTCTCAGTGTAAGTCCGAATTAATGTTAGATCCTTCGCGCCTTTGTGAAGGATGTAACTTTAGTTTTTACAAGTATTTTTAAACTTCGGAGGATCAAATCTAGTATTAAATTTTCGACCCGGTCCTCCTCATTTTTTAAGTCGAGCGAAACGATGAGAAAAAGAAAGAGCCGAAAGAGGGTAGGTATTCTTCTCTCTCGAGGGAGTCTTTGCCTTTTTCCTCTCGAACTTTTTCCACGTCGACAAACGGAAATGATGTTCCCTGCTCGGGAGTTTTTCGAGTAATTGGCACGCTACGTGGCTCGAGCGTTCGCCGATCCCGTTAATTAACCGTTACGAACAATGGGATGAATTTAACGGGCTCTCGCCTAATTCTGCGTCGTCTCGCATCGTCGAGAGAAGAGCGAGCGGAGGGTGAAATGAAATCTACCCGCTTTTACATCGGCGTCGTGCAAAATGACAGCGGCACGGTTCGTGTATATCGTGACATTCTGCAGCGATGCGGCACATCGCGTCAAACCAGGCTTTTGCAACAGTTGAAGCAGCTTGCGGAAATTGGCGTGTGATTGACGCGGTCGATTGCCGAATGGAAAGTGCCACAGTGCCGAGAGAAACGTTACATCGCTCGACTGACGTCGCTTAAAAATCGCTGTTAAATATTTCCCGTAAATTCACTAAACGGGAGAGGAAGTATGCGCTCGACGTATAGACGGACGATTTTTATCGACGGTACACTGAGAATAAAATTTCAAAACTACAACCTCTCGGGCAGCCAACTAAATGTACAGTTATTTCAACTAATATGTAGTTAAAGTATGTAACTAAAATTTAGTTGAGGTTACTCGATACTTAGCTGCTTCAACTAAATATTTGTTCAAATAACTATATATTTAGTTGGCCGCTCGTAATCTCAAAATTTAGTTGAATTGAACGACTTTTTTTCTCAGTGCAGTTAAGATTATACTTCTACTATTCGTCTGACAAAAACTTTTATCGGAATAAACCAACTCGGATTGATTTAACAAAGCATTGAAGTTGAATTGGTTTAGATGCTTATACCAACAAAACGAGGAAATGTTATTCCAACTATATATAGTTCAACCAAACACACAATGAACGACGAAATTTTATCTTAAACCCAAACGATTTGGTCAGAACAATTAAATTTTACTCTCAGTATATTTAAAAATGTTTAAAACTGATTGTAACTGTTTTATTGAATCACCGTACCGCTTTTTTGTTATGTTTTTTTTTGTATAACGGGCGAATTTAGAAAATAAAAGAATGCAGTCTGTATAGGACAGGAACCGGATATACAGAATTTTAAATAGACATTGTATCGATTAAACAGGCTTTGATTAGACATGTGTATCTCAAATAGACGTCGTGTCGATTAAACAGAATCCTGAATGAATATAGATCCTAATTTCATTGAGAAAAATAAATAGTAGTAACAACTATTTAGAGGATAATAAATAATTATAGAGAACGAGTTTAGTGAGTAGCACTAGTTTTTTATATAGATATAGCAATAATTTATTTTAACTTTGGCAATTAAAAATAGCTTCGACAACACTAAGAGCTAATGTCGATTGCTAAATTCGAATTGTTACCATTAAAATTATTGTCACGACTATGTTTCATTCTTTCAGTGTGAACGGAATCTCAATTGAATATAAATCCTAATTCTGGTTATATAATATGTATGTACGTACGATATACCAAATAGAGAGGGTCACCGGTAGGCAGAATTCCCAATAGACAGCATTCTGATTAGCCCTATTCTAAGTCCTACCTATTCGGGATCTGCTCTTACGGGATCTGTCCAACCAAGATTTACCTAATTGATACAATGTCTACTTGGAATGCCATGCAATCGATTCAACTTTATCCAATGCGAGATTCTGTTTAATCTGGATTATAACCAATTGATACCACGTCTACTTAAGGGCTGTCTAATTGATACGATGTTTAATTGAAATCTATCTAATTGATAAGAATCTCATTAGAGGACCTGTTTATTCGGCTCCTACCCCATGTACATATTTGTCCATTACATTGTAAATTACATATATGTATGTATTCGCGATACTCTACATCCGTGTCGCTGAATTCTCGACTTGTACATGTTTCGCGAACAATGAATAGGTATCTGTTGGCATAACGAGCGATACAATAGGCAAGCCAGAAGCTCGTCGAGGGTACACGTCGAGAATCAAACGTGTAATTAGAGGATTCCAAATTTACTGTATAGACCGATAAGCACAGCTCGGGATTGCGGATTATCTGTATAAGCAGTGGAGGTTGGAGAGTGATTTTATCTGAGCTTAAGTCTCACTTATGCGGAGAAAGTACGATAAAAGTATTATCGATATTCGTATTCGTGGATCGTCGTAATTGAAAATTTGTTATTAGACAAACGAATTATACGGGCGGTTTTTCTTGTCATCTGAAATCCTAGATGGCAAACAACATTGCTTATCGAGTTTCATGATTACTCGTCCGTTAATCGCGAGATCGCGCGGTTGGGTTGACGGGCATCCCCCTATTTTCTTCATTAATTAATAAATAAATTACGTCGCTAATTAACGCCCCTGCTTAATGGTGACTACAATTATTAACATATATATATACATTTAATTTTAAAGGAATTCTGAAAATTCTGCATTACGCGATACGTAATTTTTATTTTTAAAATAATGTAATGTAGAATAATAGGACAGATAATTCGGTGGATCACGACTTACCGATAAAGTGATAATTTTGTCGAACAGCATCACCGGTGGCATGTGAAAATCGAACACAAAGTACTGAAACAAGAGATAAGCAAAGAATGACGTTAGTAAATTTTTCCATTTTATATTTGATATCGCGTAAAATTAAACTCAATACGCGAGTATATAATTCATTTCGCAGATAAACGGTATGTAGAAGGAAATCATTTTTGGTGATAAATTATCGACCCTATATAGTCAAGTGTTCCTAATTAATTTACCAATGATAACTTTATCGTAGTTGATTAATTATTATCAATATAGTAACACACATTCGAAGAATTTATTATTTTTCTAAATTACCATTATCCACCTATTTTGGCAAATAGCTTGAAAGATTGGCAAAGTATACAACTAATTTTATACTAAGGATTTTTCTAAGCCCGATACTTATGCACATATGTATTTTTTTCATACGGTTATATCGATTACCTCGTTGTAATACGGGCAATTCGTTGACTCTTTTACACTCGTATATTTCCTCTGATCTCCAACTTGTACGCACACCACTGGGTCCATATTGAGTCCCGCCAATTGTCTAGCTTCTATTATTGTGACGCACACTTGATAGTCCTGCGCCTTCAGTGCTCCTTGTCCAGTATCTCCGGTCTGCAGACGATGCGAGTTTATTTATATTTCGAAGCTTTCCAAAGTCTTCGATTAAAAATGCAAAAATCAAAATTAAGTCTTTTAATGAAAATCAAACACTGCAAATTTTATTAAGTTCGAAAAATCGCATGGTGTAACCGCACGTCGTCACAAAAAGAAACAATTTTTCTAATCATGAACACTGGTACGACTTGCTAAAAAAAATAGAAAGAGAACAAATCGATCCCCCCAATTACTGCCGACGCCTCCCCGCAACACGTGCAGTTTGCATCCCTAACGAGACCGTCGTAAATCCTAATGATAGTCGTTATCCGCCGCGTGCTGGTTATTGCGGAAAAGTTGCGAGGGGAAAAAAGTTTTCAGCAGACTTTCCACCATAGAAACGAAGCCATCCGAGCTAAAGCGAGACCGGTTACATCGACGATAATCGCTTCTAGCGGGAAAATTGGAGCAACGAGACAAATTCGATTACCAGGTCGCGTCATGCAATTTATTATCGGTGCTACATCTCTGTGTACGAGATGTAACGTCGTCAGGGTGCAGCGCAGCATCCCACGTGCAGCTAATCTCGCTCGGCATCTTCGATATCGGGAGGCTGGAGACTCTGCCAGCGTAATTGTTATCGCGGAATTATACC
Source organism: Xiphydria camelus (assembly GCA_963678675.1). Taxonomy (NCBI): domain Eukaryota; kingdom Metazoa; phylum Arthropoda; class Insecta; order Hymenoptera; family Xiphydriidae; genus Xiphydria; species Xiphydria camelus. Next base: position 36,318,174 of record OY783193.1, read on the forward strand.
AGATTAATCTGCGATGGAAATAATAACAATCCACGGTATGTCTATACTAATATAATATAATAAAGACAAAAAGTTTGTGAGTTTATTTAATTACTGAGGGTAATCTCTGGAACTACTGATCCGATTAAAAGAAATCTTTCACTGATAAGAAATCTGAACTTTCTGAATAAACACAGGCTATATTTCACGAGATTTTGACAAAAGGAAGCTGACGCGAGTGACGATTTTAGTGACGTAGATCATCGTAAAAACGGACAAATGGACACGTTTCTAGAAAATGCTGCTTTTAGGGTAAAAGATACATTAAAATGATGTTTGAGCGAATCGTAGAACACAAATAGATCTCCAATAAAAACCGCGATAACATATATCTAGCATTCACGCAAACAAAGTCGCGTGCTTTTGCTAATAATACAAACTAGAGCAGAAATATCGTCCTAAAAGTAAATAGAAATAAAAATAGGAAGGAATCGTTAAATACGAATGGCACTTTTCAGAAAATTAGAGGAGGGATGTAAGTTTTTGAGCAGGCATCGGTATTAAATCCCGAGTGGATGAAAATTATTTGCATCGAAGTGGTTCCAGGAGTTTCGCAATTTTGTCCATTTTTTTGCCACAGGGGTGATCAACCCTGGCTCGGGGGGTAAAAGTAGAATTTTCTTCGAAATCAGCGTTGTTGATTCACCTCCAAGACGAGCTTTCGGAGTTGTTCATTTTTTTTGCAATAGGGGTAGGCGCCCCTGCTCAGAGGATACGATTACGAATTTGTAATAATTACCAATGGAATCAGTGTGGTCGAAAACCCTTGAAGTGACTTCGATACGTGTACCTAATATCAAATAATCTTCGTCCACTCGGAATCGAACATCGGAGCTCCATAAAGTCGGACCTCATTTCCAAAACTTACCCACCTAAGAGGACTCAATCACATTTTTTATCGATGCTACTGATGTTTGCTCAAAAATTTACATCCTTCCTCTAATTCTCTGAGACGTGCCAATCGTATCTACTTTTAGCACAGCATTTCTGGTCCAGTCTATATATCGTCCCCTTAATACTACAACTAGGTAACTCAAATTTTACGGTATTTTCATTTATCTACTTTGTACCCAACTTTGTACGCTCTTATCGGTGCTACAACGAGATAAGTTCTGTCGTATATTTACATAAGGTTAGAAATCCAGTCGTACCATTAGATACAGTCACTAAAACGACTAATATATGCATGCAATGAGTGCACAATTTGAATACCGAAAATTCGAGTTACCTAGTTGTATTATAGTATTAAGGGAACGATATGATCCTCTGTAAGCAATATATATAGTGGATTTTCATTCATAACGCACCTTTGGTTTCGTCCCCTTCGCCGGTTTGGGCACCGAATCCTCCGTCTCCGCGTTCGCGGCGAGGGGATTCTCGTTCTCCGAGCCGTTCGTTTCGAGGGAGGTCATCGAGTTCGTCCTGGAGACGTCGTTAGAGGACGCGCAACTGGAGTCCCTGCCGTCTAGGAGCTCCCGCGTCTCGGAATTGCTTTCGCAGGACTTGTCCCTCGGTGGCCTCTGCTTGCCGAGCCTCATCAGGGACCGCATGCTCTTCAGGGTGGAACTCCTGTCGCGCGGAGAAGGTTTCTTAAGCTCGCGGCGGAAGGGGGGTCGAGCGGATAAATCTTTCGTGCAGGACCCGAAAGAAGTTCAAGGGGATCTAGCCCGATTTATAATTCATACCGAGGGTTGCCGCGAGAGAGAGAGAGAGAGTGTGTTAAGGGTTGGAGAGCTCTCCCCGTCGATACGGGCGCACACGAGGACGCGTCGCTGAAAATTCTCCAATCACGGTCTCCATTAAATCGTCACCCCCCCGTCGAACGTGACCCGAATCGCACGTGCGACGGGAGTTTTGCGTGGGCGGAATTACCGATTTCTGACGCGTAAGGAAATCGCGAATCGTGCGAGAGGTGGGGTGGTTTAGCGGTACTCTTTTTTTGTCACGGCGCGGCGTTTATACGTATTATGGCGCTTTAATTGTTTATCGAGGAGAGCAGTTGTCTCGATAAAAATCCGAGGCTTCACAGTGTGCCTCCTATCTCCCTCCAGTCTCCCGTTTTGTTAAGTTTCTCCCTCCCTTATAACTCAATATTTTTCCCTTAGAACTACCTTTCATTCAGCTTCTCAGTTGGGTGTTTCTTTTAATCGTCGTTTCTTTTATGTGTCGTTTAAAATATAACGACCTGATCGAATTAATATTTTTTACCGGAAACTAGATTTGACAAATGATTCCTTTGATACATAACGTAAGATATACATTTTTGACTTACAAATACATCCTTCATCCACTTAATAGATATTAATGTTTCAATGTATATCTTAAAAATTGTCATTTCTTTAAAACACTACATGTTTTTTACTTTTGAAAAATCTCCTTTTCTAATCGAAACTGTTCCCTTTTCTGTTAAAACTTCCTCTATTTCCCTTAAAATAAAATAAACAGAGGCTGTGAAGCCTGCGATTTCTTTGCAGGGGATTGAGGAGAAGGAGGACTTCAGTCATCGTAGGCTTGATATAGAAATAGAAGAATGATGATGCATTTATAAAATTCATTTGTAGGGACGCAGCTATCTATTTGCATCAAACGAAAATCAATTTTTCGGTTTTTCTTTTATTCGAATGTGAATTAATCCGGTGAAAAAAAATGTGTACTCCACACTCAAAGAAAAGTATATTTACGTAGTTTCTCTCTCATGTATGCCTTTCGATAAAGTTCAATATGCGAAGCCAACGAAAACTCAATTCTCATATGAATATATGCATGGGCGAATATTTCGATTCTACGAACGGCTATACGGCGACGGAATTCGAAGCAATCTTGAAGGCTTTATACGAGGATCAAAATATGGCGCGCGGGTAAATTGCAATACGTAGATGTTACGTGGGATGCGGTCACGAATGATGCATTATTGAGGGTTGAAAGTAGCGCGTCTGTAGCTCCCTCTCTATCTTCTTCGCAATATGTTCACCCTGTAGGAGAAAGTAGGGTCAAACCGGATACTTGAGTTAGCTTCCGCTTTCCAGTATAAATCATGGCGACGAAGGGTCATCTAAAGTGCCCTGTCTTCCCCTAACTAGTGAACCAGTTTTGATAGAAACGCTAATAATAATTAAGAAGGAAACGAAGGAAGTTTGCAATAAAATATTATATACACGGGGGGAAAAATGATTTTGCAGTCTTAGCAAAATTAGATTTTGCTGAGTACTTGTTGTTATCGTGACAAAAATATTATCTGTGGCGGTAAAAGATACGTCTAATAATAGCAAATGAAACTGCAATAACAGTGAAGTTCTTAGGTTAATATATATGATGAAAGTCAATTAATTTAACGTGTCACTAATTTTTGCTATTTATTCTTTTATCATCGACTGTAAAGCTTCTAAAAGCACGTCGAAGAAAGAAACAATTGACAGCAAATAGGAATTTCTAAACTCGACGAAACTCAAGTAAAGCTTTGCAATAAATTCGAGTAAAGCTACTGTGAGAATTTGATAAGTGCACGCGATATGTATCTAGTCATCTGCAAAGTATCTGAATCGATTTGCAAGTCATAATCGTACCGCGATATAGAATATATCATCCTGAGAAATACCAGGATACTCGGATAATAATTCGAGTATCGCGATTTTACTACCATTAATCATGCAATTTACTAGCTGGTCTATCCGGTATATTGCCCGGGTTTTAGTTCATTTTGTAAAAGGTTTCTGTAAAAATTTTACAGGCTTTCAGAATATCACCATCCACTTTCGCCGATTTTCTCACCGCTTTTGAGATATTTACGAAAAACTGAAAAGTTGCACGTGCAAATTTTGCTTAAGGGGGGGTTGAAACAAAAAATTCTCTCGAATTTCAAAGCGGATAAATTATTATTCATTCCTGTTTCTCGTGTAACGCGGAAGTCGTCGAATGGCTAAAGGATATTAAAGCACAAGCTTTTTGCTTTCATCTTTCTCCGTCGCATTGCAACGGAGCAAACGCATTTTCGAGACTTTGAAGGATACGGAAGAGGAGATCAATGCAGATATGTATACGTATAAAAAGGAAGAGAATGCAATGAGAAAAGAAAACGTTATACGATGCTTCCTTCCAGTCTCACCTCTTGCGATCGGGTGACTTCTCAACAGTCGACACAGAGCAGCCTCTCTGCACCGGACTCCTCTTCGAGTTCTTCTCCGCGGTATGCCAGGATCCCCGTCGTTTACCGCCAACGGACTGCTCTAGGTTTCGCTCCAGATTCGCGATGTTCTGCGCAATGTCGATCAGCATCTGCTGGTCGTCCTCCATTATCTCGGTTGGCGCGTACGAGCTGCAGCTACCGTCAGGCGCGTTGTATCGGATCTCGAAGGACACCACTGTCTGCAAGGATCATCATTGGAGCTTCTATAGCGCGCTTCGATAACTTTTGATATTCTTATAAGTTTGAACGAGGTCATATTTGCTACAGTTGCTGTATTCTACGGAAATGGTCAAATTGACCAGTTTCTGTTACTAAAAAAAAATATCCACTGTCTGTGTTATACAAATGTGTTTCTTATTTATACTGAGAAAATCACTTATTTGTATCAGCGTTTCGTTATGAAATAACGTTCCCAAAAATGACGTATTTTATACCCGGTTTAGAGAAATTAAAACTTTCATTATTAGAAAAAAATCATCTCGTGGAGAACGCTGAAACTTGACGTGCTATTCCCGACTGAAATTCCTCGCTCTCCGAAGTAGACAAAAATTCTTCGAAAAAATTCGACCCCAGGAGAAGTTTCAGACGGTAGCTTTCATCCGGCAAGAATGCGAAGCTTCTTACACGGCGGAGTGGTTAAATCCTCTAAATAGGATTGATGGCAAGAAGAAGACGAAGGAGAAGAGCAAAAGGAAGAAGAGGAAGAAGGAGGGTGCTTTCTTCGTCGACGAAGATTTTCCACCGCGATGGCGAACCGCGTTAAAAAAGAAAAGCGTCGATGGGACCCTCGTTTTTGTTACCGCGGATCACTTTTTATATCCTCTTAGAATTCTTCGCGTTCACATTTACCATCCTGTGTGAACTTTTGTACGTATTCCTCGCGGAAAGTTCGCTTCCTTTTTGCCTATACGCAAATCGTCCCGCGAATGAAATCTTGGGATTTTCCTTGCGGGGTGGAGTGATTTAAATCTACAAAATAGAATTGACAATAAGAAGATGAAGAAGAAGACGAAGAGGAAGATGAAGAAGAAGGAGGCGAAGAGGAAGATAAAGAGGAAGACGAAGAGGAAGACGAAGAGGAAGACGAAGAAGAAGACGAAGAAGAAGACGAAGAGAAAAGCTTTCTTCGTCGTCGAGGAATTTCGGTCGCGACGAGGAACCGCGTTAAAAATAAACTTTGTTTTTGTTCCCGGATCACTTTTTATATCCTCTTATTATCCACGCCCTCCGCGCCTTCTCATCTATTATCCCGTCTAAACTTTTATATTCTTCGCGGGAAGTTCTCTTCCTTTCCGCGGATCGTTCCACGGCTGAAGTCCGGCAAGGAGAGAGAAGAGAGGAAATATTCAGTGTTCCGCCGCGAAATTTTTCGCCGCAAGAATTATTTATCCTGCGTTAACGAGGTGTGGCGCGTAAACGGTCGTTATACGCGCAAGTCCTGTATATATATAGGACCTCTCGCTATTTCGACGGTAGGAGCTCCACGCGAAATCCTGCCGCTCGCGTTTCAGAGGCGCCTTTGTCACGCGATCTCTCGAAAAATCCCTTGGCGGGCTTCCCCTTCGATAAATCCTACGGACCACCCACCCCGTTCCGGTTGCGCGGGTGCGCGTGACGCTGGCTCGAAAAAGTACGAGAAAGGAACCCGTGACGAGAAAATTGGTATTCGACGGATAGGAAGAAACGCGTGTTCGTCGGATTAGCGTATCGCAAGAGAAATTGGATTTGAACGAATAACGAATATTTTAAGAAATCGGGTTTTATCGATTTCGAAAGAATTTAAATACACCGTTAGAGAGAAGTGTATTTAAAGGTACTAACAGATTTGTGAATTAAATCTACAAAACTAATTGTGAAATTCAAAAACAATTGGGAACTTACGAAACATTATGATCTTGCGATATCTTATTGTGATTCTACAATATTCGTCGTGATTTTCCTATGCATTCCTTATGGAATTTGTGTTTTTCGCATCAAAAATTGTTAGTAAATAGTTTTACCACATTTTTATAATATGTTTGTTAAAAGCTTCCCACACAATTTGTAACTTCAAAACAAACATTTTTAATAGTGTATTCTTCCCCGAATCCACTTTTCGGCTCAAAACGTCCAATTGTTCTCAATTAATTTTGTTACAGTCAAATACGGCCTATTCGTTGCAGGGAAGGTTTTATTTTTCAAAATTTCCTTCGTCCTCTTTCGACGTATCCTTACAAAATCGCTTCGAGGACCTCCGAGCATCGCACGCCCTGTGCACTCTCTCCCTTCCGTACGCTAGAAGTACACGCGCAATTATCCCGAGCCGTCGTAAATAATGTATAGCGGGCGGGATAATTAGACATTTCTGCAGCTCCGTCGCCTCGCAAGGGTCGAGTTTAATATTGCACGAACGAGCTACATCGCGCGACGTCCATAGGGACGTCCTCGTCGGGGGGAAAGGGTACATCGACTCATCTCCGCATTTGAGGGTAGACTCCTTCTCATCTACCCGTATACATATGTAGATGCAAGCGAGTTCCTTAACCCTGTAAGGGATCTTGTAGCCATGTGGCTACAACGAATTTTTAGGTATCCTACAACATTTTTTATGAATTGTACACCTATATGTTGACATATGGTAACAACTGCAAACTTGACTTTTTTTTATAACAACTGCTTTAATATATTTTAATATATTCATATAAACAAGGTTTGTAGGTATTTTTTTATACGTAGTAAGAAAACCATATTTTGAAATTGAAATATAACAGCGTGAACCTTACAGGGTTAAACTTACACGGTAACCCGAATTTCTTAAGGGCTCTCTGACAGTTCTAGGGACTTGGAAAATCCGTATTTGTGTGAGAATGAGCATTGAAAGTCATTGGCATAGCAACGCCGAAGAGTATATTATTTCTGTATATTATAGTCATTCAAATCTGAGAAAAAATTGATCATTACGTCTATGATTGACACGGAGTACTCACGCGAAAAGTTTGAAACAAAATATTCACTAGATGTTAGAAAAACGGTCTGCTCCCTCATCATCCACGTCCTGAGTAATAACGCTGTGTAATAACAAGACATCGCAGTGAAATATATCGTCACTCTAATTATGAAACCTCGTAACTCCAGAATCACAAATTTTACAGGAAACACAAAAAACGCTTCTATTGCGCATAGACGTAAGGGAATTAAGAGGTTTTCTATTCTGGTAATAGAGTATTAAAATTAAATATATTATATGGAATTGCATGGTTTTATCTATTTTCTAAAGTATTTTTTTTTTCTAACAGATGGCACTAAACTCTCATTCTTGACTAAAAGTGGAGTTACACGGTTTGATAATTAGGGTGACGATATTGGAATCAATAGTGCGCAGCGAACCGCAGATCGGAAATTATTTCGCATTCTCTGCAAGTACACAATATGTCTGATCTAGCTAAAAGTTTTAGTGTCTGTCAAATCGATTTCAAACATTCTCAGTCATGACAGTTATCGAGTCCAATTTTAATAATCAATTCATAAGTTTTTAGTCACAATACTTTATGAAAACCTTTTTCCAACCTGTGAAACATCATTCCGAATGGTTTCCAATTTATTTTGCTGAAAAAAGCTCATTAGAAATTAACTGAGAACTTTTCGCGATTTTTTTTTCTAATACTGCCAACCGTAATAATGTTAACAGAGTGTCCTTAAGACGCATGCATTCATTTTTTGACTTCTATATAGAATAAAATAGCCGGGCGAGTTTCTCCAGCGCTCTTGAGAAACCAGTGCGCTAATGTAATCAATTAGGAACTTTTTCCAAAATTGCCATAGTAGCCCGTTTCGGACGCCTCCACGTCCGGTTACGTTGAGAAACCTGCGCGGAGAAATAACGATTTCCGCCTTTCGGCTCCCATTGGAAAGTGTAACGCACCACCTTGTTATCAAACGGATAAACAAATAGCGGCGCGCGACTGCGGTGTGTATTTCATTCGGGCAACGGCGTCGACGGATAATGATACGCGGCTGAATTTCGAGGCTAATTCGAGTCGCTCTAAGCTCATAACGTCGCCGCGGACGAAGTCGTTATGGTAAATACACAATTGCGAAGTATTTGCACGCGTCTCTGCCACGAGAAACGGCCGATCGCGTGCAGCTGCGAAAGAACGCGGTGGATATTCGCGACATGTAATGCAATATTCAGGGTAATTGGCGAGGTATCGTCGCGATACACGTATTTTACGCCCCGCGCGGTCGTATTTTTCGTTTTTTACCCCGCGGTGAAGGCGGTTTGTCAATTGCGCCAATAACGGCCAGTCGGATGAGTTATTTATGGTAATGTGTTTGCGATGCTTTCGAGCGATACTCGTGTTGGTCCTTAGTTTCGTCGTGCTTAAGAATACACTCAGAGAAAAAGTCTAGTTGAATACGAACCCGCGCGCGATAGAAAGTTTATTTGAGATAAATAGGAATTTATTCACATTGAACAAAAGTCTATTTAAATGAAATAAATGTTTTGGATATCTTTTTAATTGAGCACGAACCTAATAGAACATTTATTTAATTTCAATGGACTTTTGTTCGACGTGAATAAATTCCCATTCATCTCAAATAAATTTTTCTATTAGGTTCCTATTCAACTAGACCTCAATTAGATCGGTCCGCGGGATCAATCGATAAATGTGTATCATGACGGTTGCATAGATCATTGACGCACATTTGCATACTAGAACGGCGATGAGTAGTAACAAAATAGGATCATTAACTTCGACCTCGATTGTCTCGTTATTTGTGTACTTTACATCGATTTGGTATAATACTTTATTAAAAAGTATACTATAATTATTATATAAAAAAGTTCCATATCAATATTGTTGAAAAGTTTTCGAGTAACGAGATAATTGTCATTTAAGTAAATGCATTTATTTTGACTGTGGTTCCTTGCTTGAAATGTCAGCAGGGACTATTTCAGATTTATTCGAACTCGATTATCTTTTTGCTTATAAACTTGCTTGTTAACCATTTTGCTACGCGTTTGCGCATTGGGACAACAATGTGAGTAATGATGAGGTACAATCAATTACTTCGATCTCGATTGTTTGCCTACTTTGCACCGAATTGATATGACACTTTATTAAAGGCTATACTTTAGTCTTTAAAAAGTTTTATATCAATGTGAGTGACAAGTGTATGGATATCGAGATAATCATGATTAAGGTTTGCTCGAAGTGTCACCAGGCTCTATTTCACTTTTACTTGAGACCGATTATCTTCTTACCTGTGCAAGTTGCGACCGAATTCATTCAATATTTTTTGAAGACCACATTTCGATCTACAAAAAGTGCTCTATAGGTATGGGCAAAAATTACGCAGGAGGGGAAATAATCGCTATTCAATTGAAAACGCTTCTGGAAAAAAGTTAAAGCAGCTCGCACATTTCCTATTGCTACACGCACCGGAATCGGTCTGTTGTTTAAATCGACGAGGGAGTCCGTGATGACGATCCGACCCTCTCGCACGACCGTTTGCAGCACCAATCCATATTTAGCGACGATTTTTTCGTGACGTAACACGCCGCGAGATGTCAAGGCAAGCTGTAGGGTCTCGTCTTCGTCCACTGGTCTTCCCAAGTTCCAGGTGAAGCTCTGAAAAACATATACATGTTCGAATATTAATTCGCAAAGTACTTATCCACTGATAAATGTATTGCCATTCTGTATAGATTCTTGTAACGTAACACCGAATAACGAATCACATATTGTAACGTCGTCATAAAAAGTAAAAAAAAAAAGTGAAAAAGCTCATGGAATTATACCTGCAACATTACACAGTAAATTACTCACTGATCGAACTGCAAAACAAAATCGCCAGTTTAATCTTGCCATTTTTGTGAGCCTCATCATTTTTTTAAGTTAAATATCTACAAGAGGTATGTAATCGGCAATGTCGAAATCGAATTTATTCCCTTTATAGAGTCAAGATCACCAAATCTCTGGTTATGATTAGTTCCCCGGAAATCCAGTAAAGTAGAAATTCAGTAGAGACACGAAGGAGGTGGGGAAGAGTTTCGAATTTCGCTCCGATTACATTTTAACGAGAAGCGAAAACGTCAAAATTCGATGTAATATATTTGTCATATCTTAGATAAAATTATTATTCTCTTGGATCTGAAAAAATGTATACTCAATCGAGGAAGGGAGGTATGGTAACAATAAAAATTACTCAGTAGCTCTCTCTTACTACTAAGCGTACTAATCGGCATTGCACATGCAATACACCACAATGTCGGCCGATCGACAGAAATGCATGGAATGGGTGAAGGTTGAATGGGCACGTCGAGGATTCTATCGGGAAATTGGAGAGGAGGCCGCTAGATTCGGCAAATCGATCGGTCGAGGGAAACTATATTTAATGGATTACATTTGTCAGGAAGTATTTACAATGATAATACCTATAATGGATTAGTTGACGTCTACTCTTACTCGATTCGAGCGAAACGCCACTTTAACAATTAATCGTATCGCGTCGAACAAACGTTTGTTTCATTTAGATAATTTTCATTTCAATATAGTACCTATTATACATACGTATGTTATGATGCTGGAATTCAAGAGGCTAGAATTTATGCGATATACAGTACGTTTTTAATATACGATAAATCCAACAATATTTATGCGAGGCTCCAATATTAACTCTAATTCTAATTGCATCAGCTGCACTTCTTATTTACTACATTCAGGATCACAACTTTAAGATAATTTATTCATTCCTCAAACTTTGCATTACCTATTAGACAACATTTTCATTTTGCTTTTTATAATTGCACTAGTAATCGATCATTATGGAATTTATTCTTTGGCTATTTACTGTGATCTACATTATATATATTGTATTATATTTACAGATTATAATAATTACGGTAAAGTGGGAATATTTTTTTCTTCATACAGTAAACATATCAAATATAGCATTTGTGATCTTGTTAAGTGTATAATTATAGGGAGCAGTATTAGTTGGCACCTAGCAATAGCTTTTCAGTACCAGTAGAGAGCAAAGTGCTCAACAAAACAATAATTAACCACGTTCCTTCGGAAAACGTATAGACGTGATCTTATTTAAATGTTTTAAGCGGGAGAGTCCTCGTTTCGTTCCTTATTCAAAGGACGTTTAAATTCCTTAATGGAAACTGGTCTTGATCCGATAAAACGCCGACGAAAGTCGTGAGAATTTTATGAGGCTGACTCGACTTTGGTATTACTACTTTTTATAGATATTTGGCTGTTCTCCTTTCGAGGTACGATACATTGGTCTGATAATATTTTATGAACGCAGAAATAATTATTGTACACCGTTCAGGATCGATTTTATATACATGTATTTCTACTGGCTGGCTACTGGCAGGTACTACTATTAAGTATCCAATTCGTATTTTTGAGATACAGTAAAGTATCTCAGAGAGTACGACGGGATAATTATTGCGGACAGTTACTAATCGGGCTGTCGCACAATAATAATTGATGTCGTCCGTCGGCTGACTCAATGACTGGTATTACTACTTTTTCCTGTATGATTTCCATTTGAAGCGGTATTTATTCGATCGTTCTCCGGGAAGTAAGCGATCTTGAGGTTCTTTTCTGCTCAATTTAAGATTCTTTAAAGCATCTCGATAGATCATCTCTGATTTTATGAAACTGAACTGTAAAATGAAAAAAATGTTGCAACTTTTAAAAGATACACCATATAGAACGTCTATGATACTTTCCCTCGGTAATATTTTTTCACGTGGAGACACGACTATTTTATACAAATCGATTCCATTCTCACGCAACTTCCAGTAAAGACGAAATCTTGAAATAAACGTATGGAGAAACCGTAAATCGCAACACGTTTATTTTTCTCATCGACACTATTATTTCAGCAATTTTACGTGGAATAAACACGCTTCCTACCGTGCCGTATTTTCTACTACTGGATGCATCGTATACCTCTTACATTTGCTATAATATCTCTCTTACAATTTGCTATATATTTACGGAAACAGGTGCGTGTGCGTAGGCCGTTCGTGGAATTTATCGGTACAGAAATATCGCGATAGAAGTGGGCGTCTTCTTCCTGATCTCGTTAGTGAAGAGGAAGAAGGAGATACTTGACTGAGGTCAATGAATGTGTACGATAGAAACTTTCTGAGCGGGGAAAAAGAATTAGCATAAACTCTTAGCAATAACTACATCGAAGGGTATTAAAATTGCAGTGGCAAAAAAGAACTTTTGTCAGTAAATATCTGCCATAATTATCATTGCAGAACGATACGGTGCAATAAAAATGACAGATTAACGTTCAGCAATAAGGTATTGCTTAAACTACTATTCTACTATTATTTATTCCTCTCAATATTAATATATTTTTAGCGTCTCCTATTCTTCACTTTTTTTGCCACATTTAATTCCTAGATTAACGGTACGAAATTCCATCTTGCAGACTTGTTCTGCATATAGAAATTACCCCTAGGTAAAAATCTGCAACTCTGAGGAATGAATTGTAATGATTTTTAAATATACTAAGAAAGATATAATTATTTCGAGAGAAAATTGCATTGAAAAGAACAGTTAGCGAATCTAATAGAGTTTTTGGCTGTCACTATATTGCTGCAACTATAAGAACCATTCAGTTAGATACTATACAGCTATATTTACGGATGCTGCAGCTATTTTCTCTATAATCTGTATCTATCATTTAATCTCAAATACACAGAAACACTTTTTATCCCGATTATTTCGTAATCGATGAACTGGCGAGCACATTAGTAGGTACGAAGCTTTTTCGTAGGTCGAGATATGATCTTTGAAAAAGCGCTTCATCTATGTGGACCGACATTTTACAGGCAGTGATATAATCGCGATTAAAATACAAATAGCGACTTTCAATTCAAATTTATCTAAAATCAGGTACTATAATTGATATAAAGATTAATGCAGAGCTGTGAAATATGTATGTTTGGAGACGTGGAAACTTCTCAGACGACGAGCCAGGTGGAAAAGATCTGTATGGATTATATAATATATATTTTGTATATATAGAACATACATATATAAATTAGGGCTTACTGAATTTATACATAATTTATATATAAACCATATATACGGACTCGTATAGTTTTATTCCAATTATTTTAATTTTTGTTCAATCCATATGTTAACTTTAATAAGTCCAAAATATACGTTGTATATACAAAATATATATAATCCATATAGTTTTTTTCCACCTGAGGAGACAATCACGATCGTAGCGAGAGGTCTATTTAATTCGAATGGGTAAAGTCATGCGAACACAAAATCCTGAGACGTATACTTTCTCTCGTCGTAATTCACCCTCAAGAAAAGAAACGAAAATCGTGCGCATAAACACTCTCGATGAAGCCGATGCTACTCACAACCGGCACTAATTCGGCTTCATCGCGCGCCGAGTCACGCAATCGTTTAATCGTCGCGAAAGAAATCACGGCCGACGAAAGAGAAAATTCGTGTAATAGCTCCGTTTTCGCGCGCAAAAAGCAACGCGGTCTTATTACACCCGGTTACACACGCTCTCGTGTCGTTACCTACATACATTCGTTTTTATCCTCCTCTACACCTCCACCTATTTACGAGTATATTCGTACTACGTCGCGGAGTCACGGAAGGGACTATTTAACGAATGTTTTCACAGCGTTTTTCACCTTAATTGGAAGGCAAACGAGGTCGCGACGAGAGCTAGAGCTCCGTTCTTACGCTTTCATCTCGCGCAAGTCGGCCCGGAGTTTCGCATCTTTCTCTGTCCATTACGTGCTTTCGCGCTCGAGCGTATATACATATGTATGCATGCACAGTGTCTCGTTGCTGCATTTGACTCGCTCATCTGCATATAAAACACCTAAGGATCCCGTTAGGGATTGTAGGTGGTGTGTTCATCCGGAGAATTGATTCATTCGAATATGAATTCATGGGAAAAATTGTATCAATTCGAAAGAAGCCGTGCTTTTGAGTGAATTAAAGTTGTACTTCTGTCCTCGCGAATCTTTATTTGATAGTCCCCTTTGAGGGAGACGTCACTATTTCGAAAAAAAAAGACGTATTTAAAGACATAGCAACGAGAGAAACTGTTCGACTATTATATTCGTTATTTTGTGTAATTCGAAGCTTATAATGTTAGATCATATATCGTAGAATTGTGAAAGAAATATTAGAGATTTGAAATATGTTTCGAATTAATAGTTATTTGTTGATTTGTGAAACCTTCCATATTACTCAGTTTGCCCGGATACCCGTTGATATAAAGCAATAAATTATTGCAAAAATCGCAAGAATACATTATCTTAACGAATCATCGTTGCTTAAATTATAAAATTACCATGCAATACAATTCTCAGTAATTCGACTTTTTATTCCAGACTACTTTTCTCCAATTTTTACATAGGTACCGCCCAGTGTGCACTCACGCGAACGCGATTATTCGTTAATTTATCCACCTCTTATGTACTCGCCACGTCAACCCCGTTAATCGCGCATTGTCGCGCGATAATAATTAAAGGTCTCTCGCGAAACGGGTTAATCCGCGAGCAGGAGTGTGTTTCCCAGATTAAATCCGCTCGCCGCGAGTATAGAGTTGAATTACCACGGTCATACTATTCGGACCTCTATGTACTGCATGCGGTACAGTCCATTTAAAGCTACAAGTTTGTGCTACACGCGCATTGAATTCGTTCTTTATTTTGCCAACACGATTAAACGTTTTAGCGCGTACCTACCTATTGTTAAATTCGCTCGTTTTCGGAAGCCTTTAGCGGTTGGAAGGTAAAGTTTATGGGTTACAGGGGTAATCCCGTGGTGATTTTATAGGGGAAACGATTACACGGATCCGAGTGTGATAAAATGTACAGCCCGTTCCCGTATGGTTCCCGTAGCCACGGAAATTTATTATAGTACTGATGAGACGTTGAATTTCTGCACGAATTCGACGAATTTCCATATGTGTGCCTATATAGGGCTCCGCTGATTTAAGATTACATATGCGGGTTCAGCCGCTCGTGATATCGCGGCACATGGTTTCCAAATGGTTGCGGCGTTTGTCGTGCGTGCTGATCGAGTGATATGTTATTGCAAGGAAATAAATATATGGCAGCCACACATTCCTAAAGTAGTATAGTACGGCTGATTTATCGTGGAAATATACGGGGTGTTTTTTTAAATACACGCCTATGTAACGGATTGCATATCTTTTGGTACATCGAGCGCTCTGTGCTTTCCTGGAATTCCTGTTGATACCGGCAGCCAAGATCCGAACCAAATGACACTACTTACGTTTATTTCCTTGATTATTCGCAAACGAATATCGAGACTATATCGGAGCATCTATCGTTTTAACGGTTAACGAAATGACAGCTATTTCTATTTAGATCGAATCTTGGCTATCGGTATTACCACGAAATTACAGGAAACTATAGCGGATGGATGCACCAACCGATATGCAACCCTCTGTACTGGCGCGTATTAAAATAAACACGGGGTATACGGAAATGATATGGGTATGATAAACGTGAAATTTTCTATTAAAAATTAAAAACCCACATGGGACGTTAAAGCTGATTAGTTAACGGAGTTGTTTGATGCTCAGTTTACTGACTTATGGGTGGATACAAAAATGGATAATCCAAACGGAAATATAAGTACTTAATAATATTCAGTACGTTCTTTTCTTTTGGGGGGCAAATAATTGTACGCTTGGTGCAATTTTATCAAACTTTTGATCACGTGCTAATTCTGACGTTTGTACAGAGCTTCGTAGAAGTTTAAAATTTTCAATATTACTTATAATATGTTACAGCTCATAGAATAGTTATTTTCGTTATTAGGGCGTGAAGCGCTGTTTCTAACGAGTGTGAAGTTTGCCGCACGAGCGAAGCGAGTACGGCAATCACACTCGTTAGAACGGCGCGAAACAACCGAATAACGAATTCTATTTTTTGTCACTAAGTGTCAAATACGAGGTTGACGATTTCACGCACTGCGCAGCTTATTTCACGCACTGCGAAACTTTTCACGAATTGGTGTGTGAAAGATGATTTCACATGCGTCGAGGACGTCCATGAAACCGAGTATTTGACACTGAGTGACAAAAATAAAATTTGGATAGGTGTAGGTCAGATTTATAAGAACAATGGAACAACGTAGAAAAATGACTCCCCTCTATTCTTAGTTGAAAAGAGGGGTTCTAGAAAAAAAATTGTACTTCTTGGAAAAGTCGATCCTGACTTCGAGAAAATGTATAGAACGTTATGTTTGGAACTGCAGCGATTAGATATGAGGTTCTATAGGACCGCTGCACGTGGAAAAACTTTTCCGTAGACTAATAACTATAAAATAAGCGAAAATATTCATATGGAAAACTGTGATTTCTGTAGAGTTATTTAAAATAAATTCCAGCATAAAGATTTAGCATTTATTATACTTGTAGAACTTTCGCGTTATTTCGCTGAAATAATATTTTTATGAAAAAAAAAACACCACAAAAACGTTGTTTTCCGTACAAAGCGCCAAAATCGTTAGATAAAATACGTGGTCAATCAAATTTAACGTCATCTCCAATTCCATTAAATCCACCCTCAGTCTCGCAACTCTCGCGTCACGACGACGACCTCGTTGATTCGTGCTCGTAACTGGATATGCAAATTCCTTCATGTCTTGAACACGTATATAATCACGGGATGGAAAATAAGGGCGCAAAAAAAGGGTGCAAAAAGCTCGGGGAAATTAAAGCCACGTCAACGCGTCGAGAAGGCCTCGTGATGATTTCATATCTCCGTTACTCGAGGAACCGAGAAGACGGAGGGATTGGCGTTTCTCTCCCCTTTTCTCGAGGACCCGAAAAGCCTCGACTCTTCTTTTTCACCAGATTCGTTATTCTCGCGAGAAAATCGCCACCGAGAATTGGACAGGCGGAACGTATTGTTATCTTTTTCCCGGTGGAAGCATATCAAGAGGGTCGGGGGATGCGCACTCGACGACAGTAGGGGTTGATCGCTGTTTTATCGAACCCACGTCTTTTTCCAAGATTTCCTTTGTCCCGACGGCCAGTCAAATTCCCGCGTTTTTGATAGCTTTCCAATGTAGGGACCTCGAGGATATAATCGATGAAACATTCGATTTCGATTTCGCGATCTACTATCGGGAAATATAAATCGCGTAGAAATTCTCTTCAGCTCTTTCTGAAGTTTGAATCTCTTCCTCGTTTCGCCGAGTTTTATACGAAGGTAGAAGTTCATTCGATCGGAGTTAACGCTCTCCTGAATTCACTGCACTGTAAAAAAAATTGGGATTAAATTTAATATAATTGTATATAAAGCTTTTATTCAATACGTGATTATGAAAATTAATATACTCCGTAATGAAATTTATATACATTGGTTTTCATCATTACGAAGTATATTAATTTTTACAATCGCGTATTGGAAATAAGGTTTATATTAAAATATACTAAAAATACAATTTTTTTTACAGTAGGTATACGAAAAGTGGAGAGTGAATCTGAGAAAAACTCATCTATAAAGAAGAAAGAGAAGAAGAGCATTTGCTCGCTCCGAAACGAGGTCTCTATTTAGATTCATATTTATATAAACTAGACTCGGACAGAGCTAAGCAGACAAACAGAATTACTTTAAGAAATCGAGGAAGGAGAAACGCGAAGAATTCAATTCCCTAGACGGAGGAAAATTCGAAGTGAAATTAACGAGATATCGTTGACAGCGTGTAAAGGATTTCTAACGCCAATTAGTACCTTTCGCTCGCGCGAGACACCGAAGTTGAGCGGGAAATTCGACAGAAGTGGGCACAAAGAGGAACGAGACGTAGGTAACGAAAACATGCGAAACTTCATCTCGAGATTCAAAATTTACGAGTCGTCCCAACTTCGTCAAATAGCCCAGGAGCGAAGCAAAGCGAAAAAGGAAATTAACCGTGGCTTGAGACATTTTCAGAGCGAGCGAGTGTAACCCAAATTTCGCTGTCGGTGTATGATAAAGCGGAGATTCAAAGTGGATGCTCGAAAGCTCAAAATTATTAGTCCAAAGTGCAGGCATTCATGCTTGGACACGATAGGATGGGCAGCTTGTTGCTAAGGGTCAATCTCGGCAACCCCGAAGTATCTGCGGCCGCAGTAGATGCAGCCGTGCGAGCACAGGCAACTTCCGCGTGCTTCTATGGTTTATTCATCGCCGTACATACGGTAGAATGGTCCAGAGTTACCACAAATTTCAGAGTTACCGATTCCACGACTTTTCCATCTTTTCGGACCGAGAGATACGTGTATCAATTTTCCTGATTTTTTAAAAAAACTTTGGGGGACGTTCGAAGCTGATTAATCAACGAAATTATATACAATAATTATTAATACAAAATTATCGATTTTTCCAGGATTTTTATAGACATGGAAGAGATGTGGGAAACGCGGAAGCATTGTGGAATGAGAAATTGAGATAATTTTTCATAAGATCTTAGCTTTTTTTTATAATTGTTCTATTTTTCCAAATTTGCACAGCAAGACTGATACCTACCAGTAAATGTTACTGTATTTATAATAAAAGAGGTATACATAAGGGTTTTCGGATATTGCTACTGTGTCAAAGAACAAGTTTTCCTTAAAAACTAGTAAATTATAATGTAAACTATCACGTTTTAAAATTTTCGAAAGAAAAATTAGTATACCGCACTGATAATGTCAGTCTTTCCGTGTAGATTTGAAAAAATAAAACAATTATACAAAAAAGCTAAGATCTTGTCAGAAATCCCATGTACCAATAAAACAATTTATTTGTAGTTAATAAATGTTTGTTTAAATGTGGCAAAATAAACATTTTTTTTGGATCAAATAAATATTCGTTAACTATTACGATATTTATTTGGCACAATTTGATTCTTTGAAGCAACCGTTTAAGTGCACACAACAAAGGTTTTAATAATTAACATGTATTTGCTCATCCTAACGAAATATTTATTTTCCCGTTTTTAAAATTACATTTACTAACTGTTAAGAGTTCTTTATCTCGATTTTTCATTCCATAACGCTTCCAGGTTTCAAATAATTTCCACGTCCATGGAAACCCTGAGTATCGTAATCGGGAGATCTGCCGCACTTGACTCGATCGCTTCGATTAATATGATTGACAGCGGAAGCTGGAAAGGGTCACGGAACGGAGCTGACGAGGCTCGCTCTTGGAAGAGATAGAGTAAACCCCGGTGTAGATAGTACAGGCGCGTTCGTCGATGTACACTCACCTGATCGACCGTGATAACGTCACCGGCGTCCTCGAGGCTCCTGGAATAGTGTGAAACTCCTGAAACAGAGGAAGGGCGGGAGCGTTTCATTAGACGACGAGAGATGAGCAACTTTCCGCGTGGATTAAACTTTGAAGAAGCCTCTCGCTCTCTCGCCCGCTTCGTTTAAATTTCAGGTCTCGTGGGATCGCCGTGTATTCACGGCGGGGATGATGAAACCGGAGGGATGAGGAAGATGGGCTTCGCGAGGCTCTCCGGGCACTTCGATTAGATTCCGAATGTATGCGAGTTGCGAGTGACATATTTTGGGGGTGGAGAAAATGTGGTACTCGAAACTGGAGCTGTTCGTTTTTCGAGTTTGAGGTTTAATAATTGATTTTGGCTCTGGAATAATTTGTTATCGTCGTTTCAATCGTCAAAAAGCTACGCTCGAAGAAAAATATGTATAAAATTTAATGTCATTGCATGTAGAGCTTTTTTATTTGGTACGTAATAATGAAAATTAATGTATTCCCTTGTGAACATTGTATTAAATATTTGTCGAGGATCTCGATAACGCGTTTAGAAAGTATTTTCTAATGAATTAACACGCCTGGAAACGTTTAGAACTTAACTACAAGGTCAACACACGTAAAGTGTGTTAATATAACACACTTCCACATTTGCAGTGCAAAAGATTCGAATACAATTATTGATATAACTTGATGCAATTTTTTCTTAAACTGCATACACCGAGAGAACAGTTTATTAATGGTTAGTGAATATAATTTCAAATACAGCGAAATTAATATTTCGTTAAGACGAGAAAGTATATGTTAATTATTAAAATGTTTATTTCATTCAAACGGTTGCCCCTACACTGAGAAAGAAAAGTAGCCAGCAAAATAATTTTGTTGAGTCAATTTGATAACCTGAATACATATTTGTTGGATTATCAAAATGTTTAGCTCTGCCATCAAAGTTTTCGTGAAATCCACCAAAGAATTTTACGATTCCAAAAAAACATTTTGTTGGCTCGTATACATTAAAAATATTTTGTTAGCCCAACCACTTTCAGTGTGTACGAGTAATAGTTAATGAATATTTATTATATCCAATAAAATGTTTCTTTCGCCACATTCAAAGAAATATTTATCGACTACAAATAAATTGTTTTCTCAGTACACAAGTCGTACACGCACGACGGGTTTTCTTTCCAAAGTTTGACGAGAAATATTAGCTCGGTGGAAACTGCAAACTCAAAGTTCGTAGACTTTCCCCACTCATCGAGGCACTCGCTGGGAGCTAAATAAAATATGTTGCTTCTCGTCGCTTCCCAGTCCGCACCATTACGATTTCAACGGCGGTGACTGGAATATAATGGCACTCTCGTTGCTCACGCGTTTCATGTGTTACAGGAGGGAAAAGTAGCTGTAATTCGGCTACGTATTACTTCCCACGTTGCCGAGATCTCGAGACAGATGTCTGAATAGATTCTAAACGAAAGGAGAAGTCAACTAAAATTTGCTACAGGATGTACAGAGGAGCGAGGAGAGCTTTCAGGCGTAGTAATTTTTTTATCGATCGCTTTTGAGGGAACGAGCTGCTCAGGGCTTCGGTTTCAGGCACTTCCGATGATTGTTTACGCCCGGAAATCGCGGGGCGCGATGATGTGTGCTTTGATCGTACGTCTTGCGCGGAAAAGAAGGTTAAGGAAGTATGTCTCGACCGTGTCTCTACATATTTCAGTACGATTCAGGGGATTCGAGATATAAGCTCGATTCTGCGTCGGACGAAAAACAAGTTGCAGTTTCGTGCGATGTTTAGGGGAAGCAAGGTGTAGGATTTTTATTCGCTGCAATACGATTTTAATACTAATTTTTTTTATTACAAATTCGAAAAATTTGGACAAATCTATTTACCCCTGCATTTTGTCATTTTTTTATTTTTCGCCTTATTTAAACTGAAAAACGATATTTAAAAATGTAGTTATGTCATTCTCTAGTAAGACTATCTCCCTCGCACTCCGTATTCCGAAGGATATATATATGGCGCCAGGAGGAAAATTAATTACAGCTGCAACCGACGTACAATTCGAAAGAACCGAGGGAAGAATTTTCGACACGAACAACTACCCTACCTATAAATAACGACAATCTGTACATTCTTGCATTGAGAGAATGTATAAGAAGCAAAATATCCCTTATATTCTCTCCTTTGTACATCAGTATATAAATTCCGGAAGAATAAAGCGTTCGGTGCTATACTTCATCCCTTCCAACGGGCTTACCCTTGCCACTGGTACCCGGGGCGTTATGGCTTTAGGTACATTCTACATAGAGAGAAAGAATGCAAAGGAAAAAAAATACAAAGAGACGGGATATGCGTTATAAATTTTATGGGATACAGCAACACAGAAAAAAATAAATCGTAGCATTTACAAAGTTTTCGGTAGATTTCGAGACAAGACCAATTTATTGTTAGGATAACTATAATTTTACTAAACATTACAGGCACACTTGAAACTTCTACAAGTTTAACTATAACTTTTACTAAAATTACAGTTATCGCGTAACGATACATTTGCCTTGTCCCGAAGTTTACCACAAACTTTGTAAATGCTACGATACATTTTTTTTCTGTGAAGGCACTCGCAGCGAGTTATTTTATTTAAAAAACTGGTTCGTACGTATGAAACCAGTATCCGTTGTGTTTTTAATTTTTTATTTTCCTAGTGGCTACTACCTCTGTTAGCTGTTAAACGAAAAAGGCCAAAGAGAGGAAAAAAGAGAGAGATAGAGAAAGTGTGTATGTGTGTGTTTGTAATGCAAATATACAAGGGAGCATGACGTCACGCGCACATACAAGCTCTCACGAATACTCGTCGCCCGTATACGTTTGACTGCTCGCAAGCCCTGGTGCGCGTAGATAATACAGGTCGGTAGGTCACGCAGAGAAAAGTACACGCGACGAATAATTAATTGAACGGGCTTGCATGGCGAAATTGTCAGGTGTAACGAAGCCAGATCCATAGTGATTTTTTCACTGAAAAATCGAGAACGTAAGGATGTATCTATACGTGTATTTTGGGATGGTGTAGTGGCCGTATCACGCCACGGATTAAGGGTTGTGGTCGAAGTGTGATTAGCGGTCACTATAGTTAATTAGAGGATAATCGGAGCGATGCAATTTATACGGTTGCGGTTGCCAGTCGCGATTTAGCGGCGATCTATTTTTCAACCCATAATCAACGGCT
This sequence comes from Xiphydria camelus, assembly GCA_963678675.1. Lineage (NCBI taxonomy): Eukaryota > Metazoa > Arthropoda > Insecta > Hymenoptera > Xiphydriidae > Xiphydria > Xiphydria camelus. The sequence goes on from OY783193.1 coordinate 36,340,903, forward strand.
TCAATTAAGAGCCTTGCGAGTTTATATGACTCCGTATTTCATTCATGCGCAAATCTTTCGCCGATTAATAGTGTGTATACGGGTGATAAAATGTCACTTTTTAGTATTAAGTATATATATATATATATATATATATATATATATATATATATATATATATATATATATATATAGTTGTTGTTTCAAGCTTCGAATGTAACTTTTTCAAGATTGACTCTACGTTCATACAGGGCGAAATAGAAAAATTTATTTAAGATGAATATAGGAATTTATTCATGTTTGACAAAAGTCTATTTGAGTTAAATAAATGTTTTACTATGTTCGTATTCAATTAAAAAGATATGCGAAACATTCATTTAATTCAAATAGACTTTTGTTCGATGTGAATAAATTCATATTTATCCCAAATAAATTTTTCTATCAGGTTCGTATTCCGCTAAACCTTATTTCTCAGTGTGCTTGGTCAAGTTTCTCTTTATGATGAGGGCTGTTACGGTTCAATGAACGGCATTGCATCATATATTTTTTTATTAATTTCTCAATGAGCTGTATAACTTTTACAAGAAAGGAAATATCGAGTTCCACAAAAAAAAATTAAATTAACCTTCATATCTTGTAAATAACGCATGTCATAAAAAATCTGTTATACTTGTAATACATGTTACTCAAAACCAAACAACTCTTATCTGAAAAAATTTTTTTTAAATCAACGAATAACAAAAATAAGACGATCGATAAATTAAAATGAATCACCCTGTATACACCATTCGCTTATCCACATATTCCGTATACATCCACGCGAGCGAATTACGCAAAAGAAAAATTGAAACAGCCAACGTCGACCTCGAAGAACATTGTCCACGCTCAGCGAAGGAGACCGTGGACTCTTCGTCTGACCAATGGCTCCTTACTCCACTTAGCTGCGTCATATATGTACGCGATGCCCCGTACAACCCACGCGATACAGGGTCCCGAATTCTCAGCAATCCTCGCGGCAAGAGCGAAGCGAGATGGAAGGTCGACCTCAAAACGAGACGACGGAGCGCGCGCGCGCGACTCTCCTGACCCTCCGCAACCCTCCAAAGTCTCCGACAACCGGGCAACCCACAGATTAAACGAAACGTTCCATCTCCACCTCCGGCGACCTTCCCGGCGAAACTCTTCGCTTCTCCTTCGTCCCGCTGATCTCTCGAAATCCAAAGCGAACAGCTGAAAATCAACTATTCACTCAGCCGTTACTCTCTTCGCCCAATTCCCTCCTCCCTCGTGGTTTAATATTTCATCGTCCCCCGAAGGTAGCAGCCAACCCGAGGAGAGAAATCCGCCAGGCACATTTTTCCTCTGTCCCCTCCCTCCCTCGCCTTCTTCTAAATATAATCGCCACCGCGCAAGATTCTTCCTATACGATCGGGCCCGCCCCCGTATAACCTCCATAGATAATTTAATAAGCCCCCGGCTTTGTCCCTCGGCGGGTCCATCGTCTACCCTCTTTTCTCTCGCTCTCGACGTTAGTTTCCCTCTCCTTCTCGCTCGTTCTACGTTTACCCTCTCACGTGTCCTCTCGTCTTATCCCCCCTCCCTCTCCCTTCGCTCGGTAAGGGTGTGCACGTGTTGGGATATTCATGGCAAGCGGGGAGGTTGGTGTTCTGGCGTTCCCCGTGCGCGTCCCATACTCGGGCATTAGTCAGGTGGTGCGTTCACCTCGTCACGTTTTAAGCCGTCGAGGGCTCGCCACACGGTTGTGGAAAAATAAGAGAAGTTACGTATGTACGTATGGAGACGCAAAGTGGGGCCTGAGTAAAAAATTTGACGTTAATTTGATCAAAGTGCGATCAAAAATAAATCATTCTCCAGGTGATTCAAAAATGATCTGAAGAATAAAAATATCACGATCTCTTAATGCGGTGCATTTTTTGTCTCATTTATATCCGTTTTTGATCATATTTTGATTTACTCTCTCTTTGGATATAAACTAAGATCATAATATTCTTATGCTTCAGATCATTATTGGACCACGTCGAGGACGAACTATTCTTGATCGTATTTTGATAAAACTGACATCAATTTCTTTACTTGGGGGAGAACGGGGAAAGACCGGGATACGTATTATCGAGGTGTAACCCGCTTCTTTCTCCCTCTTTCTCTCGCTCTCTTTTTCTCTCATTTTTATTTACGCAAGAGAAAAACGACCAACCTGGCCTCGTCCCGATTATGACCGCAGAGAGTCGAGTTATCGCCGAGTACTAACCGCCTTGTGCGGGAGATGCGATTAGGCGTCTTCCGGAGCACGGCAAACGCGTTTACAACGACGACCTCGTGGTTGGCGCTCTTTCTCTCGCCTTTATTCCTTCTCTCGCGTGTCGAGGTTTCGTCGAGTGTGGGTACTGTGAAGAAAGCAATTTTCTAGTCGACTCCATCGGGGAAATCGAATTTGGGAAATGGCCTCGCTCGGAGTTTAATCCGGTGACCTTGCGATCGAAATTCCAACCCTTAGGTGGAAATGAAAAATTTCACTTCTGTGCATAAGTTGCACTGCAAATAAAATTCGTATTTTTTTAAATATACTTTTATATAAAGTTTTTTTCAATACGTGCTTATGAAAATTAATATATTTTCTTATGAAATTGCTCTTATAAATTTCATAACGAAGTATATTCACTTTCGTAATCCCGTATTGAATAAAAACTTTATATACAATATATTAATATAATACACTTATTTTTTACAATGTGGATCTCCCAAGCTCGAATACAAATTATAATGAAAATTATATTTTTGTTATAAAATGTATCATTTTTTTAACGAAGAAAATAATGTTAGATATTATACGTGCTTTTTCATTGGAAAATTAAAATAAACATAAATTAATCGGCCATCAATTACGATTTATAGTATTTTTTCTATTGCCGAATCCCTCAGACCCCCAACCCATGCGTCTAGGGGTTAAATCGTAACTCGGAAAGGGCGAGCTACCGACGTATAGAGGAAACGTAAAGACTTTGCCAGAGAAATTTCTTCTTTATGAAAAGAAAGAGAGGCGAATTATATGGGAGCCTTCTTGGAGCTAGATCGTCAAAAAGCGGAAGTGGTCGAAAGAGCAGGTGAGGATAGGGGGAAGGATTTATTTATACTTTACGACTAGCTCTCTCCTAAGAACAGTATCGTAACAGCGGAATACAAATTAGCCGGGTGAAGCGTGAAAATCTGCATAAACATGGATACAAATATGGAAATTTAAAAGTATGAAGGGGAGGAAAGAGAGGAGGCGAGCAACGACGGAGGCTACTTAAAGCATATAACTACAGTTATTTATCGCGATGGGCACCGAGGCGTATGTATAGGTAGACTTTTTAAATTAGATCTTGCAGACGGTAAACAACGCAAAACTTCAACGCGGTCTCCTGGATACTCCTCGAGAGAGGGTATGCAAATTTCTGCAAGCTTTGTGTGGCGCGTTTCATTATACTCGTAAAAGGACGTTTAATAAAGTCACCGAGAGAAAAGTGGCGAATCGAGTGCGGTTTCTATTATTCGCCTGAGGAAACTTTTACAATTACGCAAATGAAACTTTGATATTACCACCGTTCAGTTATTCGAGTCTTTGATTTACTTTAACTTTACAGTTTATTTCAAGATTGTACTTAACATTTGTACTTTACAGTCTTTTCATAATCAATCAATTTCGCGTGGATAGTGTCAGAATTAGGTATTTGCTTTAATCACGATTATCTCGTAATTCGTAAATTCTTGATTTACATACATTGACAGAAAACTTTTTCTAGGTCAAAGTGGAAACTTCAGATAATTCCAATACAAAGTTCAGAATTTGCAAAATAATCCTGGTTTAAATTGGAACTGTCGGGAGTCAGCATTGCTATTGTTTTGAACTGATAAAATCTTAAAAAATTTCAAACATTAAAAATCGGTCGCATTGCCAACAAAAAAATTACCTCTGAAGTCGATCTTCACGAACTTCTCGCCCTTACACTTAAGACCTTGGAAGTTCTTGACGATAACCACCAACGCCATTGTCACTTCCGGTCGACCCAGCTGACACGAATTCCTCCACTCGGTCCCTATCACTCGCTGCCGGGACACCCCGAACCGCCGACGAGGTAACTCGCACCCCCCTCGCCTACATTCTCCTCAACCCCTGTCATAATCTATTACCCGGAAAAAACAACCCCTGCTGGATTAAGCGACGAGTGACTGACCTGACCTATGAAAAGCGACGTGACGTCACCTTATCTCATTATCGCTCTCAATCGAGCCCTCTTCTACCCTTCTGATCAGAACTAATTTTATCTCGATTCTCACGCGGTACCCCCCGCAAAATCTCTCGAGAAAAAAGCGTTACCGCTTAGTTTCTTCGACAGTTAAGGGCTTGGTTTCGAGGAGAACTCCAAGGCCTGTCGAGGGTGGCTTTCGATTGACCAGCTACCCGCGAAAATAGCGACGACCCTCGCTCGAGTAGAGCGCGTAACCGTTTCGCGAAGTGCCGAACGAGAGCCGACGGTGGCCGGTATCAAACTGCCTCGGTGCCTTCGCGCCTTATTCTACCCCTGAATACGCTCGGTGTTAACGGAGCTTTACGCGCAGCCGCAAAATAAGTCGCGCGTGCGTCTCTCCCGTACAGGCTACGCGTATACGCGGCTATCAGTGTTTCCGGCCGTTACGCATCTGTGATCGCGTTTTGCCCCCGTGACGTCACTCTGTACCATGTCACCGCTGCCGGTGACGTGGAACTATCGCGGGGTCGGACTGCGTTGTCCAACGCGCGACATTGTTTGGTACGCTTTTTTACTTCGTTGTCGATTGGGTCGTGCGGTTTGATTCGCAGCTTGGTTCGATGTTTGTCTTTAAATTTGTACGATTTTCCTTTCAAAATTTTATTATTTTACTCTTTGTAAAATTACATGATTCAACATATGATATTATCGAATAATATTGTAAAGATTAAAGAAATTAATTTAAATGCCTTTGTTTTTAATTTTTTACTATCAGTGATGATTCAAATCAATTTGTTTGGAATAAATTATTTTATAGTGTACCTATGTTGTGATGTCAAGTAAATTGAACGTGAGATATGAATTTTTTTTCTATAGTTTCTGAATTAATTTCCTTTATTGCAACTCAATTTGGACATCTTTTTCATTATTTTACAATGCATTTTCCAGATAAATGCAGTAGTTAGTGTCGCATCTTTTTACCCAGTTTTGGTTTATACAATTGTTTTTGGTTTTGTATATATAATATTATCAGGATAATATTCGAGAGCTTTGTTGCAAAAAAAATGATTATCGGTAGTAGATTAATATAATTCTGCATTTAACATAACAGTATTATCAAAATGTCAAACATATCCATATCTCAGTTCTAATCACATCGACTACTATTATCTCATTATCTATGGACTCGTCACGGAAATTCGTATAAGACTTGTTCGCAGATTTCAATATTAGTGCTATTAATTTTGTGGAATATTTGAAAAAGAGAATTCCACGAATTTAGAGAGCAAGAAGTTTATTGATGATTAAAAAGAACACAATAAAGCCCTCATTGTTTTGAAGTGCAGATAAAATAAAGTTGAAAAGGATATACAGCATTTAAGTTGACTTTTCGCTTTGATGAAGTGTAGCTACTCTTTTGATATTTACTAATTATGATCTCTTTCTTTCTAGAAATATCGAATTTTATCAATCAAAATTAAAATCAAATTTCAAAAAAGCTTCGACAGCTTACATCGGCCCAACTTCATTCTTCGATCGATCTACCCCCTTCTCCACCTCGTATTTTTTTCCAAATTTTTTATCAGCCTGAACTGCCAGCTAGTCCATATATAATCGAGACCAGTCGACAAGGGGGATGGACGAGTTTCGCTCGGCGGAAGAGTAGTAACAAGGCGCTTTTTCGTTGCCGGATCAAAGCGAGACACCGAGAACCACTCGACCCTCCTGGGACGCGGAATTTTTGGAAGACGGAAGATTCCACGTATTGCTTTACAAATGTACACTTCGTATAACGAGCACTGCACCGTTTGCCGCGCGTTCTTTCGCGATTTTTAATTTTAAATGGTCGACGCACCCCGCTACGACGAAACTTATCGAATAATCAAGAAACTTGCAGTCTTTTTTATTGCTGTCGACTGTACAAAAAATCTACTACCCTTTGTATAATAGATCGTACTATTTATTGGTATTTAGAGTACTTCATCTTTTTTAAACCGTAAAAATCACATTGACCCTTTTTAATACTAGAACTACCGCGGGCAGACAATTTGACTGGTGTTTTATTCAGAGCACCATTCAACCTTGATTATCTCGTTTCCACGAGGTTTTTGTCGAAATTGGTACAATACATTTTTGTAGATTATATTTCCATCTAAAAAAAAGTTCTATTACGATATGTCAACAATCTATAGATAACGAGACAATCCGATGAGAATAATAAAATTTATAATGCAGATGTCTCCGCCACGGTAAACAGTAAACAGACATTTATCATCCTACGCAAATTCCCGATAAAATTGCAGACTTCGCTCCGGAAGCCTTTTAAGCCAAGCCGGGTGATCCGAAAACTCTCGCACAATAAGGTCGCGAAAGATCGAGTTGAAAGTTTAATAACGGAAGGAGATTAACTGTGCTCGCAGCGAAGGCTATTTCGCTGAATTAGAAGTGATCGAGGGAGAAGAAGGTGGAAGAAAGCAGCTCTGAATCGATACGCGAGCACGGGGATGAGAGCGTTTCCCCCGAATGAAAATGTAGCAACAAGTAGAAGGAGTCCCTGTTGAATCCGGCCGGTCCGTAGCAGAGCGTTTATGCATATAAGCGTATATAGATTGCAGTACTATTCGGGACACTTGTCGCGCGCGATTACAAATGCAATTACTTTTCGCTTTAGCATTTCCACGCGAGAGAAAAGGCTGATGTTGGATTTAGAAAAGCTAAGTTTGATATTTATTCTTGCAAATGCAACTAAACTCTGTGTACAATTAATTACTCTATATTTAAACTGTATTCGACTGTGCTGTTGATTTTACATTTTTCTGCTATAAATTTAACACTGCCCTGCGCCTGTTACATACACCCGGAAAAGGTTTAGTGGAACACGAACTTAATAGAAACATTTATTTGAGATGAATAGGAATTTATTCACATCGAACAAAAGTCTATTCGAATTAGATAGACGTTCTACTAGATTCGTACGCGATTAAACAAATACTGCAAAACACTTATTTAATTCAAATAGATTCTTGTTCGATGTTAATAAACTCCTATTTATCTCAAATAATTTTTTCTATTAGGGACATTCATATTAGACCTTTTCCCTCAGTATATGTAATAAGCGCAGCAGTGTTAAAATTTGCAGGAATTGGTATATCCCAGGCGGAGAAGTTCTACATTCAAAGGACCACATCTATATATGGTTTGGATATAGTCCATATATAGATATGATCCTATGTGGATTGTATATAATTTCAATATAAACCATATATGAACTAAATAGGATTATTTGAATCGATCGATCGATCGATCATAAAAAGGAAAAAGATAATTATAAGATTATATACAAAAATTTAAAAGATCTTTTCAATTTTTGTATAACCTATATATAGTTCATATATGGTTTATATAGAAATTATATATAACTATAATAATTATAATCCTTATAGGAGCAAATCCATATATGGACAATATATGTAATATAATCTATGTAGAACTTTTCCACCTGGGACTGCTACATCAAAAAATTTTTCCGTGCACTCACTCAACCCTCATCTTTTTTTTTCCGTAGACACCAACGGGAATTTCGATTTTTTCCCTTTTACTCCCATTCAATAGCGGTAATACCGCAAAAAGGGGAGCGCCTGCCGTGCCGGGTATTTCTCGCTAATTAGACGGTGTAATTAATACCCGGCGCGAGACCTCCCTTGATTTTTCGGTGCGCCGGTGATTATTAAACACTCCGCCGTTTAGCCCGGCTGTCGATGAAGTTAATATAAACTCCCTCCAACCGTGAAATATTCGCCGAATAAAATGGTCAGGATGTTTCGAGCGGGTGATTAATTATTCTTGGCAAATAACGTATTATAAAACGGATGACGGCAATTTAAAACTATTAATCGAATCGTGCGCGTATTTCTGAATTAATATTTCGTGAGATCGGCAAATTAATGTGACCAAAATTATTGTTACAGGTGAAGCAATCAGTTTTTGACATTAATAATAAATTATACCGCTTTTAATCAATGTATTTTTTTTATTAAACAGGCGTTTGCACAAATCATTTTTAAAGTTTATCGTTGAATTTATAACCGAGCAAAACATTTTGAATGCAAGATCTATATTTATGCATTTTCCACAGTCGCATAAAGTTTCTTATCACGAGAACAACAGACGTATAGCCATAATTAATTTTCTCCGCTAACCCCCCCCCCCCCCCCCCCAATTTTGGTACGTGACCCACTATCACTGAAGGTCAATCTTCGCATTTCCACCCGAGCAAGACGCCACCCGTACTCGTCGAACAAAAACCCTAAATACATGCACAAAGCCACCCTCGCAAACGCGCCTCTTTTACACGCCCCACCCCGCTTACAAAAACGCGTACAGTACAGGTGCGCGCCGCGCGATAAAATCACCCTCCTATCATTCACACCTTTCGGACGGCAAATGGAATACTAATGCGCTCGAGGTGTTTTTTTTTCCTCGTTTGCTCGAAAATCGCGCGTAAAAATCCGTGTAATAAAGGACGTCGTTACCAAGATGAATGTGCACCCCCTTTCTTCGTCCTTCTTTTCGTTTACAGACGCGCGCACGATTTAACGCTTCGACCAACCGCGCGCGGCCTGTCATTCCGATACCCTTTGCCACGTGTCCTTTTTTATCGCGAGATTAGTTCATCCGCGGAGCATGTCGAAGACGCTCATTCGAGTGACGATAAAGAGCGGATGCTTAGTCGCAAGACGCTAATGTGCACGATCCTTTATCTTCTTTTTTTTTATACTTTCTTAGACGGCACTTCGTTTTTCCATTCCCTCGATCCTGCGGGAAGAAATGAATTGCTGTCTTCCGTCGTCTTTTTCTCATAAGAATGACGAGTTTGATGTAGAATCATTTGTGACGAATGAGGTGATCAAATTGGGAATAAATTCTTGTCTTGTCACACACACACACACTATAAGTGAAAGTGTTTTATATTTATACACTTTACGCGTGTAAACCTCGTAGTTAAGTTTGGAACGTTTCCAGGAGTATTCATCAGAAAACGCACTTCAAACGTGTTAATTTACACACAGAATCTCAATAACACGTTTAAAAAGTATTTTTCTGGTGAATTAACACACCTGGAAGCGTTTAGAATTCAACTACAAGGTCAACACGCGTAAAGTGTGTAAATATAACATACTTCCAATTTTTTTTTCAGTGATTACATAAATTCTATTTCTGAATAAAAATATACGATTAGATGGTTATTGTATTGAGAAGAAAAAATTAAAAACTCAATTAATTGCACCGGAAAAATTATACTGCATCTCGTATGGGTTGATTTATTAATAAAAATGAATTGGAATTGATTATACGGTAATATAATCGTCAGTTCGATCCACTTGGAAAGAAGAGATTTCTTCGATAATTCAAATTTACATTTTTAATTCTCCGTGCATTGGTCATCAAGTCGAGTTGTTTTTCACGGTCGGTGTTTAAGGTACGAAGTAATTTGGACACCCGAAAAAGAAAGTAAAATACGCGGGAGAGGTCAACCCTTGGGCACCTTCGGTAGGAGATGTCTTTCTGAATGCGCGGGGGTGGATCAATAGTAGGTCGGGGGTTGCCGGAGGATGGCCGGGCCGTATACAACGCCATCCTACTTCGCGCGACGGAACCAACGACAACTGTTGCTTCGCTCTTGCATTGTCATCCCGAATTATCGAAATTTATTCAAAGGGGAAGCGAAGAGTGGGCCACGCCCTCAATTATTAACCCATTTGGTCCGATTCGAATGTCTAGACTTACCCTCCACCTGCTTTTCAATTCTAACCAAGTTGGAAGAAATCACTTATATGTATATAATATATCACGTGAGTCTAAACTTACTCGCCAAAAAAAATGTCAGTCATTATTATCTCATTATCTGTGAACTTTTGGCCCGGATTGATAATATATGACTTCCTTGTAGAAAAAAGTGTAATTTTCAAAAAAGTATCACAAACGTGAGCCGAATGGTCATACATAGATAATGAGATAATAAGACAATTCGGATTCATACCGTGTGTATCTCTTAAATTGAATGCTCGAGCTTGCTTAATTTTCAATATTTAGAATTGATAATTACTTTCAAAGGTATCTTCGGGTTCAAAAAAATAGACAATGCTGTATAGTATTGTATATTAATATAATACTTTAACGGGTCAATTTTTTTGTTGAATTTACAATTAAAATACGTTCAAATGAAACTTCTAGACACGTTTCTAGAAAGTTATTAGACCGTGTTATAATGATGCATTTCGAGAGCAGAGCGTGAAATGAGGTGCAACGTGACTTCCAGTCGCCTCTCCTGCTTTGACAAGAGCTTCATACGTTATATGCAGTTCGTTCCATCCCCCTCGTTTTCTACCTGACAAGGACGTGGTGAGGTGGGAATTAGCCTCCTTTGCGAAGTAACTATACAACTTTCATCTTGTATCTCGTGCGTTAAATTTCGCCGACTCATACGTGGAGTTCAGGGAAAAATAGATGTAGGCGCGAGGCTCCGGGGACTTCATCGTCTTCTTCGTCAACTCTTCTCTCATTTCCAATTTTCTTATTGGTCGTCTTAGGAATGCTTCGTATATAGGTATACTCGATACAGCCATCGGAAAATTTTCTTGTAATTTTTCGTTTCTTTATTTCTTACATTTCTCTCATTACGGATCTTAATTACAAGTTACTTTTATGCAACTCTAAAGTTAGTATCGCAGCTGTGCAATCGTAGTGACTTTTATTAAATGTAGTTGGAAATTGGAAACTACGATTTCGGGGTATTAGATATAACTAGGTATGGTTAAAGCGACTTATAACTGGTTATAATTATGATAGTAACGATAATGTTGACGTTAATTTTAACATTTAATGTACCGCTTTTTGTAAACTTAAATTTACAATTATTCGTCAGTTATTTTTTAGATGAATGGAAATTTGAATTGATAAAAGAGAGTGAGACATTAATGTATTCAAGAGAAGACTTTCAAACGAATTTGGAAATTGTATTTGCTGGGTAAATATGTGCACAGACGATTACGGTGCATCACTTTTGGCTAAATGCATTTTTAGAGATGTTTAAAAAATGAATTGCTCCCGTAAAAGATATTAATTATACATTTCATTTTACATTTAAATGATTTTCTAGAATTTGTCGTCCTATTCTCTTGGCATAGTTCGAAAATTGTAGAATATTTAAGATATTTTCAATCCTTTTTGGAATTTCATACAGCTTGACAAAATCTTCTTGTCATTTTTTAAACAAGTCTATAATTTTTGGAATCAGCGTCTTGAAATATAGATATTCGTAATTTACTGTAAAAATTTCGACAAGTCTTGAAACGTCATACGCGTCCAGGGAATAAATTTGTTACTTCTCGGACTAAAAAATTTGAAAAGATCAGGGAATTATTATTAAATTATAACCGACTAAACTCGACGTGCTTTATCATTGATCTGCGGCACTTGACTAAATTTGGATAATATTCTATTCATTTTCGCAGATCTGCGCGATCGATATGTAAATTGAAATGCGGAAAGGCGGATGGTTCGCAATCTGCCAATCGTGTTTACGTGACTTCGATCTCCCCGGCGCATGTTTATCGTGGCCTTATTGTTAGCGGTGCTGTAAAGATAGGTCGTGAACGCTAAAAGGAAAATAGGATCTCGCCATTATCCTGTGCTTATAGCGCGTGTATGCGCATAGTGCATCGGCACGATGAACGGACGACTTTGAAAGTAGAGCTTTTTTGATATCCTCGGATTTCCTTCATACGGAAGATTAGAGTACATAGATGCTACAGAATATAGAGGACGATCGATCTTGAACTTTACCTCCTTATCGAATTTGTTAACGCGTCGTTTGAATGTGAAAAAGATGCTGGACCTGAGTAGAAGATTATTTAGAATTTCTTAGCATATTATAAAAAAAATTAGCGCATTGGGATAATGTGGAGAATACCTATGATGTAATTAAGCAGCTGCGTATAAATAAATTCTGACAGTTTCACTTTCCATCGGTAATTCTATCTTTCACTCGAATGTATAAATTTTGTATAACTTTGTAGGGAAGTAGAAATAAGCTCTATATATGTATATAAAGCCGACTCTCGATCTCTTCTTTCGTCAAACTTCTCAATAACTCTCAAAGAAAAATTGGTACTTATATACGGAATTTATCAGCGATCGTTAGCGTCGAATTTCAAATTTTTCTTTCGTCTTTTGTTCGACTTACTTCGAAAGTAGTATACTTACTCGTACCTATACACTAACTTACCCCGAATTAATTGATATTCCATAAAAATAAATTCCAAATTCAATTTCAATTTAAATCATGTCTTTATGTGCACATAATATATTTATATATACATTGTATTTTTTGAAGTCTTCAACAGTTTAGAGTGTCTTTTAATAAACAGCAGCGTAGAAATATGAAGTACGATTTATGCTACTGCTATTTTAAATAATTTTTATTGCAAAAACTTTAAGTTGTAGTATGTAGTACTATTTATGGCAATGGGGGAAAATGTCAGTTAATATTTTCCTGCTGTTCTTATAAAAAATTATGTATAGCGCAGATTTCTGTACGAACAAATCACATCTTTGAGTGTAGCCTCATCGTGTTTGACAAAATCTCGGTGTTCTAATGACCTGAGGATAGATTGCGTCGAATTGCCACATAACCCGATATGTTTTAGGTATGAAACCTTCTACTCCGCGGATGAAAGTTATGAAATCGAAAACTATGTATGTCCTTATAACGATGTAAGACTTATTGGCTTCTGATTTCGCTACGTTGCAAAAATACCATATCTTGTACAATATTTCTTTTTTAATTTTGCATCGAAGTCACTTCATTTATATTTTTTAAAATCGACCATTTTCATCCTGAGGGTTACTTCGATACCACTTTATCATAATTTTCTCATACAGCAGGTAAGAAATCAACGTAAAACTTCAAAATAATAATGTGTTTTTCGAGAAGAACAACATAAGTTTAAACATAAAATTGCATAGTACTTTAATAATCTAAAAGAATCTTTAACTCTTTCTGTACCTCTTCGTAAGATTTAAGAGCTACGAAGTAAACAAAATTCACTAAAAAATGAATATATTTTTATAATTGCCGGCTTCAAAACATTCGAAAAGAGAATTAAAATAAATATTACATAACAGTACCTCGAATTTAGTAACTGGTAAAAATAAAAATTGATATCTACTTTCTGCTTCTAAATGAGGCTTAATTTTAATAAAATACTGATACTTGCCTTTAACAAAATTATGCTCCGAGGCTTTGGACAAAATATGAAAAAACTGTGTTATTCTAAGTCACGTGATTATGGAAAAAAATAATACGTCGCAATATATCCCCGTTTCAAATAACCCCGTCTTCTCCTGCTATACAAATGAAATGAAGCATTATACGTCGAAGTAGCCCGAAGTGTGCCGAAATTAGCCCGAATGTGGAAGTAGCCCAAGCTTGATGGTAAGTACACCGTACGATTATAGAGTCACTCACCGTCGAAAAGGTCAGAGGACGAGAGCCAGACTGTTCTGTACAGGGGTGACTTCTGGTTCCCCTCAAACTGAGGATCGTAAAAAAGTACTAATCTTCATCAGCTCTCCCGTCATGAAAAAAGGAAAGCTACTCATTTTGGAGCGTCGTCAGTGAAATAACCAGATGGAAAAAGTGCGGGTGCGATAATATTTTTTTTATTCTTGCATCTCCAACCCCCGACGATTCTCTTTTCTTCGATATATAAACAAAACAGTTTGTCTGTCACATATGTACTTATAAATTTATCATCGTATACAACTCTTATATATACTGTAGGATCTCTATAATACTTACCCCGAATCTATCTTATAACACACGGTATACCTGTATATGTAAGTACAATTACAGCGGAAAGTAATGATTGTTTCGCATGGGAAGGACACGTTTCGATTAGTCGTGGTATCAAGGAGAAAGAAAGCAATAGAGTGGAGATATCCTTAAAAATACATACACCTACGGTTTAGTGATAAAAAGGGGTTTAAAGCTGGTGTAGGCCATGTGTTTTTAAGAATATCCCATATAGCGACCAATCGTTGTGTCAGGGTACCTCCTATCGTCTGCACAGCGAGAATCGAAAAGACGACGTATCGTCGAAAATCGGACATCCCGGAGCTCGACTAATTTCAACGTCACTCGTCATTTCGTTCCTCGTTGTATTGCAAGTCCAATCTCTGTTTAGCACGTACATATGTTTGTATATCGTAGATACAAGCATCTCAAGTGAGCGTGCGAATAGACGATTCTTCCTCTCGCTCTACAAGTGAGCTTTCTCGACGAGGCCTCCAACCACTGGCAGAGACTTCATCTTCTCGGTGACGAAGTCCAGGCAAAATCTGGCCGCCTCGAAGTGCTTGTAGACGAAGTACAGTATTCCGAAGTAGAACGAGTACACCGCGATGAGGTGGATCACGTACAACCTGAAATACGAATGTATTACGAGTGTTTTTCATTTTTTTTTCTAATTCCAATGAAGCTGAAGTGTCCTTGAGATTGAAACAATCGTATATACATTTGTTATTGGAAGTTATTGCGAGTTTTAACGAAGATATGCGAATATTGAAACATTTGGGACACGCCTACTTTCGGCAAGTGATACGAAACGGCTTAAAATGGTGTCTAAGAAACCGAAACGATGAGTTATTATCCTCATACTCACATTCTCTGATGCATGCGAGCCCTGGGCAGCGTGTCCAGGCTCTCCTTCATGCAATACTGCCTCGCCCCGAGGATGATTTTCTTCATGTACTCGACCTCGTCGATGACCTCGAAGTCGATTGGAAATAGCTCCTTATCCTTCGGACAAAAGTCGCCCCAGAGCATCAGCAAGTTCGTGTTGTGGAACACCCACTCGCGGGTGGTGAAGTACTGCAGCACCTCAAGTCCGTCCGTAATGCGTTTCTGGATGCGCACCATGCTGAAGAGACGGTAACGCGAGAATGAGCGATTCGCGCCATACACTGAACGCGAATTTAAAGACGAGCGGAACCCTTACAATCTCTTCTGCCGGAAGAGCAGCATGAGGAAGTCGATGAAGTAAGCGGGGATCAGGTGGAAGAAGAAGACGAAGAGGTTATGGACGAATTTACTGCTGCGTATGTCTCCGTCCGGGAACCAAATGGCGCCCTCGAAGGGATTCTCGTGGGCCACCTTCTTGCCCTTCTGCAGGACCTCGCCCCAAGTGATGGGCATCGCCGCGCTCTGCGTGATGTTGTACACTGGCATGTTCTTCGGCCTGTGGAGAAGGTCGAATCTATCGGTACAAAAAAAACCGACCATCTGCCCAGGCGGAAAAGTTCTACGTATTATATTTTGTGTATAATCCATATGTGGCTTTGGTCATATATGAATTATATATGATTCCTGTATTAGCCATATGAGAACTGTATAAGTACAGATTTTTGAATGTTTGTACACAATCCATGTATAGTTGTTATATGGTTAATATAGAAAAATTTGACATTATAATATATACCACGTGAATTTTACCATATGTCCATGGAAAGGGCGAGTAAATACGTATGTTTCAGGTCCGCTATTTGCTTTTTTTTTGTGAAGCTATTGGAAATGTATTGCCCCTTTGATCATGCAACCATTCCTATATGGACTTAATCCATATATGATCAAAACTACATATCGTCACCCTAATTAGAAAAGTGCATAATTCCACTTACCAGTAAGTGGAGTTAAGCACTTTTCTTATTAGGGTGACGATATGCATAATATAGAAAATGTGTAGAATTTTTCCGCTTGGGTGGCTTTGAATATAGGATCGATGACTTCTCTCGGGGTCAATAACCATGACCCTGCGAGAAGTCATTGATCCTTGGGAGTGTAAAAAGTCCCCGAGGAAATAAATGGGCAATTTTTCAACGAATACTGATATGTGTCTTTGGCCATTTTGTTCGTCCGGTGTGACTGAATTTTTTTGAATGGACAAAAACCTCTGACGCTCTAGCGAATTCGAAAGCGAGACTACTTCGCCGCTTCACTCACTTCTCTTTAGCGGAGCCGACTTTGTAGGCGATGGCGATCAGAGCGTTGATCGCGAGATCGACCGGGATCACTTCAGCGTGGTAATTGCCGTTGCAGTGCATCGATCTCAGGACGCCCTTGCCTGCGGCTACTACGAGGCCCACTGGACCGTTCAGACTGTCCACCCATCCTGGCAACGGCTCTTCCCAGGACGGCGTCACTGGATTCAAAGCGATGAACGATCGATTTTTAATTTTTCCGAGATATATTATGTATACCGAGAAGACAGTTTATTAATAGTTAATAAATGTGATATCAAATATGGCCAAATAAAAATCATAATAGTTAACGAATATTTACTTGATCCAATAAAATATAGCGAAATAAATAGTTACAAACCATTTTCTCAGTATATAATTGTTGGTATATATTCAATATATTCGATAAATAGTTGAGATCACTGAAGAATGTATTATTTCGTAGTAGCTCAAGGTTTACAAGGCAACAGGCTCGCCGCCAGCATTCCACGCTAAACTACGATCTACGTTGTACAAAACGAGTTCTCTTTTTTTTTCGATAAATTTGTACACTCATCGGTGAAACGTATCCTCGCGTTCGAGTCATTTCAATGATAATTACTACATTCACGCAAGGACTTTTGGTATGACATCTGTCTACTCGTTAGGCAAAACCTGTTTCTCGTGGATGAAGAAATATATGGTTTTGTTCGAAAGCCTATTGCGTTTCACATGTTTATACTTATACATTTTTAGAATAAAAACGTCTGGTCTGTCCAGTAGTAATAAACAGGTTCTGAGCGATCCATTCCATGGTGATTCATGGTGGGTGTAGCTCCAAAAATGATGGTTAAATATTGATAGTGACGAAAGAGTTTGATGCGAATTTAACCCATTAATGCTCAGTGTAATTTTTAGTTGCCAAATAATTTTTGTTTGCAGATATTCAATTGATCGTTTTGAAAAAGTTTAGGAATTGATTTCAGAAATTGTACTCTTTTCTAATAAAATTAAGCTTTCGGAGAAATTTTTCAAAAACAACGCGAAAATGCTTAAGGTATTACTTCCCTAAATGCACTTTTCTTACCATCTTTTTCAAACTTTTTCGGTGCATTGTTTAGATTTTTATCTACAAAACAAGTCCATTCGGAACAAAATCGACCATCTAGATTGGAAGATAATCGAATCTGAATATTGCTTATTCTGCAGCTTGCCTCCATATCTAACACGTACATAATGGGACACTGCGTTACATTTTCAATTTTTACTGTGAAACGACTCTTACAATTTTTTTCAAAAATCACGACAATATGAAAGAATATGTGTTAGCTAATATTTAAAAAAAAATGAAAATTTTTGACCATCAGGAAACGGAGATAGGGCTATCAGAAAAATTTTGAATTTTCACTGTATGAACTACTGATGCCCCAAGCAACCCTGCCACATCTCTACGCGCCAACCTACACTTGTGTACGAGTCTATCCATTCACGGAATACATGTGTGCGTAGACGCCCAAGATGTACAGGCATGGACAAAAAGTTCGCTTTGAGGTATAGGGGGAACTCAATGGTCGATACATCCCCGAACGCGTAAATTTTTGAGTCCGATTACTAGGGAAGTAATACCTTAATCCAATGCTTCAAGCAAGAAATTACTCAGCAACCAAAGTGTTGCTAGCGAGCACTAATGGATTAAACATCCTCGACCTATAACATCGAGCGTTGTCCATGTGAATTGACGAAATTTATGCCCGAAAAATGCACAATCATCTAAGCATTTCAATTAATCATTTTGGATCCCGTCAGAAGTCAAGTTAAACTCGCGCTAATCGTGAAATCAGCCAGGTCGATGATTGATTCCCCGCCGTCGAGGAACACTGGAAATCGGTTCCGCGATATCAAGTTTCCGTAAATGTTAATCTCGATATTTTAGCCTATATACGCGTATATTATACTATCGTATGCTCACCGATCGACGGCCTGGCAATGGCACACGGTATGTTTGCGTACTCATCGGCCACCAGTGTCTCGGCGAGACGCTTCGAGTATGTGTAAGTGTTGGGATGAGGATCCAGCAACCTAGAAATTTTTTAATGTGAATTTTTCGGCGAGAATCAAAGCTACGTAACGAATTTGCATCATCATCGTTTATACAGCTTCGAAGTGAGCGAATATATCTTGTCTTGCGGAAGAATTGATTTTGACGAAGCATAAATTCCTTTTTCAGCAGGTGATAACGTTTTCGTTAGGTTTTAATCCGAGTTGAAAGAGACGAAAAGACTTGCTTACATTTGGAAGCAAAATTTGTTCCATACAAACGGACTTCTACTTACCACACATATATCGATTTTCTAATATATATTTTGTAGAAATAATTTTTTTTCGAGTGTCTCTTGGTACGATTAATTTAAGAATAAAAGAGATTCGATCTTGCACTTTAATAATCGTTGGAGCAAAGAGAATAAATCGCAGCTTCGCTTACTTGGGAGTTATGAGGTCAATGGCGCTTTCGTCCATCCACTGGACCAGTCTCATAACGTCTTCAGGATCGTCGGGAGAGTCGTAGACTCGCTCGCCGAGCTCTTCCTGATCGACGTGACAGAAGGCGGTGCTAAGGTGAACGAAGGACTTGAGATTCTTCATCCCCTTGCACAACTCCAGGACCCTCTTCGTGCCCACCTTGAGAAGAGCAAAGCCAATCTCGTTCATCCTCGCGAGTGTTAAAGAGAAACATCGTAAACCACGCCCCGCGTTACTATGAATTTAGAATCGAAAAATCGACTTCTTCATTAGTTCGAACCGCAGGATGGACCTCTTTTTGCTTCTTCGAAACGGATCTACAGCGACACTTATTTCATAAATTACTCCAAATATTTACATCGTCAAGTATTGTTGATATAAATATGCATATGTTTTCGATCGATTCGATCTACAAACGTATAATTTAATCGAGTTTATCTCGTCAGTCATTAAATATACGACAGTTCAAATTGGTACTAAACTTTTTTGGAGATTACGCTATTTCCTACATCAAGAAAATAATTAATTTATAGTTAATAAATGTTTGTTTGAATACAGCGAAATAAACTTTTTGTTGGACCAAGTAAATATTCGTTATCTATTACGATATTTATTGTATTTAGCATGATTAGATCCTTTGAGGCAACTATTTGAATGAAATAAACATTTTAATGATAACCACATATTATATTTCCTTGTCTGAACGAAATATTTATTTCGCCGTATTTGAAATTACATTTATTAACTATTAATTAACTGTTTCCTCGGTGTATTACAAGAGAAAGTCTCATACTAGTTTGATCGAAAAGTTTACAAGCAACGAAATAATTTTAGTTAATGGAATTACCACTGTAAGCAGCACAATAATTTCGAAAAAACGGATTATTGGAGTTGGCCTTTGGCTATGAACACACAGTTCACAGTAAAAATCAAGGGTCAACTGAACTATAATTCGTATCGCCTAAAATTCCAGCATTTACACTTCCGTAAAGAGTAGAGGAGATCGGGGCAAGATGACCTCTGACAGTTTCCATAGAAAGCGATAAAAATGATAGGTCAACCTGTCCCTGTCTCCACTATCGATGAAAACACATCATCCTTACCGTGTTCATCTCGATGGCGTCCTTCAGCTTCGCCTCCAGCTTCAAGGTGGCCGCGCAGTGAAAAACTACGTTCACCTCTTCCATCAAACGAGCCCTGTGATCCTGACTGAGGCCCAGATTATCCAAAGTGACGTCGCCTTGGAACGGCACCAGCTTCTTGATCATGTGCGGCTTCTGCTTGCGAATTCTGTTGAACATCTGGAACACCAGACGAAGAAATCCCTCGCGATGAAATCTTCCACGTGGATTTGGCTTGTCGAAATAGCTGAAGACTCAACTCACGGGCAGCTTGAACATCTCGTCGATGCGCGCCTCCGCCGTCCGACCCCTCTTGGGCCTCAGCAGGACGTAGATCTTCTCGAGGTCGTTGCAGCTGTACAGCAGCTTCTCCACGAGGACCTTTCCCATGAAGCCGGAGCTGCCGGTAATGAAGATGGTCTTGCCCTTGTAAAAGGACTGTATCTCGCTCGGCTCACCCATGATCGCCTTATCTGAAACCCCGGAAGAAACGAGTCGTTCGATGGAATTTTCCCCCGAAGAACGAGACGAAGAGTTGGGCCGTTATACGAGTCGAGACGCTCGTGAGACTTATTGCCTTTCTCGAGTGGAATATTTCCAGAGCGCGTTGCGTTACGTATATCGATTCGCATTTCTCTCGCAGACGCGAACCGCGGTGTTGTCGCGATCCGATTACAAAACCTCTTCCAGGGCGAAACTCTTGGGGTTCCAGTCTCTGTTTACTCTTTGCTTTTTTTCCCTTTTTCTCCCTCTCCCTTTCCAAATGCGCGACTTCGCGGCCCTTTCACCGCGATACCGTCAAACCCGTTGCTCTTTCCCAGACCGATCGAAGACACTGCGCAACCTCTTTCGCGAGATATTTCGAAAGAAGATCCTTAATCGGTGTCTTTCTCTGAGTGCAGGTATGGAGTGGTGCTATTATGAGCTTTGATCGCGATTATCTCGTGATCTATGAAGTTTTGGGTTAATTGGTGTAATACTTTTTTTGAGATCATATTTCAGTCTACAAAAAAGGTTAGTACCAATATCGGCCGAAAGTGTACAGGTTACGAGATAATCGTGGTTGAAGCTGATCCTGATGGTACCTCAGTATCTATTTATTTCGTGCTCGCTATCGGATCTAACGTTCGATTCATTTATCGTTTGATTAGTTTAATAATTGACTGATAATTTATTCAGAGGATATGCTAGCCTGATGGTTACAGTCAATCCTCTCAGGTGTGTTTTGTCCACCTTTAAATAAATGGATCTACTCATTAATCCTCGCCTTGTCGACAGGACATATATGTTTTAGTTTCTTTGGGTCGTATTGTGAAGGTCATAGTTAATTATATATTTTTTTTATCGACGAATATCATTGTTGGATCCCATTCCACAACTACGCACTGTTAACATCACACCGAGAAAACAATCAATTAATAAATGTAATTTCAAATACAGCAAAATAAATATTTCGTTAAGACAAAAAAATATATGGTTTTTATTAAAATGTTTATTTCATTCAAATAGTTGCCTCGAAGGATCAAATTGTGCCAAATAAATATCGTAATAGTTAACAAATATTTATTTGATCCAATAAAATGTTTATTTCGCCACATTCAAACAAACATTTATTAACTATAAATAAATTTATTGTTCCCTCGGTGCCTGCATGGGTTTTATTGAAGATCGTCATCTTACCGCAATCGCTATATTAAATTTATGATCACATACACTATCTTCACACATCTCCGGGTTTCTAGTGACCCCTCTGCCAAATTTCATTAAGATCGATTCAGTAGTTTAGCCACGAAGAAGCAGACAAACACAGACAAACTCACTTTCGCATTGATAATATTAATATTGGATGACCAATCCTCTTTATTCTCCTTATATAAATGATACAAGAATTATGCTTCGAATTAGATTGCACAACACAAAAGGGGAGACAGATATTTCAAACCTAAAAATAAATCTGGCATCGAATGTGTTGAGGAGAAAGTACCACTGATACAGTTTTTTAACGGCCCTTAGGGTCCACGCAAGGCCGCCTCGTCGCGGGCTACGACGAGACGCGCGAGTTTATCCGCGAAAGGTTGCGAGCGAGCAGCGAGAAGAGAAAATCGGTGAAAGGCGTTGACCGATGCCAGTGCGTCGGTATACCTAGTTTCTCGCTCTTTCGTCCCGCTTCCCCCCGCGATTACGATAGTCTCGCCGGGTCTAGCTGGGTGAGTAGATCGGCGGCGATAGGTAAGAACTTCAAGTGCAACGCGACGGGCGAATTGGATCGCGAGTCGCCCCCAGGTCCGATCTTCGTTCTCGGCGCGATTGCAGGGAACCGGTCGATCGCCGCGAAAGCTCCGACGACCTCGACACGATCGCCTCGAAGAAAAGCCACGCCAACGTAGCCGGATGGGCGATACGAATTTATCGCGACGTTTATCCGCGGCGGATGCTAATTTATTTACACAACACAAACGTTTGCGGCGGGTGAATCGTTATTCGCGGTAAATAAATGTCGCGGGGCAAAGAAAAAAATGGTTAGAGGTACGCCAGAGGCGTATATGTATAACGGTGGACAATTATCTCGTCTACTGTATGTGTAGTTGACGACACTGCACTGAGAGAACAATTTATTTGTAGTTAATAAATATTTTTGTTTGGAGATAGGGTGAAATAAACATTACTAAGTGAAGTAAATATTCGTTAGCTATTACGATATTTATTTGGCACAATTAGATCCTTTGAGGCAATTGTTTGAATGAAATAAACATTTTAATAGTTAACATATGCGGGGTGAGGTATTTAAATTGAGACGCATAAATATCTGTAAAACAATTAACGCATTTTAGAAAAAAATGTTTCTTATAAAATTTAATGGAACTGTGGGTTTTTTATTTTCCATTCAGTAGACGTTTTCAAGGCCATTTTTTAAGGTCAACGTTTTTTCTTTGAATAGAAAAAAATATAGAAATAAAAAACCTTTCGGAAAAAAATTGTTTTTCTTTGCGTATTTGAATTAAAAATTTGTTGAAAGAAATATCGGCTTCCAATTAAAGGAAAAACTTTGACCCTAAAGTGGTCTCGAAAACGTTTACTAAATGAGCAATAAAACATACAGCTCTCTTTCCCCCATTAAAGCAAATAACTTTTATAAGAAATATTTTTTTCTAAAATGCGCTATTTTACAGATATTCATGTGTCTCAATTTAAATGCCTTATCCTGTATTTTCTTGTCGTAACGAAATATTTATTTCGCCGTATTTAAAATTACATTTATTAACTGATAATAAACTGTTCTCTCGGTGAGCAAAGAAATGTATCGCGTTATACTACCAAGTATATATTTTTTAGTGGACGATATTATGAAAATGAGTAAAAAAAACGATTTTCGACGTAGATTTCATCGAGTGTTAGATTGTACACGCACCGTTAGAATTCCTTTCACTTAATTCGGTGAAAGCTTTAACGAGTCTAATTACTCAATAAATTGCGCGTACAACACTACGAGGTTCAATGTAAATTTATCCAGGTACCTTCGGTCGTACGAGCGCGATTTTAGGAATTTTCGTATTCACGAACGAACGATTCCGGTAAAGAACGTTAACGTCGAGGCAAACATTTTAATAGTAGGCAAATAAATCGTTTTTCTGAGTATGTATATATACAGACGTTACGTCTGCACTTTGACAAAGGGTACAAGGTTGCGCCGATGTTTGACGCAAACCGGGCAGTCGTCCTTGACTCCCGTATCGTACGTCGATTAATTTTATCATATTTCTTATTTCCAGATTTGCATTCACGGCGCTGCGATGAGGGTGTGTCAAACTGTCACGCTGACGATGAAAAGTACGAAAGGTTGGTTCCTTTTTTTCCGATTCAAAAATTACGTCGACATCCTTTATTGACCCTCGTATCGGTAACCGGACACTCGAGTATTTGTTTTATTGAAATATTTGAAGTATGAAGCTTTTCGCATTATATTTCTATCATTTCTTATCATCCGAATGCAATTATCCCAGCCAGACACATGATGTAAATATTGCCGAAAATGTATAAAACCTAGATCATGGCGTGCAGCAACACTTTTTGTGTTTTATGAATCCTTCTTTGATAATGTTATTTATGTAATTGAATGATGAGACTACATTTCGAAAATAGTACCTAAGAAAATTTAAGACATTACTGTGATGCGATAAGTTAAATTTTGCGTAAATTTGTTACCTTAATTACATTTTGATCATGGCATATATGATCTAAATTTAATGTATCCTTTGCTATTTACATTTGTAACAAACGATTTCTGTTAACTCGACGTCAAAGTTAAGAAAATTTAAAGCAGGTTTAACTTGACGCATGCAGTGAATCAGAAAAGTTTGACTGGGGTGTTCATAGCGTGACAAGTGGAATTTAGCACATGTCTATGTATTAATGGTTGGGCATCATCAAAAGGGCAAACAAATAATTATGTTTTTGAATGTGTCGGACTTAGACGGCGATGACGACGGAGTGATTATTGTTAGCCGATCAAAACCAATGCCGAAAATTTGAAAATTACTTCAATGAGCGCGGATGAGGAAAATTATCCTTACATTAAGGAAAATAATTGAGCGATCTAAGTAATCATTGACATAAGAACATATTTATTTAAGACAAATGTATATTCATTGAACTAAAGAAATCTGCACTTCATTCGCTCATGATTCAAATAATACATACCTACTTGATTCAATAAAAATATGTTTGACGTAAATAATTATGTTCTTAGCATTATTCATGTCGACGATTACTTGGATCAGCAAATTATTTTTCTCAGTGTATAACGGTTCTACAAAACAAAAACGAATAGCAGACCAAAAACGTACTTATAATTACTTGCCCCTTCGGTCATGCAACCATTAATGCATAGACGTGTTTTAAGGTCACTCAATATAATAGCAGCTTGGAAAGTGCAAATGATCGTCAATTTGATACTCTTGAAACATGATAATTCATTGAAAAAACGCTTCTTTCGTAACGATTAGCTTAACATAGGCTTAGGAGTCTGAGTAAGCGCGAAATTACTACTGGATTCACGCGAAAATTATGTCAGTGATCGCGGAGTGCAGTTGCAACTTTTACGAGCCTCGTCAAGCAGTGTTTTGCGATTTGCCTCGATTATCTGATTCGATTCCAATACCCCCGTAGCTGGTGTTTATCCACACGAAACGCGGTAAAAGGTATTATTGTTGATGGAGTGACTCTTGTTTTTATGCACTTTGTTTACGTTAGCTCGTAATATATCAACTTGATTGGCGCACACGTTTGCACCGGTGCGAGAGTAATGCGGTTTATTGCATAATTGATATAGATTGCATTAAATCGGTTAATTAGGTCGATGCGGACTACATTAGTATAATTATTATTCACTCGTTTCTTTATATATTTTCACAACTACTTAATGTATCTAAATATCGATACTTAATTATTTTATTAACGATGCAATTTAACTTTATACACTGTCAAGCATTACAAATCATGTAAAAAGTTGCTAAGAATTTGTACATTTCGCGTTAAAATGTTAAAATATTTCGTTTCTTATTTTCATGCGATCTATTGCTGCATTTACAAATTCAAATCGCACATATTGCATCGACCTATAAAATCACTAATCGTTCGTCCCCACGTTAAAATTGTATAGCTGATTATCATTTGATGTCAGTAACGAAATTCGCCGTTAAAAGTGTCACTTTTCCAAATACTGCCGCCTAACACGGTATCGTTGCGTGGCGTGAGTTATAGAAATTGCTTAGAATCACGAGATGAACCTCGAGTTAATCAACTGCCTTTCGTCGATGTCCCCGCGAGAAGGTTGTTCGGTTTCCTCGATACTTCTACAGAATAATAAAAAAGCCATTAACCTCCATCGTTTTCCATTATAACATCAGAAAGTTTTTGCCATCATACATATTTTAAATGCAAAAGTTCTCTTTGCAAAATCGTCTTATACAACTTCACTGCGTACAAATAATTATAGTTGCCAGTTTTGTGCTGAGTTTTAGTTATAACAAGTAAATAAAATAGGTAAATGTCAGAATAGTCGACTACTTAATGCTGTCATCACCATAGGAATTTATCATAAAAAATTAATTAACTGACTTTCCTTAAACCAAAATATATTTAAATACATTATTTATTTCGTTTTTCTGTTATTTACAAATTTAATTGTGAAATTCTATAAACGTACTATAAAAATGCACATAAAAATTAATATCGATATGAAAAATTAACACATTTTTAAGTTAGTAAGAAACAAATCAGTATTAGACTCCTTTTTTTCTCAATATTACCGGTTTTTATCCGGTATTTATCAGTATATATCAGTATTTATACTTCAATAATTCTTAATGACTAAAGAATTAAGTTAACGATGCTAGGTACTTTCTGCATTGAAAAAATGAGATTACATTTTTATAATATCATCAGTCAGTCACTGGGCCAGGGTCAACTACTGGTGTACACTCACCTTAGTCTCTCAATGCAAACTTATTTTTTAAACTGGCTTTGACGGTCGTCCTTTTTTAATCGAATCGATTTTTTTCATCCTAATATTTTTCAATGAGAAACGACGTTTTAATTCGATTCCCTTCAATTCTAAGAATGAAACTGAATTTGTAGACGAAAAATTCTTTTTGTACTTCAAAATCAATTAACAAGAATTAATGGTCTTTAGCTCGTAACATTTTTCTAATCTAACGAAGGATTAATTAACAACTTCATTCAAGATGCAGCTTTCCTAAACCAAGAAGGAGACCTTTGGAATATTTTTAAGTCTTTAAAAACAATTCTTTTTGTCATGGACAATATATAGAATACGATTTTATTATTTCACATCGCCGTCAGTTGTAAAGAATCGCGTCAAACAATCATATCAAAAGTAATCAGGACCTTCGCTCGTCACGTTTAAGGATCTTGTCCTAGTTGGATTCACTAGGGAAGTTGCCATTTTCCCCCTACATTTTAGATCCATTCTCATTTCCAGATAAAAAATGTCTCGCTGATGAACCATGATTTTTTCCGATAAAGGAGACCTTCAAATTATATAACACGTGACCTTCTCCTAATAAATGTTTTTTTAATTGAAACATAACTTCACGAAAAGTCCCTAGTATTCCCCATACCGAGAAAACAGTTTATTAATGGTTAATAAATATAATTTCAAATACGGCGAAATAAATATTTCGTTAGAACGAGAAAATATACGTTAATTACGAAAATGTTTATTTCATTCAAATGATTGCCTCGAAGGATTTAATTAAACCAAATAAATATTGTAATAATTAACAAATATTTACTTGGTCGAACAAAATGCTCATTTCGCTATATTCAAACAAATATTTATCAACTACAAATACGTAAACTGTTTTTTCGGTGCAGAATGAACAGATCGTTAATATAACTGGGGTATAATAGTTTGCCGTAAAAAACGAAGAGCACGTTTACAAATTTGACGGCCTTCTGTACTAGAAACACCATAGCTCGTCAGTAAATAAATTATTTGAAAGTGAAAATGGATCTAAATTCTCATTAATACTATCTAATGGTTATTATCCAGATAAGACTCTGCATGTAAGAGTACACATAAAACATGGCGATTTCACCAACCAGGACGGGATCCTTAATCCACGAAGATGAGGTTTGCACGTAAGACATTCTCTCCCGTTTAAGTTGTCAATACTGGAAACATAAATATATATATATATATATTTATTTACACACACGCGCGCGCGCGCGTGCAGCTCGCGACTCCTGCCGGGCAGAAGAAAGTTCAGCCGCGTTTAATCTATGAATTACCGCGTGCGCGCATACGTAAAACCACGCGGAACAGGGCATCATGCGTAAACCCCGTACGGAGCCTTCTTACATCACATATCGCGTTTCCCACCGCAATTTAACGTGACTGTCAGTTTTCGATGTCGACACGCGTAACGTGATCTGGCGTCCTCGCGATTGTTTGGCAATCGCACCATATAATTGTCGAAAGAGAATTTAATAATGATGATAATTGGAAACAGGATGGGTAAGGAGTACCATTAAGGATAAAACCGTTTCCTTCATTAAGACGCCTTAAGTTAAAATGGTGCATGACACTTGTGTGTTATTTATAAAAAATAATGAACCATGGTGATAACTTTAATCCACCTTTTAAGATGGTTAATTTCTCTATAGACGTAAATATTTATCGCACCGGTCTAAGAAACGGCTTCAAGTTTGGAAATTGGCAGATTATTTTTTGCCAACAACCCGTATATTTTTGTCTAGTGATCTAAACCTTATGTCTGTCAATATGAAACATTTTACTTTAATTTTAAAGTTATCAAAATTGAGTTTGGCATAAACGTCAAGAGAACAAAATTAATCACGATTATTTCGTTATCCGTTAACTTTACATAAAACTCGAACAGATCTTTTTTATAGATCAGAATGATCTCTTTAAAAAAGTATTACGTCAATATCGACTAAAATGTCATGCTTAACGAGATAATCACAGTTTAAGTGGACGACTGATTCTAAGAGATTACTATTATCATTCCATGTTATGAATAACAAATTTTTACGTAACAAAGAATCAGTTGCAGAAAGATTAAAGACTCTGCCTTGTCTATCTAATACTGAACACGTGAGACCGGCTCAAAGAATGTGCGATAAATATAAAAAAAAATAAGTAAATCACTCGAGTTGGCCCTCAACCGCCACTGAGAATCAACGAAGTCAGGTGGTTTATATTTCAAGTTCACTCGTCTCGTGTCGGCTGGAGAAACCAGCATTTTATAGCGAGACGAAACGCTCGTCAAAACATAAACTCGGTTACGACGACGCGACGTTTATCGTTCGAATAATCGTGTGTGACAACTGCACACGTCCGAGTATTACGTGAGCGTTACGTTTTGCGTAGTACACGTTAAGTGATGCGTACACTCGAGAGTCTGTACGTCGAACGCATATAGGAACTGTTTCGTGCCAGAGAAATAAAGAATTTAAAAGCACCAATTTTCCGTGATAAACGAGGAAAACTCCTTTTCTACAATTCTTATCTCAAAAAATCCATGAATACTTTGATTGCGTGCTCTCTTAATCTAAATCCGTGAAAATCACTGAAAAGTCACTGAAATCAAAAATGAACAGAAGGTTTCTCAAATTACAGTAACCTTATATTCACTGGATTTCAGTGTCTATACACTGATTCTCAGTTATTTTTATCGATTCGGATTAAGAGAGAGTGTACCTCTTATGGACTCACCACGTGTAGATCAGCTCTCAGATCTGTTTCAAATAGATATTACTCCTCCTCGCGTTAAATCGAACTGGATTTTCGTTTAGATCTCGCTCGACGATATTTCGAAAAAGAAGGGATACCCGCACTCTCTCTGAGGACCTCCCGCGCACTTTCGTCTCTCTCTTCACACCGGACCGAGCGACCGATCTTCGTGGCGAACGCGAGTGTAGATCGTGAACCGGTGGACGCGAACTCACTGCGCTCCGAGAGGCGAGATCCGCGTTGTAACAACAACCGGATCCCCACCGCGGAACCGTACCTCTCTGCAGCGGCTCGTTTTTCCTCTTTCCTTTCCTTTCGTCCAGTCGGCCGGCTCGTCGCCGGTGCTATTTTCTTTTTGAGATCGCGAGATGCGAGAGTGTGTGGTGTAACGCGTCGGAAAAATGAGTAAAAATTGAGCAGACGGGATTCTAAATGGAAGTTACGTATTAATTAATCGGGTTCTGATCAAGTGGATTCTCGATTAGAAAAGAATTTTGAATAGACAGATCCTAATTTTATAGATTTTCGATTAGAGAGGATCTCAAATTGATATAGATCCTAATTTTACAGATTCTTGAACAGAGAAGATCCTAAATGGATGGTTCCTGATTTGACAGATTCTTAATTAGAGATGATCTCAAATCGTAGACAGATCTCAATTGGATAGATTCTCAATTAGGGGAAACCTCAAATATAATGGATATATTTCGAGACCCTATCCATTCGGGATCATATCTATTTAGGATTACATCTATTTTGGAAATTTGTTAATTCGAAATTTCGTCTGTATGGAATTATAATATCTATTCGCAATAATCTTACCGATTTGAGATCTATTTTTACGAGATTTATATTCAATATAAATCTCTAATTGCTAAGATATCTATTTGAGGCGCTTTATAACTGGAGTAATTCTATCTAAGGGTGATTCTCTCTATTCTGGATCACGTCTGATTGGAATTGTGATCAATTAAAATTGTATTTGTTTGTGATTTGTCTAACTGACAGGCACCACATCTAATTGGAGTTTGCCTAATTGACATACAACGTCTATTTGAGAATTTATCTATTTGGCTTTTGCTCCAAGAAATTGATGGGTTCTGGAAGGAACCGTCATCAATGAAAATTTGTCTTCCAAGAACGAAATCATTTCCAATAACGAGTAATATTATCATATGTGTTGTATTTTCAACTGAACTGCATGGGACTTACTAATGAATGCACAAATAAAAATAAGTTTCGCAGCAATCTCAAAATCTTTACATTTCGGAAAATGACAAATACTTATGAGCCCCGGAAGTATCCCGAGCAACGTCGTGTAGCAATTTGTGCGATATACTTCTTTTTTTCGCGTAGAAAAGCATTTCTCCTCTCGCCTATCCCTATTCATACTTTGCACATTTCTTTTGCCTATCGCAGCACTTCGGAACAAGTGCACAGTCATTAATACTGTTTCCAGCGTCCTAAAACGGTACACACGCCTCTCACTTCATTGTTCTCATCGAGGCACGTCAAATCGCACCGTCATTCTGACCAGTCAATTGGAAATAAACTGCAATAGCACGACTACGATAAAAGTATCACCGATAAAAATACAAACACGCTATCAAAATCTCTCATTCTATTTCACCCTCTTTATCGTGCTTACTATCTCAAACAGGTACCCGCGAAGAAGCGAGAATAACAGTCAAACCGGTTAAGTCATTCTTGCATAATCGACAGCAACGAAATCTACACAAGGCTGACTTCATTAACGGCAAAGTTCCGCAAACATATCCTCGCAATAATTTGTATCAATGTAATCGGCAAGCAAGGAAATAATAGTCGAATTAGCGAAATAATCCTGAGTTGAAAGAAGTGAAATATCCCTCGCGTAAAAAATCCCATAAAGATGCTTCGTTGATATTTGCCTTCGGGATTTTCTTTAACACACGTGCGTGGTCGCAATATTTTCGATCATGTAGGTGCATAAAGTTTTTTCCTCGTAAAAATCAATGCGGTAGTAATTCTTTGAACGGCAAAGGTTACTACCGTAACGTAACCCGATCGTGATGTAGCATTTGCTTCGTGCAACGTTTACGCAAGAAGATGAAGAAAACCGTCGTTGGCAGCGTGCGCGAGAGCGTACATATCTAAAGTAACGCCGGTCGTCGGCCGATAATGAATGCTGCAGCGGAACGGTGGCAAGAAATCAGATTGCAATGTCGATCTAGTGGATTAAATGAAGAAAGGTTTGGGCAGCCGATTGCAAAACCTTTCCTTTACGGCGAGTTTCTCTTGTCGCTCGAATTGGTGAGAATACTTATACGTCGTCAAGAAGAAATCTGAAATACTGTAGGTATCTACTGTACGGTAAAAAACTGCAGTTATATTTTACTTTTAGTAATTTATGCATTTTATACCTACGTAAATAACTTTGGAGTGCCCGTATATCCTAATTCAATATTTAACAAGCTAATTTCTGAACTTTTCAGGTATATTCCGTGATAGAGAAAATGTTTCAATGGTTTTTAGAATGTTTTTTTTCTGGGTGTTTGTGTCCACTTAACTGAAAAAACTAATGCATAGTTTTTTCAACAAATAACATTGCTTCAAAGACGAGTCTTGATTGTGTTTTGTTTTTTCTTTCAGTATGATATATCGTAAAGGAATTGAGTAATAGGTAAATTATTATCAATAAAGTATCAAACTCGGTGTAAACGCGAGTGACACTACGGGTAGAGAAGCTATTTTTTAATATAATTGTGGCTATATTATAAATAGAATATTTATTAATATTTACTATTATACGTATAGTAGTAATTATTGCAAATGGAAAAGGAAGAAGAAGAAACGAAGAAGATAATAACGAAGATGACGATGAATAGGCCTAATGATGAAGAAGATAAAGAAAGAAGAGCAAAGACTACATTTGTAACTATTTTGTTTGTAATAATAAGATACCTAATTCTAATACAATCGCAATCCTTTTTTTCCGCATGTTATATTAATTTATTCGTGAAAAAAGAGTAACCAGTTCTGAACAAAAATTAGCCGATACCTAGGTAGGTGTACTACAGGATCGTGTCTATAAGAGTAATACTTCCGCAAAAGATGTTCTCTCCTTCATCTTCTTTTTCAGCCATCTAATACGTATGGCCTTGCGTCTCAATAAAAACGCGTGAAAAGTGAATGGAAGGAAGTCTTTCGTTTCTCAATTCCTCCGATCCATAGATAATAATCCCACCTTTCTCGTTTACAACCCAGTAAAGTTATTTCATCGTCTTAAATTCGAAACTGAAAAAGAAAGAAGAAGCATCGCCCAGCCATGCTTAATTCAATCGAGTCCTCGCGCTAAAAATCATTAATCAGTTTCTACAAATGTGGTTCAATCGAGAACTTTCACTCTTCTCAGCTCAGTGATTGCTCGCCTATAACATCGTATTCTACCTTTAATATGGTAGTAGAAAGCCAAATGTTTATATTCAGAATTGATATAACAGTGTTCTCGATACTTTTTGAAGCCAGATTCGAAATCGGTCTTTGCATAAAAAAATATTCTTATTTATAACATCAGTTTATAATCTGTATAAACGTTCAATTTTACGCGTAAAAGAAACTGACCGAAAAAATAATTATTCGTAAAATTATAAATGCACTTCTTTCTACGAGATCGTGACGTCACCGAAATGCCAGATAGACGCACTTATGCCAGCCGATTAGTGCGAGACGATAACGTAGCTGCATTTTTAAATGTCACTTTCCAGCTTAAATAAGGCCGAAAATGAAAAACGAAAAAATATAGGGTAAATAATTTCGTTCAAATTATTCGAATCTACAATAAACAAAATTATTGAGGAAACCGAATTCCAGAACAAAAGCGAAAGCGACAAATGGTTCCACCTAGAATATGTGGAGCGTACATTTTCAGAATATTATGTGCTAAAATTACAATTTTTCAGGAAAAAAGGAAAAATCTATTTTTTAACGAGTATTTTTTCTTTCTCCTGAACAACTATAGTCTTGGCACTCACATACCTACATCGTTTTGGAAACACACGTTTCATTTATTTTTGGCATACCTATCTGAAACAAAGAGAGAGAGAGAGAGAGAGAGAGAGAACCATGCTTAACGAATCATCGTCGTATTCAAAATCACACATTGTTAATATAGCTGCAACAAGTTCTGTCAAAAATATCGCCATCGATGAATTAAAAGATGAAAAAAGGAAAATTTGGACCATATATATATCACATCTTGAATTCACTCATCGTTGCATGGAAGACGATTCGCTAATACTAACAAAGAGATTACGTGAAGATTAATCTTGCGAAAGAAGAAGAAGAAGAAGAAGAAGAAGAATTAGAAAGAAGAAAAGGCGAAGAGCAGAAAAGGAAAAATATTCCTGGAGGGGGGGGGGGGTATGTATCTCGTGTCCTCATCCTAAGCATCGCGTACGTGTCCGCGTGGTAGCAACTTTGAAAACGCCTTCACAGCTACTTCGCTTCGACCTGAGATCGTGCTAGGCGTATCGATGTGCGTTTCAGCGTATCCTAAGTCTCGTTGATCGATGCAACGTCCAACGTATATGCGGTACAATTCGTTTTTATATCATAAGGTGCGAAAGACAGGAGAGAATCTTTGCGGAAAGGAGCAAATCTCCAAGTCAACGTGGAAGAATGCAGTTTTGTTAGGTATCCACACACGCGGGAAAATTAAATGCTCGCGGATTCTCGGTGTACGAGATTAAAGGCTTTTATGGTAATGTTTCCATGTGTTGGTATTTTCGACGCAACATTGAGCTTCACATGGAGCTTCTCTGGCACGTTTTTATTTTTTGTTATAGTACAGTATACGCTGTTGGAAGTTTTTAAAAGCTTTCAACACATTTGTGAATTAAATTTACAAAACTAATTACGGAATTCAAAAATTAATTGGGAATCTATGATACATATTGTGATTTTATGATATTTTATTGTGATCCTGCAATATTCATCGTAATTTCCCTATATGTTCCATATGGAAGTTGTGTTTTCGCGTCAAATTGTCAATAATTTTACCACACTTTTTATTATAGTAAATAAGTCATAACAGTTCAAATTTCCTATGAGATTTGTAACGATCAGTTGAAAACGTCCAATGACTCCTTTCCGAAGTTCGTAGTATGCGATTGATAATAATCGAATTGACACAGATTCACATACGAACACGCGAACGCCTTTTTTCCCCGCCTCGATTTATTTACCTTGGACGCTCGAGTTTGGCAACTTTCACATCATGTCGATCAGGCACTTTTGTATATCGGCGGATCTATAAAACGCAGCTACTTCGGGCGGAGAAATAACCGCTACGATTTCATGCTGGATAATAGCACGCATTCGGGGCATGGTGATTTTGTAACCTGCAGTTTGATTAGTTTATGCGTGTAAGAGAAACAACGTGCCGACGTATTTCGCAGTTCTCCACTAGGCAATTGCATAGCTATAACGTGTGCTGTATACATATATATATGCACATCGCTCATTTGCTGCAAAGAGGACATGCGCAACTGAAAGTTGACAATTTTTCAAAAGAGACGAATTTAAAAATCTTCAATTACTATCGAATCAAAATTTTGATTTCGCAAAAATATAATATAGACAATTGTATTGGGAATCTTTCAGTTATATCATTGTTACAGCAAATAATCGATGTTCGTATTGTTACAAAATTATATCGCAATAATTCAATTTTTAAACTCGTCTCCTGTAAAATTACCATTTTCGGATTATGTCATCATTGCAGCGAACGGGCGATATGTGTGTTGCACGTAGAAATGCACTTATAGAATCGCACGTGCATAGTTCAGTTTATCCTATGAATATTGTTATGTTCGCATCGACCAAAAAAATTGAATACGTAAGTGAATACATATCTACAATCCGATCTTCCGCGATGTTTTTATCATAGGGAGCTATCAGCATTGCAATTATTAATTTTTCTTTGACTCGCTGGAAAAGAAAAATATACGAGAGCGATGTGACAAAGTGACGGCGCTGCTTGACCTATATCAGCCGAGTCGATTTTTTTTCGACCCTAGCTGCAGATCAGAGACTGCAGTCCAGTCGTAAAAAAGAACAGATTTTAAAGTTCTGAGCTATTTTCACTATGATGTAAAATAATTTTTCGTCCTAAGGCACAGTCAGTTTCGACGTAGAATATCGAAATTGACTACTTTTGAAGAGAAAAAAATAATCGCCGTAATAAAATAGAAAATCCTTGCATATAGATACATTCTTTACTATCTAGAGTAATCAAATTTATAGAGACACGACTGTGCCAGTTTCGTCGTGGTTTCTATCACCGAATGCGGTTTGACACAATATCTCGAAACCGCTGAAGACGATAATCGTAAAAGACGTTGATCGGGGTCAACCTACCTGGAATTAAGAATCTAATAACACGCATTACGCTGTAATTGCCGAGCTATGTAAATACTGCGTCTCGCGCGGTAAGCTTCGACTCTGATCTGCAGCTGGGTTCGAAACAAAAATCGACTCGGCTGATATAGGTCAAGCAATGCTGTTACTTTGTCATATCGCTCGCGTATATTTCTATTTTCCTCGATTTTTAAATAATTTCAAGACTCCGCCGCTTCAGACGCGATGATTCCAGGGTACGAATCCGCACTGCTCTGAAATTCGATGTCGATGAAGCGAACGGGATATCAAAGGGACCACGTACGTTAAAATTATTTCCAAGAATCTCTACGTGCCGCATTTTTATGCATATTCAAAGGGAGTCCGAATTAGAACACATAATCACACACTCTCTCTCTCTCTTCCGAGGGAGATACAGTATCCATTACCCTATTTTAAACAATATTTAAGCTAAAAGCTAATAGGTATAGATGTCCTTATATCTAACTATATACAGGATGAGGCATCTAAATTAAAGCACATGAATGTCCATAAAATAACGCATTTTAGAAAAAAATGTTTCATATAAAAGTTATTTGCTTTAGAGAGTGAAAGAGGACTGTATGTTTTATTTTTCACTTAGTAGACGTTTTCAAGACTATTTTAAGGTCAACGTTTCTTAAACAAATCCTTGATCTACACATAAAAAAGAAAACTTTTATCTCAATGATTTTGTATTTCTTTATTTTTTCCATTCAAAGAAAAAACGTTGACCTTAAAATGGCCTTAAAAACATCTACTAAATGAAAAATAAAACACACAATTCTCTCCTCTTCTAGAGTAAATAACTTTTATAACAAACATTTTTTTATAAAAAAAAAAACGTTAATTATATTACAGGTAATAATGTGTCTCAATTTAAATATTTTACTCCTTATACTAAAATCATTGTGAGTAAATTAATTACGTTTTCCTTGATAAAAACAACCGATGGAAAACGTCAGAAATTATGTAACAAGATGTCATTAAATTTCACTATTGCGAAGGGACAGCAGTTTTTTGTATACATTTTTAAATCGGTACATCCTATACACACATCATTATGTTTCGAAAATAGGATTCGTACCCGCCGACATTTAAGCACTCCATTAATATTACTCGATAGGCGCCTTTGCGCAACGCAAGTGCAACGCAGTGCGCAACACTCGCGCACTCATAATACGCTTGATGACTATTTCTGCACAGCGATCAAATGTACGGTTACGTGAGCGAGAGATAATTACGAGAACGCACGGAAAAAAAACGACGCTGCCGCCACTGAACGATCGTCATTATTGCCGTTTGATTAATTCGTTACGCGCGCACTTCTAATAACGAGCGAACGTCTAGCTTCTTCCGAGCGTCAAGGTGAAAGGTTCTCCAGTGGAAATGAGAGACGCGGGATGCATACCGCGCATGTAATTTACGTGTGCGCGATAATGACGATTCGGAAGCCTGATTTGATTAATTGAGCTAATTTTGCCGCTACATGTTAGAGAGAATGGAAGAATAGTGCGATTTGCGCTTAATTATTGTTGTAGTGGAGGAGAAAGAGAGGGAGAGAGAGAGAGAGAGCAATTTTAATAACTCTGGGAAATTTTATTTACTCTTGAGAGCAGACTATTTACAATAGGCGACGAAATAGCGAAAAGAAACTAAGAGAAAAATACTTACAACTATTATAATTACGAGAATATAATAACAAGAGAGAGAGAGGGAGAGAGAGCCAGGATAATTAAAATTCTGCACATGGGTCTTTGGAAAAGGCGTAACGAATTGCGAAAGATTTTTAAAGAATCATTTGGACGGCTGAAATTAAATATAGATCGTTATAAAACTAGCCCAGAGTGCATATGGATGCGACTTTCTATATTTTATGGTTCCTCTGCCGATTATGCAACCCACGCCTTGCTTTAAGAAGCGCGTAGTGCTGGTGCACTGAGAAAAAAAATCGTTTGATTTAACTAAATTTGTCAAAACACGATTTCTCGAACGGCCAATTAAATATGTATAGTTATCTCAACAAATATGTAGTTTGAGCAGATAAAATTTAGTTGAAGTAACTAGATGCCTACTTAGTTGCTTCAACTAAATATTTGTTCAAATAACTATATATTTAGTTGCTCGCTCGTAACTTCAAAATTTAGTTGAATGAATCGATTTTTTCTTAATATGCATTTAAAATTATACTTCCACAGTTCGTCTGACAAAAAGTTTAGTTGAAACAAACCAACTCTGGTTGATATAACAAAGCAGTGAGGTTGAATTGACTAATATCAACAAAATGAATTTTATTGAATTAAATGAAAAAAAATTTAGTTATTCTAACTATATACAGTTCAACCAAAGACAATGATTAGTTGGATGAAATTTAACCTTCAATTAAACAATTCGGTTGGAATGACTAAATGTTGTTCTCAGTGTGCATTACGCGTTCGATGATTTCGAAAGAAGACGAACCGTCCAAACATTGGCTTCGAGTTTTTTTTTAATTCTTCTCACGTTTGATTGAACGAAATCTCCAGATTTATGATTAAGTTTCTTCTACAATCTTTTGTATTCCGAGAAATGTTACGTAGAAAAATCATTAGTATGCACGTGGTACATTGTAACATTATGAGCATTTAATCAATATGCTTTTCATAATCCGTTCTATACCGGAGTTCGTATGAAGTGGAAATTTTTTCTGTAAGAAGCGACAGAACGACTATCCGTATGTCGATTATTGCCTCGATCTTGGAAAACTCGTTTGAATTAACGTAGAATGTCACCGTTATATATATGTACGTACAAGGTGATACGCTGTATGCTTTGCTACAGTTAATTGGTTTCGTGGTTGCCTTCTATAGGCGCAGCATTACCGACTCCAGCTGCTCCCAATGGAAGGCAGCCACGAAAGCAATTTGCTACTGCGAAGTATAGCTAAAATGCACCACCTTATATGTTTTAACGACTCTTCTCTCATATTTAGTTTATGTTGAGATACTCGTTGAACTATGATTTTTTTTTCTGCTATCAAACTTTCAAATAATTAAGACAGGTCAAAAACTATTTCTACATTTATCTTCTGTATTATAATTAGGAGTTACGATAATGATTAGCATAGATTTTATGTTCACAAACATAGGTATATGAAGGAGGAATAAAGAAATCTCGATATTTCATTTTAGCAATTTTTTATCGCCTTAAAAATTTCTATGAATATTCACGACTACTCTCGAGTACAATTATGCCAAATGTCTCGTATGTACGTGCAATTCGCGGTAAAAGCCGTATTTCAACAGGCTGCGTTCTACGTATGCAGGAGCACGGTCTACATCATTGGAAAGTGGCACTTACGTATTCTCATCTCTATATATATATATAAGAAACGTGTAGCAAGGTATGGTCGTACATTTATCACGTACATTATGCGTATGTATAATTCAAATAAAATCTTTTCAAATAACTATGACATTCCAATGTTAACAGAAATATTTAACGTAAATATTATATATTTATGTTTACAATACGATCTTCATCATTTGTCAATGGCAATTAGAAAATCGTATCTCTATGAAATATGCTTGTAATAATGTGTGATACCAAACATTCACCGCATATATCTATGTATATGTACATACGCACATATGATTGTTACTCGGATCCGTTTGAACATTTGTAACGTATCAGTGATTATGGGAGGTTATCAAAGTATATAGATAATACATGCGTATATACCCAAGCGGAAAATTTCGATATATTTTTTATATGATCCATATGTGGTTTCCGTCATATATGGATTATATGTGATTTCTGTATTAACCATATATAAGGACTATATATACATTTTTAAATGATTGTATAATCCATGTATGACCAAAATCACATATGAATCATGCAGAACTTTTCCGCCTGGATATTTACAACCAATGTTAATGGACTTTTAATACTCACATACGGGGCGAGAGTGAATACGGGTGTGTTGGCGTGAATGTGGAAGTAATACACATACATAAATACGTATATACATATATGTACATGTAGAAGATCGATGCACTAGCTGTGTGAAAGTTTTTAATACCTAATTTTAACTCGTATCGTTTCCATATAATTCCTTTAAATATTGAAAATTATATGACAAAGTAGTTGCATTATAATTTTTCGAATTTATCGATTTCTCCTCACATCAACAAAATCGAGAAAGTAGCGAACAATGCACTTTAATTCACTTGTATCATTTCAAACGAGCAAGAAAGTTGCGAAAATGACATTTTTGAAACCGTTTCCCTCTTTGTATCGTTGACTGGGTCTTTTTGTATACCCTCTGTGTTAATGATTAAAGAAAGTTGCAGACGAGTGTCCATTATTAGTTCCTCATACGATGCTGTTTGCGCTCTTCGTTCAAGTACATATATGCTAGGTAAACTTGTGATTGAAATGCATAAACTCGAGAAATTTATTTTCTGTCGAAACACGATTTAGCTTTTAACCTGTCGAGACGAGCGGATAAATTTCGGTGTATATGTATATTGGGGATGAAATAACTGCATAATGAAAAAAACTACCCGAATTTCTATGTGCGGACAATTTCCTAAATTATTTAATTTATAATTTAAGTCCAATTGCATAAATGTTCCGGATAAAATAAACTGTACCTACGACTCTCCATTGAACAAGTTTTTAAGCGAGCTTAATCTATGGCTTTCGTTTATTACACTTCTCCGTAGTTGAAGCTAAAAACATAATTGGGGTAATTACTCATTAGGCAACTGAATCAAAAGTGTTATAGCGTCGATTTTGTAATATTCAGTCCAAAGACCTGTCAAATTCACATCGAAAGTAAGAGGCCTTTACGATAAGGAAAGAACCGAGTGGGCGCCTCGTGAAAGTTTTAAGAGCGGAACATTGAAAGTACATTTATAGAAACTCTGGAGTCCACGAATAATGAGCGAATTACTTAATTTCGGATAAATTAATTAACGAGTGCGTGTACTATTGTCAATTGCTGATGACACAGCCAATCGATAGATCAGAAGTCCAGTGTATTTATATTACCATCGTTACTTAGATTTCTGTATTACGTAAAACTAATCGGATTTCGCCAAGCATAATAGCCCGATTTCCGGTTAAAAGTGATGATAAGTGAATCATCCATTGAGAAGGGAAAAAGAGTTAGTTTTTCAAATAAGTATGGTATTAGAGTATTTCTAATAACATACATTCATTTGATTCGAATAAATATCGATTAGATTAAAACACTGTTCAATTCAATCAATAATATTTATATAAATCTATTAGATATATTTGTTCGAATGAAATAAATTTAATATACACTATTAGGGGAATATTCATTTTCCATATTTATTTGAAACAAGCACGTTTTTCTTTCCAGTGCATGCAGCATATGCGTCAAATTAATTAGTAAAATTAACTGCACATAATTATTATCATCTGAAAAGAAAATAGAGCGACCCTGTACGAAGATCGATCTGTCGCATATTTTATTTTCAATTGCATAAATTAGTTATCGAATGATCGAAAATGTAGCACGACAGTGAAAGTTTAAATATGGACCGAATATAAAAGCAGGCCGTCTCATCAATTTGGCAGCAAGCTCCTTCATCGTTTAATGCGCGGCAGGCAAATTAACGTCGGACTGAAATATTTTTTTATATGTCACAGACATCACCTGTGATGACTTCATATAAGTAATAATAAATGGTGACTAACGAGGGACCGCATCGTAAATCGTAAATGAACTTCGTTACGGCGTAACTATATTGTATGTACGGTTTTATGACTGCGCTCTTTACTTTCTCATTATTGTTGGCGATGCGATTGAGGCGTCATTTTTCCCGAGATGTATCAGTCGAACTGATGATAAACGTGATCGCTTGAAGCGTGCAATTCATTGGACATTTTCAGCTGGAATGTTTTATTCCTGTCGGGGCATTCTATTGTCGTAAATAAAACAAAATTTATGTGTTTACTCACTCACTCCCAATAACCGCCATCTCGTTCTTATCGTCTCGCGTGAAACAAGCAGTTTACCTCGTACCTTCGAACCGTGAATAGCTCAGGTATGCGCGAACGTGGAAACTATATTTCTCAGCTTTATAATTACGATACTTGTGATATGTACTGAACTCATGAAATGGAGATTCAAATCAGAATCAGAGATAGAGTAGCAGTTATAAACTACGAGATGCATAATATGAAACGCTTAGGATATTTTCATTCATTACTTATCGAACCGTTACGTGATATCGATCCGGTTGAGATGTAACTGCAGTGATTTGACTAATATTATTAGCGATTTTTAAATTAGATACAGAGTTACGCGACGATTTCTTCATACGAGAATTCGAATTGACCGAAAGCTCCGCCATGTTCTTTCGCAATAATATGGCTGCCCTAATTTTCGTAAGTTGTTTTGAATTACAGATGTTCTACAAGCAATTGTTTAGATATCATTTTGACATCATAATAACTAAAGTATTTTATGCGAAGCAATAAGAATTCTACCTTCAAGTCCGTTATCTTTCCAAAGCTTGCAACGTTGAAATCTCAGACAAACGTTTATCTCGATATTTATATATAGCTAAACGAAATCTGCACTGGGAAAAAATATACTCAAGTCAATTAAACATGTTTTTGAATAGTCCTAAGGGTACATTTATTCAATCAGACTGAATGTTGATTGAACGTATATAAATATTGTTAATTTAATCGAATATTATTTCGATTAAATTGATATTCATTCGAATTGAATAAATGAGGAGCACAGTTCCAAAACTCGTTTAGTCCATTCGCAGTTTGTCCTATAATTGCTAATAGTTTAGCGATTATAAGACAAACTGCGAATGGACTAAATGAGTTTTGGAACTGTGCTCCTCAAATGTATTCTTAGGATTATCCAAATGCAAGTTTAGTTCGATCAAGCAGTGTGTTATTACTCAAAGAAAATAAATCAAAGAATTCATAATATCTTGACAAAATGTCCTCCGAATGCTTTTCAAACAACGCGCCTGACGTAATCTTTCAATTGCGCATGCGTCATGTAACCGCGCAAGGTAGCCAACGTGAATGAATCATCACCGTGGAACCCCACTACGTTTTCCCTCCGCTCAATACTTGCTGCAACGATCAACCTCACAATCGGCAGTTATGATCGAGGAATTGGCGAAGGATTACGCGGCCTATGCCGAGGTTGACTTGCCCACTAAGGTTAGTATATAGTCCGCTCAGTTACTTCGAAGAAACGCGTTCAAATGCATCTTACACACCGCTCGATGACGGATCCGACGCTTCACTATTAGCTCTCTATTCGACGGCTGGCTACCAATCTAAGAAAAATAAAATTACCGACCATTTTTATATTTGAAATGCTTCTGAACTCATTTCTTCTGTTTCGTTCTTTCCAGATGAAGAGCGTTCACGATACCATAGAAGATATGATGGTGCGATTGGAGGAGTTCGAATCTATAATTGGAATGGTCAGAAACATTTCTTTCCATTCAGAAAAATTATTTATGTATTGAATATAAATTTAATTTGATTTTCATTTACATAAAATACAAATAAACTTGAGGGATATTTTTTTTTCTAAAGCCCAGTTTTTTCTAAAATGAAGATGAAATTAAAAGTTTGGCCCAATTAATGAATTTTTAAATTTGTTAATTTTCCTTAGGAGAAAATGTATTTTTTATTTCAACAAAAAAAAATTAATATACTCGGTAGGTTCAAACTAATGGTGCGGAATGCATGAGCGGTCATCTGCCTGACTTGCAAAAGTTGCGCCCGGAGCTGGGAAACTTGTGCAAGCGAATCGATGCTCTCGAAGACGTCGTTTCGAGGGCCAACGCGGATCTCACTGCTCTTGAATCTGCCGTTGATAATGCTGAGGCGAAGCTTGGAGTCCCGGACAAACTCTTTGCGATATTAAATCCGCTGTCATTTTTTGTGAGTCGCCCTAATCCTTTTTTTTCTTTTTCGTAGATTCTAAAATGAGGTTCATTCAGCCACATATGACATGATTCTTCGTTGCAGAAAAAGTCTCAGGAGTCGTCGGCCGCGACGTCGCGATCGCCAACATTCGAACAACCGAACATTTATAAAACTGACGATTTTTTTGAGAACGAATAAAGATCCTTCGAATCATCTAACGTTGATTGGTCGAATCGACTATGACGCGCAAGTTTTTGATTAAGCGATTACGTGCGCAGTATCGAGAGGAGGAATAACGAAAAAAATGTCGGAAGACATTTCGAATTCTTCGCCACGTGGCATCGTAATTTATTTCAGATCCTCCCTTAAAAAAATGGTTACAAGAGGAATCCTTGCATGCGAAATTAACAGCTCCTCAACTTGCAGAACTTGAGTTGCGCTTCCTTTTCGCCTGACGCACAGCCACCCTCCACGCAATGACGCCATCTTGCAATTTTTCCCGGGCCGCAGGTGGCGCTGCAACACGACCATTTGCCCCACTGGTCCCAGATCTTTGGGCCTCGCCTTCCTACGCCTCAACGAAGAAAAGAACGCGCGTCAGCGATCGCCATTCCCCAAAACTACTTTTTTAAACTTTATCTAAAACCTAATTTATTTGGAATGATGTACGATGAAAAGATACATTTTGAATATATCGAAAAGAAATGTTTTATTATTTCATCTGCTATAAAACACAATTTTTGAGTAACATCGAATATATGAAGATTAAAAAACGGAAGCCGAGATTTAATATTATAGTTTTGGTACAAAATATGAAGAGTATTATTTAAGGCACTATATAAAAAGGACTTGTACTATTTTTAGCCCACTAAGTTTTACTAAAACAACTGTTTCTAAATAATAGTTATTAAAATAGAATAATAATTAATTTGTCGATCTTCATCGATCTATATTTTTCTGAGAAGAAGTTATCTGCAGCATATCAATTTCTCTTTTATGCATGAAAACTTTTCTAAAAAATTCTGATAAACAGAAATTCTGAATAATTTCTGACCAACTCTGAAATCCGGTCATTTTTAGAAAATTTCTAAATTCTGTAAGAATACATACAGATATTAGGCGGAATTTTCCAGATTTTTCCAGATATTTGTTTGTTTATTAGAC
This sequence comes from Xiphydria camelus, assembly GCA_963678675.1. Taxonomy (NCBI): domain Eukaryota; kingdom Metazoa; phylum Arthropoda; class Insecta; order Hymenoptera; family Xiphydriidae; genus Xiphydria; species Xiphydria camelus. The sequence continues at coordinate 36,385,617 of OY783193.1, forward strand.
TTTTCCAGAAAAGTTCTTGTACATATTTCTGGATATTCTCTGACATCCTCTGGCCAACTGTGATGCTTCCTTGAGAATGTCTGAAAATGTTCCAATTACTAGAGAAATTCAGAAAAAGTTAGTTTTTCAGAAATTCATGAGACAATTTTTCCCGTCAAGGTTCCCCATCCGTGAGAATCCCTTTCCTCGTTTTAGTGGAATCATTTATTGCACGTGCGAATCAATCGGCTACAAGACAATAGTTGTTGTCATTCATCCCAAGCATATTCAACAAGCCGCGAAAGTACAAGTCCTCAGTTGCGCCTCTTTCTCGCCCAGCGAGCAACTTCCGCCGATGCAGTGACGCCACCTCGTCAGCTTCCCGAAACCGCAGCTGACGCTGCAGCCGGACCATCTTCCCCACTGGTCCCAGATTCGCGGACCTTGCCTACTAGGACGTCCTGCGATAAGGACGGAGGACAATTAGGCTTATCGGGGTGTAGTTCCCGAGTCGAAATTCTCGCTCTCCTGTTAGCTTCCAGAGCCTATATTCTTTTTGGCCTACTCAGCCTATAAGCTCCTCCTTTGAACCTAAAATTGGTAAAATGTTCACTAACGGACTATTTTAGGCTCAATCGTTGCTCAACGTAGGATTTCAACACAATAGAAAATCGACCTACTATAAACCCAAAATAGTGGGTCTAAAATTTCGACTCGGGATTCCAGTCTAATAACGTCTTTTTTGGTCTTATTTGACGCTCCTCGGCCTAAGTTTTGTAACATCGAAAAATAGGCTGAGCAGAGGCCAACAATTTTGACTCGGGTAAGTGCATTTCGCGCGGGTCAAACGTTCGCTTATCACTCGTCCTATCATCAACGGGTTGAACAATCTCGAACCGATGCATCGCTCTTAATTTCCCGCAAACACGAGGCTCCATAATCGGAAGTCCTTTCAAATTCGGCTTGCCTAATAATCTCGCGGAACGCTTCTTTGCTACACTTGATCGGCGTTTCTCGGGCGCTACGCGCTCGATCGAGAGAGGTGGGCCCGACACGGTGAACCGTAATCACCTATGGAAATATTCCACTCGCTTTCGTGGTCCGACACGCAAGTAGAATGTACTCTCGATCGTGCGATGGAAAATTTGGACGCTGGATTTTGAACCGGTCTTGAGAAAGTTACGGTTCGATTCGCGAGGCTCTCTCGTCTGATCGTTTATTTATCGCGTCCTATCCGCTATGGCTCGCCATAAATCGTTTATTATCGCCTGTGATTAATCTCGAATTCTTCGAGACGTTGCCTTTCGCGTGAATCACACGTGAACTTTTGTCGCGCTTTTTCGTATTACGTAGATAATCCAAATTATTTTGCAAGACATTGCGTAAAAACGACGTTGCAGTGATAATAAATTGCATTTTTTTTATTCTCCGTCTTTTTATACGATTTAAAAAGTTTCCCAAGGTCTCCCTATTGTATGCATAATTATCCAGGCAGCTTCTTGATATTCAAAAGCCGCCGTGAAGAATATCGAAATTTAATCACGTCGACATCTCTTATTTCGTCCTCTTGCAATGCACAGTACAAACCTCTTTTTGTTTCACTTAAATATGTCTAAAGGGAAATAAGAATCAGGCGCGTAAAAAGTAGGATCTCTGTCAAGCACGTGCAAATAGCTCGCTGCGTGATCCAGACATCTACTTTCACGTGCTCACGTAACTATTGTTTTCCTGAGCTACATATTGCGCAGGTAAAGGGAACTATGCAAGGAGAAGTAATGACGGAAGGTTTCTTACTCCTCCCCCTCTCTCTCTCTCTCTAGCTATTTATATATAGCTAAATATTACCTAAGTCATAACCTTTAAAAACAGAAATATATGGTGCATATATCTTTCAGGTATCTTTGAAAGAAACTTGAGCAAGAGAGTGCGAAGCAGGTAAAGCCCCTTTAAAAAAATAATAAATTTGAAAATAGTTCAAGAGCGGTTTCCATTTCTACGAGTACCTATTTGGTAGAAAAACTAAGTAAATATAATTGGATTCTCATCTAAACAGAGAATTAGATCATCGTGGAATAAGATAGCCGCCTGGAATTTTCACTGTAATTTAACTGTGTTTCTCGTTTTACGTCAAATTCCCGAAAATAGTAATTCAAAGTATTTTTGTAGGTGGTAAAGAACTGAATTTTGAGAGCTTTATTATGGAATTATGAGGCAAAATGGGGCAAAATATGCCCACTCGCTTCATTCTCTCGTAAACACTGAGAGAAATAATTGTTTGTCTCAAAAAAATGTTTTCTTTAATCAAAAACATGATATGATTTCAGAATCAAGTCATGGCTTTCTTTGTGCAAAGAAATATTTGATAGGCTCGAGTAATTGTTTTTTTATGCAGAAAGAATTTCTTGTTCCCACGACGGTATTCTTGAATTAAGAATATATGTATATTCTTTGAACAAAAATCTGTATTCTTAAAAATTTGTAAGATCATACCATGTGAGGCTAAACTTACTCGTCAGTATAGAGACCTCCATCACTATTATCTCATTATTTATGAATTTTTGGCCTATATCGTTATAAAACTTTATTGTAACAAACAAAAAAAGTGTTACGCCAATATGAGCCAAAAGCTCATAACTAATGAGATAACAGTGATTGAAGTTTCTTTCCTGGCGAGTAAGTTTAGCCTCATATATATGGTATGTTTTTGATTCTAGAAACATTTTCTTCACTCCAGCAATTATTTATCTCAGTGTAGGTATCAGAAATGAGGACCGCCGATTCCAAAATGGCCAAACATCACTCGGTTTTGCATCTGCGTAAACTTTTTATACCTCCTCTCTTCGAATAACGATGCACTGCGTCGTCTTCCAGGCCGTCCTCCGGCACCTGGTCCTGCACCCTCTCCTCATCTTCATCTTCCTCGCCAATTTCAATCCCACTTGTCAGGTCTTGCCTCTCCTCCATATTATCGCTTTCTGTATCTTCAGGTTCTTCGTATTCCGTTTCGTTATCATCGTCACGTCTAAGATTAAGAAAAAAAGATAATTACTTCAGGTATTCCGAAACGAGAAGTGTAATAACTCGAATCACCTGACTGAAACCTCGTCGACATCCCTCCTCTTCTCTTTGACGACTCCTCTTCGCAAGGAACTGGATTTATCCTTGACGTCCTGGCTCTCTCTCTTGTCGACCTTATTAAGAGTCTCGGCTTTCACTGTTTTGGGTCCTGCGACGTCGACGGATGCCTCGACGAGGTTTCTCGCCTCGTCGCGCCCTTCCGAAGTGTCCTTCTTCAGGTTCTCACGCGGGGCTGTGGCTGAAGAGACCCGAGTAATTTCTTTGCTCGACTCGACCACGGCTCCTTTCGTTGTATTAGTGATGTTTGCTGTCGCGAGGGAACTTGAAGACGAAGCGACGAAGAGCATCAGTATCGAGAAATGGAAGATCGATTTCGAATTCCCATGGAACATTTGCGGCTCTGAGAGTCTAGGACATCGTTGCTCGTCGAGAGAAACGTCGAGATTTGGCCGATTCAAGGGATTCGATCTATTAGCGAGAATCGATACTCGAAATAAGAACAAGCGAACGGCGAATAGTGGGTTCAGATGTGAATTTCGAAAGAACAGAGATGAAGATCTACCTAGATTTTTATTTAGATCACTCTGCAGTCGTAAACAAAACAGAGTTCTAGATCATGTAAAAAATGCTCTTTATATTTTCATCCTCGATCTTCTGTCCTTTCAAGAAAGCTTATAAAAAGATCTGAAGCAAAGAATGCAGCAAGAACACGAGAAATATTCAGACCAGGATTCAAACCAAGTCTCTTGTTTTCTGGATGGTTCTTAACGAAGCTAATTTCATTGTAAAAAGCGGTTAAATTAATTAACTAACTGCTGATGCCATTATAAGAGCCTTTATGCTACTCGGCGTTTAACTTGAATTTGATAAAATTCATATCTGCATAATTTAAAACTTCCTAAAGTTTGCTACTTCTACCTCGAGTCAATGGAGGTAAATTCTTCGTTGGAAGGATATCTTCCGTTCAATAGACGCATAAAAACGGTTAATAATTGACTCGTTCAAATCACATGGCGTTGCTAATAATTCTTCTATAAATTAAATGTCTATATAAACTTTATTGGACGTGATTACATAAACACTGTATAAACTCTGCAACTGACAAGGCACACCTTACATACAGAGACGTAGCAATCATTGTAAATACTTCACGTTCTCCCCTGAAGAAACTCCATCGAATAATCGGCATTTAGACTACCAGCCGTCGACATCGATCGTTTGAGTGGAAGCCCGCAATCGGCTTTCCACGTCTTCGTCAAGACTTAATGCCCAGCCACTTCAGGAAGCTCTTCGTTTCGCAATCCTTGGGGTGACACGACTTGATCTGCGCTTCCTTCAAGCCACGCGCACTGCAGTCTATACCGGGGCAATGTCTCCAGCGAACTCGACGACCGTGGCCGCAGGTGACACTGCATTCGCTCCAATTGCTCCAGTCGTTCCAGTCTTCGAGATTATCAACCGCTGCAAATGCATATTTGTGAGCGTCGATCGTCGGTGCTTCGCTATGGAATGGATATCTCGCTTCGGAAAATGAACAGAGCTGAACAGGGAAGATTGGAGGGCGATATGTATAGTTGATGGAACGATCTAATATCAAGAAGTAGTCGTCGTGAAAGAGGAAGGAAGGAGGAGACGGCTTTTAAACGAATGAAGAACTTGTACATATTTTGTCACTCGATTTAGTCAGTGAAGTACATATCATATATATGAGGCTAAATTTACCCGGCAGGAAAGAAACTTGAATCACTATTATCTCATTATTTATTAGCTTTTAGCTCATGTTTGTATAATCCTTTTTTGAAATATACATTTTTATTTGTAACAAAGACTTATATCGATGTGGGTCAAAAGTTCATAAATAATGAGATAACAGTGATTGAAGCTTCTTTCCTGGCGAGTAAGTCACATCCCTATTAAAAATGTCCGATAGAAAACGATAGAATATCTCATTATTGTCTCAGTATCATATCTCAACGAAACTCAAAAGTGAATAGAAACTTATACAGATCTTATATCGATCTTATTGTTTTTTATGATACTCAATGTGAAGATTATAAGAAAGGATTGAACTTCTCACTCTATGGTGTTTTTGAATCTTTTCTACAATTTTCTATCATTTTCTATCGGACATTTTTAACAGGGATGCTATAAACAAGATTGAATAACTTCTGGACTCCGTGAAGAGGTATCTTATCGATCGAATCGCAATGGAAGAATTCTGAAACGGACAGTTCTCAGTACAATACTTCGAGATACCTACACTCGTCATCATCGCCATCGTCATCTCTTCCAATGACGCCTCCAATGTCTTTATGAACGTAGCTCCCATTTGGATGCACCTCGCCCACTTTTCGTCGCCGTTTACCATACGAAGCCTCTCTGCCTTTCTTATGCTGCAGCTTCGGCACATCGCTGCGCCTGCGGTGGCATTTTCTGCGCGTCTTCCACGACCTGGGTCGCGTATTCTGTCTGCTATATCGCGAAGCACTTGTAAGGTGACGAAGATTAGCTGATGCCTCTGCTCCGTCTTCAATCTAATGGGAAGATTCACGTTTATTTCGTCTAATGAAATAGCTTTCAGTCTGCAACATTCTCAATAAAACTATTAGATGCAAACAGTCGAGACGTGGTACCAGCTGCATGTGCGAAAGATTACAGAATTGGGAATGCAGTTACTGCAATGCAATGGATAGCTTGAAGTATCGCTTGAAAATGTAGAAAACGACATTGCACTGAGAAAACAGTTTATGGTTAACATACGTATATTTAATTATGACGAGAGAAATATTTCTTTAGGCTGAGCAAATATTCGTTAGCTATTATTCTGTTTCTATTTAAATGAAAGAAGCATTCTAATAATTAATATACATTTACTTGGCCCAACGAAATATTTATTTCGCCAGAATCAAGTTTATTAACGTTTATTAACTACAAATAAACTCTTCTCTCAGTGTGTTCACCCCTGTCATTATCAGGAAACTGATAAGCCTACCTGGACACCTTTGGCTCGTCTGACGACTGACGAAGATCGTCCTGGCAGCGAATAGAGCTGACACTCTTCCGGTAGATCCTCGTCGCATTCGCGATCGTAGTAGCTGGAAGCATCACGATAATCCTGATGTAATTGCTTTTCGAAGCTTTCCCTCAAAACCGAAAATAACTCCTCGACGTGTCGCCCGTACCTGACGCGACTGGGATAGATACTCAAAAAATGGTGTAGCACTATTCATGTTTCATCTGACAGACTTTTATACGTGTTAATTTAGTTTTTTCATGTTTATGTTTCAGATGACATCATGAAACGTTCATAGGATTTCCGAGAGATGCCTTTAGAACATTGTCTAAGTTCGTGGGACATCGTAGGGATGCTTTTGGGGGTTCGTATTCAATGATTTTCTCGTATTTGTATTTTAAAATAAAAATAATCACTGTCAGAATTTAGCGTCGACTTTCAGCGCGATTATCTCGTTATCTGCATGCTTTTTAAGGATATTTCTTCTAAGACATTTGTAGAACGAAGTATCGTCCTCAAAAAAGCATTACGTCAAATTTCGCTTAAAATGTATAGACAATAAGATTATGGCGATTAAAGTGAGCGTGAATTTTTTGATAGTAACCGACGTTTTCCTACAACGTTTTCGTGAATTTTTCTACCTCTCTCGCCGATCGTCGGCGTAAGAGCTCGCGATCGGGTGGATACCGGAGGAAATTTGCTCCCGTGGGGTGTCGATGATCGGCCCGAGGTTAGAGGGTAATTTTCTCGCAGTAATTTCGTCGTCCGAATCCTCGGGTATGACACAGCCGAAGCAATGCGTGAGAACTAATGCGGATAGTACTCGCATATCATTTTTCCCTTCTACGTGCGAAGCGATCGCGATCAAAAGGCATATAAAAACTTGTACGGAAAATTCCAAACAAATTCTATGTAAAATATAATCTCTGTCAATTTGATATTGACATTTTTGGATCGACGCAAAGTTCACTTTTAAGTGATATTATGTTTTGCGAAGTTCATGCATAAAGCAGATTTCTGCGCGCGAGTGCTGCCACACTCCATCTGCACTGGCATGGAAATCTAGTTTCATTTGATGACTTATAATTAGTTGAATAATAAATTAAAAAACGTGGAAGTTACGAATCCGTCGGTATATTTTAGAAGAGTATTTTTAAAAATGTAGGACCTCGTCTTTTTTCCAACGTTTCAGCACTTTAAGCGGTCAGTTTTTTCGTATTTTTTAACTTTGGAAAATGACTGCTATACCATTTTATAGGTGGAAGCTTCTAGTTCCCGACAAATATTTCTTAATTAGTGTAAGTTAAATGAAAACAAAGTTACGAGCAATAAGATCCAAGCTCGCGTGGTCCTCGACAGTGCTAGGCGATTTTGTTAGATCATATATCTTTCCATATCTCGATAATTAATTGAAATACGAAAAAAAAATAGTCGGTAAGAATTTTATTCATTCGGAAAAGAGATACTCTTTCAAATTTTATTTCTTTATCATATCTCCATCCGCTTCCGCGATAAAACCAATTTAGATAATTGAAATATTATTAGCAGTGAAAAAATGTATGAATATTATAACTCCGAGAATTATTTAAAATTTTTAATGAAAATCTAAGGTGATAAATTCGCAATATCTAGAACAGCTTATGGCAAAATCTGCGCCACGGAGGAAACCATGATTTATTTCATGCATTAAACATTGCATTTCCATTCTCTTGTAGATTTGGAAACATAACTACTTTCAAATTTATACTGAATAGATTACTAATTATTTAGATTATCTTCATTCGAATGTCGACTTTATATTGCCAAGAGCTCACAATACCGAATCATTGAGAATAAAGGTCGCAAAAAACTGCTTACGATTAATTTTAAGATTGAAAAAAAGAAAGTCGTGGAAAAGTATTTATTTCTCATAAGATTATAAAATAATAACACCCAGAAGATACCGTAAACGCAATTTACAAATTAACGAACGATTCGATATCAGTTTGAATCGAATCGACACGCGCGCCACATCGTACGTTCGACCGGAAGTCAGTGCGCGCCATGTTGTACGCCCAACCGGAATCCGCAAACGCTTAAATTCATTCTGCGAGAAAAGCAGTTCGCTTCTCTAAAAATACTCGATCTAATCGGTAAAAGGAGGTGATTAACTTCCTCATAGTTTCGATTGCTTCACGCGTCGTCTTCGCGTTTACGAAATGAGCGAGTTTCACGTCGGAGTGCGCGTCGTTCGTCAGTCTCCAAGTAGCAAGTCCCTCTTTTCAGATCGTTCTACATTTTTAAGCTGTAATCCGACAATCGGGACACGCGTCGTACCGCTCTGTAAGAGTATTTTTAGACGCTTAAATATCTTTCCGCCGTGACATTCATAACCTGAAGAAAGCCTTGTGCGCCCTGCCGTTCGGAATTTGTCCCTGAAGCCTCAATCTGCGCACCGCTTCCCTCAAGTGCTTCGGCTGCAACGGACCCGTTTCTTCGTGAGATTCCATAACGTCCAGAGCTGAAACATCGCAATGAATACCGCAAATATTTTACCGATATTTTCCGACGAGCGTCAATATTTCTTTTCATGACGCATGGAAGAAAGTGGCGTGTTTGCGTGTCTGTAAGGCGAGTCGTAAACAGTGTCTACAGACAAGCAGCGCTCAGGGCTCATTTACAGATCGCTACAGCGGTTAGTAAACGACGTAGCGGTGCGTAATAAAAAACAAATGCGCTCACTTTTTGTCATGTGTCGTGAAAAATAGTGTACGCGCCAAGGACGGTTTGGCGTTTGCAAATCACAGCAAAGCTGAGCTTCGTCATCTGCTCAACGCTCGCCGCTCTTCGCCCTCATTACAAACGTCAAATTACCGCGCTTGGTCCGTAAATAACTATTCTATCATTTTTCCTGTAATTCTTTCGCCAAGATACCGCGTCGTAAAATCACGCGATACGCACCTTCTTCGACTATTTCCCCGACGAAGACCTTTGCTATGCCGGACATAGCGATGACAACGTTCTGAGAGACCGAACAGCCGGTTATCGTCTGCATAATCTGAAACGTTCGAAATTTAGTGTTAATTAAACGGCGTATCACGTTAAATAGCAAAGCTTATCGGTTAGACGTAACAGAACGATCGATAAATTATCGATGTTGAAATACAAAAGTTTTTTACCCTCTTAATAGCCGCTTTCGGAAATGCAGCGCGCCTGTACATCTCGTATCTATCGAGCTGATCCTCGGTGAAATTGGAAACCAGAACTCTGCGAAGAACAGAGAATATTAACGCGAATTTTTCAAATCGTCGCAGTCCTCGTTCGCTGTCGTAAATACTCACTGCATCTTTTCTCTCTCCTCCTCCTCCAGCTCTTTCTTGCTCTTCTCTTTACTTTCGCGCCTCTCTTTTACATACGCGGGTGTCGATCGCGAAAGCATGATGTCGTTACCGAACAAATCGTCGGGACTCGTCTCCAGCTCCGTTTCCTCTCGAGGCTCTACCTCGTGTTTCACTATTTCTATCCGATCGTCGACCGCCATTCCGCCGCCCATCGAGCTCGGCCCCGCGTCTTCGGTGTCAGATTGTGACTGAGAACTCATCGCGTCTGATTCGGCCTGAAATTAGTCTCGAATATAGAACTTTGAAGGGGAGAGAAAGCATGACATTTTTCTGATAAGTATTCGCAATTACTTTGACCGTCGCTCCGTCTACGTCCATGGCGTCGCTGTCTTTTCGTCCTGATCCTGTAGGACTGCCTTTGTCGCCTTTCTCGTCGCCGTCGGCGTGGTCGCTCTCGTTGCCAGAATCATCCTTGCCGAATATATTGTCCATTTTCTGGAAAGGGCGGAGCAATGATACGATGTTTTGATAAATTTTCACCACACGTTGTTTTTTACGCGATAGTCTATACTCGACTTTTAATTTCGACTCTGGAAAAAGCTTCTTCAAGTCTTGATTGCGTCGTAGTTTGAGCCTGTATGACACGCATGCTTGTAGAGCCGGAATGACATTTTTACAAATAAAAGCGCAATACTGATATCGGTTTAAGAGGACATAATTGAAAAGTAAATTTTATAATCAAATATAGCGAACGAAATGGGAGGGGAAATTACATTTTAGGGACCGTTAGATAGGATATTAAATTCTTTAATCCATCAAGAGTTAGAAAATACATTGATTTAATCTATCGCAAATGACAAATTACATTCCAAATAATTTTCACAATTTTCTTCGTTTACATTGACACCACCTTTCATCAATCGTTTTGCGCTAATAAACGTAAGATAAAAAAAAGTGTATAAATATTTCGAGGTTATGTATGAAAGGAAACTAAATCTTCACAGAAAATTAAAGATCAGTGTAGAAAGGAAAGTTCGAAATACTCACCAAACAAGTACGCAATACCCTTTTCTATTATTTTTCTATATCGAAATTTCAATTGAAAATATTGCTGTATCAACTGTTCTACAGATGCGATATCACCTGTATTTCTCAAAACAGCTGTTCCATCGCGAGTAGTGACAGCTGACCTGTCAGTTCATTCAGTCGTGACTCCGAGTTCGCTATCCTGCATTCCTGATGAAATATTTGAATTCGTTCGTGATTTCAATTTTCACTCGGTGTAATACAATTGCGTTATCCATTCAAAGTAGTCGTATACGTTACAGATAATGCGCAATTATCCAAAGGTCGGGTTTCTATCTCACCCACAATTCGCGAAGGTTCCACGAGCTTAGACCTGCATTTCCGGTGCATACGCGTACTTTGCGTGCGTTCTTTCGACGCGCAGCGACCTTCGACAGTCCCTCGCCATCCACACATAAATTCACACACAAGTAAACATTTAGCATTGAATTACCTATAAACTAGAAAAGCATTGGAAAAGCGGGAAATCAAGGAGAGGAGAATTCACATTTGATTTATTCTCTTTTCATGACAGAGAAGTTCATCGGCCAATAAGCTTTCGCGAATATCGAGCAAGTAGATAGAATATTATGACTATCTAGCTTCATCGCGCTTCTCGATTCTCCTCGTATCTATTAGATTTTCCACTCGAAAGCAACGCAAAATCGAAATCAAAGCTTCACGCGGATAGCGCGTTCAGTTCTCGGTCGCTTTCGGTCACTTTCGTAAGTAGCCGGCAAGGCGCGCGGTGGCGCCACCAGTTCCGCCGAGAACGTCGCAGCACCGATGGTGTCGCGACGCCGTATTTGTCAATATCGCGTCGTTTCCGTGTTTTCCTCGGATTCTCCGGCATCACCGAGAGTGCAAGTGCGTGTAGCCGACGTCAATCGGTTCCGCCGCGATCCCACGTCGCCGGGCCGCGTACGCCGCGTCGCGCAATCGTCGGTCGGTCGGGAAAAACGCGAGAGGGAAAAACGGGCATCTCTCTCGCGCTCGCCGCACCGCGCGAGCCTGGGCCGCGGGGTGTTTTACGCGTGTGCTCGTGAATATCCGACAGTGGAGTGAGTGTGGGAATTCGTCGCAGCGAAAACGTCCTCCTCTCCGCGTCGCTCCTGGATGCAGCGATCCCGCACGGTCTTCATGTTTTAAGGATGTGAGTACGCATATCCATGAGTGTGCCATTTCGATGGCGAACGCACCGCGTGAAAACTGCATTGCGAGAGCCTCGATTGAAAGGGCTCTGACCGACCGTTGCCACGGCGCAGCGCCGCCGCTGCGGTCCATTGCAGGAGAGCGAGAGAGCGGCGAGAGAGACGGAGAGCATTGTTATAAACACGACAGGTTTATTGCATACTCTCGTGCTCGCACACGCATACACGCACGCGCGCGCGTGCACGGGGAACCGGTCCTGTCACTTCGGAGCCGGCTTTTTTGTGAAATCGCGCCGCGATCGCGAGTTGGCCGGAGAATCTCGACCCGGCCGCGCGCGTACGAAAGACGCGCGCGCTTCCGTGTGCGTGCGTGCACCTACGGGTGTACCTGTCGCGCGAGAGAGTGTTGCGTTTCATCTCGCGGGAACGAGCTGATAAAGCCGCCTGGTCGGGATAAACGGGCAGTCGCGCGAGGGGCGAGTCTACTTTTCGCGAAGAGGATCGCGTTGCTCCGTGATGCGGCAGCTGTGATTCGCGGTGGACGAATCCTTTCGGGGGGAGATTCGCACTGTTTTACCGGCGCGTCGACTTGCTACACTGTTAAAAATGTTTCGAAAATTGAAGTACAAAGTTGTGTGAATTAGAACTGCGGTATCGAAACTGAGAATCATATGAAATTGTTTAAAAATTAGTATCTGTGTGTGTGTTGTATAACTCAAATAAATATTTGAATTTTGAATTGAAGAGTATATTAATTTTCAAATATCGTACATGTAGAGTGAAATTGGATTTTCAAATAAACGTATTAAATTTAAGAACTTGCTTTTCAAGTTTCAAACACCGTATTAGAGATTTACCATGTATGATTATGAAATTTCTTGAAAACAGTTCTTGAAAATTTATATACGAGTCGCTAAATTTGTTGCGCAGAAGTATCTATATATATCTGTACCTCAGAGCCAGACTATGAATCCATAGTCTCTCTTTTAACATAGGACTTAACATAGTCTGGCTATGAGGCACAGATATATATTGTAAGCATGACAAATTGTCTACGAAAATTTATAACGTATTTCAATTTTCAAGACATTTGGTTATGAAATTTCATATATTTGAAATTTAAGAATACTCGATTTGAAATTTAATAATCTATTTGAATTTTAAAAACTGTTTGAAATGTCATACACTTTCTGCGTGTGAATATTAATACATTCGTGCATATGTTAATTGCTGCTTCATACACATTTCTATTAAACATTTTTAACAGTGTATGTGGAATAGTTTTGAAAATTGGGAGTTCGAGGGAGAGATTCGTCGTATTCGAAGGTATTTTTTTCGACGTTCCGACTTGCTGAATCTTTGATTTGCCTTTCGTCGGCTGCTCGAGTTTTTCTCAATTCGGCTGATCAATACGTACCCTGGTAACCATCCTGCACCGGTACACTGCAAAGAAGAAGAAGCAGAAAACTAGAAGCTTATTAGATTTTTTCACAAAATTGTTGAAATTCTGTCGCATGATAACTTGTGCGAGAAAAATTGCAAGTTTTTTGGAAGAAGCTCTCCTAAAACTGCTGGATGTATGCTTTGCGCAGATAACTTTCAGTAGATGCTGGTTACCAGGGTAGCTTTATCCTCTAATATCGGATGCAACGGATAGAAAGAAATTAAAATTCGCTAATGACTACACTTTATTTAATCCCCTTTTGCCTTGCAATTGGCTCTACCCTGCGGTTCATTTTATCGTATCCTGGAGAAAATGTTCTAGGATAAATAACTAAATTTCCCTCAGTGAACGTGAAATATTCTATCCAGCATTACGAGTGCATTTATTATATTTTTCTTGATATAGAAGTAGACGAGGAAAAGTGTAACAAATTGCATGCCAGCAAATTCCACGATTACCAAGAGGCATAGCAATTTTTTATAAAACATTTTCACCGCGACGAAATGCATCGAGTGCACGGTCCGCTGCGTGATCGTCGTGACCTAGGCAAGCAAAAGATGGTAGCGTAATCTAATACTCACGAGACTCGCTAATCTCGTCAAATTCGTCGGGATTAAATTTCACTTATCGATAGACCATCGTCGGGATGCGATAATGGCGACAGATAAAGCTCGGAAAAATAAGATAAGCGAAGCTATCAATCCGTTGATGCGATCAGGCTCTTTATTCGATTGTATACGATTTCTCTGATTTTTATTGATCGTATACATTCATCGTAAATGGCATTCCGAAATCACTGGAATTCGCGAGCGATATTCTACTCACTTTGTGATGAGCTTATCGTAAGTACTGCATTCCAAGGTCATCGAATCGGGCGTCATATATTTTGTTGGTTGAAATTGCCTGCTGTTTCGCAATAATTTGAAAATTGTCAACTGTTCGCTTCTAAATGAAAAACTATGCGTACCTATGGTGACTTAAATGCAAAGAGGATTGATTGAAGTATAAACTTGCATATCAACTTATCATACATTACGTGTTCCACTTATCTAACTCAAATTTAATTTATTCGATCAAACGACAGTCGATGGAAAATCGTCGTTCGGTAAAATGTCGCCGTCGCCATCCGGGGAGGTCGGAAAGCCGTACAATATGAGGGTCGAAATGGACGAGCGATATTTTATCTGGCGATCGATTTATCTTACTATCTAACGTCGCTCGTGCATTATCCTGCTCTAATTCACCGGCATGTCGGATTTAAAAAATGATGGATCCAGGCAGTAGGCGATAATGTGTCAGGGTTGCCATAGACCCGAAAATCCTGAAAAGCCGGGAAAAGTAGGGGAATTTTTTTGAGGGTATGGAAAACCTGGAAAGGTCAGGGAATTTCAATAAAATCTCTTGAAAAAGGAACATTGCGCCATTTATTGAACTGCCGACGTGATATTAACTTTTTACACATTATTCTTAAAGAATATTTAACTCATGCTTCGTGGCTTTTGCAATATGAGCAATAATATAGTTTAAATTTGGTTAAAATACGATTCGTATTTAACACCTTCTTCTCTTCATAGATCCGTGTAGACGACGTGCGTGTTCTATTAATTTGTTACATTTTGCATAGTTTTTGTTATACTCCAGATCATTGATAAATGCCCCATTCATTCTTCTGAAATGGTTTTATGAGTCTAGTATAGATGGTTTGGAAAAATGCGACTTTTATTCTGGAAAATCCGGAAAAGTCACGGAATTTTCAAAATCCGAGGCAACCCTGTGTGATTCAATTACTGTTTATAACTTTTTCTTGGGTCGATCGAAGCATGCAAAGTGCCGCGTCGCTCTCATTTTTGATCACGTTAACTCGGATTCCCCCCACTCCGCGGTTACACCGGTTCTTCCTAATCGTTAAAAACGTAAGTCGGAGAATCTCCTCCCCCTTCCGCGCCATACCAAGAACACGCGTAGACGCGGAGTAATCACACCCGCTGGTATCGTTCCTGAATGACCCCTTCGGCGCCAACTCTCGGCCCATCGAGTTTCCCATATTACTTCTCGCGCCGCGGCGCGAGTCACGTAGCACTCGGAGGTACTGTCGGCGAAAGCATCACGGTCCTCGTTCTGCGTTTTATTCGCTACGCTGCGGGATCAATTCTGTTCGCTTTATTTATGCGATCACGCTAGAAACCGGAGTATCTGGACGACGACGCGGAAAGAGTTGCTTGAAAAATATAAATGGACCGCCGAATCGCAGACATACACTGTTATGCAAATTAGTATAATCAAAATATTTTTATATCTCTAACTTACTAGAAAACATTCTTTTTCTAACATGGTCTTACGACGAAAGACTGAAAGATAATTGCAAGAAGTTGTCGACTCTACGGCAAAAAGAATTGAAATGTTGATTAAAGCAAAAGGTGATCATTATAATAATAAATGGTAAATTTAATTTCATGTAAATTAGAGCTGTAAGAAATAGAAACGCTCTGATTCCATTAACTTGCACAAGGGTATGTGTATATTTGTACGTGTCTCTAAAATCCAGACGATATACGCGATTTTGCACTTTGGCTGTGGACACAGCGTCTTGGCGTCGTCCGGTTGATTAATTCGGTTCGCGCAATACCGAATTTCATACTCATCGATGCATCGCAAACACTGCTTCCGCGGTGTTTGAGGACGATCGTTGATGGCGTAGGCGTGTTTCTAATATATCGCGAAACGCAAACATCACAGGAGCGTTTAGGCGATATCACGGCTAAGTTGTGGAGGGAAATGTCGCCGCAGCGCGACGTGGTACCGTGCTAAGAATTCCGTCCGCGGGAGGCAGCTCGAAGGTCACACCGAAATCCTCGTCGCGACGGTATTTACAGCTCGATACGTGCTCGCCCTCGCGTATAAGCCTCCTCTTCCCTGCGACTCGCTTCGAAATCCCTCGAAGGACGGCGGTGTACCTACACTGAGAAAAATAGCTTAGTCAATTTAACCAAAATCTTGAAGACGATCGTCAAACCATTTGATGAAATATGGATCCTACATTTATATTTGGTTAAACTGACCATTTTTTTTTTGGGTAGAATGATTAGAAACATGGTTAGAATAGCTAAATATTTGGTTCAACTGACCAGTATTTTAATTGGAATATCTAGACTCGTTTAACTAGATACGTTTTATTATTTCAATCAGGTTATTTATCTGAGTATATGTATTCGCCAATCGAGCCCTGCAAAATCCACTCGTGGTGGGGCTGAGAGAGAGAGAGAAGGCCTATAAATATAGCGGAGTGATTCAGACGCAGCACCACGCGTGCATACAAAAAATGCATTTTTTTTTCATTGTACTCGCGGGATATATTTAACATTTTTAAAGGTTAAGGCCTGACTCACGAGGCTCGCGGGTAGTGCTGGGAAAGCATTACATTATATGCGAGGAGGATGAGAGACGTTGCTCATTGGTAGTTAACCCTGCACGTGATTATAGTTTAACGGTATCAATAGGCGAGGCGGATTTTATACATAACCGTGCACCCGAATTAATTATTTATTTCGACGTACAATGTGGGAGCTTTCTCTCAAAATGCGTCATGTGTGCTTTAATACTTATTCTAAGAGACGATGAAGAAAATATTATTGCAAAGTAACTCACCCGTTATTATAAATTAAAAACATTTTGCCGAGAATTTCCAATGATGGAAATAATAAACGTTTTGTAAAGGTCTAACGATACTTTTTTTCTATAAACAAGAAATTCAATGGACGAGTTACATTTTGAGAAGAAAATGACAAATGTTGCATTCTCGAAAAGTCAATATATTCTAACTTGTTTTACTGTTGACATTATGGCAAAAAAATCTAATTTCTATAAAGAAATATCAAATTAAATACTGGGACATGTCACGTACTGAATAATAATTTGTTGGCATGTTGCGTTTTGACTAAAATACTCCTATTTCAGACCTAAACACTGTAGAATAGCATGTTATCGTTGAATGAGGAGTTTGGTCATGATCTCCAGGATTTTGGTTACATTAACTAGATTATTTTTCTCGGTGTACGAACGCCGCACAAATGCAACTGCATCGGCATTGTACTCGCGGCACGTGTTAAGGCCTAGACAGACATAGCCGCACCGCACCCGCGCCGCGCCCGCACCGAGTGTTGGCCATCACACGGTGAGAAAGTTACAGAACGGAATAGAACCGCCTAGTCCCCACTTAACCGCAACGACACCGCGCCGACACCACCGCACCGAGCCCGCACCGCGCCGTTTTACTTTTTGACGGGCACGGTCGGCTCTACGAAGTTTCAATCTGTTCTTCCTATAAGAGCTTCCATACATATTCTTATGAAATAAATGTTGATTTTTAGAAAAAAAAATTCTTAATTCATTAAAGGAAATAATTCTCAATATAATTTCTTATTTCTAATAAAATAATCAAACATTTTTATGTTTATAAATTAAATAATCAATTAATTACAATTTTTACATATTATGACTGGTTTCTCTTTCATGCATTTTCCGCAGACAAATTTTTTACAAATTATACAAGTTTTAGTGGTTTTATTATCCGTATATCTACAATCTTATTTAGCATTTTCTTCGTGATTGGGAATTATTGCTTGGGCTGCTTGATGTTCCTTGTTGAAGGTTTTCTTTTTCTTCTTCAAGGAATTCGTAATACTCTGTGACGAGTCCATCTGCAATTATCTAGACTTCAATTATTAAAATATTTACACAATTTTCTAAACTTATTGCTGGAATTTTTAATTCAAGTTAACTTTACAGTCAATTATTTCAGACCGACCAAAAATGCACTTAAACCCTTTTACTTCCAGGCCCCTCAATTGTAACAGGAAACGCTGCCTTGGTATCTTTATTCCAGTTGTTGCCTGATGGAGTATCCATGCATTGATTTCAGCGAAATCCAGGATATTGAAAAATACGTGTACAGGCCATCTATTGCATTTTGATTTCACGCTATATTTTCGCGCCATTTGGTGAACCATATCGACGCCAAATTTAGTCTTATTATAATAACTAATTGTTTCGGGTGTTATAGCTCGGCCCGTCAAAATACTGACTGGATCAAATCCTTTCCTTCTCCTTTTTATTACTATATATTATATTGTATATATTGTATTATATAAAATAATGTTTTCATAAATGCGTGGACAAAACCGTGTCGCCAAGACCCCCGGCGATCTTGGGACCCGATGCGCGGAGTCAGGTACTTACCCCCCCGGGGTTTGGGGAGCATAGCTAGTACATACACACACACAAACAACTGTACTACGGCCCGGCAAGAGACGGCCCGGCAGGGACCATATGTGGCAGGGGCCGTCGCGGACGGGGTTCGTCGCTTCCGATCCTTTCTGTCAAACGACGGGACGGTCATAAAGACTAGAGTCTGTGTTCCGTCGTACCCCTTTTCCGGAAATAATTAATTAACGGACGGATCGAAATAAGCCGTTTCCCGCAATACCTATTCTAATAAACAATGTTCCGTCTTTGCGCGACGGACTATACGCGCCAAATTAATCTTGTGTGGTGGGTTTAGAATGAATACAATTTCACCAATTTGTAAGGGAAAACAAACAATGCATTAACTTTATTTGCGAGCTGTTCCGGTCGCTCGGAGGTTTTCGAACGTACTGGTCGCTCTTCGACCCCGTGACAATGAGGAACTTTCCCGGATCTAAGTAAGTATGTACAATTTAACGTATGTATAATATAATGCCATAAAATAAATGATCTCATTTTATTTACTGTTCCTTTTACTCCTGTTCCTACTTACTCATTTTATTTTACATTTGTAAAAACCAAAAATAATAGAAAGCTAATACCCGAAACAATTAGTTATTATAATAAGACTAAATTTCGCGTCGATATGGTTCACCAAATGGCGCGAAAATATAGCGTAAACTCAAAATGCAATAGATAGCCTGTATACGTATTTTTCAATATCCTGGATTTCGCTGAAATCAATGCATGGATACTCTATCAGGCAACAACTGAAATAAAGATACCAAGACAGCGTTTCCCGTTACAATTGAGGGGCCTGGAAGTAAAAGGGTTTAAGTGAATTTTTGGTAAGTCTGAAATAATTGGTTTTAAAGTTAACTAGAATTAAAAAATTCCAGCAATAAATTTAGAAAACTGTGTAAATATTTTAATAATTGAAGTGCAGATAATTGCAGATGAACTCGTCACAGAGTATTACGAATTCCTTGAAGAAGAAAAGGAAAACCTACAAGAAGGAACATCAAGCAGCCCAAGCAATAATTCCCAATCACGAAGGAAATGCCAAATAAGATTGTAGGTACACGGATAATAAAACCACTAAACTTGCATAATTTTTAAAAAATTTGTCTGCGGAAAATGCATGAAAGAGAAACCAGTCATATATGTAAAAAGTGTAATTAATTGATTATTTCATTTATAAAAATAAAAATATAGATTTAATTATTTTATTAACCCTTTGCACTCGAAAGTTAACTCTCGAGACCGCACCGCGCCCGTCAAAAAGTAAACGAAACTAGTCAGGCACGGTGCGGGCTCGGTGCGGTGCTGTCGGCGCGGTTAGGTAGGGACTAGTCGGTTCTGTTTCGTTGTGTACGTACGACGCACCTCCAATACACGGCCAAAAACACGGTGCGGGCGCGGCGCGGCTATGTGGGCACCGGCTTTTCGCGTCGCCGTCACCGACAGTTGACCGACACACGGCCAACAGTCGCTGCGGGCGCGGTGCGGCCATGTCTGTCTCGGCCTTTACGCGCGCAAAACGTCACTTCGCTCGCGGACGGTTCTGTGGTTTTACTCTGCCGTCGCGCGCAAACGGGAACAGCCTCTCGGTACATATTTATATTTCGCTGCGCTCGCGCGAGCGTGCTGCAGTTTCGCGGGGAGCTGGATGCGCGCGTACGCGGCGTGTCGCGCACACGCGGTCGAGGGACACCACGTGTACTGTGCGGCAGTAGCGTCAAAGGTCAATATACCGTTATCGAGTCTGCTCTATTCCGCGCGGGATGCACTCGCGCGCGAGCGCCGCGCCATCTGCGCGGGGCGAGGCGCGCCACACAGCGACGGTGTGCGCCACTCGCGTAATTCTTACGATGATACACGTTGCCGGATTCTCGCGAGGAGCGAGGAATCGCGGCGCGCCGAGCGCTGATACGGTAACAGGTGCCGTTACGAGACGCGCGGCTGCACCGACTGCATCGCGCCGTGTCGAGATATTCCGCAACGTGCGGAATATACGTATGAGATGCACGCGCGCCGACCAGGTACCTGCGGCGCGTTTCCCGCCGTACGGCTAACGTTTCGTTCGCGCGTTTTAGCAGAAGCAATTACGGGATGGCGGCGGAGTGGGGGTGGGGGTACCCGTAAGCCACGGCTTCGTAAATCCCAACACGTATAGTTGTAGCGTACACGGAATTATTCAAATCTCTGCAGTTCCTCGCCGTCCCCGGCGCGCATAATGGCTTGTAGATTTTTCCTGCCCTCAGCTGTGTACTTTGGATTACGATCTTATCTCTGTAATCTTTCGTTATAGCCCCCCGGGCGGATTTAAAGGGGAAAAGCGGCTAGAAGTTACCGAAGTTATATTCGGTGTATCTTCCTGGCTTGCGGAACATTTTGGCGATAATCCGTTGGCAGTTTCTTTTAGTCTGTGGGAGTATGAGAAATGGAATGTTTAAAAGAGCGAAGATGCTGTTATCGTCCGAATTTCCAGAGTAATCATGGCTTCATAAGGGATGTAATCGGCGTTCTCACTCATACTCACGTGATTCCTATGTTCAATTTTCTCCTCTGATCCTGTGCACTTATATTTAGCGGCTCACACTTATTGTGTGTATTTCTATGTATAATACTTTACGTCATTGAGCGACACGCGCGCGTGCTGTGCGCGAGAACAAAGCAAAGGCTTCGCATAAACGCTTTCCACTCAGGTGGGTGTGAAAATGGTCAAACGAAGGTTTACTTTGAAATCGCGGTCTCTCCCCGACGAATTTTCCGAAAGCGGCTACTCTTAGTATTTTATCGAAACTTCAGAAGGGGAAGAGTTATTTCGTTAGCCGAAAGTAACGAGAAATTATTATTCGAGCAAAGTCTCTACTAGTTTTATTTCCCCAAATCTTTCTACATTTTAATTTCCACATTAACAAATATTTCCCGAGCGTGTACACGCTCGACAAGTTTGCCGCTTGATCGACGCAATGAATCTCTCTCGTGAACAGGTGCGAAGAGGCGACGGAGGTGGAGACGCATCACCAGCAAACAGCAGCAACCACGATGGGCGTCGCGGAAGACGAGACGCCGTCCTCTCTGACGTCGCATCCCAACCCGAACCCCGGCAACCCCAACCAAGAAGGTAAGATGGTCTTTTCGCATGATCGAGCAGATCTCGCCTTATCTTCGCAAAACACATTTTCGTCGCATATGTACTATATACGTTTCACCCTTGACGATATCCGTCGACGGTCCAAAGCGATCGTTTGTATTCAACCTCGCGATTTCTAAACGATCGTGATCTCGCCCGTTGCCATCGCGAGGGCCGAGTCCTCGGAGACCGTTTATACCATTCGTTTCTCTCCTTCCGAACCGCACATGCGGATGTCGTTACCGAGATAGCGCGCGAATCGCCGTTTCTGTACCCTCTCTTGTAAGTCACAAGGCGACGTCGCGCGTGCACGAATCCGGAGGGAGCGAAGGTCAACCGGATCGTGGCGCTGCACGCGGATCGGTATGAACTGCGTTCGATAGCGCGCGGGATGTATTTCGAGCGTGGTTCGGTGAACACTGGGTTTGAGGAGAGTTACAGTCGGTTGCAGCGCTTCGACTGCGAGCGATAGAGTTCACGTGTAAGAAGATAACGACGACTGATGTCGAATCTCCTTTGTGCGCAGATAGTAGTTCCTACATGGACAATGAGAGAGAGATTTTTGAAAAAGCAGCACAATCGATCGCAGAAGGTATGGAGAAATTTAGAAGCGATATAACATATGAGTCTAAACTTACTCGCCGGGAAAGAGACTTCGATAAATATTATCTCGTTATTTGTGAAATTTGGCCTACGCCGATATAAGACTTTATTGTAGCTGAAAATATAATCTTCAAAAAAGTATTATACAAACATGATCCAAAACCTCACGGATAATGAGATAATGGTGATTCAAGTTTCTTTCCTGGCGAGTAGGTAAGTTCAGATTCATACTGCATGTGTAATTACATTAAATTAACTATTAATCTAAATTCGAGTAAATAGAAATTTTATATTAAATTTAATCGAGTTAAATTTAGTTTTATTGGAGTTCGTTCTCTATACTTTTTGGAATTGATTGCTACATTATAAAACATCTTTCTTCTCAATATAGATACAATACGACTATCTATAATTGTCAATAATTTTTAATTGAACTAAAATTAGATTGATTCAATTCAATCTATATGGAATTTTCATTCAGTTAGAATTGGATGACTAATTAGTTTCGAAAATCAACGGACAAATCCATGACGAAGAACGTACTAAAGAATAAGATCATATTTCACACATTCCTTTTGCTATCTACCACCTTGTTAAACATATAACTAATAGAGACAGTGCAGCGTATGTTTTCATAATTAACTCTTATCCGGCGCACACAAGACTTGATTTATATTTACAATCCTGTAGATAAGAACCTGTGCAGTTCTACATATACCTATGTAATTGTGGAAGACGCTATCAGGAGTGTGTCGATTATCAAGGTCGACGGTTTACGTTTCCCAACGCGATCTATCTTGCGATAAGGTGCCGATGGAATGAGAAGCTCGCGCGCAGGTGTTTATTAAATTCCATTATGGTTGGGTTAAGTTTCCTATACGATATTGCAACTGCGATAATAACCGCTTTTCGATGGTATTTTTTGTCATCCTCTTTGTGTAGTAGACTCAAACATTAACGCACATACTTATATTTGGATGAAAAATTTTTGGCAACATTTTTAATTGCATCAAGCTATTTATTCGTATCTTGTCAGATATTTCTGATTCATGACCTTCAATTGTCTTAATTTTTACGTCGAGTTAACAGAAATCGCTTGTTATAAATGTAAATTGCAAATATAATACATAAAATTTAGATAATAATCAAAATAATCAAGATCAAAATACAACTAAGATGACAAATTTACGTAAACTTGAATTTACTGAATTACAGTAACGTGTACAATTTACTTATTACTTTCATCATTCAATTACATAAATAACAGTGTCAAGGGAAGATTCATAAGACACACACCGTTGCTGCATACCGTAATTTACACAGATTTTCATAAACTTGCTGCAAAATTTAAATTACATATATCTCTGGCTGAGTAACAAGTTTATAATGGAGCATTTTAATGTACTTTACCATTTATCATAGACGATAAAAAATATTCTTTTCTATTTATTGATTTCTATATCAAACGATTTAATGGAATTAATTATTGATTATAATTACGGAGACTACATTGAAAAAAATAACTTGGTTTATTCTAACCAAATTCCTGAAGATGATGACCAAACTGTTTGATGAAATGTCGATCCTCAATTTATTTTGTTAAAGTGACCATTTTTTCGTTAGAATAACTAAACAGTATAACTAGATGCGTTTTGCCATTTTAGCCAAATTATTTTTTTCAGTGATTTCTCTTGCCTTGAACGAAGGATATCTAATCGAATTTCCCACTCGAGCTCGGATATCGAGTGCGACTCGGCTTAATAAAAAGATAATCGTCAAAGGTTGCGAAACTCTTTATCCGGACTGAAACTTCTACCCGCGGCGTGAAATCTCGTCCATTCTCCTCACGATACATTCTAAAGCGAACGTGCACAGCTCACGTGTGACTATCTTGCCCGTGGAGTCTACTCTATTTATTTATTTATTTATTCAATCCATCCCGCTTTAAACCGGATCTCACAGCTACACATTCGACGACTTAACCTAACCCAACGCGACTTGGTTCGACGAAAAGTCACCGAGATTCATTTTATCATACGAGCTCCAGGAAGCTGTATAATGCTACACGCGAGCTAATTACGTATGCGTGCGTTATACCGACAATCCCGTCGTCCCTTTAGCTGGAAATTACTCGACCGGATTGACCGGCCGGGAAGTCGCGTGCCTGCGTTATAAGTACGTACGTGCGGTCCTTGAACGTGGAAAGCTACGAATTTGCACGTGCAGGCTATAGGAATCTGTCTTGTCATGCAGGATGAATGTCACTGTCGCCGAGTACGACGGGGTTGCCTTCTCGTAGGGGCAGCGTCGGTTTTAAATAAGAAAAACCGAAGTATTTTTTATATTATTACGAAAAATTGGCAGGAAAAATATATGAAATTAATCGGCAATTGTATCGAGCTTAACCGCCCCTGCGGATAGGCAAACTTCAACACGGTTGTACAATCAATGAATTTGAGTGTTGCTAACCACAACCACAAATTGTATATACGAATTATATAATATAATATAGTTATATTATATTCTTATATTTTATACGAACCTGGAGAAATTTATTTGAGATAAATGAGGATTTATTTACATCGAACACACACAGAAGTCTATTTGGATTTTATAAATAATTTGCACATCTTTTTAATCGAGTACGAACCTAGTAGAACATTTATCTAATTGAAATTGACTTTTGTTCAATGTGAATAAATTCCTATTCATCTGAAATAAATTTTTCTATTAGGTTCGCATTCAACTAGACCTTTTCCCCGAGTGAAGATTTACGTCTGGCATTGCAAACAAATTTGCCGCTCGAGTAGATTTACCGGATAAATAAATAAAAATAATGATCAACGAGAAGCAATTTCAGCTGTCTTACTAACAATAAGCTCATAATTAATTTCCCAAGTATATCAACTCACACGGGTGAACAAAATTCCCCTTCTTTTCATAAAACCAGGGGTGACAGAAAAATAAATCTTCGAATTCAATTTCCGAAACTCCGTTTTAATTTATCGACTTCGGGCGATTACGCGATACAGCGCGCGCGCGCGTCTGCATTATCAATTTTAATATGGCAAATAGAATTGCGCCACGGTACGTGACGCTTTCACCAAACAATTTATGCCGCGAAAGCCGCGGATGTTTCGCGACGTTCGATCCCGAGGTTCTCTTTCAGCAATGCGCGTATATATATACAGAGCGCACATAATATTATAATTCCGCGTGCGACAGGCGTCGACGAAAATGATCCGTCGATCCGCGATGAACTTTCGCGCTGGACGTCAGTGTTGATCAATCGTCGTCCCTCCCGTCCGTCGCGCTCCACGTCAACGTCGCAGCTTCGCCCGCGACAGAGACGAGCGCTCTCTCGTCGCGCGCGGCCAATCCTGCGACAGAAATGCTTATGTTTTCTCGTTGTTGCTGTTTGCGAAGGGAATAAACGCGATGACTAACGCGTCTGAAAATAGACCGTGACGGAAACTGAAGCGAATACACTTTCACGGGTGTATATAGGTAACTTCGGGAACTGAACTGTCGGCGAAGTGGGGCGGGGTCAGGAGGTGAGAGGTCAGGAGGACGTATTCTCCTTGACTCGCTTCCTCTGCGCCAATATTGTCGACGTCCCTCTTTGGACTCTTTTCTCGCCTTTTCATTGGCGTTCCGCCACGAATTCGATTCCCACCCCCTCTTTTATAGAGTCTTTCTATTTCGAAAGATGGGGAATACAACATTCGACACGTACACGGAGAAAAGAGTCTGTATTAAGCATTGTTATACTGGATAATATATTTGACATTTTGCGGAAAGTATTGCGTTCAGTGCTTTATTGTACGACAACGATTGACATACTTTTAAACTGACGTTTAGTGAAGTTCACTAGATGTGTGTCAACTGTTGCCATACAGTAATGCAGTGAATGCAATACTTTCCCCAGGATGTCAAATCTATTATCTAGTATAACAGTGTGATTAATGTATTCTTCTTTCCGTGTACGTTTATCTGTGCATCTATGTGTTACGGACGAATGTTTCTAGCACGCATTGCATAAGGTAAAAGCACCAATGGTCGGACACGTCCCAGTATCCGGACATATTTACGTATAATATAAATTATTGACTGTGGTGAAAAAAATTAATTGCTGGGAAAGAATGTTCGATAAATTAGGAACGCCCATGACAAATTCCGTCTAGGAAGGACTCTGAATCAAATCTGCTACATATCGCACGTTTGCTGCAATAGTGTCATAACTCAAAATTGGAATTGTCCCAAGCGACGACTTTAAAAGTTGAATTATTATATTATACGAGCGTTGACCATTTGCTGCCAGATTATGATATAATTACCATGAAAATTCTATGATAATTATCATAATCTGGCAGCAAATGTGTCAAAACGCTCGTATCTATAATATAATAATTCAACTTTTAAAGTCGTCGCTTGGGACAATTCCAATTTTGAGTTATGACACTGTTGCAGCAAACGTGCGATATATTTTTATGGTTATCCAGATGTCGGTGTTAACTGTCCGGCCACTGGTGCGTTTACCTCACTTCCTTCTTTTTACACGAGACATGTTTTACTTCAAAATTTGACTTCTTCCGCTTCCCTGAAACGATTACTCAGAGGGGACATTACACTTACGTACGCCACAGTCACCATGGAGCATAGATATAACATTCAGGTCCAGCTTAATAATTATATTCCATATCAAACTTTCGGCCGCGCAGTCCGTGTGCCTTTCCTCGCCGCGCACCGCCGCGCGGTTGCCTGCCGCAAGGGGCCGCCGCGCGAAGCACAATGCAACACATTAAATGCCCGGTCCCCTCGATAAGTTATACGCACATCCATCGCGAGCCGCTTCGACGTCTTCATCGTCCGGGAACGAGATGCGGATCTCTCCGCCGAACCGGATTTCGCGTTTACAGTTGCCGAGCGATCCGGAATCGTTCCGCGACGGATCATCCAGGCTCGACGATCGATGCGGGTCGGCCGGGAATACCCGTAACGGCGAGCGTCCCGCTACTCTCGGGTCGTCCGAGGAAGAAGACCGTAACTCTCGGACGCCGCCGCCGCCGCTGAAACGCCGAGATGGATGCAATTGCCTCGCGACGCGATACATACATATAATATGTACGCGCGCGTGCGTGCATTACGTTTCCTTTGTTCGTCCTGCCGCTCCCGCGTTTCTCCTATTACGCGCTTGATTCCGGCACATGCCGCCGCGGAGAGGAAGGGAACGTGTAGGTACGCGTGCATACTTTGTTCGCCGCGCGCGACGCTCCCCTGACCCGGCACTATCTCCGGTCGGCATCTTCGCTCCTCTCGTTTCCTCGACCCGACACACCGTGCGGCCCCCGCTGTGTACATCAGATATATCAGATCCCGCGGGCGAAGCGATCAGCATAGGTACCGATCCGAATCTAGGTCGAAATGTGGATTCTCTCGATCACGCCGGTCGATTCGCCTCGGCGCGGTCCGTTACGATCTATACGGTAAAGGGTTACGGTACTGGAAAAAACGGGTCTCAGATTCGAATAAATGGCTGTTTGGATTTTCGAAACCTACTGAGTCGGCCTACTGAGTGATAAATGTTTATTTGAATGGGAATTTTTTTCCTCTGGAAACTGCAATTTTTTATGTGTATTTGCCTGCGGATTCTCAGATCAGAGTCGTGCTACTGTTGATGGCTGATTAATGTTGCGGGTTTGTGTGAGTGATCATGGGTGATAATGGAACAGATCTGATATAGAAGAGCGTGGAATGAAATATTTATATTTAATGCGAATACAATTTTCGTATACTGTGAAAAGATAATAGGAGGATTCAAATGAATCTATTTTTGAATAGTCTTAGGAGTACACTTATTTGATTCAAATAATATTCAATTAAATCAATAATATTTATATAAATATAGTCGCTATTCACACATTCTAATCAAGTAGATCTTTTCGAAAATATGTTTATTTGACTCCAAAACATTTTTGTCTCAGTGTAAAGACTCAATTTTATGAACAATCGAGACCTTGCTGCTGGTAAATCTTTAAGGATTTCTGTGGAAGAACATTTCGGCGCAATCGCAAAGCGATTTCGTAGAGCTACTGATAATTCTTTTAGGAATTCAACAAAATATTTTCTGGCGTTTTATTGATTCCTTTTTCTTTATTCAATGGATCGCAAGTTGCGAGAGACGCCCGCTCCGAAAGAAATGCCCACGCGTATTGGGACGTTCTCATAGAAATGCATTATTCAATCGAAAGTGACGCACGCGCGCACAATAGACACGCGCCCGCGTTTTTCTCACGCGTCACAGCGATAAGGCGGAAGGTGGATTTGCGCGGGAGGAAATGAGTTTCACCGATCCATCGAGCGGATATCCTTCGGCGGATTCAAACTTCCTCGGCGGAAGGCTTTTTCTCGCGAATTTAGCCCATATATGCGACGGCAGCCGAGAAACTCCGCGCTTCCTACTTCCCCCTCTTCATCCTCGCTACGCCGTCTTCCGCTTCCCCCTGTATCGCCGATTCGAGGACGCGCGTCGAAGGAAAATGGCATTCGCGATTGGAAAAAACGACGTAATCGAAAAGTGCACTCTTGCATTTTCCGACAACGAGGTCTTATTGTCGCCGCACGTGTAATAGGATGTGCTTTGTTTATTGCGTCAAATTTAGTATACCATTCTGCATTAAAATTCTAATCGAAACAAAAATAATATAAAAATGGGGAAAATAATATCGAAGCAGTATTCCATTGTTATTGCATTCTTGAGGATTTTTCTCACGGGAAGTGGTGTAACTTTTAAAGCGACATGGAAAGACTGATATCAGTAAATTTTATTGTATTTGTAATAAAAGAGGTATACATAAGGGTTTTCGGATATTTCTACTGTGCCGAAGAAGATTTTTTTCTTAGGAACTATAAAATCATAATGTAACTTATCACGATTTAATGTCTTGAAGAGAAAAATTACTGTATCGCAGTGTAAAAACATCCGAAAATCCTCATGCATACCTCTTTTATTGTAAAGTATATTGTTTTCTATTATAAGTTATTCAGGTACTGCTTAATGTTATTCAGATACGAT
This sequence comes from Xiphydria camelus, assembly GCA_963678675.1. NCBI lineage: Eukaryota > Metazoa > Arthropoda > Insecta > Hymenoptera > Xiphydriidae > Xiphydria > Xiphydria camelus. The sequence continues at coordinate 36,414,725 of OY783193.1, forward strand.
ATATAAATTTTATTAGAAATTTACTTAAAATTGATCAAGAGTTGTACATTTTTGCAAAATACGGCGCCGTCAAAGAAATATCGGTCTCTCATCCTAGATCGAAATCAGAATGTTTATCTTCGTTAGATTTCCTTCCGGTTTACAGGACGATTTTTCATATTCATGCGAAACAAACTTTTGAGCAAAAGCGTACAGCAAAATTGGTTCGATATTCGCGACCCCCTTTTTTCTCGATCCATAAATTCGATGCAACGTCTCAAACCCACCCTATTATATATACATATATGAAAAGGAGACAATAGGCAAACTCACTTTTCTCCCGCAATCTTCTCGGTTCATCCGTCGCGACAGGAGCGAATGGGAGAAAAAGGAAAACGAGGTGAAAGGGTGACCGCTAAATTGCCGCGCACTGTGCCACGCGCTATACATCAATCTCGACACCCCGGTACCATTGTTCAAGCGATCCCCGTTTGACCGAAATACGGGCAAAGAAATAGAAAGTATCAACGCTCTATACGAGGTTTCGTATACGGTATCGCTCTTTTGTTTTTCTTTCCCTCCGAAGCCGCTGGTTCTATCGGCGGTGGCTATCTACTGCATCTACGTAACTGTCGGATATAAAAAGGGGCGATTGTTCGATACTAAAAATTTTTAGGAGTGATTGTCCATCATTAAATATAACCCCCGATATTTTCCATATTACGCGATTACTGGCAAAGAAATTGCTATGGCATTCTAGACCACTCTCTTAAAAACACCCGGTATAAAATTGCTACATACTTCCCTATTTATTTATTCGGACCGGCAAAATATTTATTTTGCCATATTCGAACAAACATTTATTAACTACAAATAAACTGCTTTCTCGGTGTATATAGTACAGAGTAATGCTAATATACATATATGGATATCTCTCAGTGGACACGGTACGTTATATATCTACAGTGTAAACGGGATATATTGCGAATTTTCACAGGGGACTCGTTCACTACACGCTCGATGAGATATTCCACTCGACGTGCCCATGTTAAGACGGTGGTACAACATAACCGCTGAAAATGAAAATTTTTTACTACGTTCGCTCGTTCAGTTCGACGTAAAATATTCATCTATTCCCTTGTATGTCTGTTTTACTATAAACTATCACGAAACTTCACGACTCATATGCATATAAATGCAGGGAGGAAATTGGTCCACGCTGTAAACATTTTATTTAGCATCTGGAAGGAAGGATCCTAGCTATCACTACCGACTGTGTTGTCCAGGGGCCAATTTTGATACCCCAACATTTATTCTGCATATTCTCTTTATTCGTACGAGTTTTCATACACTGTAAAAACGAATTCCGATAAGTTTAATATAATCGTATGTAAAGTTTCTATCCAATATGTGATTATAAAAATTAATATACTCCGCTATGAAATTTATAAGGGAAATTTCATATTAATTTTTATAATTACGGAGTATATTAATTTTCATAATCACGTATTGGGAAAAAAAAGCTTTACACAAAAGTATATTAAAAATACAAATTTTGTTTACAGCGTAGATAAAACAACTTGAAACATTCGGGTTTCCATCCCAAACAAATTCCCTGTAACAAATTCCTCGGAATATCAACGCGGCAAAAGCCTGCAGGATGTACAGAAAGTGCACCTCCTACGATCGACTCGCGCCGCGTTTCAGGGAAGTTGCAGCAAGAGCCCGTCGATCCGCCGTCAACCGCGCTGCCATTGTTACCACCTCCGCCGGTTTTACCTCCCTGTCGCGTGCACGACGACCGTTATCGGAGTAGAAATCCCGCAGCGAGCACGAACACCGCTGCGCACGATATTCGCGTGACCGGCTTAGCGGTTTTTCCTGCGGAGGCGCGCTCGATCGCGTCTGCAACCAGATGAGGAACCAGAGAGAGGATACGAATTCCCGCCGTGAATTTGAGTGGCGCGCAAACCGGGAGGCGGATCGAAATCGTTTTCCCGTGCCCGTTATTCCGCGCGCCTCTCTTCCTGCTCGGTTTCGAGCCGTTGTCGCGGCGGCCAAAAAACGACTTTCACCGCGGCCCGCACCGCGTGTATCCTCTCCTCGACCCTCCGCTTTGTGACGAGGTTCTTTTTCTTCCTCCGAGCTCTCCCTCGTGCGCTATACGCGCGTGTATCAGCCTTCGCCTACGCTTTTTGCGCAGCGGGCACCGTGATACACGCGACAGGCGCGCTCGGGCTCGCCGTATCTCGCGATTCGCCGGTCGCAGAGAGAAATCTTTCGGACAAAAATTATAGAGCTGCTGCAGCTGCGCAACTTTTGTTCGAGACAATTTTTCCTGTGGTCAGTCAATCGGGAGATATGGCTGTTCTAAAATTGACTGCTTGTCTTGAAGATACCGTAGTACAGTAGACTCTCGATAACTCTTCGAGCGCAAGATTGTATAACTGCGGAATTCCGTAGAAATGGAGAGTTATCAATAACCTCCACCTACAGCTCTCAACCGAGATTATATGTAAGTTTAATTTACGGCGAGTGCACTGCACTTATCAGCAGAATATTTCAGAGTATACAGATTAGTATGACAAGTTGCCCGCTCGCAAGCAGCGACTGCGCACCAATCATACTCGTGTGTAGCTCGGCAGTTTGCCTTTCAGATCTTGGGGATTATCTCAAAGCCGCCCCTGCGATCACACAATCCGCTATGTCGATTTGCTCGTATCGAGATACACTGCACGAGCTTCGCGCCCCCTTTATCGACACGGCAATGCTGCAAATACATCTCGAAATGCCTCACTCCTCTTCCGAGTAAAAAAAATTGGATGACGATTTGATCAAAATGTGATAAAAAACAGATCATTCTCGCTGTAATCCAAAAATGATCCGAAGAATGAGAATATTATGATCTCGATGTGATCTATTTTTTATCTCATTTACATCCATTATTGTATCCCATTCGCGTATCCATTTTTTATCACATTCTGATCTAATTTAAATTTTAAAAATGATATATTTTTTCGATCATTTTGATATTCATTTTTGATCCCATTTTGATCCATTTTTCCACCACATTTTAATCCAATATTGATCTCAAATGAATTTGTGATTGCATTTTGATGAAAATTGAAGCTTCGCTCGCATCCTGCGGAATTGCCGTTCGTCCTCTTTCCTTCCCTGTCATATCTCACCTACGGAAATCACGCGTTCACGGCGCAACGCTAGGTATACATATGTACGTATAGGTGAACCACTGCAGTATTTCAGTTAGGTCGTTTCTGCGCCTTGAATCGCTGCCAACTTCGTCCGCCTCCCCTTACCTCCTCGCCACCCTCTCGCGGCTCTTCCATTCTCGCGGGAACATAGGACACCTTCCCTTCGATCCGGCCTGTGTATATAGGACCTCTTCTGGGTCAAGTGTGCATCCCGGTGAAACATAGAACGCCCTGCGACACGTTCGAGAACTCGAATCGCGAGAAATACCAATCGACACGTCCGCCCACGTACACACGCACACACATGTAAGAGCAGTCCGCCACCCTTCGATATTAATGTGTTTTCCCCAATTTTTCTAGTTACTTAGCACAAGTGCATCTCTCTGGCGTTTTGATGACGTCACGACGTTTTAGAGAGAAACGCATTTATAACTCAGCGAATAATTATTTTTTCGAATATTTTCTTTTTCGCGTGACATTGAATATACACATGTATATGTAAATTACAAATTGAATTTAAAAATGAATATTTTTTTTATTTAGAGACCAAATAGCATTATTCCTTTACCTCTTTTATTTTGTCTCTTCCTCTATACAAGCTTTCCTTTGATTAATTCTTACGTGAAAATCTGGGTCGAGTGTGCACTTCGGAGATCTCGAACCGCGAGAAATAATATCCAACGACGCGTCCACCCACGTAACAGCTGCGGGCCATCGCCTTTCTGTACTAATGTACCTTCTTCGTTTTTTCTTCTTCGAGTCTCTTCTTTTTTCTTTTTCTTCATCATTCGCCGTTTATGCATCCGTTTATTTTTTGCAGCTCTATTAATGCGCCAGCTCGTTTTCTTCGTTAAACATTACATAAAAAAATTTCAATATTAAATAAATATAATATATAAAAATAAAAATACAACTTCGCTGTATCTTATCTCAAATAAATTTTCATAATAGGTTCGTATCCAACTAGACTTCTTCTCTCAGCGTACCTACATACGTACGTCGCCCAGCATCGCAGCAACCGCGTTATCGGTAACGTCGTCGCGTCTTTACCGCGCGACATAAACACACCCGTTATGACGCGAGACGATCGCCGTAAAAACGCCGCCACGGCACGGCGCGTGCCGTGATCGCCCCCCTCTCTCCCTCTCCCTTTATGAGAGCGTCTCTCTCCCTCCCGCCGTACGCACTTAGCGTATTCAAGGCATCGCACCATCGACGCGCTGTACGCGCGCAGCGCGGCGCGCCCGCGTGCGCGGATTATACGGGGTGCGCGCCGACAACCGTGGTAACGTCCGCGAAGCGATGCATCGCATACTCGCGCGCGCCCGCGCCGGGCCATCGTGGGATCGTTGCGTGGCGCCTGCATTTTCAATGCGAGGCATCGCGCCGGCGTCGACGAGACGCTCTTGTTTTTCCCGGCTGCTCGAAAGCCGTAATAATTACCGATCTCGGTCGCAAACGCGCTGATTAGACGGAAGTCCGACGCGGTTGGTGGCCAGTGCTCGTTAACATTTGTTTGTTTCATTTTCTCGCTGATTCCTGGACGGATTAGCTCGCACGCGGGTATCAATCTTGTGTTTCGTTTCACTTGAAACGCTCTCGCTTTCTTCGCGTCATTATTTATTTGGATTCAATTCGATATCGCGCGCTGTAATTTTATTTAAATTATTCTACTTCGAACGTTTTCCCTTCTTTGCGTTACTTTTTGCTCGGGTTCACTGTTATGCAAAATGTTTTAATTTTTCGTACTCGCTACGGCGGAATATTAACCGATATTCTTTTCCCGTGGATAGCTGCGAGTTATGTCCCACAATAAATGTGCTACTTTGTATACGGCCTGGATGTAAATTCACGGTTATCGCGGTAGAGAAAGGAGCGGTAGTTAATGGATTTTTCTGCTGGCTGTTACCGGGATAGTCGAGTATGTTTTTCGTTCGTATTTCTCAGATTGCATACGATTGTGCAGGCGATGGTGCGGTGATAAGGGATCTCGTTTTTTGCGAGAGAACTCACATGCTCCTTATTTTTCTTTTTCTTTCTCCGATACCAGCTCTTGCTTTTCCTCACTGTTAGAAATTGCTAAGAGCTTTCAAAGCATTTGCGAATTAAATTTTCAAAACTATTAATTGTAAAATTCAAAAACAATCGGGAATTTACGATACATATTGTGATTCTACAATATAAGACTCCTACGCTAAAAAAAATCGTTTGATTTAATTAGATTTTGAGGTTAGGAACGGCCAACTGAATATATAGTTATTTGAACAAATATTTAGTTGTAGCCGATAAGTATCAAGTTACTTCAACTAAATTTTAGTTAAATCAAATGATTTTTTCTCGGTGTAATTTTCTTGAACTTATTCAAATAAATTACAGATATGGATAAATATATCATAGGTGCATCGATTGATAGCGCGATGAATGCAAGCTTCATCTGCTTCAGAAAAATACTCCACTATCGTCTAACCTAGCCTCACCTTGCAGACTTTTCCAATTGCAGTCGATAATTGGTCGATCAACCGACTCCACAAAAAAAAACTAGTCTCCCTTTAAGTCCTTCCAGTTACAGGTATTGCGTGGTCACGCGCCTACCCCGTTGGAGAAATCTCATATATCCCTCTCCCTCATCCCCCTCTCACTCGTCTTCCGTCGACGTAACGAGATTGCAGTCGATTGCCACGCGTGTTGTCACGTAATTGCATCGCGCGCCGCTGTATTACATGAAATCGTTAATTGGCGAGTATCATTCACTAGCTTTTTCCACGTTCAAATGTCCCTTTGATCACGACGCGATTTTCGACGAAGGGAGAGCTCGAAGGACAAGGGAGAACTTAGAAACGCTCTTAGTCTTCGTTATCGTCTTTGTCTAGATCTACGTCAATGAACGACACACGCACCTTTTGACGAAGAAAGCGACCGTCGTCCAACCTCTCATACCGATTAATTTCATCCTCCGAAAGTCGTGACCTACTCTCTCTATCTCTACGAAAGGCGGCATTGTATCGCGCATCCCACGCGAAATTCATTCTACGATCGTTGGAAGTCGTAAACGTTTACGTTACGTGTCGGTGGAAACTGCGCGTATGGATAGTCGCTTCGAACGTCAATTAACATTATCTACTCGTGCCACGGACTCTTAATTACAGATCATTCTGCATAGGCAGGATCGTAATTGCTCCGATATGCTCGGCGAGTTTTACTTTACACTATTAATCTCTAGCTGTTAATACGCTCTCGAGAAACTTACGTACATATTTCCAATTTAACGCGGTGATTTTATGTTACAGTCTACACTGCGTGAGAAAAAATGGCATATTCAATTAAATCTGCGTTTACTCCGACTAATAAATTTGGTTATAACAATTAACGGCTGTTTGGAAGAAATAGGCTATAGTCCATTTGAGTCAATAATTTTTCTCCCCGCACCTATAACCGCCGATTAATCAAATTTACTACACTTTTCTTTCAGTGTACGTACGATTTTACGAGAGATTATCCCCACAGATGTTATTTAATAAATAAATCTCACCTAGATAAAAAAACCAAAACGAGAATACATGTTTGCGTATCTAGCTTGAAATACGCACAGCTATATCTCCGCTCATCTGAATTGAAGGGTTTTTTTTTTCAAAAACAACACTTGTCAAAAACGCCAATCCCTGTAGTATTGGTAATAATGCCTACTCTTTCGTTGTATCTAGCCGTGTAGTGGTGCCTACTCTCTCATTATATTATAACGAAAGAGTAGGCACCAATACACGGCTAGATACAACGAAAGAGTAGGCATTATTAGCAATACTATAGGGACTGACGTTTTTGACAAGTGTTGTTTTTGAAAGAAACCCTTCAATTTAAAAAGTACGTTCCTCTTGATACGACGCGTAGATATTTTCATCGCGTGTTCTCAAATCTGCCGTGAAACTGGGCGTGGACTCTATCGCCCGTGCGAGCCAATAGCGTGTCGACCGAGTCCCTCAGCTTACCCCGTCAGCCGTCTCAGCCGGCTTTATTGGTCCGCACGCTCGACAGAGTCCACGCCCATTTCTGAGCAAGTCCGTGAACACCCGATGTACGACGTCCCACAGACGACAACCCGCTCTGCAATCATAACGCTGAGCAATAACCCGTGGTAAATTCCGAATAAACAAAGTTTTTTCGAGTCGAAGACAATTAAACACACGCGAACCCTGAAGAGATAAAACGCATCAGACGCGAAGCCCGCGTTGCACACGTGGGCACGTGTGCGGGAGTAACGCGAGTTTCATACCGCGCGTCTTCGCAACGTCATTAAACGTCTCACGGGCGGATAGCCGCGCTCCAGCGCTTGCAACTCCAACGCGTATACCGTTCGGTCCCGTTGAACTGCAGCATGGCACGTTTAATGGCGTACGTGCAAATGACGAACGCTTTCAAAGCCCGTTTTGTATGACGCACGCTCGGGAGAGAGAAAGAGATTCGACGGATCGATAGATCCGTTAGAATCGCACCGTCGCTGCGGCTGTTCGCTCTGTTTCTCTCTCGGCGCGCATCATGAAAGTTTCATAAGAATTTCTCGAATGTACGTCGCGTTCGCGCGATATGTACGAGCGCTCGTCGCTCGTTTCCTTCGATGCGGTCATTCGTGGGATGATATCGCTCGGTTAGTTATAATCGCGAACGATATTTCTGTATTTTTATGTGTATGTATTATATATATATTTGTATCTCTCTTATTCTATTATCAATTTATCTTTTATTTGTGTAGCTTATACCCGTTCGACTTCTGGCTGATGACAAATATCGATGGAAATCTTACCCTGATTTTATTTCCGTACAATTATCAGGAAATACTGGAAAGCAGGGAAAAGTCAGGGAACTTTGATAAAGTTTCTTGAGAAAAGAGCATCGCGTCATTTTTTAAGCTGTCGATGTGAAATTCATTTTCAGTACATTATTTTTTTGGAATATATCCAAGTTTGTGACATAGTATTAATGTACATACAACTCGTGATGTTTTTGCAATATTGGCAAGTATATAGTTGACATTTTGTTAAGTTATAATTCGTATTATCACCTTCTCTTCAATTCGTGCATATGGCGAGTATGTTTTATTATTGTATAATATTGTTAGTTTTTATATAGTTTTTGTCATACGTACGCTTTCTTTGAGCTCACGCTTTTTCAATCGTATTACACTCCAGATCACATTAATGCTTCTTTTACTTTCTCGAAATGTGTTTAGGTGTCTTAACGTCTATAGTAGTATGGAAAAATGCAATTTTTGTCGTGGAAAGCCGGGAAGAGTCAGGAAATTTTTAAATACAAAATTTGTGTCAACCCTGAATTATTCTCGAAGATCTCTTATTTATTTTTCTATGTCAGGATTTTCTCTTTCTTATCTTTATCTACACATCGCTGTTCTATTCATCTCTTGTACGAATTACGCGTGTTTGATTTTCGACCGATAACCAAGAATTGATCGAATTCTTACCGCGATTCTATTTCTGTATGATTATTCTCGAAGGCTTCATTTATTTTTCTATGTCAGACACTTCTCGCGGTGTGCCTTATCGTTCATTTACCCAGCTCGCTGCGTCTACCTTCTTCCCGTCACGGAACTACCGTATATAACGACGACCGTGGAGGCGTACAATTAACTACGGTGTTCGTCGCGGTTTTCATATCTCTTTTTATCGTGTTGACACACCGCGGTGAATCCTCAATGCTCGGCTTTGTGGCGCTCCTTTCACGGCTTAGTGTGTGCGTACACCCGGTAGTGGCTGCACAGTCTAATTACAGGAATATGTTATGTCTACGCTGAAATAAAAGGAGGAAACGGCGAATAAAATAATTAAAATCTAGATGCGTGCGTGAATATGGCTCGAGTAAGTAATAATAATTCGTGGTGATGATTAAAGCAAATAAATAGAGCCGTTGCTGGGAGCAGAGAATATGCAGCTACGATTTTTACATTATAGGGTACAGTGGTAGTATTCTGTACAGCTTCGTCCATTATTATCTCGTTATGTATGCATTTTTGAACTAAATTGGTATAACACTTTTTTGAAGATCACATTTTAATCTACAGAAAAGCATTAGACCAGCATAGGCCGAAAGCCCATAGATAACGAGATAATCGTGACTGAAACTGATCGGAATAGTATCATTCTAGTTTATCCTATCTACTATTTCTCTGGTTGATTTGCTTTGCCTAGGTACTTTAACATAGTCATTTTATGAGCAATCGTGGTACGAGTATGATTTAGAATTTTTTTTATTCAGTAACTTTAAACCCCATTATTGATCATGATTATTATACCATACACTGAGAAAAAAAATAGTAGATTTGACTAAATTAGTGGTCACGGATGAGAGAACACAGATTTGATTACTTGAAATAATAATTTGGTAGAATTGACTACCGCTTGTTTCCGTGGAACAATTCTTTTTCTGTGGTGTGCATTAGACATTATCGCTATCAATATTTTTCCAAATATACACATGCTACGATTCAATAGTTTTGAAAAATTTCCATATTACTTGTTGTTGAAATCACGCGTACCCTCGTACGCCTTCGAACGATAAAAATCGAAAACGTTATCGCACCTTGTTAGCAATACGCCATATGATCTCTCGTGATCTCGATATCGGATATCTAATATTCGTCGTCAGATAAATTTATTACTTTGCTCTCGTGGCTCGTACACACGAGATAAGCGATATATGACTTTAGCTGCACATGTTGCTGATTACGATAGCGTCAGACGGGAGGAAAAGAAAATTGAAACTCGCTTTTTCGCGCGGGTCGAGTCGAGCGCGAGCGGAAGAAATGGAAAAATTTTGTTTTTTGTTGCCGTTATCAACGTCTTCTTTCAATCTGCAGTCGCGAGAATGTATATCGTGCGACTTCCGAGTCTATGCGGAAAAACATACCAGGAAAGAAGCGGAGCGAGCTGCGCTAATGAAATTACGTATCCAAGTGAAGTACGTGGAATCATTTCACATGTCCCGCTCGGGTGCGTTTTTTATCTTGTACAATTTCTCTTCTCGTATCACTTCACCGCCGTAAAATATGGAGCATTTTTTTGCGGCGCTCGCGTAGGTATAATCCAGTCTCCTGCATACTTGGCAGTGGCAGTCCACATTTTAACGCCTTCGATGAATTCTTTTTTCGCGAAATCCAATTTCTCTCCCAAAGTTCCGCGCGATACTGAATACTACTGCAGAGTAGCCGCGTATAGCAGAGAATTGTAATTATTTCTTATAGTAAAATAATTAATCCTGAGAAATAATGTACTTAATCGCGTGTATTCTCGAAAAGATTATTTTACAGCGAATAGGATTACAATTTACTTTAATGAAATGAAAGAATATAACATTCGTCAGGTATATTTAAATATATTTTACGAGTGGATCCGTGCGAAAATTTCGCAGACGACAGAAGATCAATTTTTACCTTCGATTTTTAAACATACAATACAATACAATATGCAATTGTAAATTAACAGTTCGTCAAAAGTGGAAAATTTAATCTTTAAAACGGTATCTCATTTATCGTATTTGGTTTCCTATACCTACGGAAAAAAAATTGCTGATAAATTTTGGGACAATTCCAATTTCTTGTTATAATAACTACAATTGTAGTAAAAATTGTAGTAAAACTTGTAGAAGTTGCAAGCGTTTACTGTAATTTTTACTAAAATTGTAGTTATCGTAACAATAAATTGGCCTTGTCCCGCATTGTACCACAAACTTTGTAAATGTTACAATTTACTTTTTCTCGGTGTATGAAGGGCGAAAAAGGGTTTATCACAAAAAATCACCTTCTGGAAATAATATACAATATCATTGGAAATTATTTCTTTGGATGTGCATATGTGGTCTGGGATAATTAATGCAAATAATTACGAAGAGAAACAGTGTGAAAGCGTTTATTTTATTTCTACAATGGAAATACTTTTATTTATCACCACGTATTTTTTCGTTTTTTCTTTTTCCAGAATACATATTATACTTTGAGAAACAAATGTAGTAGATTTGACTAATAATCGAATCAAGTATTAGTGATTTTCTAGAATGTAGGTACTACAGCTTGATTCAATTAATAGTTCCCCATTAATGGCTACCTTTTTAAGAAGAATAACTCGTTCACAAATTTTCTGGAAGGTATTTAAACGCATGTAGGCGCGGAAAAAATGGTTAACAGTCCGTTTCTACATTTTCCGAAAGATCAGTACACTTGCGTACACGCTGACGAAGATCACCGATAACCGCACGTTCCGCGATTTTATCGTCAGCTCTTATCGCAAGACGCGAGAAGCCGCGTAGTTGGTTGACGTACACGTAATTAGCATTCCCCTTCGAAGCGGCGGAGCAAACGAGGAAGTAGTCTTCGCCGTTGCCCCGCCGAGATTCGTACGGCTACCGACTTTCTTGGAAGCTCTCGAAACGGAACGACGACGACGACGTCGAGCGACGGTCCACGTCCCTTATTAACGCTGCTTCCGCGCATGCAGCGTCTCTCATTCGGAAGAGAAGAGGCCTCCGTCATTCGGACACGCTTTCTGTTTTTGCTCGCCTCCAACGCAAATGTAATTACACCAAAGGCTTTCCATTTTCACGAGCTCGTTACGCCTTGCGAAATTGCAGGCGCCGCCGACGGCGGGGGAGGGACTTTTCTCGCCGCCGCGCGTTTTGCCGCGGGGGTACAATTGCGCGCGGTACCTGTTGCGGAAGAAAAAACACCGGAGCAATTAATCGTCGACCGTAGAACCGCGAAAAGGAACAGTCCGGCGACTCGTCGGCGGAAAAAGTCTTTCCCGTCGCGAGATTTTGTTCATTCTAGAAAGTAGACGCTGGTCAAATTGACTTCTCGATGTGTTTACGGACCCACCTATATTGCAAGGAATCGATTACACGTGTGACGCGCGTGGTTTCAGAGTCGAACGTCATCCAGGATCGATGTTAACTCTTTTATATTTGAAAAGGGATATTTTTACTGGAAAAGGAATGACGAGAGAATTCCGATGGAAATGAAGAGTTTATTGTACCATCGAGCCTTCGATTCAAGGTCAAGAAATAATTGAAATACTCGTCAGTACTTGGTAAATTATTATGAAAATGTAGCGAAACCCGGCAGAGGAATTCGATTCTCCAGCTAATTTATTTTGTTGTAGATTTGAAAAAGTTAGACAAAAGTATATACCCTGTATTTTTCCATTTTTTCCTTTTCGGTTCCATTTAAGCTGGAAAACGATATTTAAAAATGCAGCATGTGCGTTATAGAATTGAGTCTCTCACTCTATATCTATACTCACTCGCTAAATATGCATACAGATCGCAAATTGAATGAAAAAATATGAATATTTCTTTACGCGATAACCCGAATCTAAATACCCGTCAGTACTCCGCAAATAACGACGAAAATTGAGCGAAACCCAGTAGAGAAACCAATGAATCCAATTTATCACGGCACAATTTCTCGAATCGGAATCAAAACACGACATTAATCAATCCGAGCATCAAAATTTCGCCTACCAAACCGCACACCTTGACCCGGGCTGTAAAAATCGCGCGCCCTTCCCCGTGAAAATCTGCCCACCTTCCCCCGCGCGACGAGCGCGCACGCGCGTTCGCCCTCTCCCGTCCCGAAGGGCGCAATGGCGTCCGGCACGGCGCGCCGTGGCGCCCCGCGAGAATGCTCTCCGTTTCAAATATCCGCGGGCTCGCCCAGCGTGACGTGGTCCCCAGCGGGTAAACAAGAGAGGAAGCAACCGTGCGCGAGCCATCCTCCGCACGGACACGTCGCTCCTGCATAACCGCGCGCGTATGTACAGTCGCAGAGATCAGCGCATACCTGGGCACCGTGGACCGTCCGGCCGCGCGCGCACACCGACGCGCTCCACGGGCCCCATCGCTAGCAAGCGCGGCGGCACACTCGCGCGCGTACGGCTCCGTGTAGTGTGAGCGCGACGGCGTTCGGTCGTCGTCACAGTGTGCTACGTGTTGTGACCGCCGGTAAAACGAGGTAGGGGGGAGGGGCTCGCAGTTGGCTCGGGTCTCTCGCCGAGCCGAAGGCTCTCCGCTGCTCACAGCCCGCGGAGAAGGCAGAAGAAAGAAAGACATTTGAGCCGTGCGAGCGAGTCGGAGCGAGCGTGTCGAGCGTACCGAGGCTCGAGTCTCTATCGCTGGCGGTGGCGGTGGCTCGGTGAGTCTATCGCGGGCTTGGCAAGCGTGCGGTTCTCGCCGTGTCGTCGCGTCCGTGGCGTTCTCGTTGCGCAACCGTGCGTGCGCGTTCGGGCCTCGCTCCGAGATGGGTTAAGCGCGAGTCTTCGGCGGGTCGAGAGAGTTCGGCTGTGTGACGGTCGTTGGTGTCTTTTCGGGATTGGAATCGCACGTAGCGCACGGGATTGCCGGGCGATCCGTTCGCGCCGAGTGTTATGGTGCGCCGCGCGGCACTCGGCTAGTAGTAATTGCCCGGCGAGACCGAGTGGGTTTTCGGCGAATTCGACGCGGCGCCCGTTTGCATTCGGAGTTTCGTCGAGTGCTGCGTGAGCGGAGGACTGGAGGAGGGAGCGCTTCGAGGATTCCGTCGATCTGTACCACAGTGCAGCCGGCTGATTTCTTCTTTCCTCTTCGTCGCGGAGAAAGCTTAAGGCGCGATTCGACGGAGAAAGAGAGAAACGACGTTCCCCCTTCGGCTTCGGAAATTCGAACACCCCGAGCAACACGCTCCGCGGGATCGTATGAGGTTCAAGGGCGAGTCGAGCGCGTTGTCTGATCCCGCCGATTCGCCGGAATTGATATAAATAAACACCCGGTGCGCGGTTCGCGAGCGATGATCGACGCTCTCGCGCGACCGCGCCGCGTCTACCGTGGTGTTTCGACTGCTAAAGGCGCGACCCCGTAACTGTACATCCACCGGCGAGAGAAGTCTAATCGCGCTTTGTTTCTCGAAGCGATCGCGTAAATCGCGCGTGTGGCCGTTCGAGTCGTCGACGTCACGCGCGCGTGCCACTGCAGTGCAGCAACGCGGAGACGGAAAGGACCGGCCGAGAGATCGAAACCGGCGATATATCCCCTGCCGGTCGGGCGTGACCTTTCGCAACCGTGGCGATAAAATATCGAGCGGTGCATATCGCATCGCCGCGCGTGTGCGCCACCACGAAGGCCGGCGCGACTGGACTGGGACTCTAGGTGCGCCAAAAATTACAGCAGTCATTTCGCGCGGCGAGCAGCGGCGCGCGGGACGCCTTATCAGCCGAGGAAACGAGGATAGCGGCCTGGCGGAGGGACGGCAAAAATCGCGGTATCTCCTCCGCACTCGACGACGCGCGTTCGTTGTGTCGTCGTCATGGTAATCAAACGGCCTGATATCGATCCCATCGAGCGATTGCGTGCCGACTGCCACGCGTGCGATATCCCTTTCGACGTGCTCGGCGGAAAAGGCCCGGCGACGTAAAACGGGCTCGATCTCCGGTCCGATTCGCGAGGGGGGCGTGGCCGCAGATCGGGGAGACGGATTTTGGCACGCGCCGATTTTCGCGGGCGATTTTTATCGCGATCGTCTCGTCGCGCGTTACGCGAGGAGAAATCTGTACCGATCGGCGGTCGGACTCTGTGCGCGGGGGAGACTGGAAGCGAGCGGCTGGCGGAGGCGCGCATCCGTGTGGAGTGATCGAGCTGCGCGGGGAGGGAGGGGATACCCTCTCGCAACAAGTGGGAGACGACGCGGGCACGTGGCGCGTTCGAAAACTGGTCTGCGCTCTCTTTCTCCCTTTGTGGAAGTCTCGAATTTCCGGAAGCGCGCGCGTAGGGGCGGAAGAGCGCGGATTGTGCGTCGGCGAGACGCGTCTCGATATACAGCTTCCGGTGGCGATTCGGCACGAGACGGGAGCCGGGCGAATCGCGTGCGTCCAATTAAATCGTGTCGTCGGGAGCACGCGACGGAGCGATCTCTGCGCCGAGTAGAGGCGGAATCGAAACTCGCGCGTTCCTCTTACGTAAAGAAAGAGAAAGAGAGTGGTCTGGAGAAGAGTGACGTATGGAAAGCGATAACGCCTCGCGGTGCAGATAAGACGCGAAAGTCGCTCACCGCGTGTGCGCTGCTATTTTCCGCTGCGCGGACGAGTTCCTCGATATATCGAGGAAACCAAGAGGAGGCAGCACTTCGAAGCGCCGACACTCGCGGTGAACAGAAGTTATCTTCTCAAAGAGGCCGATACGGTTATCAGAGTGTTGTCAGCCCGATATCCGATTGGAATCTCGTTTGAATTTCCGGTTGATCGGAGACGCGGTGGATAAAGTGTTTGTCGATTTTTTTTTATACAGAGTGCTAAAGTGCCCAGGGGATTACGATAAAAGCCAAGAGGATATTTCGAGAAAAAAAAGTGCGATCGCCGCGAACATTTCCTCCCAGCCTAGCGTGGAAGACACGCATATCTCCTACCTACCGCATCTCCAGTAGGTACACTTCTTTTCGAAGAATCGTCGCTTCTGCGGCAAGACGAGAAAAGCATCTCGCACCTCGTCCCGCGGGAGCGAATCGCGGAAGAAACGGACGAAGAGGAAGGGAACGCCCGGAAGCAGCGTCGCGCCAGAGATCGCAGCAGATCCCGCGCGAGCTGCGGCGAGAACAGAATTTGGATGACTTTCCTATTCTGCGGCTTCGTGTTCGACTCGCCGGACGACAAGACGAGACAAATGCCGGTGGCGTCGGAGGACTGGATGCCGCATCCGGCCAAGATCACCAGCTCGATCACCACCGTCAAGGGCGGCACCATACAGAGCACCACCACCACCGCGTGGATGTCGCCCTACAGCCGCGGCCTCGCGCAGGCGGAACGCGGCGGGGCGAATAACAACAACGGGGTGATGATACTGGAGGGATGCAGGCCGCCGGCTGCGACTACAGCGAGGAGGTTTCTCAGATGGTTCAGCAGACTGGGACAACCGCCCATCGGGAAGTCAGGTAGGGTTGATGATGATGAGTCGATCAGTTCGATGTTATTTGATCTTTTGTGTTTCTTTTTGGGAGGCTTTTTTTTAATGGTACATTTATCCATGGAGATAGATATTGGAAAGTCAGGTCGAATTCTGGGGGAATTGACAATGGCGTCGAAGAACTGTGTATTTCTTTTCGAGAGAATTTTTTCTTTTCGATTGTCTTATTTATCCATGGCGATGATAAAATATCGAAAGCGGAGAATTGACAGTGGCGTCAAAGAGTTCGATATATTATCTTTCCGGAAGAAATTTTGTTGTATTATAAATTTATTTATGCATGACGATAAATATCGGAAAATCAGATAGAATATTGGCGAATTGACACAATGGTACTAAAGAGTTCGATATATAATATTTATTTTCAAAAGAAACTTTTATTATATTGTAAATTGATTTATCCATGCCGATAAATATCGGAGAGTCAAATAGAATCCTGGAAACATGAACAATAGCGTCGAAGAGCTTGATATTATATTCTTTTCCAGAATTTTTTTTAAGTCTTATGATGTACATTTATCGTGGCAATCACTGTCCACTTTTCAAGCGAGTGTCTCTGTACGGTAGGCACTATACGTGCGCTCCGTAATTGCCGTTAGCGGAGCCGCACAAAGTTGTTAGCCTCGGCCACGACAGTTAGACGCCGTTGTACCTACGTACCCACTGGATTATTAATAAGCGGGTGTGCGCGGAGGGCACCACGCGTGTTCCCGTGTCTCGCGGTGTCATCGAGACATCGCGTGGGCTACTGTGCGTAGTAACGGTTTTGTGGAAAGGAAAACGAATGGGGGGATCTTGTTCCTTTCGTCCTATTGACGCTTTCTCGTAGAACTTTTCGTCGTTCACCGCGTGGATGTGTTTTGCCTTTTCCTCTTTCTTTCTAGGATTTAAGAAGAAAATATATTTGACGAAAACGAGTCGAAAAGAAGCGATTCCTTTTTTGATTTGCTTCTGCATTTTAACCTCGTTTACTTTATTAAATATTCCATTTTTTAAATCTATTTATACGCATTGCAATGCGTGCATGATAACTCTGTCAGGATGTTATAAATAGTCTATTATTTCCTCGTAGCCAATTGATCACATTCTTTGAGACCCACGCGAGTCACGGTGACCCGAAACGAGGGTTCGATACCGGGTGCCAGGCACGCCAAGTGCCAGAACGCGAGGCTTTTAGTGATTTTCTTTCGCTTTGAAGGAAAGTGGCTATAAGGGGGCAGGAGAGGAGGATTTAAAGGGGTAATTTCACTTTTTATAACACGAATTAGCAATCATGGTCTGACCAGATGATTTCTCAACAGGGCAAAAGTGCAATTGGGTCAAAGAAATGGTAGTAAATCTATCGGGCGATATTTTATTGTAATATTTATCATTACATTTTTTTTTCTTATAAATTTAATATTTATGATTGGCACTTTTGAGAAATCTCTCAAGACGATCTAAATCCAAATCAGTGAATTATAAGAAGATTATTGCAGTTACACTGAATTTCAGTACCTAACCGTCCACTGATTAGCGGCGAATTTCAGTGATCCATATTTAAGAGTTATGTGCATCAGCAAAACAGATTTCGACGCTTCAACAGTCTCCGACATAAAATTGTGAACAATTGAATCACATCGCTCGTTAACTTCATCGCCGTAAGCAAGCGAATAACAATGTGTATAGAACGTGGAATATTCCCTTTAAACCGTAGAATATAGATTGATACTATTCCGATTAACTTCAACCAAGATTATTTCGCTATCTATGAATGTTTGGCCCAAGATGGTAAACACTTTTTTGAAGATTATATTTAGATCTACAAAAAAGGATTATACCATCATAACCCGAAAGTTTGTCATAACGAGATAATCGAGGCTAAAGCCGTACTCTAGTCTCTAAATTTGAATTCAGAATTTATATAAAAAAAAGTATTCATATCTTTAAATTCAATTTGTAATCTGTATACATATTCAATATCACGCGCGAAAAAGAAAATGTATGAAAAAAATAATTGTTCGCTGAGTTATAAGTGCGTTTCTCTGTACAAGATTGTGACATCATCAAAAAGCCAGAAAGACGCACTTGTAAACCAAGCGACGACTGCGAGAGAAATGATATCACAAGGCGATGATGTAGCTGTATTTTGAAATATCGTTTTCTAGCTTGGATATTGTCGAAAATTAAAAATTAAAAAATATGGATAAACAATTTTGTCCAAATTTTTCGAATATGCCATAAAAGAAAGTAGTTAGAAGACCGAATCAGGGAACCCTAGTGGCTTTTCACAGATTGAAATTCAGAAAGTACACGGAGAAAAAGAATTAGTAAGAAATGGTGAAAAAAAAACAATACATTTTTAGTCCTCCTACTAATGGCTCTTCGATATGAAACACTGAAATTTTAAATAAATCACGGCATACTTTTTACAGTTAGTAATAGTATAAACATCAGTTTATATGGTAAAATTTACCAATCTCCCATTATATGTATTATACTGCAACGAACTGTAAAAAAGCACGCTGTGTCTATTAAAAAATTCAATATTTCACCTCGAGGAGCCCTGTTACTGGGACTCATTGTAAAAATTACTAATTCTTCTTCTCCTTGTACTTACGCAATCGTGGTGACGCGAGTGCCAACCCCGTAGACTTATCTAACGGTTCCTCGTCGCCCATTGAAAGCAAAAGACTCGACAGTCGGGAAGCAAAGTTAAACGGGGAATTCGTCTTTACAATACCCAAGCGGATAGCCGTACCAGGTGTCTTCTCGAAGGTCAATTTTCCCTCTTCTTTCCATGAAGAGAGACACGCATATGTAGGTGTGGATATACGTATAGGCACACGCCGATGCCTTACATCCCCGTCGTCCGGCTCCTTCGCTTTTGTAGCGAATCGAGCCGCCACGGCCGTGCCTCGAAGCGGAGAGTCGGTTCAGTGATCTGGGTCTGATTTACCAGGGAGGCAACTGTGCCCCCTCTCCACGTCTTCGTTTTCCTCCTCTCGTCGCGTCCGACTCTCTCGCGGCGCTCGCTCGATCTCGCGGGCAAAGTTCAGGCGAAAGGTCGAGAGACGCAATGGAGGGGAGAGATCAGCTGGTGTGACGATCCTCCGCCGCCTTCGTCTCCTTCTTCTCCATCTCGGTTCGCGGAATTTGCTCTGCTCTCGCTTACCTGCGCGCCGGTGCCTCTCGATTGTTAGCGCGCGCGGAGGGAATCTTGAGGCCGGTCTTTTCGACGAGGCGATATCTGAAATTTATGGACAATCGCAACGCGACTTTCCGCTCGTATTTATTATCGCATTGAGAAAGATAAATTAGAGATTATCTGAGAGAATTCGGAGCACTCGGTCGGTGGTTATCGGATGGATCGGAACCTCTTGCCGCGGTAGTTTCGTCATCGTGTCCGAGGAAATGTCGAAATCGTTCGACAGAACGGAAAGAAAGTTTAGTGCCGCGTTCGTTTTGATATAATATATACTCGTATATACATTATACTCTATAATTGTGGTTCTTAAAATTCACATAACTTTGTATTTCAAATTTCAAAACGTTTTTAACGGTGCATAGAAAGAAATTTCCCCCTGACCTGAAAATTGATCTGCTGGCTGCAGTGCCTCGCGCGTATTTACACTCGCGCACCCTTCGAAGAGTGAGCGTATTTATATTAAAAGTCGCACACGGGGCAAATGCATCGCGCGATGCAGTCATCGCATACCACTGCAGGCATTTTCAGAAATTCTCGCTATGCACCTATATAATATCATATGAGGCTAAACTTACTCACCAGGAAAGAAACTTTAATCACTATTATCTCATTATCCGTGAACTTTTGACTCGTATTTATGTAGTATTTTTTTTGGAGATTACATTTTTATCTATAACAAAGTCTTATATCGATGTAGGCCAAACGTTCATAAATAACGTGATAACAGTGGTTGAAGCTCCTTTCTTGGCGAGTAAGTTTAGACTCATATGGTACGTATATCATCGCACTATTTTTAATCGGCGTTTTGGTACCCTCACGATGCACCGGAGAAATACAGTTGGACGGTAGAAAATTATAAGTTTTATAGGAAGGCATTAAAATGAATTACCCTGTAATTTTTTCCGGGGCTTGGAGAATTAGGGGTTTGTCGTAACGTGCGATTATCTCGTTACTCGTGAACTTTTGACCCACGTTGGTCTTGAACTTTTTCGTATATAGAAATATCTTGTAAACTGTATTCTACGAAGTTTTACTAAAGATTCACAGGGAGCATGATTGTAGCACGGGGTCCAGGGAATTCTGGAAAACCGAGAATTATCAGGGAATTTTGTGGGTCAGGGAAAAGTCAGGAAAGATAAAGAATTTTCTAGAATTTCTCAAAAATACTTAAATCTCATAAAAATAGCTTGACTGCTAGTTATTAAAGTATGAAAAATCCATGAAATAATAATATGATTCGATAAAATTAAATTATTTTAATGTTTATCTCTCAGTTTTCATAACTCGTTCCATGAATATTAGTTAATTTGTTCACATTCGACGAAAAATAAATCCTATATCCGTAGCAGTCAAAGAAAGGCTATTTCAGACTGGAAAACCTGGAAAAAAAAAGTCAGGGAATTTCTTTTTCGCATATTGCTAGGTGAATAGCGTTTTCAAAAACAGATTTATTAGCGACTGAAATGCATTTTATAACGAATGATATTTTTCATTCGAACATTTTTTAAGCGGGATCAACGTTATGCGAAGGCTTTCAAGTCTTTCCACATGAGCCTCTCTAATCTGAACGAAGAGAAGCACAGTGCGTGAGTCGTGCTCGAAGTTTATATCAAACCCACGTGTCGCAACGTGCGATGAACAGACCTGGTCGCTCATCGCCAATGAGATTGCGTGTACCGTTGCTCCAAGCATTCACGAAATCCTCTAATCATTCACGTACTTTTCACTCGCTTGATGCAAACATAATCAAAGAACGTTTATTCTTACGCAGAGAAAAAGAAGTCATTGAATCGAGTCACCGTTTCTTTCAATATAATAGAAATGTGAAGTCAACTTCCTGCGCCCCAACTCACCCCATTTTATCCTATCTAGAAAATCTCGAGTCGAAATTTTAAGCCTACTATTTTAGGTTTATCGTAGGTCGATTTTTCACTATATCGAAACCCTATGTGTGTTACGAGTAAAATGGTTCATTACGGAACATGTCACTAAATTTTAGTACCAAAGAAAAGCTTATAGGCTGAGCAGGCCAATAGTAGGCCGAATGGAGTATCAAAAGCATCAAAGTAGGGATGACATTTCGACTCAGGTTAACTCGATTAATTTGATAGAACGTCTCTACAGTGTAGTGTGTACTGTGAAATATCTGGAGTTGGCAACTCGCTTGTATTCTAGAATACATAGAGACCAGGTGCCAATTCCTCTGCTGCCCTACATTCTCAACGCCCCTACTACGCAAAACTCGGTACAATACCTTGCATGACCGCGTAGCAAGCATCGATTTTCTTTCCGCGGACCGCATTTATCATGAACGCTTAAATAGGTCGAACCTCGCACGCGCGCGCACGTGGTCGTATATGGGAGAGAGCCCTATAATAGAATTCTTAGGTAGATCGTCGTATATACATACGTCGCGTGTCGCTGGTTATATCGCGAGCGGTTGTTGTTAAGTCGATATATCGGGTTATTCTTCGCGAGCTATCATGCGTGCGTGCATCATTGGCTCGAGAGATTGGGCCAAAGTACACATACTCGAGTAGAGAATTACACTGGGAAAAGGAATTGTCTGATGTAATTAAATTTTTTAAATCGCAATTTCTTGGATGGCCAACTACATATACAACAAATATGTGCTTAAAGTAAATTAAATTTAGTTCAAGTATACCCAGGCGGAAAAGTTCTATATATTTTGCATATAATTCATATGTGGTTTTGGTCATACGTGGATTATATATGATTTCTATGTTAACCATATAAGTATTTGTTAATGTTTGTGTAATCCATATGCATATACATATCCATATACATGTTGTCCTTATATGCTTAATATAGTAAGCATATATGACCAAAACCATATATGTATTATATATAAAATATATAGAACTTTTCCGCCTGGGTATTTAGATACTTAGCTGCTTCAACTAAATATTTGTTCAAATAACTGTATACTTAATTGGTCGTCAGTAACCTCAAAATTTAGATTTAGGTAGACCAATTTATCGTTGCGATAACTATAATACAATTTTAGTAAAAATTACAGCAACGCTTGTAACTTTTACAAGTTTCATTACAATTTTTACTGAAATTGTAGTTATCGTAATGATAAATTGGCCTTGTCCCAAAATGTATCACAAACTTTGTAAATACTACGATTTATTTTCTTCCATGTGCGGTTTAGGGATTTAGATAAGCCCTACAGCGCGAATATATCCAGGCCATTGATACATTTCTACATAATAATGACTCGATAGATTCGATTGAATTTCGCTGCAAGTATTTCGAACGACTGATCTCGCGCATACGATCTACGATAAATGTAGTTCGCTGTATTTTTTATCCATGATCTCAAAACTTCCTTCGCGTCGATACGCTTCGACGTACATATTGGGTAATTATTTTTTCCCCACTCCACTGGACGATTGCACAACACTGGTCGCTCCTATGACGAGTTGCAGTGGTTTTATTTAAAATTCAACCACGTTGATATATGTATGTACGTACTACGAACGAGTGACCTCGTACTTTACGCGTAACGACGAGCAGAACCGATGGTCTTTCTTTTTTTTTCCTTTCCGCGAGGTTACGACGTTCCCTGTCGCAGCGCGTGTTAATTGTTCCTTCCTCGCTTCACTGGACTGCGGTTACTTAATCGTTATGCTCACGAATCGTGATACTTTACGAGGGAATTTGCAGTCGCGTTTACAGTTAATAATACGTTACAGGAAATTAAAGTTGCGCGTGCGGTATTGATCGTTCACCGCGACAGTGACAGGACTCGAAATTAGCACATTTTTGGGAGTTTAAGAGTTTTGAGTTGTTATGATTTTGTGAAAATATAATCCGAAAAAATTTGATTCATATAATTTTTTTCAGTGGAGTAAAACTGCTGTAGAATAGCTTCAATCAGATTAATTTGACATGTATTATTAACTCAGAGAGACTCAAATTGCCATTTTCTATTTATGTTATTATTACAGCGAGTGAGCTGTACGAAAATGACATGACGATTTACGAAATAACGGCTGCTATTACTAATATTATTGAAGAAAGAACAAAGAAAAATGAATTAGCTTCGAATAAATTTATGTTTTGGATTTTTCTCGTGCAAGAAATAACCATAAGAATACGATAACGAGAAATGGTGATGGGCTGCTATTATTTAATATCACCAAAGAGCTAAAATTAAAGGAAAATGAATTAGCCTCGAATGAATTTATATTTTTCATTTTCTTCCATGTAAGAAATCTTCGTAAAAATATGATAACGAGATAAACTACGAAGATCACAGCGTTAGG
Source organism: Xiphydria camelus (assembly GCA_963678675.1). Taxonomy (NCBI): domain Eukaryota; kingdom Metazoa; phylum Arthropoda; class Insecta; order Hymenoptera; family Xiphydriidae; genus Xiphydria; species Xiphydria camelus. The sequence continues at coordinate 36,438,379 of OY783193.1, forward strand.
CAATAATTGGTCACCGTGTCCCCCGTATATGCTACACACAACTCGCCCCGCATAATATGCTCCCCTTCCCGTTCCCCCGAAACCGCTCGCGCTCCGTAATCTCCGTTTCTCGGCTTGCACACCTTGTCGCGCCGCGCAAGTGGGTCACATACGTGACGAAACACAAATTGGGCGTTTAGAAGCCTCTCCACCTCCCCCTCCCCCTCCGAGAATGAGAGTTCCGACGCCAGTGTGCCAGCAGTGCGTCTCGCATCGTGAAGCGCAAAAGGCGTATGTACGCACGTGCGTTCGACACCAACGTAGGTACGCGTGCATACGAGAACGAAAACGCGCAATAAGCGAGTCGGTATACGGCTGGCCCCCGAATAACGCGGTTAGGGAGTTCTACAGGGGGTCAACATTCTCGGGCGGAAAAGTTCTGTATGCACGGAGAGAAGAATATTTAATCACTGTCATAATAGATAATAGATTTGACATTTTGGGGAAGGTATTGCGTCCATTTCTTTACTGTATGACAACAATTGAGATACGTTTAGTGAAGTTTACTAGATGTACGTCATCAGATGCACTGAGAAAAAGATTTGCTTTACCAACTAACTCTTGTTTGACTTAGCAAAATAATGTGGATGAACACGAGACAACCAAACATTTGTTGCTACAACAAAATAGTTTCGTTAAAGGTTCTTTGATACATTAGCAAAGAATTCTGATACGACATTAAAATCGTTTTTTTTTGTCTGTTAAAAATCATTTTGTTATTCCATTAAAATACATAAGTAAACACGACGTTTCGTTTTGTTAAAATAACAAAATTACACGTGATTTTTAACCAAATTGAGTTAATAAAATTACTTTCTTCTGGCAAGAAAATAATTTCGAACTTTTATTTTGTTATCAGAGCAAACATTTGAATTAATGAACGAAAGACTTTGTTGCGCTATCACAATGACTGGTCAAAATTACTTTTATCACATAACAAAACATATTAGCTATGGTTATTTTGTATTCAGAATCAAGAATTTCTATAGATTAACACAATCTTTTGGTGGAATCAACAAACTATACTCAACAAAATAATTTTTTTGTCATGGCTGTATAGTGTGGTTTGTATATAATCCATATATGGATTTGGTCCTATATGATATGATTTCTATGTAAGTCATATATGGACTATATATGTATATTTGAATCTTTTGAATTTTTGTATAACCGATGTAGTCCATAAATGGTCTGTATGGAAATCATATACGAGCTGTTCACGCCTAGACTCCGAGAATGTGCGAAGCTCATTTCAAATTTGCTGCATACACAAACCAATTACCAGCTCGGTTAGCTTTCTCTGTTGTCATTGCGGCCATCTATTAATTAAGGACCAAATTGCATAGATCAATATTGATTCGCGTATGCGGAAAACTCGAAAAAGGCTCTACCTACTCTCGGAGCCTGGGCGTGAACACCCCGTATAACCCATATAGGAGAGCAAATCCATGTATATAGATCATATATAATCCATATAGAACTTTTACGCCTGAATTGCATCGACTCGCACGGCTCTCCGCTTCTCACCGATTCCACGCACACGATCGAGTGTCGCAACCGACCGCGAGCTGTACGATCGTCTTTATACCCCAGCCGAATGCTCCGACCTCATCGACGAAGAAACGAGTCGATATCGAAGACTCGGGGTATATCGATTTTGAAATCGCGCCGGTAATGACGGGATAATGACTAAGTGATTTCTGCGCTCTTCGCTCCCGATTTCAAAACAGGTGCCCCCGCAGAGATCCGGTAGATGTTTCTTTCGCCGAGAGGGGGGTTGAGTCGTGCGAGTTATTCTTTATTTTGTATTCCGTGTACACTCAAGTACGTTTGCTTTGGTTCCTTTGATACTATTAAGCGGCAGCGATCGTTATCTGTCGGTACATTAGGCTCTCGCTTACTTTGTGTGTGAGAGATTGACTGATAAGAGTCAAGTTTAAAGTATGTACATAAATATACATTTGAACGCGTCGGTAGTAAAGGTAAAATGTACTGGAAAAAGAAATGAGTTCTATGCATACGGCTTATGTATTTTCTTCTGTGTATAGGATTAGAGTTTTTGATTAACAATTTTCGATTATATTCATGAGTATTTAATCGCATCGCGTTGAAGATGATGGATTTCTTTTCAATATTGCTCGAGACACTGAACTCAAGATGTAACAGCGGATAGGTAATTAATTAATCGAATCCTGGAGACGTAATTAATATTGATAGGCACACAGACAGAGTCACGCGAAGAAAAGAGTACTAGCAGTAGTAGTTAGTTCATTGTATGGCTCCTTACAGAACTTCTTACAACATTGGTATAGGTAGAAAAAATACAAAAACTTTCTTTCCGCGAAGAAAAGAGTACAATTTAATACTACATATTTACTAAAATGTATACACTTGGAAAAAAATTTTGGTTCATCGAAATAAACGTTTTCTTCAATGGACCTACACTGTAAAAATGGAAGTGTGTTATATTTACACACTTTACGTGTTTAAAAGCTCGTCACCATTTTTAAACGTTTCCAGGCGTGTTAATTTATCAGAAAAACACTTTAAACGTATAATTGAAATTCTGCGTCTAAATCAACTCGTTTAAAGTGTTTTTTCTGATGAATCAACACACCTGGAAACATTTAAAAATGGCGACAGATTTTACACACGTAAAGTGTGTTAATGTAACACGCATTTCCATTTACAGTGTAAGAGTACATTTATTCGATTGGAATAAATATGGATTAGACGTATAAAAATATTATTGATTTAATTGAATATTATTTGGTCCAAGTCGGCATTCATTGAATCGAATAAATGTGCTTTTAGGACACGTTTATTTCGATGAAGTACATTTTTTTCTCACTGTAATAATCGATCGTATGTTACCGGATTTTTGTTCGTTTCCGTAGTTGTCATACACATTATTTTTATAGTTATTGAACAGCAATGATCAGATTATAAAACAACGTGTCACTCGATTACTGTGATATTTAGTAAATTATACTACAATATATTTCAATTGTGCATTTTTCCAGAAATTCTAAACGTATTGCCACCAGAGAGAGAGTGAGAATTTTATGCATCTTAAACTGGATCTAATTAATCATTTCTCTGTAACTTTGAAACTGTTTTATTTAATAACGCTATACTCTTACAAATTACGCGTCTCTCTCCTCTTTCTCCCTTCCTTTCTCTTTTCTTCTCTCTTTCTTTCCTCTTTCTTTTTTTTCTTTTCTCTTTCTTCTCTCCCTCCCTCTCTCTTCACGAATTTAGTCATTTATGCGTATTACAATTCATCACTCCAGATGGAGCAATGTCGCGATAAGCCAACCGGAAATAAGAGGCGAACCCCGAGCTTAATAAATAAACATCGGTCCTCGCGTGAAAACCAGGCCGTCTAAAAGCGACGACCGTGGTTCGTCGCCGCGTGCGATTCGGTATTCACTCGCGTTCCTTTCGACGCTCGAGGAATATGGATTGCAGAGTTCCGCGACGCTTCGAGGCGGCCCAGAGGCGATATCGCGCCTACAGAGCGGATCAACGGTACGGTCGAGAATTTCGTTTCATTTGGACTCGTCTTTCTGATCGCGTAAAGCTGCGCTTCCGCGGGGGGCCGAGCCTTCTCGTTCTCAGCTACTGAGCAGAATAAAGGGTCAGCGCGACTCGCGCGATGACCACATGAACCCAAGGCCAACGCGCACCGGAACGACGCCCGGTAAACAACGACATTATTTCCAGAAACTGCGTCAGCGAAACTGCGCTTCTTTTATAACTCGGAACTTTTCTGGATACCATTAAACGTCTAGAGCTATTCGGTGATACGCTGCGAGGTAAACTAAGAAAGACCCGGAGAAAAGTTTACTCGAATACGAACCTAGTAGAGACATTTATTCGCGATGAATAAAGAATTTATTTACAAAAAGCAAACAGAAATTTGAAGTAAATAAATGCTCCGTGATGTACATAAACATTCATTTTATTCAAATAGATCTTTGTTCGATATGAGAAAAATTTCTATTCGTGACTAATAAACTCTTCAGTATAGGTTCGTATTCAAATAAACTTTTCTCTGAATGTGTACTTAGATTTTTATATTTTGTAAGAAATTACCTACACATGGGAAACAAAATTATTCCCACGAAAAATATACCTTCCCCCGATACGAATTTCTCTAAAATATGTGCAATTCCTCTATAACTATTTGACGATAAAATGAAGTGAAATACGGGATCGATCGGAGAGGCTCATCTTCAACCACGATTATCTCCTTACCTGTCGCCTTCGGGTCAAAAGTGATTAATACTTTTTTGAAGATGACACTTTGGTCTACAAAAAAGTTCTATACCAAATTATCGAAAAATGCACGGATCACGAGATAACTGGCAGAAAAGTGAGGATTGTTGTCCTGACGTGACAACTCGCCATGTATACGTTATTCCGAGTCACACGTACGCGTATGTAGAGCAACGGACAGAGCACCGTGGAATCATCGCCGAAGGCGACGCCCTCGTCGAGGACGTCGCTGCTACACCGCTACCGGAGACACTGCGGGCTATGCACTTCGCATACGTAATTTCGAAGCCCACTAATCGTCATGCACGGCCGAACCGCGATGCGCGTGGGCCCTCGCTGTGCACGAAACGTTCGTCTAATGGGCTACGTTGCCACGGCTATTACTAGGGACCATTAGGGATTGGCTCATGGGACTGGCGTCTAGCTCGGAGAGAGAGAGAGAGAGAGAGAGAGAGAGAGAGAGAGAGAGAGAGAGAGAGTCTCCCGTGCGTATTTAGTTTCTAATCCACATCTCTCGCGTCCGCGTCTCGACAGCCGATGTGGAAATGGGCGTGTCCGCTTCGGTGGCGCGCGGAAAGAGAGTTGTCAGCCAGCTGGGCTGTCGCGGTATTGCGCAATATTAAAATTGCAGTGGCAACCATTACATTACCGTCGTCGAAGCCGCAATGTCAAGTCATTATCGACGCGGTGGGCGCTATCGACGAGCGAGCAATAATTATCGCACTTCTAATGTAGAGCAGTAAGTTATTCTCGTGGCAATTTAAATATTATCTCTTTTGCGATAAAATTTCTACGAATTTTAATTATCAACATTTAAACGGTACCTGATTGTCAAGTTGGCGATATTTTTTTTGCACTCTCATTTTTAACGCAATTAACCGGCCGAAGTTTTAACACACTTCGATAGGTACCAACATTTTTGTGCGAATTAGTGAAATCAAAACATTTGTATTTCATATATTCCTAACTTACGTAACTATGAAATGAAATGTAGCATTTATTATTAGTATGACCATATCCTATTTTATGTAATATTTCAATTCCCAAGTGGAAAAGTTTTATATATTTTGTATATGATCCATATGTGTATTTGGTTATATATAGATTATATATAAATATGTATGATTTCTGTATTAACGATATATTTCTTACGATGAAATCACGTTTGAACATTTTTTAAAGACTTTATAAAGCTTTTATCGAAATTAACGAATTCTTCTAAATATTTATATCCTTGTAAAAATTAGTAGAATGGACACATTGTTTTCAAGGGGTTTTATAATGAAAAACTGAAAGATAATTGCGAGAAATTGCCGACTCTACCCCAGAAAGAAGTAAAGTGTTAATTAAGGTGATCATACTAATAATAAATGGTAAATTCAATTTCATATAAATTAGAACTGTATGAAATAGACATCTCTTAACGTCGTTTATTTCCACAAAAATATACACATTTTTTTGTACATCGAAATGTTATCTTCGAGGAAGTATCGTATCGACTCGGGGCTCTGGGGTTCACGGATAACGAGATAATCGCGACTAAAGTGGCCACATTGGGAGGTGTGACGTCGGTTGCTGTTGTTGTTTCCCGGCTCGGGTAGTTGCGACGTCATTTCACACATACGTTCCGGATCGAATTTCACGCCGCGTTAATCCGCTGCGTTGAATTTTACGCCGGGTTCGTCGCGCGGAGAATTAGCCGTGTACTTGGCAATTTGGCTTTTTGAACCGCGTATACAGTATAGGTATAGTTTCCGTCGCAGATAACGGTAGTAGAGTTAAGAGAGAGAGAGAGAGAGAGAAGAGACCGCGTCGGAATGAATTTCAAGCCTCGAGGAATTAGATATACGTTGGCTCTCGTTGTCACTCCGCACAATCGGAATACACCTGTTCGATCGTGGCTCCTTCATATGTGTAGAGCCATTGAAATGCACGTCGAGTCTCTTCGTCATAAGTCATAATCACGCCGTGCCTACATACTCCTCATCGGCTTTACGACCTGAATTAATAAGCCGAGCCGACGAGCGTTCGCGCCGGCTACTGTACCTGCAGCGCGTGCACGTGCATACGGATATATCTGTGCACTCGTGCCGTCGATAAAATAACAAGCGTTGTTGTCAGATGGACACGTCCGCTTCTCGATAGGGATTATCTCGTTTACTGTGGATTTTTCGAACATATCGATATGGGACTTATTTGTAGGTCAGGGTATGATCTTCAAAAAATGTTCTATGGGCTTTAGCTAAATATTGACGGGCGACGATATAATCGCGATTGAAGTGGGATGTGATTATTTTGATATTGACTAGCTTTGATTTTTATCGTAAAACAGGGCTGCTTTATTTCTATGGGAGTTGCTTCAGACTACAGGAAAAATATATGCGTTACAGAATCATTTGGCGATCATTGCCATAGGTAATGCGGATGATTTTTATCGTGAAATCGTAGAATCCACGATCTCAAATATTAGAATGCTCATAAACGCTTTTGTAACTCTGTTTCGTATGATTCAAAGCGACCAAATTTTATGGACGACGTATAATAATTGTTTACAAAACATCAATGTGTGAAGCTTATTTGTAGTCAATTGTTTCAATCGATCTCGTCACGAAAATTCATTTTCTTCATGTTTGAAAGCGTCGACTACTTGTGTCACCTCAATATAACTCCTACTGTTTCTCTCCGTACAAAACTCGCAGAGATACTTGATGAGAATTATAATACAATCGTCATTGTGGTATCATAACGCCACTTTATGGTTTCCTGCTGCAAACAATTCATAATGCCCAACCGCGGCAACGCTCGGGGCACGCCCCCGTAACATTTTCCACTTGTAAGATAACGTACCTACTCTCCGTAGGAACAAAATAGCCCCATTTTTCACGACGTACCCATATATATGTAGCGGTCGCGCGCTGATTCGTGCACGCACGGCGAAATTACATATTTTCGCCTTCCCCGAGGAGGCGCGCGCGCGCGTTAGCGAGCGTAGATTGGAATTAGCCGGTCGTTCTTTCGAGAAGGGAATCTAATTAGACGTTGATTAGGGTTTGTTAGGCGTTCCGTGAGGCTTCTGGAGGGACGGGCAAGGGGAGGGGTAATCTCTTCGGAGCTAGGAAGATTTTTTTAAACTAATTTAAACGATGTGCGACTCGTGATCTCGCTATGTATATATATGTACATATGACTGTAGTTAAAGCGTAAGTTCAATATCGATTATTTCCAAAGCAGTTGGAGATATCGAAAGAAAGTTTAAACAAACAATGTTTATCTGTGTCTTTACTACAAAAACCGTGCTCTTGATCTTTCACGTATCTCCACTGCGTTTCGAGATAATCGCCTTCAAAGTTCAACGGAAAACTGGGGCATTTATCTCACTTTTAACTGTACATGTAACTGCAATTCAAGCGCAAGTTCAGTATCGATTATCTCAAAGACAGTTAGAGATATCGAAAAAAAGTTTAAACAAAAAATGTTTATCTGTGTCTTTACTACAAAAACCGTGCTCTTGATTTTTTACGCATCTCCACTGCGTTTTGAGATAATCGCCTTCAAAGTTCAACGAAAAACTGGGGCGTTCATTTCACTTTTACCCTAGACGTGTACGCGTAACTACAGTTCTACGAAGATTTCTTAATCGCATTCGCGAATATTGTATATATTTTTCCAAGTCTGTATTCGTTTCCCACGCCGGAGTTTTCGCGGTCGAAGAGCTGAGCTGCAGGATGTATACGCTGCGGGTGCATGAGTAACGGCGGCTCTATTGTGCAATTCCGCGTTGCACGGCGACGAGGACGAGGTCACGATTATGTGCCGCGACGACAGTCGTCCGCTCGTCGCAATCCCGCCTCGGTCCCTGACGCGTTCGCCCCGCGCGGCTCGTTGTATTTCGTTTTCCGGGAAAATCGCGAGCGGCGACACTTGGGAAATCGCGTCGCGTGCGCGGTGGCTTTCCAAAAATTGTGACCGTGAAGACGAGTTGCGCAAAGCGGCCCGATCTCAGTCTGCCTTTGCTGAACTAGAAATACACGCAAGCGTGTCGATGAAAATAATGTCGAATTCAATGAAAATTTTCGTTCACATAGGCACGTACCTTTGTTTGATCGTATTTGTGTAATTTACGCAGACTCCGTAATTATATTGAGAAAAATAATTAGGTTAGAATGACAGAACGACTCTAGTTAAAGACGCTCAGTTATTGTAACTAAAGTACTGGTCAGTTGAATAAAATATTTAGTTATTCTAACCAATTGTTCAGTTACTTTAATCGAAAAGTGGTAAATCTCACCGAATCGTTTCGTAGTCGTTTCCAAGATTTTGATCAAATTGACCAAATTTCTTTCTCAGTACCTACAATATACTTGTTTTAAATAAATGCGGTAACTGAATATTTCTGAATATACGCAGTAATTGCGAATATTTACTTGATCCAATAAAATGTTTATTTCGCCATATTCAAACAAACCTTTATTAACCACTAATAAACCGTCTTCTCGGTACAGCAACGGAATAATCGTGGAGCACCGCCTATACAGAGCCGCGCGCGCTCGTGAAAACGAAGCGTCGGAAACGGCGGCGCAGAATCCCTGGAAAAGTGTGGGAACGATGACTTTCCGCGCGGGAGGCAACGGAGGCAATACAGGCCAGGGACGCGCGCGTCACGCGCAATCGAAGGCGACGAGGATGTGCGTCGTCGCTCGGAAGGAAACTTTTATGTCGCGCCGCATGGCGCGCTTCCCTCCTATGCGTCTGCCTTCCTCGTGCACCTAGTTTTTCTTTATTCGGTACTGCAGCCGGGGTGTTGTATACGCCGTGCCCGTGTCCTCGTATCTCGCCTTATCGGTCCCTGCCACGGACTGCCGCCGACACTCGCCGCTCTGGTGTACGTGCATGCTTACGTGTGCGCATCGTCGGAAGAGGGCGTTGCTCCGAAAACATCTTGGCACGCCGAGGAAGTCAGCGCGCGCAGGTGGACCCTCACGAATATTCTCTCGCGGCACCTCCATCGCGACAGCGCACGCGTGTGCTATACTCGCGCGTGTATCGAGGTGCGCGCGAGTCGAACGCGTGCGTCGCGTCACATATACACAGGAGCGTGCAATAATTTATGGGATGAGGACGTAAATTGCACGCTACTTTGAGCATCTATGCAGCGGTGCACACGTGTAGGTGGGTGTTTCGCAAACATCGCGTAAATTTATGGTGTTGCTCGTTATAGGATTACCCATGGGTGGGGATGTCTAAATTTGACCGGTGATGTTGAATTTGGTCAAAATACTCGCGAGTCGAAATTTTAGACTCGCTCTTTTAGGCTTGTGGTAGGTCGATTTTCTATTGTATTGAGATCCTGTTTCTCGAGCCTAAAATGGTCCATTACTGCACCGAGAAAAATAACTTGGTCAGTTTGACCAAAATCCTGGAGACGATGACCAAACCGTTTGATGAATTATGGATATTCCACCTGTTTTGTCGTATTGACCACTTTTTGGTGAGAATGACTGAACGTTTCGTTGGAATTACTAAATATTCGATTAGAATAACTTGATATTTGGTTCAATTGTCCGGTATTTTGGTTAGAATGACTAAACGCGTTTAACTAGATGCGTTTTGTCATTTTAACCTAATTATTTAAATACAGACACAGAAAATGATTTTTATAGTGCAAAATGAATTTTACGAGCAGCGACGTTGCATTGTACAAATAGGTCTGAATTCGACTTCCTTAAATGAGTGCACTTCCAGCGAATAAATGCAATTTGCCCTTTAACGCTATCGCTCGCAGTTCGGCGCGCATAGTCTACCTCTTCTCGTGCCTCGTGTGTCGCACATATTTGCCGCTTTTGAAAGCAAGGGCGTAGAAGGCTCTCGGACATTGTTGACTAAGGCGAAGCGAGGCGGCGATGGAGCGTGCCTTTGTTGTTAATTAAGCAAGAACTCCGAGGCGAGCTCGCGGAGGTTTCTAATTACCAAAGTCGAAGTTCGTGGCACGATCCGCGAGTCCAAGCAGCCGAGTAGTACAGGTTCGCCACTCGCGCTCCCTTATAGGCGCGGAAACTTTCGATCGGAACACGCGCGTGCGATTCGACGAGTGAAATCTCTCTTTCACTCTCCCGGTCGGGAGAACGTATTTCTTTCCCCGAAGCGCGCTGCAAGTCGGCGGAAAAAAAATGGATTGATCCGACCGTTAGAGGATAGAAGTGGCGCGGGGAAAATGTTTAATTGCCCCTGAAAGAAGTGCTGGAAAATTTTCTCTTGCGCGATTCGAGCCGATCGATGTACAGTCCGACCTCCCACGGGGACCGCTTTACTGCTTACCCGTATTTACATTATTCCGTGTTTCTGAACCATGATTACCGTACGTTAAAGAATCGAATTACACGAATCTCAGTGCAGTTTCTAATTTCTTGATTTTTCATTTTCTTCATTTTATAGCGAACCGAACGATAATTTTTCTATACCAAGTTACCTCAACTGAATGGTAGTTACTGTAATTACATATTTGTTGAGATAACTGTTTATCCAGTTGGCCGCCCGAAAGATTGTAGTTTGGAAATTTTAGTTTACTTCTCCAAGTAATATTAGATATACGTAGTGATAATGATAAAATGCAACCATTTCAATTTTTTTAATAGAAAAAATCATTCGCTTAATTAACTTTATTTTTATGAAGTTAAGTAGATGAACTTCACCATTCGAAAGTCAAAAAGTGGTGTGGCATGCAGTTGGGATTAGATGGGTGCACATAAGACCATATGGCAATTGCCATTTAGCGCGTGATATCACGTGTTGAAATCCCCGTACCCACGCGGCTCGCTGCGGGGCCTTACTTTTTTTTTTAATCAGCATCGCGATCATTTGAATTTCATTAGGGACGGAAGAATCGGGAACTCCGCGGTACCGTTGCCTCGACGGTATTTTAATTGAGGCGTACTTATCGCCGTGCTCCAGAAGTAAAAAAGGAACGCGAAACGGCTCGCAGTTCGCACGCTAATTCTCTTTTTTTCTGTGGGTCCGACAATCGTAGCTTGTTGGCTGCCTCTTCTCGCTGTTTTTCTTCGTTTCTCTCTTTTTTTTCTTTTATAAGTAAATTCTCTCCATTCTATTTGATACGACTGACTCAGAATTGAAATGGGTCGAGTTCCGCGTTTTATATGCTATCGCTATAGACGCTATAATCACCTTCGTTTACCAAAATTATCGTTCAGTTCGCTGTAAAATGAAGAAAATAAAAAATCAAGAAATTAGAAACTTGCTATAAGACTCGTGTAATTTTGTTCTTGCATTTTTTAATTAAATGATCCTGCCGGAAGTGTAATTGTACTTATAGGAGCGATTCATTTTTTTTTCCTTCAAGTTTAGCAATATATTTTATTACGAATAAAAGTAATATACGGGTGCTTCTTGCGATGATAGTACTTTTAAGAATACCAGCTTGTGGCGCGAGAAATTTAAGCCTGGATACTATTACAAAAAGAAATAATAAATCGTTCTACCAGAAACTATATATTTTTCTTGTTTTTTCTTAACAATTTTTGTATTTTACGTACAAAAGCAAATATATTAATCCTTATATTTAAGGGACAATATTATGAGTAGTGGAATAATACTTCCGAGCAATAATCTATTTTTCGTAACACCTTATATGATCTTAAAAAATCAAAATGTATATGAATCTTATATTTCTTTTATTCCCTGCTTTTTATTCTCTTCGTAATATCGAAAGCCTTTATTTCATACATATAAACCATTATCGTTAATTCAATTGCCACGAACTGAGGTAATTTGCATTTCGATTGCGAAGAATCTGCATCAAATTTTCTTGAAGGATGAACAACTCGTTTCGCCCTGCGAGTACAAGCAATATATGTATGTGTAATCCACTTTAGTCCTGAGACACTCGTACAGTATAAGTACAGGTCCAACCATATCGGTAAAAGCTCCTTTAAAATGCACTGCAACGATGCAATGCACTCTCTGAAAGACATTCGTCGCGAGTCCATATTCTTCCGCGCACGTCGTAAAAGAAGTAGCGATACACAGAGCAGTTGCATGTTTTCTGATAATACACCGCGAAAGTGCCGGGTGCATCGAGTTGGATTCGTGGTGTATTCTCCGAGAGTGCACTATGCACGGGCACGTAGCAGTCAAATCGAATTTGCTGCGCGATACGTTTGGTGCTCTCAAGGAGATGTAATTCTTGGGTCAAAGTAACAAAAATTCTTCCTCTCCCTCTCTCTGTCCATTTTTTCCTTTCATCGAATTTATCTTCGACTGTACGGAATGCGTCGAAGCTCATAATGCACAATCCGTGTCGAAGATCAACGTAGACGAAGTGTCGGGCGATCCTCGCGCGTCCTGTGGTTCGTTATCGGGCTTATCATATTGCTTGGCTTTTAAGCCTGTGGTTTTGTTGAGAAAATGTTTGATCCGTCGTACTTACCTCCCGTTAAAAATGACGCATTTTCAACTCAGATATCTATTACTCACATAATGATATTTGTCACTTATAGGATAAGGATACTCATGCATAGAATAGATTAGTTAGCTGACGATTTTAAGTGATTTGAATTTTTCCATAAAATCGTCATATCGTGATGCGTTTATTCTATAAAAGCGTCATGAAAAATACATATCAGGAGTCATCGAACACTTACTGATACCACAGCGCGATGCATGGATATTCAATTTCAATTATCTCCCTTCCCGCGAACTTTTCGGCTATATTACTATAGAACTTTTTTGTAGATCTGGACATCACCTTCAAAAAAGCTCTATATCATTTTCGACCCAAAGCCTTCAGGTAAAGAGATAATCGAATTTATACGTCAATGCAAACGATACTGCCACGCCTCCTTCCTTTCTCTCCCAAATATTTAGCAACCGTCGTTAAATTAATACAAAAAACGATAAAACAAGCTCAATAGGGGCTCCAGTCGTACTGAATCCGCAACGAGCTCCAACATCCAAACCAGATCTCCCTGCTTTACGACGAGTGATGCGGTGTAGGGAAAGTGTGCAGCAGTCGAGCCAGCTTCTATCGCTCGCGTGCTGCACTCTGCGAGTAGACGTCCGAACGAGTAATAATCATTTACGAGGCGTATTCCCGGCGACGCGGCTATAATCCGCGCGAGTCCAGTTTGGTAATATGCAAATGACGCGTCGGGGGAACAATGGTGCTCATTGTCGCACCGACGAATCGGGAGTCGCGGCGCGGTCGCGTTTCACACATTGCGAAACGAGACGCGTCCCGCCGAAAGACAATCGCGCGCGAGCGCGGTGGGAGTGTCGCGCTGCAGGCTGCCACGTGCGTGTGCGTGTGCAAATCGCGTATACGCGGAACGACGATGCGTACGGGCGATAGACGCACTTTTTTCCTCGCTTCTGCGTGATTATGCGAGCCGTTTAGATACGTATACCCCCACGCGTGTGCGCACGGGCGCGCGGTGCACACTTCTTCCCGAGGAAGGGGCGCGCTGTACGCGCCGTTTCGAGGAACTCTGCTCGTTGCGTGACCGCGCGCGGTGCGTCAGTGACGACGGGCCGTTGGTAATCTGACATAACCTGACCCAACCTAACTCGCACGTGCAGGCGTATACGCTATTATCTGTATCTCCGCTTCCGGATGTTGCTATGCAGGATACAGTTTGCAAAAGAGCGTCGATGTAATGTATTCTCGTCCTACGCATCGTTCGAACAGACGGCTGCACGTTTTTCTTCGCGCTCCTTTGAAATCCGCAGAACGTGGCGACGTATCCGGGTGGTTAGTGTCGATTCTTTTTATGTAGGCTCTAAACAAATTTGTATTAGATTTAATATCGCGTTAATGATGTCATCAGATCGTATCCGTCGAAAAGTGCCTTTATGAAGCCAAAAGGACGTGTTTAACAATTTTTTTTATTCGTCCAAACTTATCTAAATATGAATAAATAAAATGGAACAGAGAATTTGAGACTTAAAAGTAAAACAACGCGTGAGATATCGATACGACCTTTTGACATTAAGTTTCTTAAAACTCACGAAAATTAATGCCGTGTAAGGGCGTATTGGTCATATCCCGGTGTGCTTTTCTTTCTTTAGTTTTTCAATTTTATATTTTCCCAGTCTTGAACCTTTTTTGCGTAATTCTATCAGCTGCTAAAACAATTTCGTCACAAGCCGTTTTAGCTTTTGTAATGCCAAAAGGGCGTAAAGTGGCATGTACGATCTTTTGACATTAGTGACGCGATGTAATTGTATATAAAGCCTTTATTTAATACGCGATTATGTAAATTAATTTATTCCATTACGAAATTTATAAGAAAAATTTCCTTAGGAAATATATTAATTTGCATAATCACGTATTGGAAAAAAGCTTTATATAAAAGTACGTTAAAAATGCAAATTTTGTTTACAGCAGTTTATCGTTCGAGGCTCCGAGTCAAAGACAAAATAGCTGATCATACAGATCCGATAAATCTTATATTCGTTGCCGTTATCGCCTCGAATATATGAGCTATAAACACGATTTTCTGAACTTTTTTACATGCCTATTTTTTGAACAAATAAAATTATATACTCACAATCAGCGGCTTAGCAAGCTTCGAACGAGAGATTAAACGGTCACAGTCAGACCTCGCGGTGAATTGTCACGTAGTCGAGCGAACGAGTAAATGTTTAGTTTAAAACGGATTTATGTACTTTGCGGTCGCGCGGGTCACGGCCGTTCATTTGCAAATAACGCGACGCGGCGCGACGAGACTCATCGACGTTACGTATCGCGAGGATATCCGTCGCGGCGTCCGTCCTTCTAGCGTCGCGATGAGACGCAGATATGCACAGAGGGAAAAAATTAGTTAGATCTGCTAAAAATTATTTGTGGGGTGGCAAGTAATTTTTTATTTACATCAATTAAATTTGTTTATACATCAATTTGATATCTCTTCCTTACTGCCATGTGTAATAGCATTGATTATAGGGAAGAAATGTTTAATTAATGTGATTATATTGTATACCGAGAAAATAGTTTATTGGTACCTAGTCATTAAAAATTTGTTTGACTGTGGCGAAATAAACATTTTATTGGGCCAAATAAATATTCGTTAACTATCGCACTATTCATTTGACGCAATTAAATCCTTTAGAGCAACCGTTTGAATAAAATGAACATTTTAATAATTTGCATAAATTTTCTTGTTCTAACGAAATATTTATTTCGCCGTATTTGAAATTATATTTATTAATTACTAATGCACCATTTCGATGTTAGTTATAATAACTTATAAGAACTTATAATAATTCCAGCTTGAGCATCGTTAACAGTACGCGAATTATTTACACGAATACACTCGCGTCACGTGTTGATGCGCTTCGATTTATTTATCCAGTTTCCGGTTGCATCGGTGCCTCATAACTTCGTCGTGAATCGAACGGCGCAAAGATCGGTTCGTGGAAACGGCTTGGCGTTCGCGCGAGCACACACACGCTCTGATTTAATAATTTGGTGACAACGCCGCCGAGAGCGCCCGGAAGTGCCCTCGTTGCCGGGATAATTTAGTGGCGCGCCGCTCGAGCGGTTAATTTGTGATGCAGATTTCCGCTGCGAGCTTTCTTCCAGATTTCTACGGTGCGTCCGCTTTCGATTTCGTTTCGCTGTATTCGCGCTCTACGCCGCGGATTCGAATTTTTTCCCTTCGAAGCCTATTTCTTGCAATGGGACGAAAGCGTCCGCCGCTTCGAGGGTGATTATCTCCTTAACTGTGAGGTTTTTGGGTGCACTTGTATAGAACTTCTTTGTAGATCGAAGCGTGATCTTTAAAAATGTATTCTTCCAATTTTCACGGGAAGCGCTCGGGTAACGAGATATTGAACGCGACTGATACGCACTCGAAAACCTTGCTCTATAACTTTACTTTGTTTTATATACTTTTATACAAAGCCTTTTTCCAATACGTGACTGAAAATTAATATACTCCGCATTTATGTGTGAAAACTAAAACATTTTCTTATAAAATTTCCCTCATAAATTTCATCATCAGGTATTGGATAAAAGCTTTATATACAATTATATTAAATTTAATATAACTTTTTTTATATCGTATGAAAAAAATATTTGTAGTTTTCTTTCGTGATATAACATCTAATAAAGTAGATTTATTGTCGAGAATACATCTACAGAAAGATCACTATATAAGTACGAGGACATATACCTAATATAATTATAGCACCCCTATACGGAGAGAAGAGAATATTAATCACTTTTATACTAGGTGAGAGATTTGACATTTTGGGGAAAGTATTGCGTTCATTGTTTTACTATAGGTATGATAATAGTTGATATACATCTAGTGAAATCACTAAACGTATGTCAATTTTTGTCACACAGTAAAGCAATTAACGCAATGCTTGCTCCAAAATGTCAAATTTATTATCTGGTATACAGTGATTAATACGTTCTTTTTTCCGTGTATTACGTATTTCAGTCAACCAATCGGACAGGTGCTGCGCTTCCACAGTAGAAAGACTGGAACAAGCTTCTCCGCACGTGCACTTGTCAATATCGGTAATTCGCGCAGTGCTGAGAAGTATCAGTTGCGTCACAGCTGCTCGTGGAACAGATGAAGCATCGCTCGTTCGCGGAACCAGTTGCGTGATTCCGCGAACGAGCCTGGCTTTAATGGTGCAATAATTCTGCCGTTCCGAGAGCGTCGGTTTTATTGTCGCGTTAATATGAAATCTCTATATTCAATTCCGCGCTCATTCCTCGGGGAGACAGACTGTCGGGTTTTCTATGCATCACTTACGAAGTGTCGACAATTTAGAAGCTTTTCGTTTCAACTCTTTGGAGCATCTCAATCTTAAGTCGATTTATTTTTATTTTCAATTTTGCGAGGCACTGCTTAATTGAATCTTGATTAGCACAGCTAATGAGCTCTGTCAGTGGCCAAATCAGAAATTAATTAATTATTATTTTCATTTCATCACCTTTTAATGTCCCTTTATAACTGTAGTTAAATTCACGCGATAGTCGCGAAGCTAAGTTCTTGTAATCCTTTAATAGAGGATTATTATTACGCGTAGATGTTTAAATTTCCAGCTTCCTGTACGTCGTATCGATTGTTTGTATTCGAATACAGCTTGCATCACTCCTATGTGTAAACTAAATACATAAGGGTTAAATATGTTTGCAGTTACTTGTACGCGATATGTCAAGTTAATTACGTCCATTCGAATATACGAATTCCGAGGACGATATGCAAACGTATGTAATTATGCAAATCGTAATATGCGAATATGTATTTAGTTTCAGCCTTCGTTTCTATTACAAACAAAAATATTGATCCGCCGCACTGACTATCCTTTACCTCGAATCGCCCCGAAAATACTTGGTTTAATTAATTTGTAACAACGTCATCATTAAGAGAGCGAGCATCGGCGGAAGTCCCCTTAAGGTATACGATTTTTTACCTGCATTTTTATACGCTTCCGGATGCGACGGCTGAGACACGCCCATGTATAAATTAAGTGAGAACATTTCAGACGTGAAACATTTGGACACACACAGATGGATTGATATCCATAAATTTTACTGCATTTACAGCGAAAGAAAAATGTAGTAAATTTGACTAAATCGGCGGTTACGGGTGGGGGAATCCAGATCTAGTTACTTGGACTAACAATTGACTCGAATGGACTACAGCCTCTTTCCTTCAAATAGCCGTTAATTGTTATAACCAAATTTATTAGTCGGAGCAACTAATTCTGCATTCCCCCACCTGTAAACGCAGATTTAATTGAATATACCATTTTTTTTCACAGTGTACAGTAAAAGAGGAATACATAAGAATTTTGAAATGTTCCTATTGCGATGCTGAATAACAATTTTACCTTAAGTATCAATAAATTGTAATGTAGACTATCACGATTTAATATTTAAAAAAATTACTGTACCGCACTGCAAAAACATCCGAAAACCCTCAAATGAACCTCTATTATTGTAAATATAGTAAAATTTACTGGTATCAGTCTTTCCGTGGATGCGTACGAAAATGTTTCATAAGAAAATACTCCCTTATTTTAAGCAATCATTAGTGCAGTCGCTGTTAATTGGTAGAAACTGTAGACTTCACATTTGGCCTTGAATTTTTCGTAATACTGGATACTTCGATGGCTTAAAATAACAACCAACGAGCAATTTCTATTACCGCAATACCTATTTATATGCAAATAGGTAAATTATAGGAGGTTTCTCGGTCAGTAATTAGAGTTCGCAGGAAATTAGAAGTAGCGCGTGCGTGATGACATAGCACTTCCGGTATCGTGCTTTTGGAAGGCCGATCATATTTTAGCGTGAAATTCCGGAAGTGACGCCATCGGCGCGGAACCTTCCAGAAACATGATATCGAAAGCATGATACGATGTTATCGAACATACGTCAAATAAAAATTTCACGCCAATTTTGGTGATACGGTTTGCCCGAAACTCTCATAGCTTACTTATTTACTTACAGACTGAGGAAATGACTGTTTCATTAAAAATTATTAATTATCTTCTACCTAAAAATAGTATTTCATTAATTCCAATGATATTTGTTTCATCGAAATAGGTTCTCATAAAAATTATAAATAGTTTTATTCAAATTAATATTGAATAAGTAAACGACACGCATGGACACGTAATTAGTTTTATCCATTTCGATAATGATTTCACTACCTATAGGTATGGGATAAAAGTAGGATGAACGCCTTAGTTGAAAAAGACAAATTTAAAATCGATTATCTTGAGAACGATTGGAGATATCGAGAAAAAGTTTATATAAAAGATGTTCGTCTATTGTTTTACTACAAAAAAGTTATTTTGATTTTTCACATATCTCCACCGCGTTTCGAGATAATCGTCTTCAAATTTGAACTGAAATTGGGCCCATATAGATTTTTATTGGTAGGATATTTTTTTGAAAATTAAGCATCGTCCTACAAAAAATGATGGTATTACTGCCGCTTGACAAGTTTGAGAGTTAACGGGATAGGTAATCGCAATTCAAGCTGATTCGCGCACTTTGGCATTTTCCAATTTAAAGCGATCGAATCAGGTTTCGGAAGCAACGCAGCGGGGTTACAGCTCGTCGATCGCTTCGCGTCAGTCGCATTTCGCAATAACGGTTAAGCAATGGACGTAACAAACAGCGATAGGTTTCGCTCGGCTGGGTTTAAAGACCGGAGGTATAGAAATAGTGACGACGCGCCTTGACGGTCCGGCAATTTGTAATTCCCGCGTGCGTTTGCAATAACGATTAGTGACGCCCACAGTAATGAACAAAAGAAACGCCGACGTCTCGCGCGCGATTTTTCCTTTCTATTTTCAACAACGATAGACGCCGACTATAAAAAAGGAACGGATATACGAAAATCCTGAGGAAGGTACGGTTGTAAAAGCGACGATAAAGAAATAGGTATCTCTTACTTTTCATCAATTCTCTTTCTCGCTTTTGCTGTACACCGAAATAACACCCCCCCCCCCCCCCCCCTATGACGGAATTCTCTAACATCATTTCGACGTTTCTTCCTCTGAGGAATATTTTGATATAACATATATAGGTACACATCTAATAAATATTTCATGAAAGTTCTTCGCGCTCTCTTATTAAATCGTTGCTTTTCATACTCTGTTTCAGGTGAGTGCAATGACCATTTTCCATCGCATAGAAAGTGGCCTTTCATTACGCCGCTGTACAACGCGATGCATCGGCATTGCATGCAGATTTGGGTGAGCGATGTATCACTTACGCTGCGATACTTATTATTTTACGTCGCCTCGCATTTTCTTTTCATTATTAT
This sequence comes from Xiphydria camelus, assembly GCA_963678675.1. Classification (NCBI taxonomy): domain Eukaryota; kingdom Metazoa; phylum Arthropoda; class Insecta; order Hymenoptera; family Xiphydriidae; genus Xiphydria; species Xiphydria camelus. The sequence goes on from OY783193.1 coordinate 36,458,511, forward strand.
GGATAATATGTCAAATCCTTTATTCGTTTTTATATAAGTACATAAATTTATATTTGCCACAGTGATAAAGCTGTATTGGTTTTTTTTTTAATTAATTTGAAGGCAAGTTTAATTGATAAATTATAGTTTGCCCCGGTTTAATTGATTCAGCAGTTTTACGCAATTGGCAGATGAGAATATATTTTGATTTTATAAAATCGGATTAATTTATAAGACAATTTTCCACGAGAAAGATGATTAGTAATGTTAACCAAACTTTTGTTGATACGGGAACAACGAGTTATTCTCATTGAGACAACAAATGTTTAATTGTCACGGCCAAAGATTTTAAAAACATTACGTTGTCATAACCAAAAGTTATTTATCGTGACCAAAAGTTATGCCGTCCCAAAAAAAAGATTTCGTTGTTCCCACATCAACCAAAGTTCGCTTAACATTACTAATCATTTTTCCCAGTGTTGCAAAGGACAAACTCCTTACGATTTTACGCAAGAAGAAGGCACCGCGATAATCGATCTCAGCCGCATAAATCTCGAAGCATTTACGATCGAAACCCCTGGAAATTGATTTGACCCGACTCTAACTATAGTCAACTGTAACCAGTCCGCGTTAGAAACGGTCGGTCCGCGTCTGACGCTTTATATTGCGCAACAAATTGAAGAGAATGTATCGCGATTCACACCAATTGCAATCTCACGACTGCTGCTCATTCGTGCGGATATGCCTACTCAGAAATCGTTTTGTGGCCATCATTTAACGCTCATGTGTACTTCATTCAGTTCCGGTCTAAAGTGTGTTCCAGCCAAGTGTCTTCAAACGACGTTTTTTACTCGATTCGCGTTTTTCTTCATTTTTGCAAAGTTTATCGCTGGATAGTAAAGCGATTACCCATGCACGTTGCACTCCAGTTACGCGTTGCTGCACTCTCGTCGCATGCTGACGGTGAGATGCGAAAATTCGAGCTTCCACGAGTATTCGACCAATTCGAGTTTCTTGTTTTTTTATTTTTCATTTTCGGCCTTATTTGACATGGGAAACGACATTTTGAAGTACAGCTACGTCATCTATTACATGCGATCTATTACAAATGCTATCGTGAAATGCTGTATCCTTGAAACATTTCGTAACGTCGTATAGCTGATATAGTAGGTATTACTCAGGAGAATTTTTCCAGGTAGTACCTTGGTAAAAATGATTGTCGTCATCGAGCGGAAATAGCCGAAATAAACGACCGTAGCCAACCACTTCCCCTAAGCTGTATTATAAAACTTCGACAGGCTTAGAGGAAAGACGGTAGAAAAGCGTAGAGCCGGTGACGCACTAAGTACATATATGCTGTACTTTCTTATGGTGTAAATGTGGTTGAATCGCGTAATGCGGTCTGTTCCATGAGAAAATACATTTAGTGTGACATAGGCTTAGGAAATTTCTATACATTGTGAGGTTTTCCACAGAATGAATCAGTGAAAAATGATTGGCATAAACTTGATATTATACTTTATAAACTCATTTAACTCATAATTGCTGAACTGCTTTGACGAATTTAAAATGCTCTGTACAGTATATTTTCCACTGTTAAAAATGTTATCGTGACTCAGGTGAAAAAGATCAATCTGGAATATATATATTTTATACATAAGACATATATAAATTTGGGCTTCTTAAATTTGAAAAAATTAATTAATAGAGTTTTATGAAACTCTTAATTCTGTTGAAGTATTCCTTTGAACATTTTTTTTCCTAGTAATAAATAGTGAGACTATGAAATTAATTTTAATAAAACTCGCAAACACACCAGATACTCGACTAGCAACGACTCACTGAGTAACTGAATAATCACTGAATAACTCTATAGCGATCATTGGCATCAATGCATTCAGCAGTTCTATAGTGCAAACTATTAGGCACGCAATCGAAGCCGAATTCTCGGTTTATTTCCAGTTATTACGTCATACCGGTTTCGTTAACGTAAATAAAGCCAGGGTATTTGAGAATACATACGTAGACATGTATATATGACGGCATCAGTTGGTCTGCAGAGAGAGAGGAGAAGGTAATTTCTAGATACCTATTACATTCGCTTAGCCCAGATGCATGGTATCTAATACTCCGTATTTAGTTGGATTTCTACATACCTGTATACCGAGATAACATACCCTATATGTAATATGTATAGAGTGAGATTATAGATTGATCCTACCAATCTTCCATTTCATTACACGCGAAATTGCTCTGCTCGTTAGGTGTACACACACATACCTACGCCTTGTACAGGAAATGTCAGATGGAAATAACTCGTGGAAAGGATAATATAAATTGCTAAAGCAATGACTTGATCCATTTTCGGATAAGGATAAAGCTTCAATTATTTTTATTCTGCTCGGTAATTAAGGAACTAAAGCAGAAATAGATTTTATTTTTTCGTAATTCAATTAAAATGAAAAATTCTATCGGAACAGATTCATAATCATCCCAGATGGAAAAGATCTATATGGATTATGTGTATATTTAATATGTAGAATATATATAAATCTGGGATTATTTAATTTATATAAATAATCTATAATAATATATAAACCATGTGTGTGTGTGTGTGTGCGGATTATATATGGTTTATATGTAGCATTGTTTCGATTATTTTTAATTTTTGTAGAATCCATATATAATACATTTATATATGTCGAAATCATATATAAATTTAATAAGCCCAAATTTATATAGATGTTCTATATACGAGTACAAAATATATACATATATAATCCATATAAATCTTTTCCACCTGGGATATGGCGAGCTATATGCATAAAGAATATGTCCAGATACTTATATTCGAATGTGAGAACTCGTGGCGGAGACTGCATATAGATAGCGCATAATCAGCGATTAATCAGTGTAACGTGCAGCAGGCGCATTCCGCAAGACGAGCCAGTCGCCGCTGCTCTGATTGGTCAGCGACACTCGAGCTTCTTTCAATCTGAAAATGTCAGTCGAGTGATATCTCGAGTGTCGTTGAGATTCTGTAATCACTTAACTAATTTACTTGCGCGTCTAAAACGTGATTTTATGATCTCATCATTATATCCCACGCAGAAAATTTATTTATATATTTTCTACATAATCCATACCTATATAGTTTTGATCAAATATGGATTATATATAACTTTTATATTAACCATATAAGAACGATATATGGATTATACGAACATTCAAAAATCTGTATATAGCCAATATATGATTAATATAGAAATCATATATGATCTATATATGACCAAAACCACACATGGATTATATCTATAGAAAATATATAGAACTCTTCTCCGCCTGGGATCTTGCATAATTAAACTCGGACAGTCAGATTACCCAATTCTTTTTTTATTAATTAAACTGATTCGAACAACGACGATTCGAGTTAATTCTCTTTCTTCCTTTCAAACGCTATTATCTTACCATCTGTAAACATTCAGTCAAAATTAGTGAGATACTTTTTTGAAGATTACGTTTCGATCTACAAAACAGTTCTGTATCAATATCGGTCTAAATATAATAGATTACGAGATAATTGCGTCTGAAGCGGAGAAGAAAGTTTAAAGTTCTCGTCAGTCATTCTTGCAGAAGTTCACATTCCCACGCGATTCCACTTTTCTTTCATACGAGTCTCCCACATACGTACCTACATACGTATATATTTGGTCCGACGTCTCCATATGCCGCCGATTCACCGAACGATTTATACATTGCCCTGCCAGAATTTATGGAGTAAATCCTCCTTTCCCGTGTACACGACGGGCCGCATATGTACCCGGAACATTTTATGTGGGTACCCACTACCTACGCGACATGACGCGTACACTGCCTACCTATCCTGAGCGCGCAAGAGTCGCCGGGACGATAAGCGAACGGAACGAAATACGCGGCGACATAGAACGGACCGCATTGTCCCGTGCGCATTAAACTTCTCGGGTTATCTACGTCCTTCCGGTCCAGCGGAATCGCTAGCCTTCGCTCCCTTTTCAATTGCGCATGCACCTACTGCGTAAGCGTGAATCGGCTACCTGGGTGCATGAGTGTGCATTTTAATTCTTTTTTTAATTACATCGTTCAGAGAATATTAATTAACATTTCTTTACTGAGAAAAATAACTTGACAACTAAACCTTTTCCCTCGGAAAATAATGAGTTAATAGAGGTTCAAGTTTCTTTCCGAGCGATTAAGTTTAGCCTCATACGATACTTCTGAGGAATCGCATCGAACGTTTCCCAGTTGCACGAGCGAAAATGAAGTTAAAGTTGTTCAACGAATATTTCATTCCTTGATAAAGGTATTCCATAAATAGCATACTATTTCAAGACGACTCGTTAAAATAGCCTCGTAGCGATGGTCTCGAGTGGCCCTAACTCTCTTTCCAATTATACTGTTTTGTCATTACCCGGACTAAACATCGACAAATATCGTAGTCGGACTTCGAGGAACACCCAGTGGTATCTTCCGAAATATCGATCGTTTCTTAATGTCCTTCCAGCGTGTCCTTATATAAACGAAGAGGAACAGCGGGTATTTACATGACACGGCGTCCCCGCAGGCATCAGCGACGTTATTACAATGTTATTTATGTATTTACACGTCCAAACGTTCTCCCTTGGCCGCGCACACGCGGTACGGTGGCGTCCGCTTTATATGCGCGTGAAACTTAGTCAGCTCCATTTGCGTATACGCTAAAATGCGCAGAGACAAAACGCGCGACGGCAAATGCAGTTTGCAGCGCTTCGTACGTCGACGGTGACTCGCGCGCGGGGAGAGCTGAAAAAAGAACGGAGCTACCGTAATAATATCGCGTGGTACGGCGCGCAACGCGCGCGGTGTGTTAATTTATCGCCGTCGATAAACGGGCTCCTTCGTCGCTTTTGCGAAATGCCTCGCTCCCCTCCGCGAGTTCCGAAGGAACGGAGCTCACCCGCGATTAGACGCTGCAGCGCGCAATCATGCGCACGAACCCGCTTCGATCACGAAAGCCCGGGGGTCGGAGTGGTCTTGAGAAACGGAAACGTCCTAACGACGGGTTAAAGGTGGATAAACCGCGTTTAAAGGTCTGGTTATACATAGGGGTGCACGAGTTTTTTTCTTATTCTAAGGCGGTTCTCGGAATCGAGGCTTTTATCGGACAAATATGAGAGTTTGAGATTTTAGTTCTGAAAATATTATTCTGTGTATAACTGAGTTTGAAATTTTGTGTTGGTATCGATCCATTCTATTTTTAGGTATATGTTAAAATCGACTAATTTTTTTGTGTTTCTTAATACGGAAAAAGAAAACCAGCAATTTTTACGGCTTCATCCAACAGCGCTGAGACTCGAGTGTATTTTCAAGAATTTGCGCAGAGGGGACATTTCTATTTACTGTTGTAAGTAAGCAGTAAATAGCACTGTGTCCTTTGTACACATTTTTTAAAATGAGCTCGAGTCTCACAATCAGCTCTGTTGGATGAAGCATTAAGAGTTACTGATTTTTTTTCTATACAACATCCTTTATGCTAATTTTAACACTCTTTGATATAGGTGCAAACTTAAATTTTTATATTAAGTACGCTTAATGCGAACTAAAAAATATACAGCAAAAGCATAGTTAGGACTGATTTCTGCAGGAATTAATATGATTTGTTACTTAGCAATATATTTCAGATTACCATCATAGCAATCAGAAATATTAATTTTCTCATTTTGATATACCTACATTGAAACAAATTATTTTATAGATGCGACAAAATCATTCCATCCAATTGACATTACTCATCGCCCATTTATATCGATTGCGGTCGTTGAACCCTCTCGAATATAATATCGCGAATCGAAAGTGCAAAAACGCTGGCCCAAGTAATTGAGGAGGGTTAGAAACAGGAGCACCTGAAAACGCCAACGTCGACCGTCCACGCCACATACCGTAAACCGCATACGCACGTGTTATTACGCCTATACGTTCCTATAGACATGTGTACATATACACACACTTCTGGCGTGGTTAATTATCAATCTGCAGAAAAAAACTCGAGTGACCGCGTAGGTACTTTAATCGCGAAAGAATCGAACGTTCCTTTCACCGGTGAAATCTTCGAAGCTATCAGGCCTTAGGCCTGTTCGTCTAAGAATTGGCACGCTACTTGCCGCCCTCTTCGCGCGGCCCCTCTTGACGCGTAGCGTGTACCGAAACACGCGCGCGCGCGCGTGTCGGAATTTCGCCTTACCGGGTCACGATCGGCACATGCAGAAATTACAATGGAATACCCCACGTGCGTATGTGTGTAGTGTCAGTGGTGCGTCGACACCCAGGTGGACAAAATATGTATAGATTATTATATAGTTTCTATATAGAAAATATACATATATAAATTTGAGCTTATTAAATTTATACATTATTTCAATATAAACCATAAGAGTCCGTATATGATTTATATATAGATTATATACAAATTAGAAAAGCCCAAATTTATGCACGTTCTATATACAAAATATTGTATACAATACACGGAACAACTTAAACAGTAAATTTTACCGTATTCAGCAGTAAAAAAAAGTCCACATAGCACTCTTTCCGGGAAATTTACCGAGCACTTTACTGCTATTCAATATATTTTACTATTACTGAACGCATTTGACTATTTTACGAAATAAATTTCCCAGTAAGTGCTATGCAGACCTTTTTTTTACTACTGAATACGGTAACATTTACTGTTTGATTTTCTCCGTGTACGATCCATATAGAGCTTTTCCACCTGGGCATTGGCGTGTGTTGCACTTGTATGAAATTTAGTCTAGCCACCGCTGGGTATACGAGAGGTATTAATCTCCATGGTGTAGGTATGTAGGCAGGCAAAGTATAGCGACTCCTCTTGCGAGAGTGACGCAGGGCAAGTGAAAGAGGATTGGACGCAGCCGTCGCGGGGGTCAAACGTGCGCCTACATTCGAGATATAAGCACCCAATAAACGTCAGTTGGTACATTGTGCGAATAACGAAAGGCTGGCGTGGTTTATTTGCGATGTCGATATACGCACCGTGGTACAAGGATGAAGCGTGGGTACTTAGGTACGGTGCTGGATTTTATCGGGCGTCCCATGTGGATACGTATTACACGGTTCCGGATGGGCCCACGTTGGGGTCATTCTGGTTTAGGTTTGTTCTAACCTGGCCTTCTTCATGCGCAACTATAAATAATGCTACATGCGATCCGCGTTGCTACGTGATCGTGTAGTTTCATAAATGTTTGTTATGGCGTCTAGAGTGGTCAAGAAATATTTGAAAAGCTGGATACGTTAGGGAATTCTAGGTACATGTCGTGAAAAGGTCAGGAAAAAGGTAGAAAGCTTGACGAGTTTTATAAAATTACTTTGTTACTTGAGTTATTTATTTGATTTCAATCAGGACATCTATAAGAATTAAGAAAAATGTGTTATTTCGGATTTGAGATTTTAATTTTTCGAAAACGTATTAGTGGTTTTGAGTTCCTCGTTTTTATTTACGATAGAAGTAGTACGTACTTCTCCGCCGTTATCTTATACTTCCAAGAGACACAAAAGTCGTTCCGTTTTTTGACGGTTACGTGGCGATTGATAAGCAACATTTGTTGTCTTTTTGTGTAGAATTGATTGACTGCGGATCTAGCATGTTAAATTCAGGGGAAAATAATTATATTTCCGAGTGGAAAACATCTGAGAAAATCAGGAAATATTATTTTAAAATTTCATTAGATATCGAGTTTTTACATAAATGTTTATTTTCGATATTATTCAGTGAATATCTACTAAAAACGAACAGCTCATAATAAATATAACGTACTACGCTTTAGCGAGGAATATTTATTTTCAAAATATACAAGGTGATACGCTTTAGACATCTCGGTAAATATAGTTAGATTTCGTGATTGCCTTCTGTCAGGCACAGCTGAATTGGGTAACGCTGCAACCACGAAATTGAATTACTCCAAAGTACATACATATATATAAGCACGAAGCGTACACTTTGTACTTAATGGATGCAACGTATATTGCAATATTTTTATACGTCACGGTAAGAGAAGCCGATTGTTCGACGTTTCTTTTTCTCGTTTAATATTCTTTTGGAATTAGAGCTGCGCCACTACATGGCCTTACGAATATATAACCATGATAATTAAGAGCACACTTATTATCGAATATTATTAAAGTGAAATATTATTAATTTAATTGGGTATTATTTGGATCAAATCGTCTTCATTCGAATTGAATAAATGTGCCCCCAGGTGTATCAAAAATAACGTTTATTTCGATCAAGCAAATTTTTGTTTTCAGTGTACTAATATATGCAATTCTAAATTGAGAAAATATACACTGTACAAAAAATATCTATTAAATTTAATATAAAATGGTATATAAAGCTTTTATCCAATACGTGGTTATGAAAATTGATATAAGTACCTACTCCGGTATAAAATTTATAAGAAAAATTTCATAATGAATTATATTTATTTTCATAATTATGGAAAACATTAATTTTCATAATCACGTATTGAAAAGAAGCTTCATGCACAAAAAGTATATTAAAAATACAATTTGTTTACATTGCAGAATAGAGTCAATAAGAACCCCATATACTTCAGATGTTACCTAATCATCATTTTAATAAGCAAGGCTTGATTCCACCTCTCCAAATCCAAATAATCAACAGCCCACATCTACTTATTTATTTACAACAAATCGATCCGCACATTTCTCCCTTCGTGCAACTCTCACTTCGCCTATATTTATCCATACAGACTCCCAAGCGCGGTACTCCGTCTCCGTCATTTCTCAATTGCGGATAATCGTGGCCTGAATGATTCTCGCGCGCGATCGGCAATTTCCAACGAATCGCCTCGCTAAACTCATCGCCGTCGGTCACGCGACTTTGCATTCGTCCGTCGTCTTTGCCCCTGCGTATAGTGCGAGCGCGTTTCGCTATGCTATCACGCGGTGCTATTTCCAAGCGGCGCTAATTCTGCCGAGGCGGATCTGGTTGATCGGAAAATCGTTTCATCCTCTGCTACACTCTCCTCGGATATACATACGCGCGAGCTGTGCGTGTTGCGGCGAATCGAAATCGGTGCAATTACTTCGACGCTCCGAGGCGACGTGATAAAGGGGAGTAGTAATGAGGATCTATCGATCTCTCTTCTAAGGCAGCCCTAAATTCGATAATTATCCAAGTGTCGCGTCACGGTGACCGAGTTTCAATTCCAATTAGATTCGTCGCGCTAATTGCGTTCCGTTTACTAATCCACGCTAATTCCTTTCGCGGGTTCGATTCAATAATAGTTGCTAATTGCTATTTCGCGCTCTGCGAATATCTTGGATTTATGGGCGCAATAAAACCTCTTCGTCGTTCCGGCGATACTTCAATTTGGTTCATTAAAGGTACGGTAAAACAGAGTGAGCTGACCTGAGAATGTTGACCCCTCGTTGCCATGGAAAGCAATGGAAATGAGGGGCCAATTCACCCCGTTTTACCGTATAAATTGAAAAGAATCCGGATAAGGTTCCGATTTTCAGTGTATTTAAATAACACATGTGCGGCGATATTGAACAAAATTATTACACAGTAAATTAGACTGTACACCGAGTAAAATGATTTTTCGAAATGTATCAATTAATCCCAGAATGTACGGGGGAAAACATTGCAGGTAAGAAATTTAATGATAGGGCAGTTATGAACTCAATGAAATAATATATTTTATAAAATTTATTTCTGTCACAGATATAAATTTAGTCCTATACAGTATAATATTTAATAACATTCATAACTGTTTCATTACCACATTATTTTATTACCTGAAGTTTTTATACCATACTTTCTGGGATTAATTGCTACCTTTTGAAAAACATCCTTATTTTTTCTCAGTGTATATCTATAAAAAGAATGGTGAATAATTGGAAGTGTGTTGGAATCGGCCCATGTCCATTTTTGTATATTAAAATCAACTGATTCTTCGTGTTACTTTTAACACCAAAATGTGGAATTACCACGAAGAATCAGTTGATTTAAACGTACAAAAACGGATTTATCAATTCCAACATAAAATTTCCAACTGTGTAATAAAAACTATGAGATTCTCCTTTCAATTTTTTGCAAAATTACTTTCGTTCTCTGTTTCATTCTTATTCTTATTTCTATCGTGAACTTAGTACAGAAGCCTTCGTCCGTGAAGCCAGAATTATCGAGATAATTATCATGTTTACGACGACTCCGGAACGCTTACGGCATACGGACACCTTGGGCGATCCTTACGGAAGCGCGACGAAGCGCGCTTAACTCCCACCTCGCTTCTCGCACTTTCCTGATTTTACGACAAAGAATCGCCATGGGGAACGAACGCGGCGTATTAAATAGTCGCAGGACGTGGGCACGTGATGTTGAAAATAACGGTTCCCAAAGTCGGATGAAAAATCGTACATCGCGATAGCAACACCGACGCAGCGGTAAACCGGTTTTTTATCACGAACCGAGCGATCCTTTGAGATTTTCTGACACTGAGAACTATATGGCATTCGTAGAATTTATCTATCGCGTCAGGTTTTCGAGAAAAATAAGGTTTTATGCAACATTCGGATTGAAGTATTTCGGGTATTAAACATGACAGACTAATTTCGTAAACAAAATCGTAATAGACGTTGAAAAATTTATAAAAACTAGTCGATCTGATTGATGATCCTGCAAAATTAAAAAAGCTGTAAAATGCAAGGTTCTAGATCTTTTCTGTATATCATATGAGGCTGAGCTTACTTAACAGGAAAGAAACTTCAACCGCTATTATCTCATCATCTATGAGGTTTTGGCTCATATTTGTATAATACTTTTTTGAAGATTATATTTTTATCTATAACAAAGTCTTATATCGATGTAGGCTAAAAGTCCATAAATAATGAGATAATAGTAATTAAAGCTTCTTTCCTAGCGTTTAAGTTTAGCCTTATATGGTATTACATATTGGTTACACTATTGTTTCAATAATTTATTGTAGTCCACTACGTGGACGAATCATCAAAATTCACAGAACAAATACTCAATTTATCGTGCGTTAAATTAAATACTTCCAGACTGATTGATTTAATTAACACTTCTCGGTGCAATGTTCGATTGACAGAATTACGCTTCGTCCCACTTAAATATCCCACGTCCGATACTCTCAATGCGGTGGTTTCATGTGGGCTTGCGTCCAAATGCACTGACGACCGAGCACACACACAGGCGTCACTTTTTTAACA